>OX123183.2:114244363-115452952 GCA_944739405.2 Euclidia mi
AATTGCAAAGAGTAAAGGTGACAGCACGCCGCCCTGGGGCATGCCAACAGTCGTGGTACACCATGAAGAGAGTGAATTTTCAACTCGTATACGCTGTCGGTGGCCACTCAGGTAACTACGAAACCAATCAATTACCGTAGGAGATATGTTAAGAGAGCAAAGACGGGCAAGTAGAATGTCAAAATCCACTGTATTGAAGGCGTTGCTAAAATCTAGCAGAGCAAGGACTGTGAGCTTGCCGCCTTCCATACCAGCCCTGATGTCATCCGTAATATTAATAAGGGTTTTAGCAGTGCTATGGCCTGGACGGAAACCGGACTGGAATGGATGAAGGATTCTTAGAAAGGAACGAGTTTACTTGATTGTAAAGGAGACGTTCGAGGACTTTGGAAAGGAATGGTAATATAAATAGGACGGTAATCAGAAAAAGATAAAGGATGTGATTTTATCGGGATTGGAGTTATAAGGGCATCCTTCCACATCGATGGGAATTCACCACTGGACAAGGAGTAATTAAGGATGTGAGTAATGATAGGCAGAATTAAATCAAGGATGGTAAGGAGAATATTACGGCTGACACAGTCACTACCAGCTGCGTTGGATGTGATTGACATTATGTTCTTCTTAACATCAAATGAAAACAGTGAAATGATTAAAGACAAATGATGAATATCTAGGGGTTGGCAGAGATGAAAGATAGTTAAGAGTGCTTTCTTTAGTAGCCCTTTCAATATTGGACGAGGCAGCGAAATGTTGATTGAGCGAGTCAATATTGAAGTCATTAGGAAGTTGACGTGATTTGCCAACCCCCAGGGTTTTAAGAAACTTTCAGACCTTTGCTGGATCTCCGTTTTTTACAGAATTATGGATATGTTGGCGTTATGCGTCCCTACACACCCTATTGCAGTGATTCCTAATCGCGACATATTTTTGCAGGTTGTTATTGTCGGGCCTAATTTTATACCTGAATTTTGCTGCAGCTTTCTTATGTATAAGCTGTTTGATGCTTTCAGTAAGCCATGGTGAGGGAGGGTGTTCTTCACCGGCCATGCTTATCATACAATTCAGTGATTTGAGTTTTAAAAACGCTAACCTTTTCATCAATTGATTCGGCACTGAGAACTGGCATCCAGTCAATATCACTGGCATCCTTACGAAGAGAATCGGTGTTCATGCCACCAAAATTGCGCTGCATTAGTACGGTCCGCTTCATCTTGGGAGGGTGAATTTTGTACGAGATAAAGAGCAAGTCGTGATAAAAAGACATGTCTGCTGGATATTGCCCGTGCGTGGCAACATGTTCCCGAGAAGAAACTATGATTATATCGAGAAGGGAAGGTGTGGAATGTGGGCAATGGTGAGTTGCACTTAAGGGTAGTATTGTAAAATTACAGGCTATAGGAATAGATACAAGAGACGAAGAACGAGAATCATTTTTAAGCAGACATGTTTTAAAATCATTCATTATGATAGTAAGACTGTAAGAGGGCACGAGACTAACCAATTGGGTTTCAAAAGTATAAAAATAATCTATACGCAATGAAGGACAGTAGTAAACGCCGAGTAGGAGTTTGGTGTGGTTTAATACAACTTCCAGAAATAAATGCTCACCTTCATTTGAAGGCAATGGTTGTGCAGACATACTTACAACTTTGTAAGGGATATGAGAGCAAAGATATATGGCAACATCTCCACCGCCCCCAACCACGCGATCATTTCTTATAAGTTGAAAACCAGGGAGGGAGTATAATGTAGAAGGTAGACAGGGCTTGAGAGCGTTTGTGCCGTCGCAGGTGATTTTGCGGGTTTTTATTGTTCTATTACGTTACGGATAAATAACAATTAATGTAAAAGATATAGAAAATATGAAAGGTCAGTTTTTTATCAAGTGAGTGCTAAAGAAAATATATGGGTTACTATAGTAAATATTTTAAAACGGATGAATTTAAAAACTCATTTTCGTCATTTCTGTAGTTTAGGCCAACATTAATGGTCGCTAGTGCTATGAAAACTTATCGTTCTATAATTCTGTAAATGTTATACAAGTGAGTGCTTAAAAAAAATGTACTTTCATTCATAATTTTCACGAAAATCGGAGACCATTGCCCACATTCCACACCTTCCCTTCTCGATATAATCATAGTTTCTTCTCGGGAACATGTTGCCACGCGCGGGCAATATCCAGCAGACATGTCTTTTTATCACGACTTGCTCTTTATCTCGTACAAAATTCGCCCTCCCAAGATGAAGCGGACCGTACTAATGCAGCGCAATTTTGGTGGCATGAACACCGATTCTCTTCGTAAGGATGCCAGTGATATTGACTGGATGCCAGTTCTCAGTGCCGAATCAATTGATGAAAAGGTTAGCGTTTTTAAAACTCAAATCACTGAATTGTATGATAAGCATGGCCGGTGAAGAACACCCTCCCTCACCATGGCTTACTGAAAGCATCAAACAGCTTATACATAAGAAAGCTGCAGCAAAATTCAGGTATAAAATTAGGCCCGACAATAACAACCTGCAAAAATATGTCGCGATTAGGAATCACTGCAATAGGGTGTGTAGGGACGCATAACGCCAACATATCCATAATTCTGTAAAAAACGGAGATCCAGCAAAGGTCTGAAAGTTTCTTAAAACCCTGGGGGTTGGCAAATCACGTCAACTTCCTAATGACTTCAATATTGACTCGCTCAATCAACATTTCGCTGCCTCGTCCAATATTGAAAGGGCTACTAAAGAAAGCACTCTTAACTATCTTTCATCTCTGCCAACCCCTAGATATTCATCATTTGTCTTTAATCATTTCACTGTTTTCATTTGATGTTAAGAAGAACATAATGTCAATCACATCCAACGCAGCTGGTAGTGACTGTGTCAGCCGTAATATTCTCCTTACCATCCTTGATTTAATTCTGCCTATCATTACTCACATCCTTAATTACTCCTTGTCCAGTGGTGAATTCCCATCGATGTGGAAGGATGCCCTTATAACTCCAATCCCGATAAAATCACATCCTTTATCTTTTTCTGATTACCGTCCTATTTATATTACCATTCCTTTCCAAAGTCCTCGAACGTCTCCTTTACAATCAAGTAAACTCGTTCCTTTCTAAGAATCCTTCATCCATTCCAGTCCGGTTTCCGTCCAGGCCATAGCACTGCTAAAACCCTTATTAATATTACGGATGACATCAGGGCTGGTATGGAAGGCGGCAAGCTCACAGTCCTTGCTCTGCTAGATTTTAGCAACGCCTTCAATACAGTGGATTTTGACATTCTACTTGCCCGTCTTTGCTCTCTTAACATATCTCCTACGGTAATTGATTGGTTTCGTAGTTACCTGAGTGGCCACCGACAGCGTATACGAGTTGAAAATTCACTCTCTTCATGGTGTACCACGACTGTTGGCATGCCCCAGGGCGGCGTGCTGTCACCTTTACTCTTTGCAATTTTTATAAATTCTATATCAAACAATCTTCGCTCTTCCTACCACCTTTATGCAGATGATCTCCAAATCTATACGCAGTCGACATTGGCTGAGATGTCATACTCTATAGGTATCATCAACAGTGATCTTGCACAGATTAGTAGCAGGAGAAAATCCTATGGACTTTATCCTGTATTGGAATTACAGTGCCATTAAGGCACTGTAATTCCAATGCAGGATAAAGTAAAAAACTGGGCTTAAGCATTAATTGTACCCTTTCCTGGCACTTACAGGTCCAAGAAGTTAGTCGTAAGATATTTGCTTCGGCAGGTTCATTGCGAAAACTCAGGAATTTTCTTCCTACTGCCACCAAAATTGCACTTGCAAACTGTTTTCTATTACCCATTATTGATTATGCAGATGTCAGCTATCCAGATCTCGCCGAAACCAATTAGACAAACTTGAGCGCCTTCAAAATCTCTGTATACGATTCATATTTGGATTACGCAAATACGATCATGTCTCACAATTTCGAACACAACTCAAGTGGTTACATACGATTTCGGCGGAATACTCACATACTTTCTCCACTATACAATATATTGTTTAACCCTTCAACTCCCTTCTATCTTAAAGGACGATTCGAATTCCTACATGATACGCATAACCGTTATTTAAGGTCATCAGAAAACTTAAAGCTGAAGATGCCGGCTCATTGCACGGATTTTTATGATAAATCGTTTTGTGTCACTGCTGTTTGCCTATGGAATGCACTCCAATTACATATAAGACAGGCTCAGACGGTAACAAAGTTCAAATCCTTAGTCAAGGATCACTACCTATCACTATGATATTTCCCGTTCTAATAGCATTTTAAGTATTATTTATTACTTATGTATGTGTGTGTATGTATGTTGTATGTATGTATATATGTATTTATGTATGTACGTATAAGTATTTATACATGTGTAGGATATTTTTATAATTTTACATAAATGTATATTATTATATTTAAAGTATTATCATCTTATTACTAGTACACTTGCAACTACCATTTCTTTCCTACCAATAATATCTCCATCCAAAGGTTGCCTGGTAGAAATCGCTGTTAGCGATAACTACTGTACTGTATTTAATATAAAATTCCTGTATACCTGTGTTCTTAAAAGTGTACAATAAAATATTAAATAAATAAATAAATGGTTGGTAGGGCCTGATACCACGTTTTCGCTACACCGGCAAGTTTCGGTAAAGCATAGTGGATAATCTGGTCGTCACACTAGCTATAAAGCCTTACACATTCATCGACTTTGTTGAGCCACATGTGAATGGTTTGCCCCTTAACCACAGGATTGAACTCGGGAATGACATTGCCAAGCATAGGAAATTTATTTCCCTGCGGTCGATTATTAACTAAAGCTTCCACCAATGTCGACAAAAATGTCTGTGTGTCACTGTTAAGAACGTTAGGTATACTCACTCGATCAGGTGTTTTGCAATCGCCACTGACCTGCGACCTCGCCCTGGCAGCTCGCGTGCTGCGGTTGCCACTGCTACGCTGCCTCTCCCGGCTGCACCTCGACGCCTCTTCATGACAGTGTCCACGGCTGCTGATTCTCCTTCTGCGACGGCTTGCATGTTTTTCGCAATGACGTTTTGCTCTGCTTCTCCGGGGCTCCGGTGAACTCACTGGTGTACGCCGCTTTCGCCTTCTTTCGCTCGTAAAAACTACTCGAACTGCTCCTGCTCCGATCATGACGGCGCTTATGTCTGCTCCAATTATGACGAGACGTCGCTGGTCGTTGTATCCATGTTTGCAACCAATTTTAAGTCAATTTGTAATGCCAACAAAAACACGTGTTTTCTGCGGGTTGGCGCTATTTCTTTAAAATCGTGGGCGTTCTTGATATATCCCACTTCTGAGATGAAGGATCGACTCCTTATCTCAGAAAAACGACGTGGATTGATACGATTTGTACGGATTAAATGAAACAACCTTTCGATTCAACAGCTCAAAATATAATGTCATAATGTCGGTACTCAGTTCTGTTCAAATCACAAGGACAATACTTCCGTTTAAAGTGTTGCCACCTTATGTACATTAAAATAATAATGTATCCGGTAAATATTACATTCATACTAAGTAGTAGTTAATTATTATATGAACAATAAATAGTAGGTACATAACACGGATTAATTATGTAATATTACTTGTCTAATTATGAGCGTATTTATACATGAATACAGAGCCTTGGTACATTTATAAGTATCATGGAGCATTGATATAATATAACCTTACATTATATAATTGAGTGCTTTCATTTATTTATCATATTAAATATACAATCATGGGGGAGACCGTATAGCTAACAAATAATATTTGTTAGTCCAATTTATCACAAAGAACTATGTTATAAAGTAGCAATTAAGCCGCAAATGGTCACCTACCTCCAACTATTGATTGTCATAATCATGGTCTTTGCGTACCGATAGTACGCTAAGGCCACGATTGATGTATCCTAATCTTGTATCTTGAAGTCCGGGGTCCATTTTCTAGTCTTACCAGATTTACAGGACGTAGGTATTTTACACTTATATTTAAAAATTATTCTAGCTAATATTACTTGACCACGTTGAATTTATCGTACGATACACACGGCTGACACTCACCCTACCTATTAATACATACTAAAACATTTATTGTGAAAAGGAACTTGAATAATAATCTGTATGAACAACCCGTATTCCAGTTCTGTCGAGAAATACAAACCTAGAAGCACTACTAGCTTAACAAGAAAATATTACTGGTCCGAATATCAAGAGATAAATCCAATAACGTCAGATCACATGATAGATGGCACACATTAGCAACAAAGAACCGAATGATAACTCACTCGATTTAAAGCCTAGATTTAAAATTTATGTCCGTACATTTGATACAGAAACGAATTCACGTGAGTTTGATGTATTTGGAATTTAATGCCCTTTTGCTGCTCGTGTATTTCGTGAGATGTAGTGGGGAGATATTGAAAAAGTGTTGGAAAAAGGGTATTTGAATAATATGTATATTGAATTAATCATCGCGCATTTTGGTTGCATTTAAAACTTTTAGTTTTGTAGATCTGGGTCCACTTTTTTAGTATCTTACCATTATTATATACGCGAAATTTTGTGTATGGAAATATGATTCTAATTTTAATATTCTACCACAGACACATTAACACCATCTATATATTAATAAACGAAGCATAGTTTGTGCTATGGTTAGTAGATAATGGATAGACGTACAGATTTACCTTTTTTGGAAATACATACATATTGTACACAGGAACACCCTGGCCGAGACAAACATCTCAAAGATATAAGATTTTATACGAATATTCGGATTAATGGTAAGTGGATACAAGAAGTTGATGCTTTCAATGGAATTCCGTAATGGCATAACAAGCGATGTAATCGTATACAGCCGTGTGGTTGACGGCATAGAATACAAGTGTCACCACCCCCTATCTTCCCGTGGGTGTCGTAAGAGGCGACTAAGGGAAAACACGATGCAAATACCATCTTTGCGTAGAGACGGAAAACTCGACATCAAACCCTATACGACTGCCTCGTTGGTCTCGCGGCATAAATGTGCGCGTGGGATCGGGAGGTCCCGGGTTCGATTCCTGGGTCGGGCAGTGTTATTGGGTTTTTCTGTCACGAAATTCTCAGTAGCCGCACGGAGTCTGGAAATGTGCCCGGTACGGCAATAGGCTCGCCCCTTATTACGTGGGACTAAAGTATATCTGGCGAAAAGTGGGTGTAGAAATACGCCTCTGCCTACCCCTTCGGGGATAAAAGACGTGACAGAAGTCTTATAATGGGAAAAGACATTGACCAACAAAAAGTTCTGCGAAATTTCTGTGAAACCTCATATTATAACCCAATATCAACGAATTTAACCCAACTTTTAGTGCAAACTCTCAGACTCTAGCCAAACTCTCAGAGGACGGACCTGTAGCTCACGTCCGCATCCGCCATTTTACGTTAATATTGTATTCCAAAACGTTTATAGCGCGGCTAAAGCCTCTTGATCCGTATTTTTTTCCTTAACGTATTTTTTTTTTGAAATATGTAAAGTTGATGTAACTTTCTTTATGTATTACGTATTAAACTAACGTGTTGGTCAAGACATCTGGAGTCTAGTGGTTACTGGTTAGTATAGTAGCGCGATTAAACAGGGGCTGGGCGAGACTGACGGAAACGGCCCACTTTATAATTTACCTAATATGGCGCCTTGAAACATGTAATAAAACAGTAAAAAAAGTATTTCGGTACATTGAATATATTTACAAAAAATAAATTCAGGGAGACTAAGAAACAGTAATGGAGCAAGGATCAAAAAAAAAATCTGTCTGTATGTATATCTATATAGTTTGTCTGTTTGTACACGCTAATCTCCGAAGTTACTGCACGTATTTAAAATAAACTTTTTTTGTTATATTGCTATTAGGTCTAGACAACATATAGGCTATAACTATGACACTATCACATGTACAGATTTGACGTCTTAGCAAAAGTTGTTCAGTCTGATGAGCATTTTCTGTTGCCTTATAAAAATCGAAGATCCGAATCCTCTGATGAGGAACTATAAGAGCCCATCTGCACTATACCATATACATTCTTGACGGTTAAGCAGTAGTTGTCCAGTATGATGAGGTTTTCTGTTAGGAGATCAATTATTATCACAAATTCTCGCATTCCAGGTACCTAACATACACAAGCACACGTACCTACCGTGCAGTCGTATTCTGCACCAGTTAACAGTTTATTTTGAGACCCAATTCTTCTAATTATATTTGTTCAAAATGCAGTTTCGATCTAATGTCAGTGTCATACTCATGTCACAAATGGTATTATCCTAAATAAACTGTGATTGGAATGTTATCGTGACTAGATCGTTAATTGAACAATGTCATCATCATCATCATCATTCTAGCATTCCGTGGATTCAAACCAGATACCCTCTGCATAGCAATCCGTTGGTATCTCCAGTAGGATATCGCTGCCTGTTGTTAATTAAACAATGTGTCAACGTCAAACAATAGAAGTCAAATAAGATGATAATGACGCTTAAATTATAAGAATACCAATTCTGAGTCAATTTAAAACCTAATCTCATTTCGTTCAAAATATAATTTCAATGTCATATAAAATACGATAGTTGGCCTTCTTAACTACTATCTAAGTAACATTTGATAAAAAGAGGGATTTATACCATAGCGCACTGTGTGAAATAATTTTAGGTGGATATATATTGTATAATAGAAATATTTTGCAAATGCAAAATAACATATTATTGTAAATTTTATTCTTACTTTTAATTAATTAAGTATTTTCTTTTACCTGACTCTTTTGGTTTTGTATTTAGCGTCATTCGTGGGTTTTCATGCATTAATAACGCAATAGACTGATGTATATTTGAAATGTGACAACTATGTAGATGAAAATTTTAAATTATTTCTATCATATAATAAAACTGCGCCAAATTATTATAAATAGTCGTTGTTATCCTGAGAAACATCATCCTACTAAACAAAAAATATCTAGCTTTATTTGATACCATTAAATGCATGTGCATTGAAAATAATTAATTTGAATACTATCATATTATAATTCACGTATGACATAGACGAATACTGTTCATGTAGTGCAAGAAAGATCAAGATTATTATTCCACGCGATACCATTATAGTGCGCCGGGTCTCGCATCCGCGGTGCGCGGGCGACCGTGGTACTATAAAAACCTAAACTCGAGCCGCCGCTCGAGGCGTATACGTTCTTAAGCCATGACTCAGAAACAAGGATAGCATGAATGCTCTTACAGTCTAAATTGGCCAACATATCAGTGAAATGTGCCGGAATACTTTGTGCATTGATATGAATGGCATTGGAATTTTTAGGTACATCAGAATACTGTGAATTAAGACAATCGGAAAGTGACGGTATATTGCTAAAACTGTCATCTACACTACATACTGAGTGGAAACTATCATCATCACTAATATTATTGATATCAATGATAGCAGGCATACAATACTTTAAATATGTTAATATAATAAATTAACTTAACCCGGCGTCATGGGGGTTGGGTCTGTGAGACCCGTAACATTTTATTTCGATTGTAGTTCACTTACTATGCGTGCGACTTTACCGCTCTTCTCAGTAGCTGGAACTGTTGAGTTGATCTATGCGTCGCAGGTAACACATTAAACATGAGGTAGTGGCAGTGGGATTTATACGTGCACCAAGTTCAAAAAGGTATGTGAGACCCATCCCCGCAGTTAGTGTAACAATTTCGCGCCATTTTGTATACATATTATTACAATTGTTTACTGTGTATTTATGCTTTAATATTTGTTTTTTTTGTTCTTGTTTACGATTTAAGTTGCTTATATGCAGTTCAAAATATTTTATTTATGTTTTTGTAGGTATATCTAAAAAATGGACCGAGAAGACACACAGCATATTCTGTCGATTTTACAAGAGTCTTTTTTCACGGCTTTTTCTTATAGATAATCTAGTTTACTACAAAAAAGTGACATAAAAACATTAAGACTGATTGTTAATTAATAATAGAGTAACATTTAAGTAGAAGGGAAAGATTTTGTTAACATTGGTCGTTTATTTTTAAATGGTCTAATAAATCTGATTAAAACATGATATAATATAATATTTTCTTTTATTTATTTACATGAATACCTAAAAAACTAAACACTAATAAATATAATCTTTTTCATTCCTAAAGTATTGAAATAACTAATATCTAATAAACGGGTCTGTGAGACCCACCCCAACGTCCGTGTAACACTTTTCCACCCCCATGACCCCGGGTTAAAGGGTGTAAATAAATATATACAAATATACAAACAAAAAAACAGAAGTTTTTTAAATTACCAATAATACACCACCTGCAAGTAGAGCCAAGAGTAGAAAAAAACTTAAGGTAACATTTAAACAAGAATAAAAGAAGATTGCATAAAATAAATTGAATTGGGAATAAAACTAAGATTGGTCCGGGTAGTAACAAAACAATACAAAAATAATGGTAAGAGTAAGTGGAAAAACAACCATGTCCTTTTCTTGGCCCGAATGGAAGCTAAAATTAGAGGAATCCTTTCCACGTAGTGACAACTATGCTGAGTTGCTAACCGAAATGCTGTCAAAACGCGTAAAGTTCAATGAATCACTAGAACACTATTACTACGAAAAGCCTAAACCTGCTCAATCGATGCGAAATACAGGGTAAAAGAGCAGTTTATTGCTTATTGTACGGCATAGATGATCGGTCATTGAGGTTAGTGGCTAAGGCGGTAAAGTGTCAAGAACCAGAACAGGTTGTAAAATACTTTCAGCCAATTAAACAAAAGTCTCGTGAGTCGGATAGAACGAAAACAAACTTCGATAAACATCGTAACTCTATCGCACTAAACACTAACCTTAGGCAGGCCAATAATATTAATGAGCCACAGGCTCAAAAACCGCAAAATAATACGCCCATTGTGTGCTATAGCTGCAATGAACCTGGGCATTTCAGCTTCAAGAGCACAAAGAAAATTTTGAAGTGTAATATTTGTAATCATTTAGGTCATTTAACTACCAATTGCCCTAGATTACCAGGTGAAGCCTTA
The DNA here is from genome assembly GCA_944739405.2 of Euclidia mi. Classification (NCBI taxonomy): domain Eukaryota; kingdom Metazoa; phylum Arthropoda; class Insecta; order Lepidoptera; family Erebidae; genus Euclidia; species Euclidia mi. The sequence goes on from OX123183.2 coordinate 114,255,470, forward strand.
AGTAGGCAGGATAAAGGCAAGGATGTAATGCGTATTGAAACCAAAAGCACTAGCGATTCTAAATATTTATTGCACTTAAAGCTCAATGGTGAGACTATCCAAGGTTATGTAGACTTAGGTAGTCAGTGCACACTGATCCGATACAGCGAAGCTATCAATAGAGGTCTTACCTGGACCAGCAACCATTTGCCTGCCATGAAGGGTATAGGAAATAACATAGTCATACCGATCGGAGTTACGAATGTAAAAATCGAGATACAGAACATTGAAGAGGAATTATGGGCGTATACAGTTGATGATAGTACAATTAAATACCCGGTTCTAATAGGGCATAGTTTTACTGAAAATCCAGGGATTGTTATAACAAAAACGACAGACTCCTTAATTTTTATCCGTGACGGTTTAACTTAAGTACAGCTTATGTTGCAAGAAGAAGTTGCCATACCGCCTAGGGAAATGTTCGTGTTACCGGTCACGTCTAGTAGCAGTTACTCGGGTACTGTATCGGTAAACGGTTCGTTACGTGGCATTGGACAAAATGCGTTCAATTTAATGCCGGGTGAATATGAGGTGCACAATGGTAGGTGCGTTATATTAGTACAGAATTTTAGTGACCAATCTATTCAATTAAAGCGTGGTTCTCTGATCATCATCATCAGCCTTTAACAGTCCACTGCTGGACTAGGCCTCTCCTTTGAAAGGAGGAATTGGCCATACTATACCACGCTGGCCAAACGGGTTGGTATAGGGTTCGTATCAAGTTTTCTTTCTCTTACAGTGCTGTTCTCTGCATAATATGCTCCCTCTGTTGGCTCTTACGACACCCATGGGATGATATGGGGTGGTGACATTCCGTAGTCTTTATCCGTCACCACACGGACTGTTGTGAATAAAATTCTATCTAAGGTCAATTATATACTATGACTATGTGTTGATACCCGCACAAACGTTTGAAGAGGGTTTACTTCGTTTAGAGGAGGTATTACAACTTTTGATGGAGGCTGGCCTGTATGGCCATGTAGCTTCTTTTGCATTGCGTTAGATTTCCTAGGGTTTCATGTAAGTAGTGATGGAATTCGCCCGGGTACACGAAAAACATCAGCTATAAGGGATTTCCCAACTCCACGCAATATACATGAAGTTAGGCTGTTCATTGGCTTGACCAGCTTTTCCTGCAGATTCGTAAAGAATTTCGCACTACTGGCTCGTCCGTTGACAAATTTATTACGAACAAAGTTTGAGTGGAGGTGGTCTAAGGAGGAGGAAGAGCCATTCACTATCTTAAAAGAGAAGCTAGTAGAGCACCTAATTCTTGCCTTATAATTATGACCCCAAATTAAACACTGAGTTGCACACGGATGCATCAAAACATGGTATAGCAGGAATTCTCATACAGATAGGTTCGGACGATCTACTTAGGCCAGTAGCATATTACAGCCGTAAGACTACTGCGGATGAGCAGAAATTTCACTCATTTGAGTTAGAAACACTTGCGGTCGTTGCGTCGCTTAGTCGTTTTCGCGTATACTTACTTGGAATAAAGTTTAAAATAGTTACCGATTGTAATGCACTTCGAACTACCTTGACCAAAAGAGACCTCATTCCTCGGATCTCTGGTTGGTGTGTTTCAGGAATACGACTGCAAAATTGAGTACAGACCTGGGTCTCGTATGGCACACGTCGATGCTCTTAGTCGTGGCCCTGTTACTGAGCCTTCTGAGGAGGACACAGACCATATTATTGATATTTTACATGTGGAAGTACGCGATTGGATCGATACTGTGCAAAGCAATGATAGCGAGATTAGACGCATAAAAGAGATTTTAGAAGATGACGAGACTAAGTTTATATCAGACGTTCGAAAGAAGTACCAATTGAAAGGAAATTATGTATTCAGAATTTTAGATGACGGGTTGCGAAGGGTGGTACCGAGAGGTTGTAGATGGCAGGTGTTGCGCATGAATCACGATGAAGTAGGACATTTTGGCTGCGATAAAACATTAAATCGATTAAAGGGGTCGTTTTAGTTTCCTAAAATGCGTAAATTTACAAAGAGATATGGCGCAGCTTGCTTAGAATGTGCGCATCACAAGGCACCTGGAGGTCCCAAGGAAAGAATGCTCCATCCTATACCGAAAATAGATAAGCCATTTCACACGCTTCATGCGGACCATCTGGGCCCATTTATTCGCTCAAGAAGGGGTAACACGTATTTATTGGTAATTATAGACGCATTTACAAAATACATAAATATACGTGCCGTAAGAGATACTAAAACAATAACTACAATAAAGGTTTTTAAAGAACATTTTAGTTACTTTGGGTTGCCTTCGCGACTAATAACGGATCGTGGTTCGTGCTTTACGAGCTCAAAATTCAAGAATTTCGTAGAAAAACTAAATATTAAACACATTCTTAATGCACCCCTAGAGCTAACGGACAGGTAGAGCGTTTTAATCGTACCATATCCGATGCTTTAAGCGCTAAATGTCAATGTGGTAATAATAATTTATGGGATGACCATATCTGTGACATACAATTAGCGATTAATACGACTATTATTAAAACTACAGGCGCAAGCCCTTCAGAGCTGACGCGATTGTTGACATATCAGAACGCAAAGACGATGATAATTTGATGCGGTTGAGGTCAAATGCAAAGGAAAGAATAGAAAAACGACAAGATTACTCTAAAAAACAGTTTGACAAACATAGGAAGACCCAGACAGAGTTTAACCTCTTGTATGCCGGAATTCCAGACACAATTAAAAAGCTATTGTGTCTCGCGTAGATCTGCGTTCCGGCATACAAGGGGTTAAAATAGGAGATTTAGTAAGAATAGAAAGAACCGTGAAAGATAAAGACCACGTAAGAAAATCAAAGAAACTCATACCTAAATTCCAAGGTCCGTAACGAATTCTTACACCCCCCTTCATGTCCGCTGTAGGTAACCATTTCACACGCTTCATGCGGACCATCTGGGCCCATTTATTCGCTCAAGAAGGGGTAACACGTATTTATTGGTAATTATAGACGCATTTACAAAATACATAAATATACGTGCCGTAAGAGATACTAAAACAATAACTACAATAAAGGTTTTTAAAGAACATTTTAGTTACTTTGGGTTGCCTTCGCGACTAATAACGGATCGTGGTTCGTGCTTTACGAGCTCAAAATTCAAGAATTTCGTAGAAAAACTAAATATTAAACACATTCTTAATGCACCCCTAGAGCTAACGGACAGGTAGAGCGTTTTAATCGTACCATATCCGATGCTTTAAGCGCTAAATGTCAATGTGGTAATAATAATTTATGGGATGACCATATCTGTGACATACAATTAGCGATTAATACGACTATTATTAAAACTACAGGCGCAAGCCCTTCAGAGCTGACGCGATTGTTGACATATCAGAACGCAAAGACGATGATAATTTGATGCGGTTGAGGTCAAATGCAAAGGAAAGAATAGAAAAACGACAAGATTACTCTAAAAAACAGTTTGACAAACATAGGAAGACCCAGACAGAGTTTAACCTCTTGTATGCCGGAATTCCAGACACAATTAAAAAGCTATTGTGTCTCGCGTAGATCTGCGTTCCGGCATACAAGGGGTTAAAATAGGAGATTTAGTAAGAATAGAAAGAACCGTGAAAGATAAAGACCACGTAAGAAAATCAAAGAAACTCATACCTAAATTCCAAGGTCCGTAACGAATTCTTAAGGTTTTACCCAATGATAGATTTCTAGTCGAAGACACCCCTCTAACGAGAAAAGGTCATAAGAGAAATGAAAATGTTGTCGCTTTGGACAAGATACATCCATGGTTGAGCTTTAATGGTTACATTAGTGATAGCACCGAAAGCGATATAGAAGACAGTGTTAATATAGGTGAAGAATAGACAAGTTACAGAACGTAACAAGAGAAGTCGACAGTTTGATAACGATGTATTTACTTTTTGTGATAAATGATTGTGTGTGTCATTGTTAAGAATGTTATTACCGGCATATAATGAAAGCAATCAGTGCAGATAGCGAATGTCACTAAGAAATTGGTGTCGCACAGATGATTGCGTGATAGCGAATGTGATTTATGATGAGAGCGCGGTTTGTCATGAGCGGTCAGTGCAGATAGCGAATGGCATCGTAATGGTGTCGCACAGATGACCGTAGATTGTGGCAAACTGTGTAAGATATTGATATAACAATAGAACTGCGAAAAAACTAAAAAATAACGATGGGAGCGCGGTTTGTCATGAGCGGTCAGTGCAGATAATAATAAAAAAAAAACTGTGCAAGATAAATATAATATATATAATATATAAAATATTAATCGCATTTCTTGTCGTAATATATATATATATATATATATATATATATATATATATATATATATATATATATATATATATATATATATATATTACGACATGAAATGCGATTAATTATGTCTTGAAGCTAGATTATGATTTAGAATATAATTGTGAATTGAAAGGTGATGTGATTAAGAACAAGATAGTGAATTGACATAATATGGTTGCGAAATAAGTTTAGATTATGACTGAAGTAGAAATTAGTTTATAACTTAAAAAAAATAGATAGTATATGTATTAATGATATGAAATAAATATTGTATTGTAATATATTGTCTGCTACCAACTTATATTTGATGTAAAGTAATTACTGTAATAAGTGAGAGACCTCACTCATAGGAAGGATGGCCGAGCTGTAAGGTTTTATTATATCAATGCTCCATGATACTTATAAATGTACCAAGGCTCTGTATTCATGTATAAACACGCTCATAATTAGACAAGTAATATTACATAATTAATCCGTATTATTTACTATTTATTGTTCATATAATAATTAAATATTACTAAGTATGAATGTAATATTTACCGTATACATTACTATTTTATTGTACATAAAGTGGCAACACTTTAAACGGAAGTATTGTCCTTGTGAGTTGAACAGAACTGAGTACCGACATTATGACATTATATGTTGAGCTGTTGAATGGAAAGGTTGTTTTATTTAATCCGTGCAAATCATATCAAACCACGTCGTTTTTCTGAGATAAGGAGTCGATCCTTTAATAAGCATCACACTTAATAAATACACTTCAAGGCGTGTAAATCTTGGATGAAACCGGGATAACGCTAGGGCAATGATGAACCGAGTCATTTGAAATTAGTAGCGTTTCACACTAGGTATTCATCATAACTGATCTAAGACTGAAAGCTGTTTCTAAAACCGAAATTTAACTGGCCAATCACAAAACGAGGACTAGAATACAGCATGAATACGTTGAATATAATACGTAGCACTGGCTCGCATTGCGATTGCAAATATTCAGCGTATGCAACTGCCTATAAAATTGTAGCAGCTGCCGACAGCCTACAGTCTAACACGGAATCAATGTCTGTATGGACAAGCGCCGAAATAGTGTGGAAATACTCGGCATTTCTAGGTTCAACCGTGAAAGTTTTTTGGTCGTTAGGTACCTTCTATTGTGTATTTAGTTATTGTTGAAAATACAAAATAATGCGCTTTAAACAAGACTAAGAAGTTGAAAATAATATATTCTTATCGTATTGGGTGATTTTTAAGGTTCTGAAACCAAACGGCAAAAGAACGGAACCTTTATTGATTCAGTTGACACAATGACATTGAGGTTCTCTATTAAGAAAAGTTCAAATTCAATCGTTTGAATTATAGACCATCTAATTGCAATACAATTGCTACAGCGCAGCGTGACAATACCATGTCGGTACGCAAATAAATCCAAGTATTATTAGATCAAAATTTAAACGTCTATCTCCCAGCCTAAACTAAGAAATTTACAATTTAACACTCCTTAACAGTTAAACTTGACATTTACTCTACTATCTCGGAAATGAACCTTCTGCAAACTATCAATCACCCGCAAAATAGAGCCGAAAAGTGTGTAATCAACCCCCGATACTTTACTTGCAAGGCGAGAATTATCCCGAGTCTAGTCAAGCGACGACAGCTTAATTACAAGTGATAGTATTCATGGTCCAAGTGGACTAGAGTGGATAGCAGGGCTATTTGTATGCTAATGTACACACCCCCCTTCATGTCCGCTGTAGGTAACCCAGGATTGCTGAGCGTAAAATTGTTTAGAAAACAATAATATCTTGATTCTGATTGATTGTAATTAGCCGGAGGGTTGGTCAGGTATTTTTGAGGTCATTGAGGCTATTGTTGATCCTAAGGTGGCGTTAAGCTCGTAGGGCTCATAGAAATAAAATACTTTATTCTGTGCATTTCGTTGTTGAACAACGATTAGCGTTCAATTCATTCTTATCAAGAATACTATTTTAATAACTGAATCATACATTTATACAAACACAGGCGCGAACCTGCCTACATACACTTATAATAAATATACACTCTGTCAAGTAACACCGTGGTTCAGTACCAACGATCTTTCTTTTTCTTTGGCAACACTACAACGTTTAAATGCATGTCACTTACATACATAACACTCTACTTGCGATTTTAAATTTGCTAAGATCATATGCTTATACTCGCTAGCGTTCGTCATATGAATCATTAGACTACGAAAACATACTATATTTTGCTATCACAATATTCAGCACCTGCAGCTTGGCAATCAAACAAATTACTTTACTTTAAAGCAAATATCTTAAAATATCATTCTTCAACATTATTCAGTCTATTTGGTTTTGCTCTAGCAATAGCTAATAGACTGAATAGAATAGAATAAAAAAAGAATAAATTTTTATTTTCAAGAATATGGTGGTACAAATGGTGTTTAAAAGTAAAATATTACAGCGTATTCTGCCATTTCAGGCGTGTAAATTTTGAATATAACAATAGCCTTAATTAATCTGCAGACATATATAAATACAATTAAATAATGTCATAATTTTAATTTGTACCTGCAATTAGATTTTATATAAAATAGTAAAAATAATAATTATAATAATGTCAAAGTTATTGTCTATAATTCAATTTTATATATAAAAAAATGTCATAAAGTCATAATTTCAATAAATTAAGTTAAATAATTATGTCAGTATTGTGTATTTTAAATAAATTTATCATTTAAGTATTCATTAATGTCATAGTAAACTTTCTCCAACAACAACCTATACAGTACCGTGCGGAACCGTCTTGTTGGCAAGTCTGTCATATATATACTGGGAGGTGATTATACAGTTTCACCGACATACAATATGAATTTCTTTTATTTAATTCTAGGTTAATTTGAGGTACTTTAAGTCGGTTTTTATGCCTCGTCCGACTACCTTTTTTATCTCCTACTTTCTCATACAGTTCTGGATTGTTTTTGACAAAGAGACAGGTTTCTAATATGTATAGACACGGTAACGGTAATATTATATGTATTTTAAATAACGGCTTACAACTGTTTAAATAGTCGCAATTGAAAATTGTTCTGATGCATTTCTTTTGCGCTACGAATAGTCTATTTACTTCGACCGAATTGCCCCAAACAATAATGCCGTAGCGGAGAATAGAAGATACATAGGCATGGTAGGTCATAATTGTAGTCTTTAGATTGACTATTTCTCTCACCCTTTTCAAACAAATATAAAGCGAACAACCTTGTCAAGAACTTTTTGAATGTGCGGTTTCCAATTGCAATATTTGTCAACCGTCGTTAATATTATTTATCTGTTGCTTATTATGAATAATGTTATAAAGACATAACAAGAATAAACCTGAATAATGTTATAAAGATTAATAAGAACTTTAGTTCTTATTGATCTTTGTAAAATTTTCCTTAAATAATGTTGTCACCAGACTAAGGCAATATTCGTTCGGTGCTACCAAATTCATGCATAATAGATCAAGCAAGCAGTTTCAGGGGGAATTCTCGAAGAACCAATTGAGCATGAAATTATTAAAAGCACTTTTTATATTTCAAAGTTTTCCAGAAGCAGTAAAAGTGGCTTTTTTTTGCTCGAGGCAAAACGTTTGTCACTTCTTGTGGCAGAAAATGATCTTAAGAGAAGTGGATAGCAGTATTATGCTCTTTGGACTTAAAACAGATATTTGAAATACTATCGAACTAAAACATCCTAGCCTTTGCTTTTGGAATTTATTGTGATACTGATACCAACAAATACTCGATCTGCTACCAACAAATATTCTCTTACTTTGGCCATGAAGATCGAAGACAGCCAGGGCAGACAAACTGGTTACAACAACCAGTTGGCAAAGCAGACGAAGTAAACCTAGAAACTGTTTTCCAAGCCGATGGTCTGAAAGCTTAAAGGAAATGACGGGAATCCCCGTTGCTGAAGCTCTTAGACACGCGGAAGACAGGGTGTTGTGGAAGCAACCACCAGGGTTGCAAGGTCTTGTAGTAGCAACAGAGCCATGGGATTAGCGGTTAGTATACTTTGTCGCAAACCGAGGGTTTGGGATTACAGGAACGGACGCCGCCGTCGAGATTCAATGAATATAAGGTAATTTAAAAATAACAGTGTAGAACACTTTAACCCAAATACTTTTCCATTCCACTACGCCATGATATTTTGTATACATTATAAAATATTAACCTTATCTTAAACCTCATGGAGTTATGGTGCCGTTAATTTCCGATAGATTTACGCGTCCACTACAGTTACCTATTAAACGGCGACTATACCGAAACTTTACAAATTTTACGACCTTATACGTTGCAAGATAAAATACATGACGGTTTTACGCCGTCGTACGATTTCTTTTATCTGTGGCGTGAGATTAAAATCTAAGTCATAAAAAAGTTTATTTTAAGTTTATTTTCTATTAGTGCGGTTCTTAAGTTATTTTAAGACGTAAATTTGTTTCAATGCGGTTAACCTGGCACGAAACATACAAAAGGAATGTTTAAGCCACATATTTCGACTAAGTTCTAGAGTTTGTGAAGTTAGGGATTTTAGATTTAGAATCTTGGTTCTACATGCGACCTGATAACTTTTTGACGGTGCCATTTGGTGTCACATATAATTTAAAAATAATTAGGTGACACCTAACATTTGCCAAGAAGTCCACAGTGTGTAGACATTTGCAGGCGTTCTAATAAAATGAGGTCTTTACAACAAACAATTCATAGCATTCCACCATTTTTTATTTCCCATCTCTGTATCAAAGAAATGCATTAGTAAATTACTCTTAAAATCTTCATCATCATCATCAGTCTTTAACAGTCCACTGCCGGACTAGGCCTCTCCTTTGAAAGGAGGAATTGGCCTACTATACCACGCTGGCCAAACGGGTTGGTATAGGGTTTGTATCAAGTTTTCCTTCTCTTACAGTGTTGTTCTCTGCATACTATGCTCCCTCTGTCGGCTCTTACGACACCCATGGGATGATAAAGGGTGGTGACATTCCGTATTCTTAATCCGTCACCACACGGACAACTACTACTCATAAAATACAGAACTTAAAATCCACTAAACCTCTACCTTTTTTAGCTCTCAAATTATTTTTTTTATTATAATACAAAGTACAAGAGGTAAAAATCTATTTTAAACTTTCGCGATTTGTACACATCATACAATATTATTTAGTCGGAGGGACTCCCTCCGCGACCACGACCTTTGGAATCGGGTAAAACGTTGTAGAATAACAGAGGTATTTATACCTTAAAAAAAAGTTAATTATGGCGCCTAAGACCTGCTTAATAATATTGTATGATGTACAAAAGATAACTTGAAAATGCAATAGCAAAGCTAAGTACACTTTCTTTAAGAATTTTCAACACACTCACCGTGCAAACTGAATGAAATATTCATCTTAAATTTCAGTCTTGCAGTACACATACGTTGTTCAGTGTTAGGCTGTGTTGTCAACAAAGATGTACGAGATAGCTGAGAGATGTACGAAGGAAATATTCACCGAGTACAGATAAGTACAAATGTAAAGTTTTTACAACATCTTAAAAAACTTTAACTTCGCTCAGTTGAGGGTTAATGTTTTTCTTGAACTGTCTTAGTTAGAAGTTTTATGGTAACATGTTGGTTGGACCTATTGCTTTTTTTTGTAGCAGACACAGACCAAACCTTTTTTATATTTATTTTTATTAATGGGTTTCCATTAGTAAAGACATGTTATCCGTTGCAACTTATGTTACGTTGTATAACATATGTCATACCTCGCACACCGCTCAGTTACTTCAAACATTCCTAACAAATCCCCAGCCTCAGTCTGGAATTCACATACCTGTATAAAGAGAGAAGCTGTTGAAAATACTTCCTCACTTAATATTGACATTAATGAATGTATCAAGAAAATACGACAAGTATTTGCTCGTACGTGAAACGGAATCCTGAACGAAGGTTACGCCAAATGGCTAGGTATTTGACTAGGTACTGGTAACAAAATTAAAATATACTTTGACTTTGCTTGGAATGTGAAGATGAAGTTGTAAGTTAAGATTAATTTAGTAAAAGTTTAGGTTATACTGAGAAATACGGATTTGTTAAATTTAATTAATGAACAAATATGCTGTAAACTTTCGAGGTTTCGCTTGGTTTCAACACCTTGATGTTACATTGAACTGTGGGTATAAAATGAGATAAGAAATGTACTGTAGGTGATTTTATATTGCGTTACTTTTTTTTACTTTCTTTATTAAAGAATAATCACTGTCGTCACAGTAAATATTCAAAGAATATTAACTGTGACGACAGTGCATCTTGAGTTTTAAAGGCAAAGAACAGTGTTTAAATTACAAACATATTTGAAATCGTTGCCTCCCAACGTTTTTTTTTAATTCCTATGTCTTTTCTGATTATTGTCTACCTCTAAAAAGCTAACATTTTTACTCCACTGCCATGTGCAAAGAATAAAATTTGTAACAAAAAAGACAAAAATCATTGACGCATTTATAGAAAACACCTTACCCATTACTTTAAGGCGTACTACGGCGTCTTAAAATACGTCGTCATTTCGCAGCGATACATTAGCCTTTTTAAGCAATAAATCTTCAGCGAACTTCCCTCCCTTTTGAAGCCTCATCTCATACTCAAATACGAGAGGCTTCGACCCACCGAATCCACTCAAGTCCTTGACGTAAGTAATTCTGTTTATTAACTGTAAGGCTGCCTGCGAAAATGAACGTATGACGCAGTTGTTTTCTCAGCTCATTTGGTGTTTTTGGCATGTTAATATAGGTAAGTAGCCGTTGAGCTATAGGGGATCATCAGTGTATGTATGGCTGTGTGTGTCTCCACGTTATTGGTGTGAATAATCTACTAGCCCGCGGCTCGATTCGCAAAGCACCATGTTGGTAAAAGGTAGTTAACCACGTAATAATAAGTATATCTTTGCAAAATTACATTCATATCCGTTCAGACATCTTCGTGTGATGATTTTTGTTCCTTATTCCTCCCTTAAATATAGTATCAAAAATATGTTCCTTACACACATAACTAATTTGTATTCATCAACCAAATCCTGCTACTATAATCAAGTAGTAACCTTGGCAACGTTTGATTTCATTTAATTTTTATATTAAGTTTACAATGGTGGATTGTTTTGTTTTTCGTGTGAGTGTGTGGCCAACTCTAGTGTCGGAGTTTTCAGACCGCCCGAAGGCCTCCGACATTTATTTATTTATTTATTTGGGACAAACAAACAGTAACACATTATATCTGCGCACATAATGTAAACAAAGATATTATTATAAATGTGAAACTCACACCGTTAGCCACAGAATATACAATTCATATGACTATATTATATTATACTATACTATACCATACTAAACTAATGAACAATCTATGCGAGTAAGACTACAAGACTGTTCAAATAACTATACATCGGAATCCTTAAGTTTATTTAACGAAATCTAGTTGCTGACACTGAGAATAAATCTAATTCTGTAGTTTCTGAACAAAAGTCATTATAGTTTTTGCACAAGCGACGTAGAGGCGCCCGCACACAGGTTACAGCAAAAAGAGTACGTGCGCGCATCTCTCGTCTAATAACAGTTTTTGGGACACAGTAGCATATTTTATTAGTAATCTCAGAGCAGTTATACCTGTTATAGCATAAGTCGAAAAGAAACATAATTTCTAGATATAAACGTTCATTAGATTGTTTTTATCAAGAAGATTTTTATAGGTTGGGAAGTTGTGGCATCACCCATAGTGCATCGATGTAAGAAATTTGCGTTGCACTCTTTCCAGCATCTCAACGTATTTATTATAAAAAGGGTTCCACACCACCACTGCATATTCGAGTTGAGATCTAACTAGTGCTTTATAGAGATGACAATAAGTGCTTGCGAGTTTAAATTCAGTAGCTGATCTCATAACGAACCCGTACATACGATAAGCCTTTTTGATGATGTTGTCAATATGTTGATCAAGGTGAAGTTTGTTATCTACCCCTAGGTTTCGCACGGATAGAGCTTTCAAAAGAGTTACATTGTTTAGATTATAATTATGATTTAAAACGCTTTTATTCTTCGTAAATGATATAGTTAAACATTTAGAAATACTAAAGTAAAGTTTGTTTTGAATACAGTATTCAGAGAATCGATTTAAGTCTTCTTGTAACTGAAAACAATCTGCAGGTTTTCTTATAGCTTTTAAGATTTTAAGATCGTCAGCATAGAGCAAAAATTTTGAGTGTCTCAAACAATTTCCAATATCATTTGTGAACAAAATGAATAAAAGAGGCCCTAAAATTGAGCCCTGGGGTACGCCAGATGTTACGATAGTAGTTGCCGAGTGGGATCCCTTGATAACAACCCTTTGTGATCTATTACTAACATATGATGCAAACCAGCGAAGCAAATCTCCTCGTATGCCGTTAAATGCAATTTTGGTAAGAAGCAAATTGTGGTCTACCTTGTCGAACGCTTTTTGAAAGTCTGTGTACACTGCGTCAACTTGTACTTGTTGATCCATATTATGAAAGATAAAGTCGGTAAATAATAATAGATTAGCAGCTGTAGATTTACTTTTAACAAATCCATGTTGTTGTTCTATTATAATTCTGTAAATTGACATGGCTTGACGATTCCTATTCTTAGACAAGAACAGGGACCGACAGCTTTACGTGCCCTCCGAAGCACAGTAGCGCTCAGATGTAAATGGTCACCCATCCAAGTTGCGACCTGTGCAAGCATTGCTTAACATTGCCAATCTGTTAGAAACCGCAAGCCAAGTCTCGCTATGAGCGCTACAATGGTGGTTAACACAGTATATTGGGCCCCTAAATATAACTCTGTTTCTTAAGTATATGCACAGCTTTGAAACTAATTGTGCATTTCTAATTGCATTTTATGCTCAGGATAGGTATAATATTCTTATGCATCAAACGTAAATTATTGTACTTCTAATGCACAAAACGGAACAATTATTACTATATCATAGTTAGCTATATTAACATACAGGTAAACCAATGTGACTTTTATAATGAAATACACGTAACATATCTGTAAGAGGCAACTTGCCTGAGGCGTTACAGTTCATTCTTCGAGCGCAATAACCATGTAAGCTGCATGCACACCTTTAATAATGCAAATCCTTTAACATTCCGAAATATATAGTTGACTATCTATAATTCTAACCATATACATAAAATTGAAGTGACTGTGATTTCAAAATAACTATGGCTTTTCGAGTGCATAGGTATAGCTTGTTACAAGATACCAAGTTATGAACAACCTCCTTTTAATTTTGTTTGTCTGTCTATCGGTTTGTTTATCTGTCCATCTTTTTGTTTGCCCGGGATAATATTTGCATTAGCCGGACTGATTTTAATGGGACTGTCACTAGAATGCAGAGAACTTTGTAGAGTTACACATAGGCTACAGTTTGAAGCTATATGTGGCTCTGTCGTCGAGATACTGTAAATAACGGAGTTAAACCAGCGTGCAAGAGTTAGTACTTTGCAAAACATTGAAATTGATTATGATCTAAATACGTAGGTCTTTTATTCAGCAAAATATACTTCTAAAGTTTCTAAGTCGAGAATTCCCAAACTAAGAATTCAATAAACTTTGAGTTGTTTTCATTATTATATAAAACTTTCATGATTTACTTTTAACTTTCAAGGAAAACGTCTCGTCTGCAAACTTGAAAAGTAATACATAGCAAATGAAAATCTTCTGAAATACCTAAAAGTTATGTTAACTTATTTAGGACATAAGCGTGTGCTTAAACCAAGGGCTTAAGGTAGCAACCTTATTTAAGTGTCTTTGAATAAGTGATAACACTTTTATCAAGTTACACATGAGCTGCTTTAAGCGTATTTTCATAAGGGGATAGGCAGAGGTGTAATATTATACGCACATTTCTCCTTATGAATTTTTGGATCCCACGTAAGGGGAGACGAGTCTATTGCCGTTGCCGGGCACATTGACAGACCCCGAGTCTTGAGAATTCGGAAAAACTCGGTAACACATTTGCCCGACCCGGGAATCGAACCCGGGAATTGAACCCGGGACCCCCTGATCAGCAGATGCATAGGCTATCCACTGGACTATTATCTGATAAAATATCGCTACTATTCTATTTAACATTATAAGGCTCAATATCATGTGCCTACTTCTGCTTAGAACTTTTAGAAGTTAAAGAGACACATTGGAGTTTAGGGACATTTAGGAGTTAGACAGGAGCCAATTCAATTTATATTCGCATTTTGAAGTCTTGTCACGACGATGACGTAAGAAAATTAATAAAATATGAATTTTCATCCTGGGTCATACTAAGTCAAAATGAAACAAACTTGGTAATCTAACAAAACCACGTCAGAGTTCTTAAAGCTTCTTTAATTTTTAAACTATGACAAACGAAATTTAACTCCCTCCGACATCTTGTGAGAGGAAGGGAGAAGGAAAGGGAGAAAATCCACATTACTACACAAGAATATAAAAAATCTCAACCCCATATTTGTACTGTCTTATTGCTGAGTACATAGCTTTTCACAATGTAGGAGTGCAAATCCACTACGCTGGCCAAGTGCAGGTCGACAAACTTCACACGATAAAATTCTCAGACACGTAGGTTTCTGATAATTAATAAGTCAACACACCATAAAACTTTGATAAGTCTGTGGTGGGTGGGCATGGTTTGAAGCACCTAAAATCAGTCTGTTGGTCTCCCTGTGGGGCTATCTCTGCATTTATACGTCACAAATCCCTACTTAATACTATAAATGCGAAAGTGTGTATGTATGTATGTATGTTCCGTTTTCACGCTAAAACGGCTGAACCGATTTTGTTGAAATTGAAGAGATATATTGGACCATGGAGCCGGACATCGGCTACCATTAGTCGCAAAAATTAAACAAATTTGCACAAATTTACCTCTTGGAAGTAAGGACGCATGCGCTGTATAATTGAGTGCTGTGCATGTGCTGACGTATATCTGTCAGTGCTGTCACATCATACATAATGTCGTATTGTGCATTGTGATTATATTGTTCGCATTTATAAACTAATAATTTTTATATACCTTACTTAAACGGGAGAGTAACGTGGGTAGTTGAGGTGACAACATTGAAAACAATTTGCTCTTGATTTTTAATTTATAATTATTTGTTTAAATCATAGTTAAACTGGTTTAATGATTTAAAACTATTTATTATAACACACTACCTGCCAGAAAGTGTTATCTCCTTGGAAAACTCACTATTAACTACAGTATGGAATCTATCCACAACACAGTAGAAAATCTAAACAAAATGTTCCACCAGAAAATGACACAATTTGAAGATAAACTACAGAGCCAGCCTTCCTTCCAACATTGCCGGCCTGGCTGCTGAATTTGCCACCTTCCGTGAATTTGTAACTGAAGCTCTGAAGGGTTTGCAGCAACAACTCCAACTACTAGCGCGCAGTGTCGATCACATGGAGATGCAAGGCTGACGCAAGATTCTTCTCTTCCATGGCGTTCCAGAAGATACGAAAGAGGACCCGGTTCAAACTATAGTGAGTGTAGTAAAAACTCACTTGAAACTTGAGGACTTTACTCCTGACCACATCAAGCGTTGCCATCGTATGGGTAGACCTGCAGCTTCTTCACCACACAAGCACCGGCCAATCCTCGTAAAACTGCAGCATGTGTCAGTCCGAGATAAAGTTTGGTTTGCCAAAACTAAACTTAAGGGCTCTGGTATCACAGCGTCAGAGTTTTTAACAAAAGCCCGCCATGACCTCTTTATGGCAGCTCGCGAGAAGTTCGGTCTTCGGTCTCAAAATGATGGACTAAGGAAGGAGTACTACACGTCCTCGGGATAAACGGCGAGCGTCATCGGATAAATTCTTCTGTGGATTTACAAAATCTATCCCAATTCGTCGTTGTTGACCAGTCCAAGCAGCCCCCTGCTGCAAAGAAAACCGATGAGACGGTGAAAGCCAGAAGAGCTGCAGCTATTCGGAAATAATCTTAAATTGTTCATATTTTTCCTCTTTGTTGTATCCTCAGGTGGGTGATTTAATTTTATACTTGTACACTCGTGTTAGTTTACAATCTGTTTTGACGGTACGTTTGTAAGCTTGCAAAACGATGGTATCTAATAATTAATAATGACGGTGCTATTAATTATTTGCTGGAATTTAATTTTTTTTTTACTTGTTCGTTTGTTATATTTTTTTTTTTACTTTGAATGAGTTGTCACTTTTGATCATAGAGTAAAATTACTTTTGATACTTCACGTTTAGTCTATGCTTCACGTCACGATGTGTACTCACGTTTCGTTATTGCTGTTACTTGGGCTATTGTTACACGCATTTATAGACTTTTGAAATTGTATCGAATTTTATACGTACGGATTAGAATATTAATTTATTGTTAGGGCTAAAATAATACCGTAGTTTATTTTTAAGAATTTATAGTAATATAAGTTAAGTTAGAAGCCATCCTACCTGGGATCTTAGAAATTTTTATTGTTTTTACAAGTGTGTTGTTTTTTTTGTATTTTTATGATATATTTTTATATTGATAACTAACTGGCAGGTGGAGTATTGAATAAGTTACACAGTTTGATTGTGTAAAGTCAGGATATTTGTTTTTATTTTATTTTATACAGATAAATTATATATTTATTTACGTTATATTTATATATTAATTATCTTTTATATTTTATTTATTATACATAATATTATGGATTCGAACAGTGACAGCGATGATTATTTTTCCGCAGATAGTGATGATGACAGTTTTGTTAGTGTTCCTTCATTGGCAGATAACATCCGATCTGTATTTTCCGATGTTCTAAGAAACTTTAATGTTGTGCATATCAATGCACAGAGTATTCCCGCTCATTTCCCAGATATGCTGGCAAATTTAGACTGTAAGAACATACACGCTATTCTTGTCTCTGAATCATGGCTTAAGCCATGCCTTCCTTCTACTTCTTATTCTTTGCCCGGCTTCCAGCTTATCAGAGACGACCGGACTGGGGGTGGTGGCGGTGGTGTCGCCATCTATCTTCGATCCTATATAGCTTATACAGTGATAAGCGTGTCTTCACAACCGCCTCCCTCCAACGCTGGTAAGCACCTGTTTCTGGAAGTTGTGCTACATCACACTAAAATCCTTCTCGGTGTTTACTACTGTCCTTCCTTGCGTATTGACTTCTTTTCCTCTTTTGAAAATCTCTTACTTAACCTATCTCCTTCTTACAGTCAAACTATCATTATGGGTGACTTCAACACTTGTCTTCTTAAGAAAGATTCGCGTTCTTCCTCTCTTTATTCTATTTCAGTCTCGTGCAATCGTCATATTCTACCTCTGAATGCCACCCATCACTTTCCTAATTCTACACCCTCACTGTTAGATCTTATTTTCGTTTCTTCACTAAACCACGTCGCGAAACACGGCCAATGCTGTGCCGACGAATTTTCCTATCACAACCTTATTTTTCTCTCTTACAAAATTCGTCCTCCTAAGGCAAAGTCAAGAATACTTTTACAGCGCAATTTTGCTGGTATGGATACTGAACGTCTTCGTGGTGACGCAGGGGCAATTGACTGGATGCCACTGTTTTCCGCTGCAACAGTTGATGATAAAGTCGAAATATTTTAGAGGCAAATTACTGAACTTTATAATGTACATGCTCCTATACGTGCAATTAAGCTGAAACATCGTCCTTCGCCCTGGCTTACTAGTGAAATAAGGATACTTATTCAATGGAAAGCAGCGGCGAAATCAAAATTTAAGTCAAAACCAACTGAGTCTAATAAAGAAAAATATATTAAAGCTCGAAATCACTGCAATAGGGTGTGTAGGGATGCAGAACGCCAGCACATTCACAGCTCCGTACAAAACGGTGATCCATCGAAAGGATGGAAATTTCTTAAATCACTTGGGGTTGGTAAGCAACGGCAAAATACTGCTCCTAATACAGTTGATATTAACATGCTTAACCAGCACTTCTCTGCTTCGACTGATTATGATAGGACAACAAAAATAAACACTCTAAATTATCTTTCATCGCTTCCAACTCCTGATTCTAGTCTTTCTGATTATAGTCCATTTGTCTTTAGTCAATTTACTGAATGTAGTATTAAGAAGAGTATCTTATCCATAACGTCCAACGCAGTTGGCAGTGATGGTATCACCCGTAATATGATCCTTCCAATCCTTGATGAAATCCTACCTATCATTTCCCACATCCTTAATTTCTCCATATCCAGTGGCATTTTCCCAACTGCTTGGAAAAATGCTCAAATCAACCTTTTACCTAAGAAACCCAATCCTGAATCCTTTTCAGAATATCGTCCCATATCCATATTACCTTTCCTTTCAAAAGTTCTTGAACGCCTTATCCACAACCAACTCAACACATTCCTTTCTAAAAATAATATCCTTAATCCCTACCAATCCGGCTTCCGTCCTGGTCATAGTACCAGTACCACCCTTGTCAATATTACGGATGATATCAAATCGGGCATGGAAGATGGCAAACTCACGGTGCTCTGTTTATTAGACTTCAGTAATGCTTTCAACACCGTAGACTTTGATGTTCTCCTTGCCCGATTAGGCTCTCTTAACATATCTCCATCGATGATCGACTGGTTTCGTAGTTACCTGTTTGGTCACCGACAACGAATCCGGCTAAATGACACCTACCTATTCTACTTGGTGTGACAACTCTGCCGGCGTACCACAGGGCGGCGTTCTATCTCCATTGCTCTTCTCAATTTTTATAAATAATATCTCCAACCATATTTCTTCTTCCTACCACCTATATGCAGATGATATGCAGATTTATTGTCAAATCAAGCCTGAAAGCCTGTCTCAAGGTATTACAATAATAAATAATGATCTGGATCAAATTTGCGACTGGCAAAAAGGTTTGGACTCAGGGTTAATCCTACGAAGACACAGGTTATTTTGGTTGGTAGTTCCAGACTAATCTCTAAGATCGACTGGTCAATGGTTCCCCTTGTATCTTTTGACGGTATTCCAATTCCTTTCAGTGACAAAGTAAAGAACTTGGGGATATACATTGACCAAACACTCTCTTGGAGCTTTCAACTGCAAAGTACTAGTCGGAAACTCTTTGCAGCTGCCGCATCGCTAAGAAGATTGCCGATTTACGAAATTTTCTTCCAATTGCCACCAAGATTGCGCTTGTGCAGTCTATCCTTCTTCCTATTCTTGACTATGCCGATGCCAGCTATCTAGATCTTAATGAGGACCAGCTAGACAAGCTTGAGCGACTCCAAAACTTTTGTATACGGTTCATATTTAGTTTACGCAAATATGACCACGTTTCCGAATTTCGTAACAAGATCAAATGGCTACCCATCCGCCTTCGCCGGTATACTCATATTCTTTGTCTCTTGTATAATATTCTGTTCAATCCTTCATATCCCTTATATCTCAAGAATAGATTCGTCTATCTGCATGACACATATTCTAAGTGGTTGAGATCATCGGAAAATCTTAAGCTAAAAAGTCCTGTGCATTCTACTAATTTCTTAGATAAATCTTTTACTGTCTTAGCTGTCAGATTGTGGAATGCACTACCGGAAACGATAAGACGTTCAAAATCATTGCCAATATTTAAAAATCATCTAAAGAAACATTACTTGTCACTATAATAAGTAACATTCCAATGATATCTTCTATATAATAGTATATTGTAATATATATATATATATATATATATATATATATATATATATATATATATATATATATATATATATATATATATATATATATATATATATATAAAACTGTGATTTATTTGATATTATAATGATATTTATTTATGTATATGGATTATGGATGTATATGTTTTTATTATCTCATTTTAGTTTTAAGTATATAGTTAGAGTTATTGTAATTTGTTTCACCCTTTATAGTGCACCCGCATACTACCTGTCCTTTTATTTAATTATGTCCGTACACGGTTGTCTGGCAGAAATCGCATTATGCGATGAGACCGCCCTTGTAACACTAGTTTATAAGAAACTCTTTGTAATGCACTCATGTTATTGCCTGGTGTACAATAAAGAATTAATTATTATTATTCTCATTAAACGGCTGAAACGATTTAATCTACTAATATTATAAATGCGAAAGTGTTTATATATATATATTGGACATGTATTGGAACATGGCTTTGAGATTTGGTTGCATGCAAGGTGATATTATGTACCTTTCGGTAGATACTGGTAGATAATGTCATGATTGCAGACCAAGTTACTTTGTACCCTATAGGATCTCTGAAGTCTTTAGAATAATCAGGAGTGTCTGCACACAATTTGAGACTGAAAGTAGATTTGTGTTACCCCCAAGTTAACGCGCGCATTACCGCGGGCAAAAGCTAGCCAATCAATAAATGCAATTTAGATTGAAAATCTGATCTCGATAAGATAAACAATTAATTTGGACGGACGCATTGATATTGATCGTTCTGCTACAGAGGACAATTATGGATTGAAACTGTTCCGATATTTTGTTCCGAATGACAAGCTTTCAGCGCTCGCTTTTTTACGACACGTACAACCTTCATTGCTAAATAAATAACTGCATTAAAATGGATCCGTTCCATTTGTAAATTGAGCATTGAACGAAAACTGCGGCTTTGCTACCACTTTTATGACCTAATTTTGATAGTAAACGGTTATTGTATATTGGTTTTTTATTCGTTTCTCGATTCTTTCTATACATATGTAGAGACGTAAGCTTAATAGTTTTAGTCAAACAACCTCGTCTTAACATCGTATATTACTTAAATGAATGAAGCTCAACTGAAAAAGCATTTCTACAGTATGATCACATGTGTCATTTTGTACTTTTATTCTCATCACGTTATCCCGGTTGCGTCCAGGACTCCCTGTTACTGTAGTTTTATAGCAATAAACCACCTTTTTCCTATTAGAATTAAATGGTAGCACATTTATCAGCTTTAGACAACAAAATCGAATAGCCGGTCTAGGCTATGTTGAAATGTACCAGTAAACATTTGTACCAGTAAGTACAAAATTTAACCACACACACAACCTCGTTAGTAGTTGCGTGCAGTTGTATTGCACGTTAATCTCGTACATATTGCTCTCCTAAGTAACATTTAGCTAAACTACGGCCGAATGAATAGCCTATTTTGTAGCAAGGTTATTTAGGACGTTTTGCTATCTAGTATTTAGAATCTTATGAAGATATGCCGCAAACATTTGGTTCATTCCAATACTTTAAAAGAGCGTAGCTATTAACTTTAGTGCCCTTTACCCTAGGTCACTGTGTCCTATTGTTAAATTGACACTAATTTTTCCAACAGCTGATCAAAAGGATACCTAGGATAAGAATATTTATGTTTAAAGTGATAGTAAATATCTGTATAAATACACACGCCTGTGTTGAAACTGATGGAATTACGAAGACAAGATGTTTTAAACGCATTTAAATTACAGAAATATACGTACATGATCCCTACTACAGCGATAGACGTGGTCCATAAAGCACGAACACATAACCTTTTTACCAGTTCATATTTTGCCACAGATTTGTTATAAATGAAGTCGAAATTATGGAACCCAGAAAAGCAACTTTTTGTATAGCATCTAGAAATCTATACATAGCCTGAATTGGCCTTAATTTAAATGTTTTAAATGTAACATACATAATTATTTTTATAGTACCATTAATTCCATATGCGATAACTGGTATATAATTTTGGGTTAGGATATTTTCCATCACATTATGTTCCACTTTGCCATAAATTAATTAACGAATAAGTTGCCTGGTTAGTCAAAGGGTTACCAACAAGGTAAATACAATTTTGTATTCGGGCCGTCCTCTTCATTTTAATTAATTCGATTGTAATGGGAGAGTAAAAAGAAACATGTTAATTTTTTTGTTATTGCATGAGTAGGCTAAATTAAATTTTCACTACCTACATATTTTTTATTTCAACTGTATCAAATTACTTAGGTAAAAAATTAGTCTAAATTGGTAATTCCGCTCGAAAAACACTCAATAAGTGGTACTTATAAAAGAGTAATTATGTCTACTCAAATACTTATAAAATACAAAACAATGTGGGAAAACGCGAGGCATTCTGACTCATGATTATAGGTTTTTTAGCAAAATAGGTAAAGAATTTACAAATATAGTTTCGTCTGTGTATAAAAGACGTTTAATGTGTGAAGAATATTGATTTAATAGCTCCATAAAGGCGGTGCTAATTCCTTTATAGGTTTGTGATACACGTTTATATTCATTGGCGACGTAGTTTTAATAGGGTTAGCAATTGTAATCAGAAAAACGTTATGCAACTATGCGATGCTTGTAGGCTATATGGCTTTGATGACGTAATCATAGCCACATGTCTACCATGGAATAACGAAAAGCTATGAGGTACTTGAGCAATCTTACAACAATATGATAAACAGTGGATAGAAATGAACGAATTAATGTAATGTAAATATCTCACTTAAGTATACACCTCTTCTGTATTATTTCAGGGTAAACAAATAGTTACACACTTATATTCACAAAAATATTGATAAAAATATAGGAAATATTTCATTTCATTGTTATGTGAAACCCACAACGTTTTCCACGTATTTCGAACGTTGGTTTGTCCAATAAGACTCTCGAGTAAGGTCAAGGACTCATATCTCGAGTAAGGTCCTGAGAAGCATTATTCAAGTCAATTGGGCTAAGTTCCCTGTATAATTTCTGACTATTTGTGGAGAACTCCACACGCTTATGTTGCACAATCTTGGCTAAGAGAATACTTTAAAAACGAAACCTCATCCCAAAGACATTAATTATGGCTTCTGCTTGAGAGAAATACTGTTGATTATATCTCTTCTTGATCTGGTGCGATAAGAAGCTGCTCTTGATAAAATAGTAGTTATTTAGTCCTACTGAAAAAGCTAACTAAGGATTTGACGATACAATCGATGATGTTTAGTTTAATAAAATTGTCATTTGTACCACATAATAAATATTTTAATTTTTTTAGAAGGACAAACACTCCTTTATATCACAACAGAGCGACTTTATGGTATGATGTGTATGTGGAGATAGTTGGAGGGTGGAGAGTGACATTGGCTACATTTTACCGATATAACCGATTACTATGCTAGCGCAGACGCGGCAGACGTCTAGATAGATAGATAATTGCTTTATTGTGCAAATAAATGTGTCTATCTTTAATACAAAGACAAAAATATCTTTGGTACCAGTTTTTACTTACATCGGATGTTCCCAGTGTTGCAACACAGAATCTGTTTCAACAAAACAGCTATAACGTATACGTATAATATTGTTTTAATGTAAGTGCAGCGAAAACTTCAGTCTTAGGCGGCAGTCAGCCATAACGAAGCAAGTTTCTTAAGAAAAACAACGCACCAAATTTCCATAGCAAAGTGCTTTTCTAATTTTAACGTTATTCTGAGATCCGCGTTACAGACTGAAAGTGTGTTTCAAGAAATTTGGCAACGCTGGATAGAGTTGTGCTAAAAACATATTAAGAACTGTAATTTAATGTTCCTATGCAGTTTCTGTTTTAGCTTGTTATTGTTTAGTATAAACTTTCAGAAACTGCAATTAGTACAAAATCTGTGGTAAGTGCAGAAGTTAAATAATAATTATATTAAAGCAAATATCATATTATGTTTTAAGAATAGTTCCCGTTTTTACCATTTTATTCAATATGAACGACTCTAAGGATAAATGGCGTAGCGAAAGTGTTACCAACTGCCACGCCGAAGGTAGCAGGTTCGATTCGAAAAAGTAATTTACCTTCATGTGATAGAGAAAGGTGTAACACTCGACACACTCACGCGCTTAACAGAATAGGCATAATAGTTGGTTTAAATGATTTCCGTGCGAAAGATGTAGGAAATCAAAATATTTAATTCTAAGATTCACCAAATCTTGTGATGTATGAATAATTTAGAAGCATTTACTTCTGAATTATTCATATATTTGTTTTAATTATTTTTAGTATCAATATCACCATACTTGATAATGATATAGCCACAAATTGGTTTATAGTTAACAGAAGTGGTGATATTGTAGATTTATCCTGATATTATTTTTATATAACAATATTCTTAGATTACGTATTAACTATTTAAGTAATAAATACAAAACCTTGTTCGCTTCTATTTAGCCGATAAGCTTTATGTAAACCCAAAGTAGGTTGATTAGTTGACTACAGTAATTGGGTATAAAAGGAGGTAGCATTGTGCCAATGAACATTGAACATTCAATATTTCTGAAGTAATAATTCTGACGCTATTCTGTTACAACGACTGTCTGCAGTGTTTAAGTAATTCTGAGTATTCCTGACGTGATTCTGTTACAACCACTACCTACACTGTACACGTAGTCCTGAATATTGCCGAGGTGATTCTGCTAAGACTTTTGCACTGTACACGTAAGTTAAGTACCGTTACCTGTACCTATTGTATTATATGTATTGTATTTTATCGTATATGCATACTCAGGGCGTATTTCGTGTATTAAATATAGAAAGAAAGAAAGAAAGAAAGAAAAAAAAACACGCCGTACAGTCACAATAAGTACAGTTTTGCTTAACCTAAAATGAAAATAAAAAAATATATAAAAGTTCTTATGCTAATTGGCAAAGCAAAAATAAAACGTATGACAGATACGTAACTGTTAACTGTCAGCTACATTGACATGTCAGTTGTCATTAAAGTCGTGATTATTGTTACGTGGCACCACGTGCTTTGCCACGTATTCTAATATTCTAATTAATATAATATATAAACAAAATATAACAACAAAAGTAATGAACTATACGTAGTGTGTCAAAATTGCGGCTGGCAATCAGCAAACGCTGCGAAGGTCACGACGGAGCATCTCAGTACTGATCTTCCTTGCCATCCACCTATGCCAGTGCCAGAGCCATACAACCACTGCACTCTATTTTTAAACAAGCTTAAAATCCTAACTATGCAATTGTTTAAGCTTACTATCTAAAAAACCATAAACAAGGTAAGAGAAACGTGTACATGCACAACCACATTACAAAAACAAAAATCGGGTATACAACATAATATAACCAACATACAACTTGAATTATTACCATAATACGCTAATAAGTTGTTATTTATTTAAGATCCTATACCAATGCTGGAGCTAAACTGGTGGCATTTTGTACCTAGAGTATAATTATGCAGGCTCATAGGAATATACTAAGTACTGCAAGGAGCACCGGAATCTAGTGCACTATAACTTTCAAGGTACCTACTTAGTTGGCAATTTGTTGCTATAGCTTTTGCTGTGATAGCATATAACTTTTAAGTTTACTTTTGAAAGATATTTTTGTTTTCAGGTCCCTTATGGGAGGAGGCAGATCATTCCATATTTTTGCTGCTGCAAATTTAAAATTTCTATAGTATGCCATTG
Source organism: Euclidia mi (assembly GCA_944739405.2). Taxonomy (NCBI): domain Eukaryota; kingdom Metazoa; phylum Arthropoda; class Insecta; order Lepidoptera; family Erebidae; genus Euclidia; species Euclidia mi. The sequence goes on from OX123183.2 coordinate 114,281,340, forward strand.
TGGAATGTTTGGATAGAGATAGAGGTCTCGATGCGGGTCTTATGGAATATGAGTAGTGACTTTGTCGCCAATCTAGCTTCTCATACTTGTAGGTGTAGGCTTTTGATTTGCTATCACACCGAAGAGTAAGCTGGCTAGGTGTAATTTCTGTCTTGACTCCATTTTCAAAACATTATTTTCATTTAAGTATGGAGTTACATGATGACGTCTTGGAATCTTAAAACAATAACGTGCACAAGCATTTTGCACTCGTTGTATAAGTTTTGGTCCTTGCCAGCAAACAGGGGCCGTACACTACATCACAGTAGTTAAACCTAGATAAGATGAGACTATCCACCAGCTGTTTTCTAAGGTTTATACTTAAATAGTTCTGTATTTTATATAGTATTTTTAACCTATAGAAACAATTATTTACTACATTATTTATATGTTCTTCAAACCTTAAGTCAAACTCAATTAGCAAACCTAGATTATATGCCACTTTAACCCCTTCTATCTGTTGCCCATCCATAGTTATAATAGGATTAATTTTTAATATTGATTTTACCTGCTGTTTGCTTCCCAGAATCATACATTTTGATTTAAGAGGATTTAATATTAGTGCATGCTTCCTAGACCATTCAATCACCCTTTCAAGATCTTCATTTATGTTCCTTACAGCTGACATGGTATCAACAGGCTTGAAAGGCCGATATAATTGTGTATCATCTGCATACATATGGAAGTTACCAAACTTAAATGATGCAGTGATGTCAGCTGTATATAGAATAAAAAGCAATGTTGAGAGAATTGAACCTTGTGGGACTCCTCTTTTCAGCTCAGGAGTGGATGATAATATAACTGTGCCATCCTCCCTACGCACCTCCACACGCTGAGACCTATTTGTGAGGTAGCTGTTGAACCATTTTATGCTACTTGGTGTAAATCCATAGTAAACTAACCTGGACAGGAGCAAAGATGTATCAATAGCATCAAATGCCCTGGAGTAGTCCAGAAGCATTAGGGCTGTACCCTCTCCACGATCCCTAGCCTCTAGAATGTTACCCACCGCATCGCATAAAGTAATGGCCGTTCCACGTCCCTTTCTGAAGCCTGATTGTTTGTCAGGAAGAATATTGGATTCTTCAAGATATTCCATGACTTGTGAATACACAACTTTCTCTAGCACCTTCGACAGACAGGGCAGAATACTAACAGGCCGTAGGTCTTTTGTGCAATTTGGCTGACTGGTCTTGGGTATAGGTCTTACAATAGAGTGTTTCCATATATCCTGGATAGTATAAGTAGTGAGAGATTTATTAATTATTTCCGTAATGATGTCTAGTGAATTGGGTAGTGTTAGTTTTAGCATCTCCAAGTTTATTTAATGCACACCTTGGGAATTAGTGTTCATTGATTTAAAAAATTTTAAGACAGTATTTCGGTCCACCGGCTTAAGTTCAAAACTTCTAACGGGGTCATGCCTATGATACTCATAGTAGGTTAAAGGGACATACTTACTCCACTCTGACCTGGCACATTCAAGAAGTCACTGTTGATAGTATCTGGGTTATCAAAATGGTCCGGCAAGCATGCACTTTTATTAGAAAGCAATACTTGATTTTTTAAATTACGCCACAGTATTTTTGGGTTATTTATATTTTGATTTATATTTTTAGTAAAATATGCTGATTTTTCATTATGCAATGCTTCAACTGCTTGATGTTTAAGCTCAAGATATTTCTTTTTTGTTTCCGATTTTTTAGATCTAGCTTGATTCCGTAATCTAAAAATTAATTTTACACTGTCAGTCACCCATGAAGTATACTAAGTTTTGAACTGTTTTTGCTTCAGGGGTGCATGAATATCAAACATTTGTATAACACATGTTGTTAGCATTTCTACCATGCCATTGACATCCTCCTGGGAGCCTATAAACTGCCAAGGGATATTTTCCAATTATTAAAAAAATCAAGCAGGATATCCTTGTATGGTCTATATGTAACCCATCTTGGCTTCATTTTTTGTTTTTTTAACTCTGTATCACATGTAACAATGGAGTGCTGGCCAAGCTCAGGTATATGATCAACCCGGGCATTCTATACTTTCAGGTCAGTGCATATTAAGTCAATAAGGGTACTACTTTGCTCAGAAAAATGGGTTGGCGTAACTACTTTTTCGTACATACTCGTGTAGTTGAAGAACTGTTGTATTTTTTTTGTGTTTATGTGGTTTACATCCAGCACATTGATATTCCAGTCTCCCAAAAGCAGGATATATTCATAAGGAGCCAACGCAGAGATGCTATCGATCAAACCCTCAAAAAAGTATCAACAGACAGCCAGGGTGGCCTATAAGCAGTTCCAATCAAAAATTTTTTGATTGGAACTGCTTATAGGCCAATGAGATAGCCAAAACTCCTCCACTTCATGGTGTACCGGGTGAGACTGAGTCCTAACATTTATACCTGATTTTATATAGAACCCTACTCCGCCTCCTCTCCCACCACGAACACATATGGATCTGGGTATATGCCTGAGTCTGTATCCCGGAATGACTGGGGCTTTTCCTTCCTCACCTTTTCTTAACCAGGTCTCATTAATGGCCATTATGTCCACTGAGTGAGTGTCCATGGCTACAAAAAATTCATCGTGTTTAATCCCTAATGATTCCGCATTAAATAAACCAAACTTAAGACATTTTTTATTTATTTTTATTTATTTAAGCTTCATATACACAAAGTATACAGGCGGACTTAATGCCATTCTCGGTAACACACTCATTCTCATTATAGGCATTCTCTCCCAGTCTTCCTTAAAGTGGTGCAGAGAGAAAAGTAGTAGGTGTAATATAAGTCAAAGAAAAAGAAATTAAACTAAGAAAATTACGTAGATTTCTAGGTACATACAAATAAATAAACGTATTTTAAATACATACATAACAAATATACATAAATATATGCAAATTATAAACCTACATACAAATATATATAAATATAGTACATAATGATATATAATTATATATATCATTGTGATTTGATTGAAATAAATATATAGCAGTCAACAGCAACAATTAACGTGTCACACCCATATGCTTTCTCACTTTGTAACCGAAAAAGACTCGAGCTTTCTATCAGGTACAAGTTTGTAGATATTAAGTATTCAGCTTCTCTATTATGCAAATCAACATACAATCTTTACAGTACTCCCTACAAAACCTCCCATAGATTTCACCTTGCTTACCAACTTCACCCTTCCTGCATCATAAGCATACCTATTTAGTACGTATCTAGTTAACGATGGGTTACAGAGGATTCTGACATAATCTAGTTTTTCATCACATTTTTCAAAGACGATAATGCCGATCGAGTAATTAGAGGTCACTTTATAGCTGTCAACATGCGGGTGACATTTGTTGACATTTACCGTATGTGTTGCCACAATATTCCAGGTTGGCATGTGGTTCAAAGATTGTCTAGTTTGTATCCTATTCAAAGAACAACACCGAAAAAATATAATCTTAACTATATGAAAATTGGAATGCCTTTCCTTGCGCTGCCGGCCCCACTGCATCTACTTATCAAATAATATCCAATGCAATCCTGTGTAATCTGTAAGGAGAATGGATTAGGGAGCTAATGTAACATGTTATTCTTAAAAGGTAATGATTGCTGCTTGTAATTGTTATAGTACTCGCATTATTGAAATTAATCATCTTCGTAACCGTTTCATGAAATATAAGGTGATTATTATGCTCTCAAACGTTTGTTTTACTATTACCCACTAATAGATGATAATTTCAACCTACACCGACACTAAATATCATTCTTACCTTTTCGTACTACCTGCGCTTTTAGACATTAAATTTAGATGAAGCTCAAATCCAGGCTCACTTACTTTCTTAGGTTGAATTTACTAGACGAATGGATGTCTGCTCTATGCTAAATCTGACATCGGAAGCGTGACGCCTACCCATGTTTCCAATCGATTCATCATCGACCCTTTCTATAAACTGTTCCACGGCTGGGCACTCATCCTTCTCACTATGAGAAGGGTAAGGCGAAGTCCACCACGCTGCTCAAGGTCTTTCGAAAACATTATAGAGAACCCTCGGACATTCAGGTTTCACCACGACGTTTTCCTTCACCGTTAAACAAGTGATAATTGTCAATCTAATACGCCCATAACTTTGAAAAGTTATTGGTGTGCGCCGTCGTGGATTCGAACCCAACACCTTCTGCGTAACAGTCCGTTGATATGTCCACTAGGCTATTGCAGATTGCTGTTTTTCAGTTTATTAATGTTATATTATTATTTTCAAGGATGGAAGCTACAATGATCGGTTGACTCCTTGAAGCAATACGCAGCGCTGTATCAACATCCCAGCAACGCGAAGATGACATCGCTCATCCACTGTTTGACCCGGACAAGAACGACTGCGGGGCTTCGGGCAGGGTGTACCAACATCGAAACTCTCGCCAAGGAGCTGAAATGGAGCAGTCTCAAGGCAGCAGCTAAAGCCGGTAAGGCTCTAAAAGGATCTGCCCTGACTTGGTTTGAGTCATGGGAGCCACTGGAGGGCAGGTCCTGGGAGAAATTTCATACTGATGTTATTGATGCCTATCCTGAGAAGAAAAATCTATCGGAACGACTCGTCAAAGCGGTATCGTACAATTCTGAACTAGCGGATTTTTATGGTGAATACGCCCGGGAAAAATTAAGGTTATATAGAAATACTAAAATCACTTTTACAGACGAACAACTCGTAGAATTAGTTTGTGGAGGTATTAGTGACGTCGAGGTGAGAATGGCTTCATTAAACAGTGGTGTTTCGAAAACTCCCGCTCTTATCTCTGTCATTTCAGTATATGTTAAGACTAAGAAAAGACCTTTGGAAAATTGTGAATCTAACTTGGCTCCTTTACCGGCAAAGCGAACCAAGTTTAGCAATGAGAAGAAATGTTACGTTTGTAAAGAAGTTGGTTATTTACAACACCAGTGTACTAAAAAGAAATTTAGCCAACCATCAGACGTCTCTAATCAACCTCTACGTTTTCCGTTTAGAGATTACAATAATTATAATAAGAACATCTGTACATTTTGTGAAAAAATTGGTCATACCGAATCTTACTGCTGCTGCACAAACAGTGAACCGAATCAGCCGGTCCCTCTGGCGTAAACACAACTTTATTGAAACAGATTAATTTTTTAGACAAACTAAATTAAATTTGACTCCAGTTTTTATTAACGATATATCAATTGATTCTCTTATAGACACTGAAGCAAATTGTAGTTTTATGAAAGAATCTGTTGCAAGACGTATAGGATGTCATCTTACGCCGTTATCCGTGTATTTCAGCGGAATAGGTCATAGTAAAATTCACGCTTTTGCAGCGGTCACTGTGATTATTCATTTTGAAAATATTAGCTTAGAGCTTGATTTATATGTCATTAGGGATGAATATTTTCACTATGATTTACTTTTGGGTCGAGACGCTGTTCAATATCCAGACATAGAGATCGTTACCGACTCATTGGGTAGCCGTTTAGTACGAAAACCAATTGAAATTAAAAGCAAAATAAATGAATTTGATAAGTTATCAGGTTTAAGAGAATTACCCACTCATATTAAAAATTAAGATTTGCATTTACATTACAACAAAAAGTAGAAAACATTGTTTCTAAATACCCCTCTGTTTTAAACGAGATGAGTACTGTGAATACGGGTGAACTGAAGTTATTTTTAATCAAAGACGAAGTTGTTAATTACCGCCCATATCGTTTAGCTCCTATTGAGAGGGAGAAGGTCAACGAAATAATTCAAGACCTTTAAAAGCAACAGATAATTCGCGAAAGTAATTCCCCCTTTGCTAATCCTGTCATATTATTAAAAAAGAAAGATGGCAGCGATATTAAACGAGATGAGTACTGTGAATACTGGTGAACTGAAGTTACGTTTAATCAAAGACGAAGTTGTTAATTACCGCCCATATCGTTTAGCTCCTATTGAGAGGGAGAAGGTCAACAAAATCATTCAAGACCTTTTAAGGACGCGTTTACGCTTGTATCAAAAAACCACATATTTCCGGTACATTTTACGACAATTTTAGATAATAACTAATAAAACTAATGATTACGATAAATTGATTACTTTTTAATCTATAAATCAATTTGAAAATAAATAAAAAATATTTAATTAATATTAATGTAAAATCGATTCGAAACGGCCTCTTAAATCAAAAATAGGCATATACTGCTATTTTTGGGTACAATTTTCTCTCTATTTTAACATTTATTTAGATTTTCAAAGATAGAATGGGGTAGTAAATATAGTCAACTCAAAAACAATTTGTTTTTTTTTTTTTCAAAATATTGTAAATTGACTCAAAAAAAGCAAAAAATCATCTTACATTTTTCTTCTATTTTGCTCGCATACGTGTGTCTTAATGTGTGGCAATAAGGTTCGTTTTATTTAGCCACTTTCTTGATTTATATATCCAAATTCTGCAATGAGATCTCAGTCTGCGCTTGAGCGCCGTCGGGAGTGGACTCTATGTCGCTTGTCGCTGCAGCCCGAAGACGAAAAAAGCAATATACGAATACAAAATATTCGCTAAAATCAATTTGATACTTCTCGTATTCTGTGCGAATTACGTACAAGTAAATTTCTTTTGTATAAATGGACATTATTACTTTATTTTCTCCGTTATGTTGAGTCAGGATATATTTCGGTATTTACATATTATTTTGTTTCTTGCGTTGAAATCTGGTAAGATTATCTGGACTGATGGTATACCATCCCGTTCAAGTGTTGCGACTGGAACTCATAAAAGAGTAGACCTAGTTATGCCAGGTTGGGGCTCATTTTATTTGTTTTGGTGAGACCCTACCACTGGTACTAGTGAAGTAACCTTCCAAGGTTATTCGATGAGTCTTGCTGGTACTCATATGTGAGTAAAGCTACGCATGCCGAGTTTGGGCTCATTTTGTTTGTACATAAGAGACCCTACCACTGGAACTTATGAAGTAACCTTCCAGGGTTATTCGATGACTCTTACTGGTACCTCTGGTACTCATATGTGAGTAGAGCTAGGCATGCCGAGTTTGGGCTCATTTTGTTTGTACATAAGAGACCCTACCACTGGAACTTATGAAGTAACCTTCCAGGGTTATTCAATGACTCTTACTGGTACTCATATGTCAATAGAGCTAGGCATGCCGAGTTTGGGTTCATTTTGTTTGTACATAAGTAAACCTACCACTGGAACTTATGAAGTAACCTTCCAGGGTTATTCGATGACTCTTGCTGGTACTCATATGTGAGTAGAGCTAGGCATGCCGAGTTTGGGCTCATTTTGTTTGTACATAAGAGACCCTACCACTGGAACTTATAAAGTAACCTTTCAGGTTTTTCAGGTTTATTCGAAGACTCTTAGTGGTTCTCATATGTGAGTAGAGCTAGGTATGTTCCAGTGGTAGGGTCTCTGATGTTCATACAAAATGAGTCCAAACTCGGTATGCTTAGCTCTACTCACATATGAGTACCAGCAAGAGTCATCTAATAACCCTGGAAGGTTACTTCATAAGTTTCAGTGGTAGGGTCTCTCATGTACAAACAAAATGAGCCCGAACTCGGCATGCCTAGCTCTACTCACATATGAGTACCAGCAAGTGTCATTGAATAACCCTGGAAGGTTACTTCATAAGTTCCAGTGGTAGGTTCTCTTATGTACAAACAAAATGAGCCCAAACTCGGCATGCCTAGCTCTACTCACACATGAGTACTAGCAAGAGTCATTGAATAACCCTGGAAGGTTACTTCATAAGTTCCAGTGGTAGGGTCTCTTATGTACAAACAAAATGAGCCCAAACTCGGCATGCCTAGCTCTACTCACATATGAGTACCAGCAAGAGTCATCGAATAACCCTGGAAGGTTACTTCATAAGTTCCAGTGGTAGGGTTACTTATGTACAAACAAAATGAACCCAAACTCGGCATGCCTAGCTCTACTGACATATGAGTACCAGTAAGAGTCATTGAATAACCCTGGAAGGTTACTTCATAAGTTCCAGTGGTAGGGTCTCTTATGTACAAACAAAATGAGCCCAAACTCGGCATGCCTAGCTCTACTCACATATGAGTACCAGTAAGACTCATCGAATAACCTTGGAAGGTTACTTCACTAGTACCAGTGGTAGGGTCTCACTAAAACAAATAAAATGAGCCCCAACCTGGCATAACTAGGTCTACTCTTTTATGAGTTCCAGTCGCAACACTTGAATGGGATGGTATTACCACATGAGTAGATAAACGGAACAGAGACACAGCTTCATACAACAGCGCGAATCGGTTGCACTACTACGAGCACGCGGCTTATGTGTGCGTGACCACTGGCCGCTTGTCGTGTACGCGGCGAGAGTGGAAAGAACCGGTTTACGTAGGCACAGGCAGTTGACAATCTTAGGGTTATTACGACGCACGTTGTTTGTTTTGTACGTTGCAAGTTTTAATATTTTAATGTAAAAAAGTGGTGTTTTATTATTAATAATGGTTGTTTATTGTTCTGTGTGTATGAATAATACTAGATGAAATAATTAAATCATTATAAAGATTTTAACAATGGTAACGTACAATTGGGTTTTTAATTGGGTATAACTCCTGATAATTTTGTCGCATTTGTTGAATTGCTCGAGCAAAAGTTTCGCGAATATTTCGATCTTGAAATAAATATTGTCAATGTTGGCAACAATGGCAACGAAATACTTAACAACTCATTAGTTGTGAAATTGTGTTAAAATCAATTAATGTTTACAAAACCAATGACTATCAGAAAGTGATCAGCCATCGATAGGGGTTACAAAAAACAGGTGCATGCGATTTTCGACCTTATTGACCTAACTCAGAATTTACAATTTTAATAACGTATCAATGTCAGAAAGCAAGAAAATACCAAATAAAAGTCTGTCATGAATTGTCAATAAGGTCGAAAATCGCATGCACCTGTTTTTTGTAAGCCCTATCGATGGTTGATCATTTTATAGTCATTTGTTTTGTAGACGTTCATTTGTCTTACACAATTTCATTTTAAACTTATTTTAGATACCTATCCCCGTGGTAAAACTAGTGGCCATAATAGCTAAAGGAGATTCCTATGTTTATTAGCAAAATAGATCATATTACCAGAAAATATTCAACACGATTAGTGGTATCGTTGGGAATGTCAAATAAATCACGTCGTCACGTCGTGTCATTGGTAACAAATGTATATTTTTATTCCGTGCTTTTAAAAGTTTCAGGTGCATGCCTTTTTTTGGTTCCACTCGCTATTTTATTTACAACAGCTGTACTTCTGCCGTATAGCGAATCCGTCGAGTCCAAGAATCTGCCCAATCCACGAATCTGTCGAGTTGGGAATCTGCCAAACCACGAATCTGTCCAATCCAGAATCTGTCGTATACCGAACAAGCGATTTGTCTTAACCTATTGTGACAACCCTACCAAAATAGGTAACAAATTTACAAGTTCTTAAGAAGCTGTCTCTCTGTTCGGTTTATTTACTCATGGGGTATTACCATCAGTCCTCATAATCTTACCAGATTTCAACGCAAGAAACAAAATAATATCTAAATACCGAAATATATCCTGAATCAACATAATGGAAAAAATAAAGTTATAATGTCCATTTAGGTATATAAAAATAAGAAACTTATTTGTACGTAATTCGCACAGCCAGGCCTATAACACATAGATACATATCACAAAAAATTCTAAGTCTCAAAGTTATTTAGTTGAACTACATTGCCGCAAGTTACCGTACGTAGTACGTACTGTTGCCGCCGTGTCGCTGTAGTGACGCGATTTTGTACCTACTAATTTTGTGAACGCGTCCTTAAAGAACAGATGATTCGCGAAAGTAATTCCCCTTTTGCTAATCCTGTCATCTTAGTAAAAAAAAAAGATGGCAGCGATAGGATCTGTGTCGATTATAGGGCATTAAATAAAAATATCAAAAAAGATACCTATCTTTTTTTGATATTTTTACCTACCTACCCACTCCCTCTCATCGAGGATCAAATAGACAGGCTGGAAAAATCGAAATTCTTTATTTCAATCGACATGAAAACGGGTTTTACCAAATTCCGGTTTCGTCAGATTCTATAACTGTACGAGTTTTTGAAAATGCCATTTGGTATATGTAATGGGCCATCCGTATTTCAGCGAGCTATAGCAAGAGCAGTCTCTCACCTTAAATTTCTATTAGTAGGTATATATTGATGATATATTAATTCCATTTATTAAGGCCCATTTAGACGGAGAGAGTTTCTCGACTTGAAGATGCGATTATCGAAACAATATAAAAAAGGTTCTTCGTCTAAATATACACCCTTCTCGCTCCTTCACTTTGGCGACAATTGCCTCGCAAGGAATATTGATTGTGTCCGTGTAAACAGAATTTCAAAGCAATAATCGTATTCGAGATTTTGTGCCAGTTGCTACCATGAGTGGAGTGATTTTGGGTCATTTTTGTGAACAAATACTCTTTAGTAAGCACTAAACTCGAATGACGAATCTCGTATTGAAAACGGTTTAAACCGATTTGTACGATACTCGTATGAACTTGAAAAAATGTCATACGAGATCGTGTTTATACAAGTCGAGCTTCTCGTAAGCCAGAATCTTCTTACTATAATTTCGCTGTGTAAACAGACGCAGGTAATTATCGCCTAGCGATAAGTTATATGCGAATCTTGTATGATATAATCGTAGGCGAGAATTTAGTTCTTGCCTGAATGTAAACATTTAGATACGATAATGTTTTGGCGATTATTGCTTGTGATAGTAGTAGACGATTTCCCGTACGAAACGTGCGAGAAACTCTCTCTGTCTAAATGGCGCTTTAATATAAACGAGGCCACGCAATATTTAGAGAAAACTATTCAAGCTTTAAGTAATGCCGGGTTCACTATTAACTTTGAAAAATGTATTTTTTTTTGTAGACAGTATTGAATATTTAGGTCAGATTATATCGCAGGGAGTAGTCAAACCCAGTCAGACGAAAGTAGCTGCCTTGCTAAATTCCCCGGTTCCCAGTACCGTACAACAAGTGCGCCAGTTTATGGGTCTTGCTAGTTACTTTCGCAAATTTATTCCAAATTTTGCACCCCGTACAGCATGTATAACAGATTTGACTAAAAGCAGCCGCAAAATGGAAATGGGGATCCGAGCAGGATGCTGCTAGGGATAACGTCATTAATTACTTATCCAACGAGCTCTTGCTTACCGTATTTGACCCAAAGTTACCAACAGAACTTTATACCGACGCAAGTTCGTTGGGCTATGGAGCCATATTAATACAAAGAATAGACAAGGAAAAAAATTTCATAGCTTACTTACAGTAAAAGAACCTCAACCGTAGAGTCTAAATATTGTTCTTATGATTTAGAAACTTTAGCCATTTTTAACGCATTAAAACATTTTAGATTCTACCACATGGGTATTGAATTTAAAATACTTACTGATTGTAATTCTATAAAAGCAACAATGAATAAAAAAGATCTTTCGTCTCGGGTTGCCAATGGGCAACCCGAGGCGAAAGATCTTGTTTTTATATTTTTTTATTCTTGCATATATGTCCACCAATGGGTGGACATATATGCAAGATTTTAATTTTGAAATTCTGTATAAAAAGGGCAAATATATAAGCCATGTTGACTTTCTTAGCCGTAATCCTGTAGAATTCTCGGTTTCCGTTAATCTACTTTCTGCATTACATTTTCAAACTACTCCGTCTAGTGCCATGTTAAGTAAACTTTCTCAGGTAATTAATTTTATAGAAGATCAGCAATATTGGTTAGAAATTGCTCAGCAAAGAGATCCAGAAACGCAAGGCCTGATAAGACAGATAATGTCTGGTGAACTGGACGAAAATCTGTATACTTTCCAAAATAACTTATTGTTCTATAAACTTCGACCCAACGAGGTCAAGTTATATTTTCCGAAAGCTTCTAGATTTAATCTTCTAAAATTATTTCACGATGAAAATTGTCATGTGGGTTTTGATAAGACGTCTACTAATTTTGGTTCTAATCAAATTCGAAGCTTATTAAGTGATTTGCAAATAGAACACCATATGATTGCCACGGGCACGCCGAGAGGCAATGGTCAAGTAGAGCGATACGTACCTACGGTGATAGATATGTTAAATACCATGTGTAACGGCTCCTCAAATTGGCCAAGCGGGTTGTGGAAAGTCCAACAGTCCAAAAACACCACTATTTAAAAATCTACTGAATTTACACCAATTCATTTACTTATTGGTTGTAATGCGAATATCCCCTGCATTCAAAGGCACCTGAATGAAGTTTCCATTCGTGACTGTAACGTAGATGTCATGGCAGATCGCGAACTGGCTTACCAACGTTTATGCCACGAGGCAAGTAAATTTAAAACTCAATTTGACCCTGTTAGGCGAAATATTAAGGTTTTTGAAGTCGGTAGCACAGTATATGTCAACCAAGATCATAGGCGAAACGACAAATTAAGCCCTCGGTTTAAAGGACCATACGAAATAATTAACGTTCTCCCAAATGACAGATATTCACTTCGAGGTATAGGTAACTTGAGAAACGTTATTATAGCCAAGGACAAATTAAGGCTATGGCCAGGCCAATGGAATAGCGATGATTCGGCATTGTTTAATAAATACGTAGACAAGAGTTTTCTGATAGTAATCACATTTATACTAAAAACAAATAAGCAGATATTCGATATGTACAATGACCATTTTGTTATTATACAACCAATATAAATGAATCTTTTTTGTTATTTAAGTGTTGTTGTCTGGAAAATGTCAAATACATAATAATATATTTTGTAGTTTTCTATGTCAATGAAAACCTTAGATGTTTTCGGAGAGTGATTAGTGTTTTAGTATAAATTAATGTACTTTGTGTTTATTGAAGGAAAACTAATTGATCACTCTCTGCTGAAGTCTTTTACTTTGTTCTGGCCTGGTCTCATCTCATTCATCTTTATTGTGAGAAATAAGACGAATAACAAGAATAAAATGTGTCTTAGATGTTCCTCCTACTATTATAGTTTTAAGAAGTATGTGTTAGTATTTTGTACTTCGGGCACGAAGTACGTGTCAGTTTGGCCGTGACAGAATAGGCATAATAGTTGGTTTCAAATGATTTCCGAACGAAAGATGTAGGAAATCAAAATAGTTAATTCAAAGATTCACCAAATCTTGTGATGTATGAATAATTTAGAAGCATTTACTTCTGAATTATTCATATATTTGTTTTAATTATTTTTAGTATCAATATCACCATACTTGATAATGATATAGCCACAAATTGGTTTATAGTAGATTTATCCTGATATTATTTTTATATAACAATATTCTAAGATTACGTATTAACGATTTTAGTAATAAACTAGCTGACCCAGCGAACTTCGTATCGCCTGTTTAAGAGTTTTTATTTAATTCCCTTTTTCCAAGCCCCTTTTCCAAAGTTACCATTGACTTAACACTTAATCTCTTATCATTTCAGAGTCTATAAATTATGAACAAACAAACATAGATTTTTGTATGAATTCCCCATTCCTTAAAATATCGGAAACGATACCAATATAGACTTCAAAAAAAAAAAACCCGTCCGCCATCTTTGATTTCCTATCCGCCATCTTTGATCACGAAATAGATGTTGTATTTGGATTCACCATCCCTTAAATAATCAGAGACGATACCCATATTGATTTTTTAAATTTTTCCCATCCGCCGTCTTTGATTTCCCATCCTCCATCTTGAATCACGAAAAAGATGTTGTATTTGGATTCCCCATACCTTTAAACATAGGTGACGATACCCATATTGATTTTTAAAAAAATGCCCATCCGCCATCTTTAACCACGAAATAGATGGTGTTTTCAAATTCCCCATTCCTTAAAATATCGGAGACGATACCCATATCGACTTTAAAAAAAATAGCGTCCGCCATCTTTGATTTCCTATCCGCCATCTTTGATCACGAAATAGATGTTGTATTTGGATTCTCCATCCCTTAAATCATTAGAGACGATACCCATATTGATTTTTTAAAATTTTCCCATCCGCCGTATTTGATTTCCCATCCACCATCTTGAATCACGAAACAGATGTTTTATTTGGATGCCCCATCCCTCTTAACATCGCAGACGATACCAATATTGATGTTTTTAAATTTTCCCATCCGCCATCTTTTATTTCCCCTCCGCCATCTTTGATCACGAAATAGATGTTGTATTTCGATTCCCCACCCCTTAAAATATCGAAGGCGATAACCATATTGATTTTTAAAATTTTCTCATCCGCCATCTTTGATTTCTCGTCCGCCATCTTGGATCACTAAATAAATTTCATATTATTAATCAGCGTCCCAAAAATCTCGAAAACGATACCCATAAGGATTGTATCCTAGTCGTTTAGCCTTTTTTTTGCCTTTGACACAACCCTCCCCCTTCTCGTTTAAACTTTTTATTATTTTTGTCTGGTCTCTAATAGTTGTGGCGTAATTTTATATAGCCTATAGCCTTTCGGAATAATTGGGCTATCATAGGCAATAACAATATATAAAATCCGACTGCTAGTTCCCGAGATTAGCCGACAATATATTTTAGCCTTTTTAGCCTTTTGCCCGGCCCCAAAGGGTCGAAGCGATATGTTATATAGCCTATAGCCTTCCGGAATAACTGGGCTCTCGTATACAAAAAGAATTTTTCAGATCCGACCGGTAGTTCCTGAGATTAGCGCGTTCAAACAAACAAACAAACAAAAAACAAACAAACAAACAAACTCTTCCGCTTTATTATATTAGTATAGATAGTATAGATAGATATTCGGGGTAACACAATTCTCCTTTATTGGGCGGATACTATATAACTGTAAAAAGTATTTACACATACAAACTACTTAGTACAAAGCAAACTTGGGCCAATATCATAGAGTCAATATGGCGACTGTGATTTGTCTGTCAGAACTTTGGTCAGAACCATTGGAATTTAACAAAATACTCGACAATCCGAATTTTGCGGATATAATAATTATGTTGTCGACTCGAAATCTTTATTTTTTTATGTTTTATTATTCAGGTAAGGTTTCGATGTACTCCTTGACGAAATTATTAATATAAGATTATCGACATCTGTTAGAATCTTTTGGAGTTAACAGATAATTGTGACTGTCAATTAATTATAGACAAATAATTTGCAATAAAATAAAATTGCGACTTTAATTAAAGATCTAAGCTATCCTATCTCTCAAGTTGGACCAGACTGCTCACGGTGTGCCAATTTAATTTAAAATCGATTAAGTAGTTTAGGAATCCATCGCGAACAAACATCGTGACAGGAGATTTATATATATTAGATAGAAAACCTTGTACGCTTCTATTTAGCCAATAAACTTTATGTAAACCCAAATTAGGTTGATCAGTTGACTACAGTAATTGGGTATAAAAGCAGTAAGCATTGTGCCAATGAACATTGAACATTCAATATTTCTGAAGTAATAATTCTGACGCGATTCTGTTACAGCGACTGTCTGCACTGTTTAAGTAATTCTGAGTATTCCTGACGTGATTCTGTTACAACGACTGCCTACACTGTACACGCAGTCCTGAATATTGCCGAGGTGATTCTGCTAAAACTTCTGCACTGTACACGTAAGTTAATTACCGTTACCTGTACCTATTGTATTGTATGTATTGTATTTTATCGTTTATGCATACTCAGGGCGTATTTCGTGTATTAAATATCCAATGCAATCCTGTGTAATCTGTGAGGAGAATGGATTAGGGAGCTAATGTAACATGTTATTCTTAAAAGGTAATAATTGCTGCTTGTAATTGTTATAGTACTCGCATTATTGTAATTAATCATCGTCGTAACCGTTTCATGAAATATAAGGTGATTATTATATTCTCAAACGTTTGATTTACTATTACCCACTAATAGATGATAATTTCAACCTACACCGACACTTAATATCATCCTTACCTTTTCGTACTACCTGCGCTTTTAGATATTAAATTTAGATGAAGCTCAAATCCAGGCTCACTTACTTTCTTAGGTTGAATTTACTAGACGAATGTATGTCTACTCTATGCTAAATCTGACACGCTCCCCAGACAACCGCTATTTCAAAATAACACAAAATCAAGGGCGATGGTATACGAATTTTAGTCCAATCCCGTCTAATTAAAAGCAGTAGATTTGATTCCTTATCCTAGCCACAAAGTCACTATCAAATAGAAATCTTTGTGAGGCAAAATTTTGACTTATATTACGTATCTATATATGGTCCAGTGGATAGCGTATACGTCTGCTGGTCGGGACCTGGGTTCGATTCTCGGTCGGCCAAAAGTGTTACTGGGTTATACCGAATTCTCAGTAGCAGCACGGAGTCTAGTAAATTGCCCGGTAATGGCAATAGGCTTGCCCGCTGTTACTTGGGAGTTAGAAACAAGGCGAAATATGGGTGTAGTGTTACACCTCTGCCTACCTCTTCGGGGATAAAGACGTGAGTCTATAAAAAGAAGATAAGAAACCATCAAGCTACATGTCATATATTATACAATATTTCCAGTATTAAAACTACACGTACACCGTTAAAGTACACAATACATATTTCATAGTTTCACGACAAATTATTGACAAATATAGTTGTTTACGTAACCTCGTAACAGAGCCGTATCATTGCACGAAATTCAACATTTTCCATGTATATTAAATTATTATCAGTTAACTGGGCGGCGTTTCAGAAACAAATATAAATCAATCAAGAAGTCAGTGCGATATTAAGCCGATGAGAGAATTGGTGCATATTGTTGATGAATGTATTCTGTTGACGTGTATTGAAAGTTGATTTGTGGCTATTGATAGAGAAGTGCATTATTTAAACTTATAATTGCGAAAGTGTGATTATTTAAACTTAAAATTGCGAAAGACTATAGCACAGACTATCTGACTGCTGAGGTACTTCTTGTGTGTAATTCGACAGCGAGTGATATAGTGCTGGCGGTTCCATTTCCTTTTCCCCTATCCCACTTCTCCTATTCCTTCTCTCATCTCAAAGGCTGGCAACGCACTTGTCACTCGTTTTTGTTGCAGGTATCTATCGACTGCGGTAATCGCTTACCATCAGTTGATCTGTCTGCGCGTTTGACGCCTATTACATAAAAAAGCGATATCTCTGTTGGACGACCAACAGACTGCTACATAGAGGGGCTAGGTATTAAAAGACACGTAAGTACTACTGATGAACACAATACATATAACACATAACAAACATTACCTGTTTGGGAACTGACTGACATGACTTAGTGAGAATAGTCATTGAAAAGATTTTCTGAACAACTTAATAAGTTCTACTCTAACTAATATTATTATTCCATAATTTGGTGAATTTCTTCGGAAAAACCGATAAAAATACTGTAGATTGTTTTGATAATCTAACACAAAATCTATGATTTCATCAAAGGTACCTACAGCCTTTACTAGTCACAGTTATCCCTTTTGGGTTCCATAAAAGCTCAATTAACAAAAATCTAGGCTGTATATTATGGCAGTTATGAATCTGTTTTTTTTTTATACAATGAATAGAGAAACACTAGCTGTATCTACTGCTTCAGGTGCGTATTATTTTTAAAAGGTTTACTATATATCTGTAAAAACAGGCAACACATGGGTATGTGCCTTTCATAAAATATTAATGTCCCAATTTACCCAATTAGTTTGACTTTTGAAGAATACGTCTCCACACTATATGTTATCAAAATCTGTTAAGCTGTATAGCGTAACAAAAAAACAAATATATATACGTGTTTATAATATCGTACGAATAAAGATAATATTAAGTTCCCTTTTACCCATAGTTATTGTGTGTACCAACTCTATATTCCTTTGAACGTTTATAGGAACTTGTGGGGTAATGTTCACCGCAGACGAATAGACTCCCTATGCGCCAATTAATACGGATCGCTGGCGTTCTTCTATACGATGAAGGAAGCTTAATCTATGCGGTATATTAATAAACACGCGTTGTTACTCAAATACCGTAATGGGGCTTGTGATGTGTGATACCCGCTTATTATTATAAATATGTAGGTACATATGTCATATATCTATTACAATATTTTAAAGGTTGACATGTACTTCTATTTGGACGCGCTATAGTTAACAACAGCCCGATTCTTGAAATAACATGCTTGCATCTCAGATAAAAATACTAATAAAATCAAGTATCTAATACTAATATATAAAGCTGAAGAGTTTGTTTGTTTGTTTGTTTGCTTGAACGCGCTTATCTCAGGAACTACTGGTCCAATTTGAAAATTCTTTCAATGTTAGATAGCCTATTTATCAAGGAAGGCTATAGTCTATATACCATCAAGCTATGAGCCACGGGAGCGGAACAGTAGCCTTAAATAAAGCGGGTGTAACCGCGGGCGCATCTAGTATATATATATTTATTATTATTGTGGGTTTTTAGTTATATTAATTAAAAAGACGATTCCTGCATGAGGAATAAATTTCGTATCAGGGGAAATTCAAACATTTTATCAACGATCACAAAGAGCACCCGAACTTGATACAGCAATTCCTGGAATTGCACTTATGTGGGAGTTTGAATCGAACAAGTATGAGAATCGAACCTACGATACGTAGAGTAACCGAACAACAAGGGGATTGCTTAACCTATTTGCCACTCGTGTTTTTAAAGCTGTTTAAATCCCGATTAAAAACGAAAGCCAGGTAAAATAGGTCAGAAAAGTAACATAAGTATTGCTGTCCTCATTCAAAAATTAAATAATTCATTTGAAAGTGTTGTTTAAAAGTGTCCGTATACAATTATGACATAAAATCCTTCAAGGAAGTGTCCGTATTACAGTATAGACTAACATTCTGGGAATTCCGGTTAGCCCAGAAAGCGGATCACAGACTCCAAGGAAAAAGTCTTAGATGCAAGCGGCATAACGCCTCTTTTCACAGTCAAACTAATAACTCCATAGTTCTCATATTAAAAAAAAAACAAAATCAATGAAACCAATAATATGTACGTACATGCACGCACAAAACAATCATTATTACATAACATAATTTCATTTCCTTTTATCCCCGAAGGGGTAGAGGTGTATTGTATTTAATTAGACACCCACACTTCGCCAGTTATGATGCGGTCCCAATGTAATAGGGGGCGAGCCTATTGCCAACTACCGGGCACATTGTTTAGCGAGCGACAACTTCGCAAAGTCAGAGGTGTGCGCCCGGGTACCTGGGAATTGAACCCGAGACCATCGTCTCGGCAGTCCGTTAAGTACACCACTGGGCTATCGCCATTTTTTATTTAATTATTGTTCTGTTTAACCTAGTCCTGAATAAAACGTTAACAGGATTTTAAGCTGTATTATTCTTTAGTTGCACATTGTAGAGAATGTAACAAACACTTTTCATATAAGTTGGCCACTACAAGGTTGTATATGGTATATTTTAATTGAAACGTTGCAGTGCAAACAGTACGTTCCCAGCTATAATATTATGTGTACATTTTCTGATATCTTGAAACATTTTGCAACAAAAAACTGGGAAATAATCAAAATTTTAGTATTCCTCCACGCTTCCTCATAAGTCACCGTCTCCAGCTAAATGTTTAAACTAGTACTATTTTGCAAAAAACAGCCTCTCCATACTGCCGCAGCAACTAAAATCAAAATCACCCTCGGTACACTGATTAGGTTGCTCTAAATATTACGATGATCTGAGCAAAGATGACTCCAGTATGAGCTCTTGGCAGTGAACATCGGTGGAAAAATATTTGACATTTATAAAGACAAAGGTTATCATCAAATTAATCTTACTGAACGTATGACGTTGTAGTTCAAGCGGTCACCTCGCCTGTTGGAACTGCGCCACAGAAGATATCACTTTGTTATAATCCAAAAACTGTTGTTTCGAGTGGGTACTTTCTGATCGAACAGTAAATGTTTTCATAATTTCGCGTGAAACAGGATTTGTTCCTAGTGCGTAGTCGATTTAGAAAATATATGATTTTTGTGGAAAATTACAGATTCCTTAACAATTTTTTTTAAGCTTACGCCTAAGTTGGCAATTGATTTTCACGTTTGAACAAACAGTATCAACAGATTTATTTTCGGGAAATATTGGAGAAGCTGAATATACATCTCACATTGCGAAGTTTCGGTGGAAAATTTTCATCATAGGAATATTTTTATAAATCAGTGAATATTTCGTTAAAAATTATTGTTTTTTATTTTTGTCGGTGTATATATTTCTTATTGTGGGCTTCCGAATTGGCGATTATCGTTACCAACCGCTACGGGACGTCGAGACGTTGAGTGAATCGCTAAAGAAAGAGTCTCAGCCCCAGTTATACTATGGGATTTTATCATCATCATCATCAGCCCTGTATATATACGGTCCCACTGCTGGGCACGGGCCTCTTTTATCTATAAGAATGGTAAGGCCATAGTCCACTACGCTGGCCAAGTGCAAAGTGGGATTCTATATAGAGATCAAATTAAAAATGAAATGGATTCATGATGATTTACATCACAACACCTACTTATCTTAATGGTCCAAACTTTTAAAGTATGAAAAACTTCTTAACCGAAATCCCTCATATTTTCTGCTCATAGATCGTTATTCTATTCCAAAGCAATACTTTTGAGTAATGTCTATTGGTAACCTTGTGCAGTTGCCAAAGACGGCATACGCTAGAACGTACTATGACAGGCCACTTAAAACTTTAAATTTTATGACTTGATCGCTACTAAAATATTACCCTTTTGTAGATTCGGCAGAGAGAATGTATGTGATAGCTATTTTAAAATGGAGAAAATATTTTATTAAAATGACGTCTGAAAATTATCAAAGTTCGGTTCCGTCTGTATTTAAAAAAATCTTGCGTTACTGGTTAACTGACAGACAACGTTCAGCCAAAACGATTGGGCGCAAGATGCTAAACTTTGGCAAATATGTAGTTTCCTTGGAGACCTTAAAGGTGTACCAAGAAGAGATTGGTTGAAATTCGCATGGGATCGGGCAGAAACGGTTAAATTAAAATAAAGATGACTTTTTCTGTTATTCTATATGAATTTAATTGATTATTGTTATTTTAAATGAATTTAATTGATTATTGTCCAATTAATTACGGTTTATGTTATGAATTATTATATATCTATGTATTTAAGTAATTAACTATTGTCCAATTGATGAATTTTTATGTTACTATATAATTATGAATTTAATTGATTATTGTCCAATTGATGACTTTTTACGATATTATATAAGAATTTAATTGATTATTGTTCATTTTAAAGGAAAATTTAATTGATTATTGACCAATTGATGACTTTTTACGATATTATATATGAATTTTATTGATTATTGTTATTTTAAATGAATTTAATTGATTATTGTCCAATTAATTACGGTTTATGTTATGAATTATTATATATCTATGTATTTAAGTAATTAACTATTGTCCAATTGATGAATTTTTATGTTATTATATAATTATGAATTTTATTGATTATTGTCCAATTGATGACTTTTTACGATATTATATAAGAATTTAATTGATTATTGTTCATTTTAAAGGAAAATTTAATTGATTATTGACCAATTGATGACTTTTTACGATATTATATATGAATTTTATTGATTATTGTTATTTTAAATGAATTTAATTGATTATTGTCCAATTGATACGGTTTATATTATTAATTATTATATAATATGTATGTATTTAAGTAATTAACTATTGTCCAATTGATGAATTTTATGCAATGATAAATGAATTTAATTTATTTTTGACTCTATAGATGAATTTTATGTTATGAATTTTATGATTATTTTTTTTGCAGATAATTTTTTAAACAGCCTTATTGGAAATGTAATTAGACTAATTAGTGCATGCGATAAAGTTGACTACACTATCGAATTGGGGTGACCTGTAATGGTAGATGTACTTGTGAGTGTAATAAATAAATAAATAAAATGTGCGGCGGCAGCTGCAGGCATTTAGTACTCGATAAAAAGGAGCAATATCATTTTGTAGTATATACTATGATGTTCGTAAACGCGTGGTAATGGAGTATAAATAATACTACTTTATACCCGTTTTCGCCTAGCTTACATCCGCTATAGTCATAGTAAGACTCTTATGAAACGATTAGAAAGCGCTGACAAATATCAAATAATACAAGTCACGCAAGCTAAAAATTATTTATCATATAGCTTAAAATTTAGTATTAAGCCGACGAGACAGATTATATTATTATCTAAGACTACTGAAAGAACATCACAACCGGGACCATTTACTAAAAGCGTGTACAATGTACATTTCCTTTTATCTTTACACGAAAAACACTATCAATTTTACACGCATAACACAAAAACACCACATCAAACTGCTACTCAATTGCGGGAACGGCTCCCATCGGCCTTAAATACTCATATGAAAAACATAACAGAATAAGGACGAAATATGAAAATGGCCCTGGTAATGGATACCTGGTACCATCAACTGTCATAACCATAAATGCTTCACAAATCCCCCAGGAGTTTCACTACATTGCTTCTCCCAGTTCGGAAACTTTCAAAAACCGTGTGCGGGACCATATATTCCGTCATAATGTCAAAAAATGGGGAGCTTAAAAATAAAATTCGCATATTTTTTTCGTCGTAATTTTATCAACGGGTCTGCGGTAGATGTTTGATAAAAAATATTTATATCTGTCAGGTATGACGGAAACACCTCGTAAACATGAAAATAATGGTAAAGGCTTTATCTCGCCATGATACTAACAGCGGAAGTCAGGGGCACATCGCCTTTTAAATATTTACAATGGCACCGAAATAATGTGACACGATGTTTATTTTTAAAGCACATTCAAGGTTACATACCTACTAACAAATATCAGTCTATGTGTATGAATATTTTGTTATCACTCTCTATTTATGCTACTGTTTTGATTAACTTGACTGATACAGTTATGCGTATGGATTTTAGTTTCACAATCATCAATCAATATAATTACATACATACATACATGGACTCACGCCTGTTTCCCGGAGGGGTAGGCAGAGACTACGGAACGCCATTTGCAACGATCCTGACATATCTCGCTTGCTTCATTCACTCCCATCAAATTTCTCATGCATGCTCTTTGGTTAAGGGTACTTCTAACCTGTCCTTTTTTAGAATGTCTCCAATCTGGTCAGAGAACGTCCGTCTAGGTCATCCCCTTCCTAATGTCTCATTCGCACTTGACTTATATAACTTCTTGGTCAGTCTTTCGTCATCAATATAATTATGTATATACAATTTTTCCGTTAATGACGGACTGACAATGCACAGTCGAAACTAGTTGGTGCCAGAAGCTGAAATTTGGCATCACTGTATGTGTCTTGGGGAGGGTAGGAGTATGCTAAGAAGGGACTTTACAAAATTAGAACGGCAACGCGAAAGTTTAACGTATTATAGTCGAAAATAAATTAAATGTGAGCGTAGCATCAGGCATCTCCTAGCGCGTAATATATATTTTTTATATAGTACGTAAAAGTGCAAAACAGCCAAAAACACATTACAAAAATGAACCAGCCCACTTAGCAGAGTAAATAAAACTGATTTATACCCAAACACTGTCAGAGCCAAAACCATAACTACTGATACAATTATACACATTTTACTTTTTGTTTAAAAATAAAATGTTAACATTTTACGTTGAAAAGTGTACACAAAGTTTCATTCTTAATTTTCCTGCTGCATAGTACGTACGTTGCGCTCTTTCATTATGATAATTCGTAACGAGTGTAGAATTTTTGTGCAGTTTCCTAGTCTGAATTGCACTGGCTGTATTTTCGTTCACAAAGTTTTATTTAGATTTTATGTATAAAGACAGCGATAGCGTAGGGGAGATACCAACAGACTACCTTGCAGGCGGTATCGGGTCCGGATCCACGGCCCGCACCACTTATTTTTCAGAGATATGTGCATATTGAATTGTTAGTTATCGCTTGCCCCGAGTCTTGGAGAGCACGTTAAGCAGTTAGTGCCGGCTGTCATGGAGATATATTTGCCAGGTACGATAAGGAATCAGTACCTCTGAATAAACTGATTCTCGTCTAAACCATGGTACGTGGCTATACCTTTTGATTGCAAAGGTCAGACAGGCATCGCTCTGTTAACAAGCAAATTTTAGTCAAGTCCGCTTGGACTAGTAAGCAGCACCCGGGTTGTAACTAAGGACAACGGACAACAATAACGCTAGGACGATGATAGTATAAAATAAATCAAGAAATAAAATTGTAGACTTATAATCACATTTCTATCTATGGTAACAGATTGATGAAGTACAGCAATGTTGGCAGAGGTCAGCACTTGGATGGATGCCTGCCTGTTGTGGCATTTACATCAGAGTGCTATCATGCTTCGATGGGCACGTAGTGCAGTTTGTTCCGGTTCTTATCTTTGTCTTGACAAAGATTGTTAGGCCATGTCGGAGGCCGCCGGGTGGCCCTCATAGATACTGCGACACCTGAGAATACCATACACCCACATGTACAAGAAAGAAACATTTCATCAATCAACAATATTACTATTTAATATATAATAATTAATGCTTTCGGTGCCTTACTAATTGTTTTCAATAATAATCAAAGATTTGTATTGATTTTTTTTATTTACCTA
Organism: Euclidia mi; assembly: GCA_944739405.2. Lineage (NCBI taxonomy): Eukaryota > Metazoa > Arthropoda > Insecta > Lepidoptera > Erebidae > Euclidia > Euclidia mi. The sequence continues at coordinate 114,306,073 of OX123183.2, forward strand.
TTATAAAAATAAATAACTTAGAAAATAGGGTTAAATTTGTTGACGAAATATGAGGTTTCGCAGAACTTTTTTGTTGGGCAATGTTATGATTAATCCCATTAGAAGACTTCAGTATAAGCTTCCATCGCTTGTATTGCCATTACGGAATTCCATAATAAACTTCAACTTCCTGTATCCACTCACCATTAATTTGAATATTCGTTTAAAATCTTATATTTAATCCTCTACTTATAGTGTATATTTTGTACCGCCATGCGCAAGGTCACGTGTTTGATGCCCGCTCAATCCAAACATTTGGCGCCTGAACATAGGTGTTTGTCTTGGCCAGGGTGTTCCTGTGTACAATATGTATGTATTTCCAAAAAACGGTAAATCTGTACGTCTATCCATTATCTACTAACCATAGCACAAACTATGCTTATTTTGGGAATAAATAGATGGTGTTAATGTGCATGTGGTAGAATATTAAAATTAGAATCATATGTCCATTCACAAAATTTCGCGTACTCATACTAAAAAAGCGGACCCAGATCTTCAAAACTAAAAGTTTTAAATGCAACCAAAATGCGCGATGACCAATTCAATGTACCTCCTCATATTATTCAAATGCCCTTTTTCCAACACTTCTTCAATATCTCCCTACTCCATCTCACGAAATACACGAGCAGCAAAACGGCATTAAATTCCAAATACATCAAACTCACGTGAATTCATTTCTGTATCAAATGTACGAACATAAATTTTAAATCTATTCTTTGAATCGAGTGAGTTATCATTCGGTTCTTTGTTGCTAATGTGTGCCATCTGTCATGTGATCTGACGTTATTGGATTTATCCCTTGATATTCGGACCGGTAATATTTTCTTGTTAAGCTAGTAGTGTTTCTAGGTTTGTATTCCTCGGTAGATCTGGATAATGGGTGGTTCATGCTTATTACAGATTATTTTTCAGGATCATTTATCCAATAAATGTTTTGGTATTCGATATATGGGATGGGAGTGAATGAAGCAAGAGAGGTATGTCAGGATCGTTGCAAATGGCGTTCCGTAGTCTCTGTCTACCCTTCCAGGAAACAGGCGTGAGTCTATGTATGTATGTATGTATGTATGTATGTATGTTTTGGTATGTAGTGGTTGGAAGTGTGAGTGTTAAACGTATGTATTATATGATACATTTGACGAGGTCAACTAATATTATCTAGATTAATATTAAAAGATTGGTGTAAAAACCTATGACAGCGAAATCCTAGTGGATATACCAACAGACTGCCATGCAGAGGGTATCGGGTTCGAATCCACGGCGCGCACCGATGACTTTTCGGAGTTATGTGCGTATTAAATTAATAATTATCGCTTGTCCCGTGCCTCAGAGAGCAAGTTAAGCCGTCGGTCCCGGTTGTCATGCAGATCTTTGACAGTCGTTACAGGGCGTCAGTACCTTCTAAATAAACTGACACTAGTCTAATCTTTGGGTTGCAGAGGTCAGACAGGCAGTCGCTCTGTGGAAAAGCTAATATTCAGTCAAATCCGGTTAGACAAGAAAGGGAATAACGCGAGGAGGATGTTGTAAAAACCTATGTCCTGTAAATCTGGTAACACTAGAAAGTGGACCCCGGACTTCAAGACACAAGATTAGGATTCATCAATCGTGGCCTTAGCGTACTCCCGGTACACCAAGAACATGATTATGACGATCAATAGTTAGAGGTGGGTGACCATTTGCGGCTTAATTACTTATACATCACTGTTTCCGAAAAAAACTTAAAAAATACAATTTGTTAGCTATAAGGTCACCCTTGATACTCTTTTTAATATGATTAATAAATGAAAACACTCAATTATATAGGCATAACACTTAATAAATAAATTAAACGTTTAAAAAGGACCGAGTCATTTGAAATGAGTAGCATTTCACACTGTTCATCATAACTAATCCAAGACTGAAAGTTGTCTAAAAAAGCGAAAACTAACTGGCCAATCATAAAAAGGAGGATTAGAATGCTACATGAATACGTTGAATATAATACCTAGCACTGGCTCGCATTGGCATTGCAAATATTCAGCCTATGCAACGGCCTATAAAATTGTAGCAGCTGCCGACAGCCTACAGTCTAACACAGAATCAATGTCTGTATGGACAAGCGCCAAAATAGTGTGGAAATATTCGGTATTTCTAGGTACAACCGTGAAAGTTCTTTGGTCGTTAGGTACCTTCTATTGTTTATTTAGTTATAGTTGAAAATACTAAATAATGCGCTTTAAACAATACTAAGAAGTTGTAAATAATATATTTTTATATTATTGCGTGTTTTTTAAGGTTCTGAAGCCAAATGGCAAAATAACCTAGTCTTTAATAATTCAGTTGGGATCAGTTATACACACAATGACAATGAGGTTGTCTATAAAAAAATCTCAAATTCAGTCGTTTGAATTATAGATGCTCTAATTGAAATATAATTCTACAGCGTGACAATACCAAGTCGGTATGCAGATAAATCCAAGTATTATTAGAACAAAATGGAGTCGTCTATCTCCCAGCCTAAACTAAGAACTTTACAATTTAACATTCCTCAACATTTCAAATTGAAATATACTCTGCTATCTCGGAAATTAACCTACAAACTATCAATCACCCGCAAAATAGAGCCGAAAAGTGTGTAATCAACTCGCTTTGCAAGTAAAGTATTTACTTGCAAGGCGAAAATCATCCCGAGTTAATAGCTAGACAAGCGACGACAGCTTAATTACAAGTGATAGTATTCACGGCCAAGTGGCCTAGAGTGGATAGCAGGGCTATTTGTATGCTAATGTACACCCCCCTTCATGTCCGCTGTAGGTAACCCTGGATTGTTGAGCTGAAAATAGTTTAGAAAATATACTATCTTGATTCTGATCGATTGTAACTAGCTGGAGGGTTGGTCAGGTATTTTTGACGTCATTGAGGCTATTGTTGATCTTAAGATTAAGCTCGTAGGGCTCATAGGAATAAAAATACTTTATTCTGCGCATTTCGTTGTTGAACAACGATTGACATTCAATTCATTCTTATCAAGAATACTATTTTAATAACTGAATCATACATTTATACAAACACAGGCACGACCCTGCCTACATACACTTATAATAAATATACACTCTGTCAAGTGACACCGTAGTTCAGTACCAACGATCTTTCTTTTTCTTTGGCAACACTACAACTTTTAAATGCATGTCACTTACATACATATCACTCTACTTGCGATTTTAAATTTGCTAAGATCATATGCTTATACTCGCTAGCTTTTGTCAAATGAATCATTAGACTACGAAAACATACTATATTTAGCTATCACAATGTTCAGCACCTGCAGCTTGGCACTCAAACAAATTACTTTACTTTAAAGCAAATATCTTAAAAAATCTTTCTTCAACATTATTCAGTCTATTTGGTGTTGCTTTAGCAAAAGCTAATAGACTGAATAATGTTATAAAGCTTAATAAGAACTCTAGTTCTTATTAAGCTTTGTAAAATTTTCCTAAAATAATGTTGTCACCAGACTAAGGCAATATTCGTTCGGTGTTACCAAATTCATGCATAATAGATCAACCAAGCAGTTTCAGGAGGAATTCTCGAAGAACCTATTGAGCATGAAATTAATAAAAGAACTTTGTATATTTCAAAGTTTTACAGAAGCAGTGAAAGTGGCTTTTTTTTTGCTCGAGGCAAAACGTTTGTCACTTGTTGTGGCAAAAATTGATCTTACGAGAAGTGGATTGCAGTATTATGCTCTTTGGACTTAAACAGATATTTGAAACACTTTCGAACTAAAACATCCTAGCCTTGCCTTTGGAATTTATTGTGATACTGATACCAACAAATACTCGATCTGCTACCAACAAATATTCTCTTACTTTGGCCATGAAGATCGAAGACAGCCATGGCAGACAAACTGGTTGTTGTTAGCAAAGCAGACGAAATAAACCTAAAAACTGTTTTCCGAGCCGATGGTCTGAAAGCTTAAAGGAAATTATGGGAATCCCCGTTGCTGAAGCTCTTAGACACGCGGAAGACAGGGTGTTGTGGAAGCAACCACCAGGGTTGCAAGGTCTTGTAGTAGCAGCAGGGCCATGGGATTAGCGGTTTGTATACTTTGTCGCAAACCGAGGGTTTGGGATTACGGGAACGGACGCCGCCGTCGAGATTCAATGGAATCTAAGCTAATTTAAAAATATAGTGTAAAACACTTTAACCCAAATACTTTTCCATTCCTACACGCCATGATATTTTGTATACATTATAAAATATTAATCTTATCTTAAATCTCATGGAGTTATGGTGCCGTAAATTTCCGATAGATTTACGCGTACGGCGACTATGCCGAAACTTTACAAATTTTACGACCTTATACGTTGTAAGATAAAATACACATGACGGTTTTACGCCGTCGTACGATTTCTTTTATCTATGGCGTGAGATTAAAATGTAAGTCTTAAAAAAGTTTATTTTAGTTTATTTGCTATTGGTGCGGTTCTAAAGTTATTTTAAGACGTAAATTTGTTTCAATGCGGTTTACCTGGCACGAAACATACACAAGGAATGTTCAAGCCACATATTTCGATTAAGTTGTAGAGTTTGTGAAGTTAGGGATCTTAAATATTTTAGAAGCTTGGTTCTACAGGCGACCTGATAACTTTTTGACAGTGCCATTTGGTGTCTTTTTGGCAACATTTAATTTAAAAATAATTAGGTGACACTAACATTTGTCAAGAAGTGCAGTGTGTAGACATTTGCAGGCATACTAATAAAATGAGGTCTTTACCACAAACAATATCATAGCATTCCACCATTTTTCATTTCCCATCTCTGTACTAAAGTAATGCATTTGTAAATTACACTTAAAATCATCATCATCATCATCAGCCTTTAACAGTCCACTGCTGGACTAGGCCTCTCCTTTGAAAGGAGGAATTGGCCTATTTAACCACGCTGGCCAAACGGGCTGGTATAGGGTTTGTATCAAGTTTTCCTTCTCTTACAGTGTTATTCTCTGCATACTGTGCTCCCTCTGTCGGCTCTTACGACACCCATGGGATGATATAGGGTGGTGACATTCCATATTCTTAATCCGTCACCACACGGACAACCACTACTCCTAAAATACAGAACTTAAAATCCACTACAACTCTACCTGTTTTAGCTCTCAAATTAATTTTTTTATCTACACTAATATTATAAAGAGGAAAACTTTGTATTTTTGTTTGTAATGGATAAACTCAAAAACTACTGGACCGATTTTAAAAATTCTTTCACCATTAGAAAGCTACATTATCTGCGAGTAACATAGGCTATATTTTATTTTAGAAAAATAGGCGTCCGTAAGATATTTGGTTTTTTCGGGTACGCGAAGTAGTTCCCTCAGGACGCGGGTGAAACCGCGGGAAACGGCTAGTTATAATACAAAGTACAACAGGTAATAATCGATTATAACTTTCGCGATTTGTATACATCATACAATATTATTTAGTTGGAGGGACTCCCTCCGCGACCACGACCGTTGCAAGCGGGTAAAACGTAGTAGAATAACAGAGGTATTTATACCTTTAAATAAGTTAATTATCGCGACTAAGACCTGCTAAATAATATTGTATGATATATAAGAGATAACTTTAAAATGCTATAGCAAAGCTAAGTACACTTTCTTTAAGAATTTCAACACACTCACCGTGCAAACTGAATGAAATATTCATCTAAAATTTCACTCTTGCAGTACACATACGTTGTTCGGTGTTAGGCTATGTTGTCATCAAAGATGTACGAGATAGCTGAGAGATGTACGAAGGAAATATTCACCGAGTAAAGATAAGTACAAATGTACAGTTTTTACAACATCTTTAAAAACTTTAACTTCGCTCATTTGAGGGTTAATGTTTTTCTTGAACTGTCTAGGTTAGAAGTTTTATGGTAACATGTTGGTTGGACCTATTGCTTCATTTTTGTAGCAGACCCAGACCAAAGCTTTTTTTTTAATCTTTATTTTTATTAATGGGTTTCTATTAGTAAAGACGTGTAATCCGTTGCAACGTATGTTACTTTGTATAAAATATGTCGTGCCTCGCACACCGCTCAGTTACTTCAAACATTTCTAACAAATCCCCAGCCTCAGTCTGGAATTCACATACCCGTATAAAGAGAGAAGCTGTTGAAAGTGCTTCCTCAGTTAATATTGACATTAATGAATGTGTCAAGTAAATTCGACAGGTATTTGCTCGCACGTCAAACGGAATCCCGAATGAAGGTTACGCCAAGTGGCTAGGTATTTGACTAGGTACTGGTAACAAAATTAAAATATACTTTGACTTTGCCTGGAATGTGAAGATGAAGTTGTTAAGATTAATTTAGTAAAATTTTAGGTTTTACTGAGAAAAATACGGATTTGTAAAATTTAATTTATGAAGAAATACGGTGTTAACTTTCGAGGTTTCACTAGGTTTCAACACCTTGATGTTACATTGAACTGTGTGTGTAAAATGAGATAAGAAATTTACTGTAAATGATTTTATGTTTGCAAAAGGCAGCGATAGTCGAGTGGATATACCAACAGACTGCCATGCAGAGGGTATCAGGTTCGAATCCACGGCGCGCACCAATGACTTTTCGGGGTTATGTGCGTATTGAATTGTTAATTATCGCTTGTCCCGTGCCTCGGAGAGCACGTTAAGCCGTCGGTCCCGATTGTCATGAACATCTTTGACAATTGTTACAGGGCGTCAGTACCTTCTAAATAAACTGACACTAGTCTAAACCATGGAATATCGCTATCGCTTCGGGTTGCGGAGGTCAAACAGGCAGTCGCTCCGTGGAAAAGCTAATATTCAGCCAAATCCGGTTAGACTAGAAAGCGGACCCCAGACTGAAACTGGCATAACGCTAAGAGAAAAGAAAGATTTTATGTTGCGGTATCTGTTTTATTTTTTTCATTGAACAAAAATGCTTTATAAAGAACAATCAATTTTGTCACAGATTGTGGTTCTCTTATAAATAAACTAGCGAGTCAGTTTGTCTCAATAAATATTCAAAGAATTTATAGGCAGAGGGCAGTGTTTAAAATTACAAACACATTTGAAATCGTTGTCTCATGACCCGATTTTTTTAATACCTATGTCTTTTCTGATTATATTCTACCTACTTAAAAAACTCATTTTTTTGCTTCTACTGTACATGGCATGTGCATAAAAATAAAATTTGTAACAAAAAGGAGAAAAAACTATTAACTACTAACTATTAACCTTTTTACAGAAAACAACTTACCCATTACTTGAAGGCGTACTACGGCGCCTTAAAATTCGTCGACATTTCCAAGCGATACAATACCCTTTTTAAGCAATAAATCGTCAGCGAACTTCCCTCCCTTTTGAAGCCTCATTTCACACTCAAATACGAGAGGCTTTGACCCACCTCATCCACTCAAGTCCTTGACGAAAATAATTCTGTTTATTAACTGTAAGGCTGCCTTCGAAAATGAACGTGTGACGCAGTTTTTTTTCTCAGCTCATTTGGTGTTTTTGGCATGTTAATATAGGAAAGTAGCCGTTGAGCTACACATCTGTGTATGGATGTGTCTCTACGTTATTTTTGTGAATTTAGCTACTAGCCTCGGCTCGATTCGCAAAGCACCATGTTGTTAAAAGGTGGTTAACCACGTAATAATAAGTATATCTGTGCGAAATTTCAAATGCTTTTAGGAGTTTTCGTGTGATGACTTATTTTGTTTTTTTTTGTACAGTAATTTCCTTTCTGTTTTTTTTGGGATAATATAAATTTCATTTAAATATTGTGTCAAAATACATAAGTTCCTTAGACACAAAAGTAATTTTAATTTGTCATACAATACATAATTTTTAATATTGATTTTATTATGGTGGTTACCCAGTATCTTAGATGATTGATACCGCTTCGATAGCGAAGCGATAACAATCATTAATCTAAGCACAGTATATTGGGCATGACTGCCTCCTACCATCTAATCAGCGTAGCTACTTTCTGGGCATCAAAAATAAAAGTGTTTTCCAGCGATACGCTGAGCAAAAGAAGTATATTGGGTCCCTAAACAGAATTCTCAATCATAAGTCGATACACAGATTTGAAACTAATTTGAGTTCATCATAACAGAAAAACAGAGTTTAATTTTAAATTAAGTAATTTTAGTAGGCAATTTCATATTTAATGCTCAAAAGTAAGAAACCGGATTGTATCGGTAATCATGTGCATCAAACGTAAATTATTTTACGTCTGAAGCACAACACGGAAGAATTTTCATTTCTATATCATAATTATCTATATAGACATATAAAACAATATGACTTTTCCCTCGAAATACTCGAAAAATATCTGTAACAAGCAACTTGCCTTAGGCATTACGGTTCATTCTCCGAGCGCAATAACCATGTAGATATAATAAATAATAACACAGAAGACCGTGTAATAAAGGATTATATATGAAGACAAGCTGCATCGTATACTGCAGTAATAAACCAGGTACCTACTGGAATTTTCTAGTCATAATCTAAGGCGAAAAGTTTCATCCATTTTATGCCTAGACCGCTCATAGTAAGGTTACCTATTCTTATGAAACTCTCGAGACAGATTATATATAACTCTCTTGAAAGTCATTGACACATATTTACGACTTGATATAGATGATATCCGGGCTGATACGCATTGCGGCCAAATGTTATTGATTTCGCTTCAAGTTTTGTAACAAAAAGCTAACAAGACGCACGATAAATCAGATTGCTTATAATTTGAAGAGTCCAGATTGCGGAAGTGAACTACGAAGTTAAAGCTGATTGGGAACTTAAATATATTATTCCTTATATAATGTTAAATAACTAATATAAAATCTTAACCAATTTTGTATATATAAAAGTGTCTACAGTGTGGCATGTACATACGTATGTTGCGTTTTCGTGTCAATACTTCTAAACCAAATGAAATGAAGAACTACTCGTAGCATAGAGAGAAATTGGCATTAGTAGATGGATATAGGCCCTATCATTAGTTGCGAAAATAAGAGTTGAAAGGGTTGGAATGGGGAGAGAAAAGTAACTGCAGAGTTACTGTTGTTTTTATGTTATATTAGACGATACATAATTATGCACGAAGTATATGTGAAGCCGCGCTAAAAAAAAAATGTATTAACATAATAGTATTACAATTTTTATGTAAAAGTAATGATTGGTTGTTGTGGCGCATAATAGTTAAGTCTATGTCCAGCATTGGACTCCAATAGACTGATTGAAGTTGAGATTGAGATGCAAAATAAGATAAAGCTGCCGTAGTTTTGTACCTGAGAAGCATATAACTGTAGAGCCAAAAACCAAACTTTACAGGAAAAGGATTTTCCTAGAAAATAACTGACAATCTTGACTTTAAGGAGCTTGTGAAATAAAATGTGGCAACATTTTGCAGAATATGTTTAATTAGATAATAACTATACTAATAACCTTTAATTAGGTAACAATATTGAGATCAATTTGACAGTATAATTGGTACTTTTTTAAGGAAAAATAAAAAAAACTGTATCACATACGGTGTTATGCTTTTAATCAATTTTACTCTTAGATTAACAGTCGGCAACATTCCTTAAAATTCGAAAAAAAAGAAAGTAATAATAAAAAATGTTCAAAGCTATAAAATTAATATTGATTTTCCATTCTTCGAAAACATCAACAGTATTGCCGTGAGGAAGGTCAATATTAAACATTTTTAGGTCTGGATCGGCAATAATTGTGTTAAGGTCCTTAAGTCTTTGTATTTAGGAATGCTAATGGGGCGAATACTCTGGTTTCCTTGAGGTAAGGTATTTGGCAACAAAAGAGCTTGTCTTGTGTTTTTCTTAAGATTAATCTCTGAAAACTCTTCATCATAAAAAGAGTTTTTATGAAATAAAATCCCACTACTGTCTTTTCTGACTTGTAGCCACACGCAGCGTGAAATCAATAACAGTTCGACTTTTGAATTTTTACGCCTCTGGCTGAAATTATTTGCCAATGATTTGATATCCTTGATATTTAAAAGATCCATATTGTGAACTATCAGAGGATTCATTGTTTTATAAATTTTAACGAACTGCTGCCAATCACGTGGAACTATAATAACAAAACGAGATAGTTCCTTTTTCTTTCTTATGACTGAATGGACAACGTCAGCTTCGGAGTGTGTGTGGCCACGAAGTAGAAATTTGTGGTTGATTTTACAATCAGCCTAGCTGTTTTACTACCTAGCTTTTTACTATTTTTGGCTACTACAAAACACGGGACTTGTTACCAAGTACCGTGTTTTGTAGTAGCCAAAAATAGCAATACAATAGTATTACATTGCGGTTTTGCCCCAAACAATTGTCAGAAATTGTAATTTCTTCCGTTTTTTCTTCCTTGTAGTTAAGAACCCATTCAATGATGCATGATCCTACTTCATTGGCTCCTCTACCTGCTTATGTTTCATCCCACATCATACAGTAAGACTTGTTATACGTATCATTATATAAAGTTTTGTTGAACCCGCCGCATGAACTTATTTTGAGTGTTTGTAGCCTATGGATCCTGTATGGCGTAGTGTGTGCGAATACTACACTAGCGTATGTCATTATAGGCCAAATACACGATGTGTATAACCTAATCTTGTTCCTGAGTTTCCGATAGTTTAGATTTAGCGTTAACTAAGCTATGTAAACGCCCAAACACAAAGGAGGCTCTATTGCGAGCCTTCGTAATGTGTGAACGGAACGATAGTCAATCATCAAGAATCACACCAAGGTATTTGGCTTCCCTAGTCCAAGGAATAGGGGATACAAACATCCTTATCAGTGGGGTCGCACCCGGAGGGTACTGGTGAGGAGCTCTCCGGTGGAACAGCACCGCCTGACTCTTATCGGGATTGACCTCTATCTGCCATCTCCGGAACCACGCGCCTAAGGCGTTGGCTGCGGATTGGAGCTTCCTACTGACTGCGCTAGGGTCTGCGCCTGAGATATAGATGGCTATGTGGCCTGCAAAAGGTGCTGTCTGCACTAGCCGATGCATCGGTATATCAGCAGTAAACAATGAATACAAGAGAGGCGAGAACACTGACCCCTGAGAGACCCTGCGGCGGATGGCGTGACTCGAAGAGAGCGCGCCTTCAATGCGTTACTGAAAGCTTCTATTCGACAGATAGTCTCGTATGATCTCATGCCTCATAAGCACGAGCTTATGAGGCACTCCCATAGTGAACGCACTGTAACTCCTGCGCGCTATTTATAAGATCGCTTCATCTTGTGCCACGTCACCGAAAGTGTAGCGGCAGAACAATGTAACTGCGCACATACAATAAAATGTAAATTATATATTCGAGTATTTTAATGTATAATCACTTAAAGTATTATGCTTTAGAATGTTCCCCAGACATATATTATAATACAAATTAAAAACTCTGTCATAAAGTTGATTTTATTAGTTACAGTACTATGGCTTTGTAGAGAAGGACACATACAATAGGATAGTGCAAAAACTCAAAATCGTAAAAAAGCGGAGTTACAGTGTTATGCTGCTCAGGTACAGAGTTTAGCTATCACCAAGCACATGCAAAATCAGAAAAAATATAATATTATGCAGTACATACATTACTTGCAATGATAGTAGTTGGAGTAAGCTCTTTGTACAGTCATAGCCATAACAAGCCTCGCATGAAACAATGAGATACCTAAACAATAACATGCAATGAAGCATTTAATAATATCTGAGTATTTCTTTCATCTTGCCTTAATTCAACAAAACATAAGTAAGACATCCACAAAAACCCATGCAAACCATACTACGCGTACCAGGAGTGGTGATTATAAAATTAAGCATGCCCTCTTTCGAGTACATGCGCCAATGGCTGGCATATTGCATGTTCCTCGCGCGTGACTTTTCCCTTATTCCAGTCACGTCCCTTATTCCCCTCATCAGTTTCGGCCGCACAAAGCTTGTCCTGCACATTTAAATAATAAACTAAGTAAAAAAGTGGCTTCCACACATCCGTGTAGGGAGGTTTTAAACTTAGGGGAGGAAAAGGAAACCTTTCCATTTTGTTTATAATATACCTTGAACGTTGCAGGTACAAAATAATATATTAATATATGTACATGAAACGTAGGTGTATAAAAAAGTTTAACGTCGTTACAAATGATCCAAATATATTTTTGGGTAGCAGTTTTTTTTATAACTATTAAGTTTCCACCAAGATTGCTGTGCTAATAAAAGCCGCAGTTTTCTTCTCAGGTGTGATAAATATTTTTTAAGCATTTCCTTTTTAGATAAGTTGCTTGTTAGCTGAAAGTTTTCAATAAATAAAATATTTTCTGTAATTTGCTTTAAATAGAGGAGTGAGAAACAATGAGAGGTTGGTGTGATATTGCCAGATTTCAACAGATGTCTGGTGATAGCTATAAAGGTTTAATATTTTCTTTATCTGCAGGCCACATTGGCACAGCGACTGTTTTAAATGGCAGAAACATTCGAATAAAATTCCTTACAGTAACAAACCATCAATTATTCCAGATTATACTACACACTGTCAACTGTAAAAAAATACACCAAACATAAAACGCCACCGCACATAAGCAGAGGTGAATAATGTCCGTATGATATGAACCAATGATGACATTAATTCCAATGTTAGGGACTACAATAAAATTGTATAATTAGTCGTAAAACTCTGTGAATAAGTACGTCCGTAAAAATGTACGTTATTTAGCGGTTAGCGGGCTTTGTTCCATCAAGGTGTAGGTTGGGTTTAAATGCCAGATAACCTAAAGCTTAGCGATTTGATTTTTATATCAGACATGTTGAAATATGTAAGCAGGGTTCGTGGATGTCGTGAACAATTATAATAATATTTTATAATAAGAATTCTAAAATCGATGAATGCAATCGATAGACATACTTATGCATGAAAGAAAATATGAGAAAGAAAATCCAAGAATTACAACGCGGATGCCAGAATCACAAAATTGTAGAAATGGTTGGATACATATTGATCTACCAATACGAACTTATTAGTAAAAATTTTGTACTCTGCCGATCGTTCTTCACTTCACACTCATCTAAGATATGGAACTTTTAAAGTAGTTCTGGTATATTATTTATCCCCTTTTTAAAGCAGTTAGAGAACCACTCACGTCACTTGTAAAATACGTCGACGATAAATTTACTAAAATGCCGGTCAATTTGCGAGGGCTCTACTTTGACCATCACTTTAGTAACGTGATGGGCATAATGAAAACTGATAGACCTTGGAGTAAAGCATAAAACTATTTTTTTATTTATGCTCGTGTTTTTTAAATTTAAGGAGACTTGGTGTTTTTTATAGACTCACGCCTTTTTGCCCGAAGGGGTAGGCAGAGGTGTAATATTACACCCACATTTCACCATAATTTTTTTTAGGTCCCCCATAATAGGTCACCATATTCACTTTGGGAGGCTTACTAAATGAACATAATTTATTGCTTGAGTATGATATCAATAACTATTACCTTTTGCAGTAGTAGATAACTCACAATGTGAAACAGTTGCAGCTCCTTACAAAAATAACATGTAAAACCATTATACTGGCAGTTGAAAAGAGTGGCCACGAGTTTTATTGCCCGTTCTTTCTCGTGGTTCTACCTATTGCATTGTGAACGTGGCAGTAAATGTAAATGTAGAATCATCTAGTAAGTAATTAACTTTAATTTTTGACGTTCATAAGCGTCACTTTGTAGCCTAAATGAATAAATGATTTTGACATTGACTTTGACATTAGGGGGTGATGTGCCCGGTAACGGCAATAGGCTCGCTATTGCCGTTACCGGGCACATCACCAGACTCCATGCTGCTACTGAGAATTCGAAAAAACTCAGTAACACTCTTGCCCGACCAAGGAATCGAACCTGGGAACTCCAATCAGACGGACGTAGGGAGATTTAGTAAGCACAAAAAAGGCAGCGAAAGCCTAGTTGAGATTCCAACAGACTGCCACGCAGAGAGGCGCTCACTCAAATCACGGCGCGAGCCATTGACTTTTCGGAGTTATATGTATATTTAAATATTAATTATCGCTTGCTCAGTCAGTCAGTACCTTGAATAAAACGGACACTAGTCTAAACCATGGAATACAGCTATCCCTTTGGGTTGCGGAAGTCAGACAGGTAGTCGCTCTGTAGAAAAGTTAATATTCTGTCAAATCCGATAAGACTAGAAAGCGGACCCTAGTTTCTAACTGGCATAACGCTAGGTGGATGATGAAGTGAGCACAAAAATTTACGTGTACTTTTAAAATACTTCAGTTCAAAAACGAAATTTACTTACAAATACTCCCTACGACAATAACAATAATACTGGACTGCACGTCCCCTTGCCACGTCCTACCGCTGCACATACAGGTATTTTCACGATCTACGCGGCCAAAATTATTTTAATGCTTAATTGGTATCCAAACACTGTAAATAAACAAACAAACTATTTTTTTTACTTTGTACTATTATTTTCAAAAACAAGAAAAATATAAACATAATAATTCTAAGTTTTTTGGCTTTCTTCGTCATTGTCGTTCGTCGTCATTGGTAAGTGGGTAACATTTCTTCTTGGCTTTCTGTAAGGCACTATAGCACGGAAAAATCTTCTTATGACTCTTTCTTATAATTTCGTACTGTCCTTGTGTCAAATCGGCATCTACAAACATTTGCAAAGCTTGCATTGGTGTCAAGGAGGGTTGCCCTTTTTCTGATTTCAAATGATAAAATGCCTTTTTATATTTAGTTGCTCGTGTTGGAGAACTAGTAATATCTTTTAGGACATTTGATGGATCCTTTTTAGGTACCAGATTCAAAATTAGAACAAAGTTCTTCAGTCTTTCGCCTCTTGCCCCTTTCACTTGCGTCTTCGAACAACTTGGATGGTTGCCCTGGCCGTTTTTGTGTATCAACAACAGGTATTTCAAAAGTACCATCCAGCCAGCACTGCTTGTTTTTTATAAATTTATCTTTTTTATAATGAGCTTTCGTCCACCTTTGTACAACTTGTAACAATTTCTGTCTTCATTGTAACCTTCACATGACAAAAGATGATCTTTTATATATTTTAATTTGGCATCTAAATTAGGCAAATTTTCGTTCTTCATGAGGTCAAATAAGTATTGTGGTATAACAATCCTTACTCCTGATGCTTCCTGTGAATCTTAATCAAACATAAACTGTGTTAAAAGTCGCTAAATAACATTTTCAATTTTAGACGAAATTTCGCTAAATATCTTTGATTCCTCAAAAATGTATCTAACCGGACATATGCGGACGCGATTTTGATAGTACTTATAAGGAAAAGGATCAAATAATAACCTATATTAAAAAGAATAGCCCGATCTACCCCGATACATAAACAAAAACACTAGCAAATAAAAATTTTTGCAGAAAATCACAGTATTAAAATGGGTTTTTTATTTATAAAAAAAAATATGTAGTTTGATAGTTGATCATGACTTTATTTATGTAATATGTAAGTCTCTTACCTTATCCATCAGAATCCATTACTTTCAGTTCGTAAAAAGAACTTGATAACATAAAAAGTCACTTTGTAAGTTTAATGTTTAGAAAAGCGCCGAGAATAGATACGTACATTAGGTAACACGGTCAACTTCCGACTGACCTCACGGGTGCGGGGTATGGGCTAGCAAGTAGATAAACCTTGAATATTGTTCCCGGGTTCGTAATCTATTCGTGGAACTCGGTTTAAGAATGATATTGTTATTTTGACATTTTGGACTTTTGGCCGCGTAGATCGTGCAAATACCTGTATGTGCGCTGGCAGAGGCGAGGTAGTAACCTCGCCCTTCAAAACGCATCGTGGGTTCGACTCCCACGCAAGTTTTCAAACATAAGTATTATATTGACATTTTCTACATTCCATACCAGTCCATTGCAGATTTACAAAAAAAAATAATTTATTATTTTTTGTAATTCTCCAATGGAAGGATGGAAGTATTTGGCGGTAATCACATTTTAAGAAATATTTAATGAATTATGAAAAAAATGGATAATTATAAGAACTTACTGCAGTGACTGGGCCCTTATCGGCATTAATATTGCGCTGTAAATAGAGCCAATACACAACGATGAATTTTGGCGTATCGGCAAAACTGTAATGTATAAACCTGCTATGATTTACAAAGTAGACCCAAAATTAATTTAAAAACGCCTACAATTTCCACATTAATCAAAAAATATTCATAAAGGTCCATAACGCTGATCAAATCAAAACCGCTCCGAATGCTGATTTCTAAAATCCTACCCTCATTTCCAACGTCTTATAGAACAAGTCATACCTTTTTACGTTACAGAAGTGTTGAATAAAATTATAAATGTCTCATCTCCATATCGATTTTAAATCAGGACGCCGCCGTAAAAGCTCTTAAAACGTCTCCGCTATATTATATTAAAGGGTTATTCAGATATCAATATAATTTAGCTCACCTTAGGATCACTGGTAGAAATTGCGTCACATGCTCATTTTCTGGGACCCAATGCTACGACTTCATCCTGTTATCGTTGGTAGGCAGGCTGGCAATATTAATTTTCTAGAACCCAAACGTTTGTAAGCAAGGTTGGGTAATGTAAGTAAATTAGAATATGAATGAAACACTTTTTGGAATATACTTATCAGAAAATTGGCACGTTTGTAATGATTTAAAATCAATTTCAGATTATGTGAATACTATGGTGACTGGTTTGCACTGCGGTTTATTCTGTGTTTTATTAGATTTATTCATATTTTTTTAACACATTTCATAACCATTAAATCAAGCAAAGTTATGCTCAGTTATGTAAACGAGTGTTACTTTTACCGATGTGATTTCATGTTCAATGTTGTACAGTTATTTGTCATTTACTTTAAGGCCTTTTAAGTTTCATTGCGGAACATACTACAAAGCGTAAAATTATTGTGACGTATAAAAAATATTAGAAGATTAGTGAAATGATTACCAACCACGTAATGAATAGAAAAATATCGTAATCAATGGATGTCTGATCGTCTTATAAGCGTAATTACAACAAGAGAGAAAGTTTAAAATCGATTATTACAACAAGATTTGCTCTCGTAAGGGTGGGAATAACACCGTTCATATAATTATATTAAGGAATCTAACTATATGACGGGCGTGAAGTGGTAAGTGACTGCACTCACATAAAATTGTCACCATGACGACGACATTGCCATCGTTAGGGACATTACCGTCTCCTCACGATGACACAAGCTTGTAAAACAACAATCAACAATCCATTTACGATGCATAATAAAGCTGTCAACACTCACATTTAATACATGTAATGACAACAGTTCTTCACATCGCTTCCCCAAAAAATATTATTCATTTTACACGGACCTTGTAAAATGTCACTTTATGAATAACTACCGGATATTTGGCAAATTGTCCATTTAATACTTCCGTCATGTTATTTAAATCAGCGGGCGCTTTGTCAGCGGATAATGGATGTTTCAACGTAAAAATCTTATTATTTTGGTTTTATTTCTGCGTAATGAATTTGTATAGTCCATTATTGAGATTTCCAATCAAGAGATTGCGGATTTATTACAATTGTAATGTATGCAATCGACCTGCCACAATGTACATAATTATATCTTTATCAAATTAAGTAAAACATGTGCGAAAAATTATGAGTAAAATAGCAGGGTATTCAGGAAATTTTATATTATACTGTTAGGCATGAATGGTGAACGAGCAGACAACCGAGCGGGAGACGAAATGTCTCCGCTCTTTCTACAAGCGCAGATCCGGAGTCAGCGTGTTGTAGCGTGCGAATGCAATTGACTGACTAGGATTAAGGAGCTAGTCACTTTGACTAGAACATATAAAAGATATATCGTGCCGTGTGTGTCTTCCAGTAGAAAAACATAGTTGACAAAGTCTGCCTCCAGCATACAGAAACCCATTACATCCACTCGTAAATGAAAAAAAAAAATCAACTAACCCGATTTCAGACACAGATAAACATTTTCATTGCCTCGTTGAAATCAAAGCTGTCAGAAGGAACTTGGCTATCTATTACTTGCTAGAGGTATTTTACAATTCAAGGTGCTCACTAGAGTTAAGATAGCAATTCAATATAGCAAATAAAATACGCCTACATTTTATCTCTTCTAATACATGTTTCGGGTAAAAATACATGTCTCTAAAAATTCACAATCTTCAAACATTTTTAATTTCAGCTTTTCACTGTCTGAACGTTAGGATCGTTTTCACCAGATAGAAAGAAACTCGATGCTATCAGCAAAACATCACATTTCCCGAAATATTTCTGATTTTCACGTATTAAATTTGCTGTAACGCTAGGGGAGTAGTTTTTGTTAAATCTGCTACAGAAAGTTTGAAAAAGTAAAAACGCCTTTTCCGTCACAACTATCAAAACATAATCTTTAACTTATAACTCGGGACCAAGATGAAAGTTGGAAAACGCAAAAAATATTTCCTCTGAAGATGAGAAGTTAAAACGAAAAGTTTATGCTGTGAATGCGTCGTGTAAATTAGGATGTTCGTAGTCGTCGTTCGTCTATATTCGGAACCAGTAAAGAAGAGTGGGAATTATTTTTCAGTAAAATTGCCTGTTTAGGTTGTTTAATTATTAAATTTTAATATTTAACTGAATCTCCGCGAAAGTGATCAGAACCATGATGGAAATGATTGAATCATGGTTCTGATCACTTTCGCGGATTGCCTGCATTATTAGGTATATGTATATAATGTAAGTGGATGCTCCTGTTTCACCATGTCTATTCTGAGGAGGCTAACTAAATGAACATCAAAATTATATATATATATATAATTATACAGTATTATTATCTACAGTAAATATATATTATGTACAGTAAATATATACAAGTGATATAGAAGGTGTAACAGTTGCAGCACCTTACGAAATGTAAATTATGTTTATTATGCAAAACCTGGCGTTGAAAAAGAGTGACCGTGAGTTTTATTGCCCGTTCTTTCTCATGGTTCTAGCTTTGCAAACGTGGCAGTAAATGTAAATGTAGAGTCTTTAAGTATTTTTTTTATAAATTTAATATTTTGACGTTCATAAGCTTCACATTGTGACCCAAATGAATAAAAGATTTTGACTTTGACTTGACTTTGACTATGTGTACACTAAATCATACTACACCCAAGGGTTAATAATTTTGCTTATTTTAACAGCTTCTGGCGATAAATGGTATCTCATAATAAACCATGTTAATACCAGAGACCGAGTCTTCAGGTGGAATGCAAATGAATAGTTAAGTATTGAGTTACTTACACAATTCACACAATCTATTTAAAGGACAGAGAATAAATAATAACCAAACTAAGTCCTAAGGAAGTTTTTATAATAATAATTTAGATACCTAACTAAGCCTCATGGAATATCCAACACATGGTACATTTGTTTAATATCGTTAGAACTATTATAAGCCATTGACAATTGTTAGCGGTGTAAACGCACCTTAATTTGTATCACATTGAAACGACAATCAAAACCACGTTAGCCACATATTGCGTATGAACTTCCAGATGTATAATGGAATCTAAATGACTAATAATATGTAGAGGATTTGCCTGAAGGCACATGAAAATTGTATAGTATTTGCATTCCGATGAATAATGAAGTCATTAGTAAGTTCTCATAGCGTTATTCATTAATATTAAGCAAAGTTTGCACAGGTCACCACTTGTATGGATGAGCGCAAACGACATTCACATCGAAGCGCTTCGGTGCTTCGGAGGGCACGTAAAACTAACGGCCCGGTCCTTGTCGCAGGACAAGAATTGTTCAATCATGTCGGCGTCCCTCGATCAGTCGAGATACTCTTTCAACTTGTTTTCGGTTCAGTTAGCAAGTGTGTTTGACTCAGGCTTAAAATATCACTGCAGATTGTCAATTCTTCAATTATAAGTCGGGTTCAAGACATTTTTACGGAATCTACCCGTTTATTTTTGTAATGTATAATTTTTAACCGTAATGAAATTTAACTAGACGAGCTCTATGAAAAGGTAAGCTTACTTTTGCCATTCGAAAAGAACACAATTTCGAAAAGAATTATTATATCATAAAACATTTTATATTGTGATCTTCACATCAGACAAGTCCTAAACTTAAACCTTAGAACTATTTTTATTGCTTCGTGTGTTGCCCAACTGTGATGTCAGAGTCTTCAGAGCACCCGAAGGCTTCGGACATGGCCTAATGATTCTTTCCTGCGACATGACCAGGTTCAACAGTTCTCGTGTTCTCCAAAGCACGGTAGCGCTCTGATGAAAATACTACACGTAGTCACCCTTCCAAGTGGTGAGCTGTGCAAGCGTTGCTTAATTTTGCCATCACGTCTGTTAAGTGAAGTCACGATATGAGCACTTTGTGAGATCCAATAATTGATGGCCCGGTTCTGGGTGATCTTTGTGTACGTTGGCTGAATGTTTGTAAAGCCCATGATTTTTGCCTAAACAGGGAGTTGTCTTCAAATAAAGGAATAAGTGTTTGTAGATTACATAAGTTAAGATATAGTATTGTTCGTAAGTACGAGAAATCAAGTTCATTAATTTTATTTGTGCTGATCTGTTTTGTTGATGACTGTACTAACAATGTATTTTTTATAACGTGTTGAGGTGATGATTATAGTGATGTCGAACAATTTTCTGGTATTTGAGTCTAGGTGAATAACTGGGGTAAACAGTTCTAGTATATATATGAGCATGCGATATTTTTATCAGTATCAAACTGATCGTCAAACACATCATCATGTATCGTGCTTTGGTTTTCGTTGTGTTATTAGTTGCGGTTTCGGTAAGATTTTTCTTAAATTGTATAATTATGCTGTTTGTTTTGGAAAGCCTCAAAGAAGAAAGGCTTGGTTGCAATAGATATAACGATTGGATGATGATGACGTAAGAAGGGTAAGTAGTAAGTGGCGTCATCCTACTAGATATGGATATAATGATATAATTATGTACATATAGTATGCAAAATATTGGCATAAACACTAAGAGGCAATTCTTGCCCAATTTGTATGTAAATAACATATTTGTTAAAATCTACAAATATTCTACTCTTCAGCAGAATTACCCTGTGCCGACACAAATGGTAAAATACATACATTAAATTCTTCTTTTATTTTCTCAGGCCGAAGATGACATCATGAGAAAATGCCACAGACTTTTGCGTCCAGTAAGTATAATTATATTTTTCTGACTTGATGAAATTTGTAATAAAATGATGCAAATTATATTTATGGAGTAAGCACAGCAATTTGGAAATTTCTTCGCAGTTTATTAAGGTTTCTAAAACTCTCAACTCAACTCTCCCAGTAAGTTCTAATCCTGTGTCGTACCGGACTTGATCAATTTGAACAATATGTAAAGAATCGACATGACGCAAGAATAACCGATGCCGAATAACTACACGTTCGTTGATATCAACATTTTGCCCAGTGTTAGAATCAAACCCACACTGTTCGGTGCCATTGAAAGTGCAAAGCAAGTGCTTTAACTATTCTTTTATATGTCTAATCTGATGGCATGACTGATCACTTACGATTACTGTTACAAATATCATAAAGTCTCACATCCTTAGATATTATGAGTATAAAACATTATATGCCGCCGCGTCTCTCTATCTGTCTTAGTGTCTTATCACCATAAACATCAAAACTACTGAACGGATTTTAAATGCGTAATTTATTGCGAACCAATATATCATGCTAACTGAAGCTACTAAGGGATAACACGATGCAAATACCATCTTTGCGTAGAGACGGAAAACTCGACATCAAACCCAATACGACTGCCTCGTTGGTCTCGCGGAGTAAATGTGCGCGTGGGATCGGGAGGTCCCGGGTTCGATTCCTGGGTCGGGCAGTGTTATTGGGTTTTTCTGTCACAAAATTCTCAGTAGCCGCACGGAGTCTGGAACACCTCTGCCTACCCCTTCGGGGATAAAAGGCGTGACGTTATGTATGTATGTATGTATGAAGCTACTAAGTAAATATTTAAAAAAAGAAACAAAAATGCTAAGTCTATAAAACAACAATAATTAATGTTACTAGCCCGTCAACTTAAATCTAGAAATCCTGACACTACAGCACATAATTCACTAAACGAGTTGTCCCTTAGGCTTTGATCTTTCCGCGCCAGCCCTGAGTCTTGATTGGTTTATTCAAAGACATGTCAGACGCATCTTTGCAGAACCATGATTGGATGAAGCGTTGATACCGTTGCTTTTATTTACAGCGCCAATTTTCTGCATTTTTTTATGTATGTTGGAGTAACGAGTGAGTTTTAATGTATTGTCAGTAAACCCATTAAAAAGTTAAGATATAGTATTTATTCATTAAAACTGACTTTTATTTCAATAATCAACAAGCCTAAATTTATTTCTTCTATCGGTCAATATTGTGGAACTTGTGGTCCGATACTGTATTTTTTATACGTCTGTATTATGGACCCAGATTTCGTCAGTGGAAACACATTCCTGAAAATGTGCTGGACAATTATACACTCCTCTTTATTAGAAAATCAGTCTACTATGAGAGCCTATCAATACCGAAAATGGTCGTCTATCGCCCGCTATCACGAAGTCCGTTATCATATCTTTCATTTTATTCTCAAATTTTCTTTTAGGATACTTTGCTCTGTTGCACAGATGTATCGAAAATGGAGGCAGATATGGTTCCTGACATAGAAGCTGTAAAGGAATGTTTAGAACTAAAAGTAAAAACTCCGTCGGTAAGTACAAATAGGCTATCAGTTCATATCAACATGAATTTAAAAACAATCTAGTCTATTTTGGGATCAGATTGCAATGCATGCATTGTCCTAACATACTAGTATATCACTATATTATACTACAATATTCTAGTAATATCACAGGATATTACTGGGTTAATTGTTGGATCGATTGCCGTCTGTGATTTTATAGAGGCGTATAATATCGATCTGTTTGGAGACTATGTCCAGCCTTGAGGGAGGCCTAAGTCCAGTGATTGAGATTTCCAGGCTGTCATG
Organism: Euclidia mi; assembly: GCA_944739405.2. Lineage (NCBI taxonomy): Eukaryota > Metazoa > Arthropoda > Insecta > Lepidoptera > Erebidae > Euclidia > Euclidia mi. Next base: position 114,329,155 of record OX123183.2, read on the forward strand.
ATGATCACATGACAAACTTTCTATGACCCAAATTGCCGCTTGGCGGCGTGGCAGTCACGCTATGACAGCTATCTCTACGAGAGCAAGAGAGGCGAACGTTCCTCCTGTGTGTCTTTACTACGAGAGCAAGAGAGACGGAGAACGACGCCAGCGCCAACTACGAACTAAACTGGAGACAGTCCCCACACACAAAATCCTTAAGATTTGCGCTTCTATGTAAATCTGTATTCATTGCTTAAGTTCACCATTGACAATTAGTAATGACAGCAAATGAATTATAATGCTTAAATTGAAGTTTATAGTTTATTTTTCAAACGGTTAAATCGGTCGTTGTATGTAAGTATTGGTCTCACAGGGTCTATCCATGTATTTGGCTGCTAGAGATACATATTTAATATAAGCTGAATACAAGATATGCCAAATAATGTACATATTATGTCGGCTAGAATGATAAGAGACCTAAATATGTTGGTTTACTCGATTGAGACTTGTGAAATAACATGTATGATGTATACAAAATAATCGCATAAAATTTAAATGATATTTACAGAAATTGTATTACAATTTTGATATCACTATCTTACTTGCATATACCACAATACCTGAGTACGTCTTATTCAACTGATATATTTCGAGCATCCTATCGTTGAAATGCTAGGAGCATCTTTGGAATGCATTACAACGGACTGCATTCAAGCATAAATCTTTATCTAATTTCCACAACATATTGGTTTCCAGTCTAGATATTTATGCATATTATGCGTGATAGCATTGGATTTCAGAATAATAAAACATAGTTAAGAAAATCATGTTGTATTTAGAATCACATCTTTATGTCCGTCAACGAAAATGTAATTTTCTCGAAGGTTCTGTTTGGGAGATAAGAGAAGGATCCGTTCGTCACATGAATTTATTTCGGAATTCCATCCCAACATTTCTGTACGCTATCAGAAATTCTTAACTTACTTTAGAACTTTATTAACCATCAATAATATATTTACTTCACATGAATACCAAAATTACAGTTCAAATAAATAAAAATTATTACGTGAATGACATTGCCTATTTTCACGGTTCTACGCTCTTGTATTGCGAGACGGAACTCAATGTAAATGTAGAATCATTACGTAATTAATCTGTAAATTTCACGTACACAAGTGTCACATTCTGACGTAAATGAATAAATGATTAGACCTTGATTTTGTCACATAATGATATTGTAACGTGATTACAGAATTCCGTAGACTAGAGTAGACTATTTAGGTAATTGTTTGTGATATGCATGAAAACACTCCTGCTTAAATCTTTGCAAAGGTGCAAGGATTACTTATGATGCAATATTTTATTTTATTTGACTTAGAATTGATGTAGGTAGTATTAATTTGGTCTGAAGTTCATAGGTCATTTGATATTCAGCTTTATGTCAAGGGAACAACAATCAATTTCCCAAATAACATGTACCTATTTATCCCTTTTTGTTTGCAGTGCGAACGTGAAGAATGTATAGCTAAAAAGAAGGGCTATTTCTCAGAAGCTGGAGGTATGGATATAAAAGCTTTTGCAGCCATTGTCGAGAAAGATATGAAAAACAAAGATTTGTTATCTAAAATCAAAGAAAAATGCTTGGAAAGTGATATATCGAAATACGGACCTCCAGATATGTGCGACTTCTCCAAAATGAGGCATTGCATACACATGGCTTTTGTAATGGTGAGTAATTTTTCAAGGTTCGTATAGCAGCATCATCATTGGCCCTGTATATTCACTGTCCCACTTCTGAGCATGGGCCTCTTCTCACTACGAGAAGTGTAAGGCCATAATTCACCAAACTGGCCAAGAGCGGGTTGGCAGACTTCACAATCTTGTCTTTCGAGAACATCTCAGACATACAGGTTTCCTCACGATGTTTTCCTTCTCCGTTTAAATTCAAATTCTTTTATTACTCGGAAAACAAGTTCCATCAATTCAATTTTTGTTAGTAACATAGGCTTATAAATAAAGTTAGTAAAAAATAAAATAAAATAAAATAATGAAAAGGTAGGGCATGAGACGCACTCATTTCCTGTTACAAAGGCAGTGCAGCCCCATCCAGCCTGCAACATAGGTGAGTCCCAACGTTGGAGCTGAGCCGCAACCGTCTTAACAAAGAAGCACAACGCGTGCGCATCACCGCGAAGAAATTAGATGTGCGCGCTTCTGCGAACATAACAGACGCGCTACACTACCGCGGCATCCCCAACATTCCCCTGAAGGCGTTGTTATATTGGACGCGAAGCGCGCTGTACGCTCGGCGTGTGTACTTCGCCCATAGCCCGCACGTGTACAGTGTCTGACAATATGACTTAAATAAGGTAATTTTTACGTATTTTGTACAACGTGCGAACCTACGTGCGAGCATACTACACCGAACGGACAACGCTCTTCGTGCCCTCTCGATGTCCATGTCATCGGATAAGTCTTCGGTGACCCAGTGACCCAGATATTTAAATTTACAAACTTGTTGTCGTGGTGTACCGCAAAGAGTGATTATGGGTGCACGATATTTAGCAATTGTTAATTAATTAGCAATAAACAAAAAATATTTAGCAAGTGATAATTAATAATGATAATTAACTATTTAATACGCACATAACTTCGAAAAATCCATTGGCGTGCGCCGTGGATCCGAACCCGAGGATATATAATTTGAGTAACGAGTCAGTTTTAATGCATTGTCAGTAAACTCATTAAAATTGACTTTTATTTCAATAATCAACAAGGTTACATTTATTTCTTCTATTGGTCAATATTGTGGAACGTGTAGTCGAATGCTGCATTTTTATACGACTGTATTATGACCCAGATTTCGTCAGTGGAAACACATTACTAAAAATGTGCTGAACAATTATACACTCCTCTTTTTTAGATAATCAGTCAATCTACTATGAGAGCCTGTGGGGAGTGGGGGGGGCAATGAACGTCTATCGCCCGCTATGATGAAGTCCGTTATCATATCTTTAATTCTCAAATTTTCGGATTTCCGAATCCCTCTGCGTAGCAGTCCGTCGGTCTCTCTACTAGGCTATTGCTGCTTATTATATATACATAATATATAATGTATAGCATACATACATTATATATTTGATACTTTCTATACGGTTAAGAGGCAGTGATAGCCTAGTGAAGATAGCAATGGACGACTATGCAAGTACAAACCCACGACGCTCAAAACTGATTTTGCGAAGATAAAGGTGCGCACTTTAGAAAATTATGTGCGTATTCAATTGTTAATCATTAAGTGCCTTCCGAAGCCGTCGGTGCTGGCTGTCATGAAGATCTTTGACAGTAGTTTAAGGAATTCAGTACCATTAAATATACTGATACTTACTGTTTTAAGCTATAGAATATTGCATGGGTTAAAGAGGTCAGACATCAGCGCTCTATGAAATGGTAATATTCTGCCAAATCTGGTTAGACCAATTAACCCTAGCCTCTAAGACGAAAAGTCTTAGATATAACAGGACGATGATGCTTTTTTTTTGTATTTGGTTAATATAGACTATCAAGTCTGTAATTTCTGTTCGTATTTTTCTAGTTTTACTCCACCATTGTATATATTTCATTTTCCCATGAATTATGCATAGTTCCAGATTACATACATTTCCGGTAACATAAATTCAACGATACATATATAGGCTCACGCCTGTTTCCCGGAGGGGTAGGCAGAAACTACGGAACGCCATTTGCAACGAACCTGACATATCTCTCTTGCTTAATTCACTCCCATCAGATTCCTCATGCATGCTCTTCTGTTCAGGGTACTTCTAACCTGTCCTGTTTTTAGGATGTCTCCAATCTGGTCAGAAAACGTCCGCCTAGGTCTTCCCCTTCGTCATGTCCCTTCCACACTTGCCTTATATACCTGCTTGGTCAGTCTTTCGTCATCCACCCTCTTCACTTGCCCAAACCATCTTAGCATACCTTTCTCGATGCTTGACACTACATCTTCTTTTACCCCACAACACTCTCTTATCACACAATTCTTTACTGTGTCAGTCAAAGAAACACCACACATATTTCTCAGTGCTCTCATTTCTACAGCAATTATTCTACTTTCATTACTCTTCTGCCATACTCAACTATCACTACCATACGTAAGAGTAGGTACTAACACCCCTCTGTGCACAGCCTTTTTGGACACGTTTTGGCTATACATAAACGTCTTCAGAGCTCCATTCACTCTATTACCTTCAATATATTCTACATTCTTACCATCTCTTGTAAACAGCGTACCTAAATATACAAACTCATTCACTTGCTCCACTCACTGTCTATCGATCATAACATTACAAGCCGTTACGCATTCCTCCTTTTCAAAAATCATAACTTTCGTTTTACTTACATTCACTTTCATTCCTTTCCTCTCTAACGCACCATGCATGATTGTTACCATCTCCTGCAACTCCTCCACTGAAGAAGCAAGAATAACCTGATCATCAGCATAAAGGAGGCATTTGACAAGTAACACATTCATCCTTAATCCACAATCACTATGTTTTAAATCTTGCAAACAACTGTCCATAAAGAGGTTGAACAGCCACGGCGACGCTACACATCCTTGTCTAACACCTGTGTTGATAGTAAACCAGTCAGTGTATGCCGCTTTATAATCTTTATTAAATTCAATGATTGTGTCACTAAATCCACTCTTCTTTGACAGGCATGCCCAGAATGGAGCGACAAAGGTGAATGCAGTGAGATAAAGCCATTACTCGAAGATTGTAATAAACTGCAATAATATCTGCGAATTCTTTATCCTTCATATTGGCTAAGAAACAAATAGTGTTGGAATTTTGTGATTAAAATATTTAAATATGCGTTAGAATTTTCGTTAATTTTTTTGGGATCCTTTTATTATTATTTTTGGCTACGAAGAAAAGCATTTAATTAGATATAAGAAACTGCTGTCATTATAGTATTGTTATCGTCGACTATCATTGCAACATAACAGAAAGATCTATAACACAATGCTTGCTGAAAGGTCTAAATTGTCACTTGCCCCGTGTTTCAGAGAACGTCTAGACAGTCGAGTGTCAGTGACGACATGACGTCCTCTTTGGCAGTCGTTACCTACAGAGAGTCAGTAGCCTCAAATAGTCTGACACTGCTCTAAAACTACAATACATTATAGCTATACTTTTGGGATTCGGTGGATATACTGCATTTGCCCTGTAGAAAAAAATGTACTCTGTCAAATCTTCTTAGAACAGAAATGGAGTTGCGGATTACAAGAATATTACGACAAATCTTTATATGGCGAACGTGATGATTTAATTATATTGTTCTTTGTCTGGGTTTAAATCTATAATATATATCTAAGTAGATAACTATTACGTATTGGCTCCGGCTAATTTGGGTTCAGATGGTCTTGTGCGCATTGTCTCAGAATATAATTATTAACAATAAATTCAGACGTGAGTCTGTGAATGAGCCGGCATAATGTGATACCTAATTATTAATTGCAGTATTTTGTTACCATTATAAACTAATTACGTACATACTACGACTTCTATAAATGATTACTGTTGAATTCACTTGAAAGTTAATAAAACATTAGGCAACTTTAGGCTACCGCGTTCTAAACAAATACGTGGAGCTGAAAGAATAAGGTCGTTCGATACACGTTTTCTGCAGCCTGAGGGCGCTTTGTATACCTCTGGTCCAAATATCAGTCAAATAAGATAAATACTGACTGGTACACACACACGAAACTACCAACACGCACGCACGAAAAAGTAGACGCTCTGTGCTGATTTTTGTCCTGAGGTTTTGACACGATTCTGGTCATTTTTCTGGACCTGACGTCCTAGAGAGCATCATTTCAGAAAACCCGAATAGTTAAAAAAATATCGTTAATACACGTTACAGTTGTAAGTATATATAAATAATTATGAAGTGTAGTGGAGTAGTCGTTCAGATAAGATTTACATCAAATGACTCTTAACCAAAATTTTCGTTTTGACAAAGTAACACATTGTCCTCTCCTACACCAAATCTAACTTAATCTTAAGCAAATCTGAGTTCCCATCCAAAAACCAAGCAGAGTGAGCAGTAAACATTGCTGCAAAACCCGTTTACTTGAAGCCAACTGTTCAACCACACGTCATGTGAAAACTCTGTACTTGTGACCAGATCACTACAACGAGCCAAGTTCGCGGTAATGCTAAGTTTAACGACTACTTGTGCAGTTTTCAGGAGGGATGTTACTGTTGGCTAGGGGGAGGATGAAAGTTTTAGGCAAAGGAGGAAAATAAGATGGTATTTTTTTGCATTCAACATATTTTATAAGGTTTATAAGGAGTAACAATGTAATCATTGCAAATGTTTCGCTAGAATTTACGATTTGATACCAAAATATCTAATATAAATAGACAACTTGAGGTAACTGCAGAAATCTACTGTGTATATCTCTCGATTGTAGAACTATACAGTATCATAGTTTTTTGGGCAGCTACATAATAAATTTCACTAACTTTGTCAACAAAAAATTTTCGTTCTCACTATACTGCTTTGACAAAGTAACTACACATTGTCTTTCCTCACATGAAACATAATCTTCAGCAAATCTGTGTTCCCATCCGAAAACCAGCCAGAGTAATCAGTAAACATGGCCGCAAAACCCGTTTATTTGAAGCGAACTGTTCAACCACACGTCATATGGAAACTTGGTACTTGTGAGCGGATCGCCGCAAGGAGCCAAGTTCGCGGTAATGCTACGTTTAACGACTACTTGTGCAGTTTTCAGATGGGGTACTACTGTTGGCTCAGGGAGAAAGAAAGCTCTGGGCAAAAGATGAAAACAAGATGGATTTTTTTTTGGATTCAACATAGTTAATAAGTTTTATAAGGAGTAAAAAGTAGTAATTTCAAATATTTCGCTAGAATTCACGACTTAATACTAAAATATCTAATATAAATAGACAAACATACATACATTGGCTCACGCCTGTTTCCCGGAAGGGTAGGCAGAGACTACGGAACGCCATTTGCAACGATCCTGACATATCTCTCTTGCTTAATTCACTCCCATCAGATTCCTCATGCATGCTCTTCTGTTCAGAGTCTTTCCAACCTCTCTGGTTTTTGGATGTCTCTAATCTGGTCAGAGAATGTCCGACTAGGTCTTCCCCTTCGTCCTGTCCCATTCACACTTGCCTAATATATCTGCTTGGTCAGTATTTCGTCATCCATCTTCTCCACGTTTCCAACCACCTTAGCATACCTTTCTCGATGCTTGTCACTACATCTTCTTTTTCCCCACAACACTTAATTACTTATCACACAATTCTTTACTCCGTCAATCACAGATACACCACACATGCTTCTCAGTGCTCTTATATCTACAGCATTTATTCTACTTTCATGATATTACAAGCCGTAACGAATTCTTCCTTTCTAAAACCATAACTTTCGTTTTACTTACATTCACCTTCATTCCTTTCCTCTCTAACGCACCATGCATGATTGTTACCATCTCCTGCAACTCCTCCGCTCAAGACTCAAGTATTACTGGCTGCTGTTCACCCTAATAAATAGGCAACTTTAGGTAACTGTTAATCTACTGTGTATGTCTCGAAACTCTATGCAGTAGGCATATAATGGTTTTTGTGGACAGCCAAATAATGACGTTATTTATATTTGAAAGTAAGTAAGTAAATCATTTATTGACACACCAAATACAACGGTAATTACAATAAAATGTCTATTTTTGTCAACAATAAAATACCACAAAAAAATATAATGTGAATGACAAATCGATTAGTGATTAAATTACCACTTAGTTAATCCATGTACCTACATACACAGTCACTTTACCTATCAAAGTTGCAAAGCATGTCCAGTTAGCTGTTCCTATTACGTGCCTCGCGGATAAAACTATTGATGATTATTACCAGTAAACTTCCCGCCATTTCTAACCTTTCAACGACATAAAGACGATAACGAACGTCCCGCTATCACTAGCACAGCTCCCTTTGCGTTTATTAAGAGTAGGTGAGGTTTCTTCATAATTGCATTAAGGGTTTTGTCTTGACACGACACTTTAACTTAAATGATTATGTTCGAGACCCTTTCCCCAGTTCAAAATAGGGATTACATCCCGTCAGGTAAGAAAATTTAATTTAACTGCTATACAATCTAAAGTTCAACTCATTTAGGGCCTGTGCAAACCACGTTTTTTAAACGCGCCGTCAACGCACGTTTCAAAATGCGCGTCGACGGCGCGCTGTTATCCTTCAGAGCAGTTTCTTGTCATTTGTATCGATACAAACGCACCGCACCGGCGCGTATGTATCGATATACACGCGCGTTAGTATAGCGTTTGCTCAGATTATTAGAAGAAAAGGCAGATGGAGCGCATTCATCAAAGTGAGGCACGTCGACAGTTAAGTGTGCGTGACATTTGGCGGCTTCACTGTACGAACACGAACGTCTATGTGCGTGTAAAGTTGCCAGATTATGAATAATCTCCCACTCATCATCATCAGCCATTAACAGTCCACGGCTGGACTAAGATTCTCCTTTGAAAGGAGGAATTGGCCTACTATACCACGCTGGCCAAACGGGTTGGTGTAGGGTTTGTATCAAGTTTTCCTTCTCTTACAGTGCTGTTCACTGCATAATATGCTCCCTCCGTCGGCTCTTACGACACTCATGGGATGATTTGGGGTGGTGACATTCCGTATTATTAATCCATCACCCAATCTCCTACTATTTTGCACATAGTTTTGTAATGTTTTTATGGAACTGACATTAGTGTGTGGTCTTAAATAATTTACTGTACAACTGTAACAGATTTCATTACGTATAATATTCATGCACCGGAGACAGTGAACATTAATGAAAGCGATGTACATATGGGCGCAAATTAATATATAATGATTATATTGTTACAAAAATGTTAATAATATTTAAGATTGATATTTAAATAATTATTTGTGAACACAGAACTGAGAACTTCACTACTTTACAATATAAGACACTGTATTGGCTGCTTAACTGTTTTATAAAGTATTTAATTTATAACTTAGTTATTAAGATAACTACAGAAACTTTCAAAGTAAAATCAATTAGTATTATTCTGACACTTATTTTTACGGTAATAAATAACATGCGTTTATATTTGCATCCTGTTGATAGCGCCATCTGTTGACAATGTTGTAAAGCAGCGTTTGGTTAATAAAATAAATTTGTTATTCGTGTAAAATAAATCATTTGGTGTTGTGCAAAATTAATTACAATATTAATGTCGATTTTTGATTAGTTTATAATTGTACAGTAATTTCAATTATATATTGTAAAGGAAGTGGCAGTTGTTAAAACATTAAGTGTTATGACGGTTTGTGTATAAAAAGGACTGTAGATCACATTTTATTTCAGTTCTGTGCTAGAAATCGTCTGAAAATAAACCAAGTAATATTACGTGAGTGTTTTTATTATGGAGTCTGGACACCATAACCCTGGCGTATCGCCGACATACACTATACAGGTGAATATAGATCAATTCTCTCACCCTTGTAAAGGTATTCATAAACCGGCGAAATTTTGTCAAGTACACAATAAAGTATAAATATTATGATTTGTAGACAACACTAATTTTACTATAAAAAAATTAAATATTAGAAGCGCAAACTCATGGATATGATTGTTTATTCTGACCTTTCCAATGTACGGTTCTCAAACCTAGTCACCTACCCAGTTTCACAGGTCACGCCTAGGGGTCTGCCAAAGAGCCATAGAGCGCTGCATCCTGGATCATAAACTTAAAGACAGGATACGGAACACCGAGCTGCGTTCTAGAATAGGCATCAAAGACGTGGGAAGAAAGGCTGCCAGTCTCAAATGGAACTGGGCGAACAGCGTCAGCCGTATGTACGAGTCTCGTTGGGCAAGAGTATCAACACTGTGAGTACCAGAGGATAGCCGAGGCCGGCCACGAAACAGGTGGCGAAATGACCTAGACGCCTACCACAAGAGCTGGCTTGAGATTACGTGCGACAAGCATACCTGGAAAGATTTGGGTTAAGCCTTTGCCCAGGAGTGGGACAACGTAAGCTATTAAAAAAAATGAATGCCTGCAATCAATTATTTCTGTTTCTACACATTAAGTACATGAATATTTAGATCGTATAGGGATCGAACCCAAAACAATGTATACATATTGGAAAGCCTATAACAATATTTGCTAATAAATATATATCTAAAATATACTTTTATAATATGTTAATATATTTTTCATTAACATGACAATTCTTATTACATATTACATAAATCAATTGACAAGTGCATTTTCCAAAATACAGGAAAAACGGCGTCGACGTAAACTGGCAACACTTACAATTTTTTTGCAGAAATACGAATTTTATCGAAATTAAATTATAAAACAGTCAAATAATCCATAGATAACTGTGAAAAGATATTCTATGTTTCTGTTTTTGCTTTTGGAAACAACTTTTACAATGTTTAAAAACGCATGACGGCATTTTATGAATTCAAAAGTTGAGTTGATCGGGGCGCGTGAACTGTACGAAGCTTCGTTTCGCACTGAGCCGGATTTGTATTCGCTTTTCAATTTGTATTTGCTTTAGTGGCCTCACACAACTGTTCCGCGCACTCCATCTGATTCTTGTTCTATAATCTGAGAGCGTCTATATCGCTACACACGCACGTTTGAATTTATACAGGTGTGCAAAGGTCTACAGGCTGCGTCTGACTTGCGTGCGTATCGCGTCTGTATCGTTACAAACGCGCGTTGACGGCGCGCTTAAAAAACGTGGTTTGCATGGGCCCCAGTAGGATAAAAAAGTTTTGTTAATATACTTAGGTGTTTTAATGCCAAAGTCCTTTGACACTTGACTAAATTGGAGCTGAGATGATCTTTTGGCAATAAAATCTTTTAGTTATACGATTTACTGTAATATTTCCCACAGCCTTGATCACGTCGGTATTATAGTGGACTGTATTATTTCTTTGTATTGGACAGTCAGTCCCTAACGGCGGTACAGACTTCCGACTTGAGTATATGTATGTATGTTATACGATATTTGGATAGGTTCTACTGAAATCATAAAAATGGCTTGTACAATTTTATGTATTGTTTGGCATTTACCGAACATGAAGATGGGCTCGATTACATATCCGTAGTCTTCTGTAACGATATGTGTATTTTGTATATCGAATCCAGTAGGTAATGTGTCGGCGGTTTCGTCCACGGCTTTGCCAGCTTGGATATGTATACACTTTAGAACGCAAGTATTTAACGTGAACGACGCTGTGGCATTAATAATATTTGATATAATTTCAAATTGTTTCTAAAAGTATTTCGATTCCATACAAAATACTTGAAATGTAACGTGGCTATATACAATCAAAACGTAAAAACAATACGATGCCATGTCTATTGTGTAGTTATGGATGGTCAAAAAGATGAACGAACAACCTCACTGTGGCATTTAAAATATTCTTATGGCTTTCTAATGAATTAAGAGTATGGCTATTGCATACAAAATATTTAAAATGTAACGTGGCTAGACACAATCCAAACGTATCAAAAATACGATACCATGTCTATATGTATAGTCATAGAAGGTTAAATAAAACATACTAATCTCACATGAATAAATTACAAACTCTAAAATAACTCTTTACACAACCAAAAACACTGAATTAAATTATATGAACAGCTTAAACACTATGCTATTTAACATCAAACACCGTGCACCGAGATTCAATTATAATGCTAATTGTGTTAAATATATTATGTGACCTATTGTTCGTTGATAGCCTTAGGCTATTTCGTAGTGAAAACTTCAGCTTTGTTCGCTTAGTCACCCTATTAACACAACAGAGGGCGCTGTTCTCAACTTATTGTGCGCTTCGACGGTTAATTTAAACTGTTATCTACTCATAGTTTAATGTCGCATTGAGTTTAAATTTATATAGTTAAATGTAATGCTTGTATTCAAATGGTGAACTTGGTATGGGCAGACTCTTAGTAAATAGAAATTTGTGATTAGTCGGGCAAACTGCGATTTTACGTAAGGAAAATCTTTTGTTAGCTTCAATGACGAATTATTTATTTTTATTTATTAACTCTATATACACAAAGCGTATAAAGGTGGACTTAATGCCTTAAGCACTTTCTGCCAGTCTACCTTAGAGTAGTGCAGAGATTAATGGTAGGTGTATGTACGGTGTAGGGTGAAGTTTGCGGTGGTTTATTAAAGAATAGAAATGTTTAACTGAAATCACAGTTTATTGTTCTGTTCCACAATAACTCCTTATGTTTAAATGTTAGTAAAATAATGTTAAATGAAAATATTGTTATATTTATCTCTGCCAATTAATGGGCATGTTATTTCAAATAAAAAGTAGTTGTCTGTGAGTCTCGCCTTCAAATGTAGTAACGGATACAATTCTCTGATGTTATGCGGTTCTATTGGTACAACGTGTCATTCGATAAATGCGCCGAGATAGTGTTGAGCTCTGTCTGTAATTGTTCAGGAGTCAGCAAGTGTATGTTGAACCGCCCATGGTGAATGTTGCTAAGTATATCAACGAGAGTCTCCTGACTTCCCCTTAAATTGTGTAACAAGTTACTAGCTGTTAGTGACATCAAAGTAAAATCCTGGACTAACGAAATATTGTTGATTTCTTCTTGTAACTTATTAGACCTCGTTTTGAGTTTTATTATATGTTGGTTAATAATTTTATGCTGTTTATTCATAATAGATGCAGTTCGTTGTAGAAGATTGTATTCCGACTCAATAATTGAAGTTTGATCCTTCCAGAACTCGACAATATGTTTCTCATTGTTTCGTATCAGGTTGATGTCTCGGGTATACTTTTCCGCAAAATGTTCGTTCAGTACGCCGAACAATAAGTTCGCTAAATAGCCTACGCCGTTAATAAGGCCGCGTCGCTGTCTAGAGTAACCGCCAGACTGTTGAGTTAGCAAAAGTTGATTGTAGTACTTTAGTTCGTTGGCCTGATGTCAGCTGTGCAGTTATCGTGTTACAATGATCACTGCCTATTGTTTTACATGTAGTATCTATATATTGTATAATTTTGTTGAATGCATTTATTCCTTCCCAGTATGGAGCCATATCATAATATATTACGAGAGTCCATTTGTCCTTTGCCAAGCTTAACCTGCCGATCGATTCAAAGAACAGAGATTGCTCTTTTTCAAACTGCGTGATGTTATACGAGCCGCATACACTGCCGCAAAGAGTCATAAAAAATGTTAACGCCATTACAATATGCGAAAAACTAATAGTGTTTGCCTTCCTTCTGACACTCTTCACATGTTGCTTGTTGGAATGTTTCTCTACAGGTGGTGTGTTAGTTTCCGGGGTTCCCCGGATTACACATTGTTGTTCATTTGTTTCAATTGGCAAGAGCGAGAGTTTCACGATAGGCCTATTGATTATACCACTCTTTGTCTTCAAAGTTACCACTCTTACATACCCATCACTACCCGGATGTACGTCTATCACCCTTGCCATAATCCATGTCCCGGCCGGAACATTATCCTCGTGCACAACAACCATATCTCCAATTTTCATGTTGGTTTGAGGTTTCACCCACTTTTCTCGTGCTGTTAGTTGTGTTAAATACTCCGTTTTCCATTTTAACCAGATTTGCCGAAAAATGTTGCTAGTCAAACGCCATCTTGTTCGTGCATCATATTTTGTTTCTATAACTGTTGACCCAGCTTTACCTGTTAAGAAGTGAGCTGGAGCTAAATACTCCAAATCTTCAACGTTTTCTTTCAGTGAGCATAATGGTCGCGAGTTTAGGCAAGCTTCTAATCTGGTTAAAATCGTTGAGTACTCCTCAGATGTTAGCCGTTGTGCTCCAACTACTCTTTTCAAGTGGTGTTTCAAACTGCGAAAAGCCCTTTCCCACAACCCACCGGCACTAGGCCAGGATTGTGCGTTAAAGTGCCATTCTATGTTCATGTCTGCAACCTCAGTTAGTAACTTGTCGCCGAAAACTTGTAGTATTTCTTCGTATTCATCCTTTAACAACCGGTCGGCACCGATAAAATTGGTTCCTTGGTCACTGTACATGTGACGCGGAGTGCCTCTCCTAGACGCCATCCTGCTTAATGCAGCCAAAAACGCTGAACTCGTGAGATCGGACACCAGTTCCAAATGTACGGCCTTTGTAACCATACATACAAACACCGCGACGTAGGCCGTTGTTGTTCAGACGCCTCTGCCTTTATTGGCTTTAATTTCCATGAAATCGGTGTAGTGCACCCCAGTGTGGTAAAACGGAGGGGCAGGATTTGTTCGGGCGGCGGGCAGATCTCCCATTAATTGACACTGTCTTCTTGCGTCGTGCTTTCTACAAGTAACACAATTACGCAGCCGTGCGTTAGTTGTTCTGATTCCGCCCGGTATCCAATACTGTTGTCTGAGTGTCGCCAAAGTCAACTTGGGTCCCCTATGTAACGTTAACAAATGAGATTCGTCTATCAGAAGTTCTGCTAAACGTGTTTTGGTAGGTATTACCTTTGGATGTTTCATCTCAATACTTATGTTTGCGTGCCTTAAGCGTCCTCACACTCTCAAAATGCCGTCCTTATCCAAAAAACAATTAAAATTTAATAATTTACTTTTTGATCCAACAATTCCGTTGTGAATATTTTTTCCAATATCGTCAGCAAATTCCTTTCTTTGCGTATATTTTATAATTGTTAATTTAGCTTTTCGCATGTCATGTAACGTTAGGTACGGCGGTAAATGTTTACGTTGCACTATCGGTGTCAACGCCCTAAGTTTCCACGCGAATACGCGAATAACTTTTGTCTAGAATTAACGTAGCCAGGCAGGTATTTTCAGGGTGCGCAGTGGAAGATGTAATACATCTACCTGACCACGATAGACAAGGATCCAGACACAATGCACTGCGTTGCACAGCGATGAATTATAATCCTAACTACACCTAATATTAATAAAATGTCTTACCAAATATCTCCTGGTGATGTTCTTGAGTGGAGTCCTGGAGGCAAGCTAGACACACACGAGACTAAATTGGCCAATATTAGCAAGTGAGTTATCTTTACTTTACCAGACTCCAACGCAGCGTTTTCAATCAGGAATTCACACACGTGTTTTACAAAGTTCAATGTTCAATATATCACCAATATACCACAAACTTTGCCGGAAGTCAAAGCGGCAATTGTTAGTAATTACAAGTTAATTCAATTCGCGTTAATTCAAAAGGCGATCAATGTACTTATATCAATTTATATCAATTATTACAAACGGAGACAGCCCAAAAAACCGGCGTGTTAATTTTTCAAGGCGGGAACGAAAAGTGACAGTTCAGTGTGACCATTGTCAGAAATTTTCAATAGACTAAACAAAATGTTACTCAATCGATCTAATCGATTTGACGTATAATAAAAACTAATTCTATTTCAAACAACTTTTCTAAACGAAGTGTTATTGTTTAATAAATCTTTGATAATGTTATTTTCTTGCTGTTTTATCTTTCTTGTTTCTTCTTCGGTAGTATAGATGACCTGGTGATCCTGTGCCTTTTTGGCGTCAAACAATGGTAACCGTGATGGTCCTTGCCGGACCATAACGGAAGTTCTAATAGTTGAGATGCTGTCAGTCCGCAGCGTTCTCTGCTGACTTTACATAACGCCAGTTGTCACTTGGCATAATATGCTTTATGGCATTTATTCTGTTGGACACAAAGGGCTTCCAGCGCGCTGAATCTCCATATAGCCAACTCAATACGACCATAGAATCACGCCAGCCATAAGTTTCATACGAACAGCTAACGCTCGCCGTAATTTTTCGCATGAGTTTCGCTAATAGGTAAGCCACCACATAACTCGGCTTTGGGTAACATTATAGCCTTTTTGTGTGGTACAAGCTTAGACTTGCCAGCCACTAACCTCGTTTCTTTATTATCTTTTCTTCGCGCGTACACTGCACATGCGTAGGCTTCCGTGGAAGCGTCACAGAATCCGTGGAATTCAATAACGCTATCCTCTTGTGTACCGATCCATCGTGATACCACACAATGTTTAATGTTGTCGATATCAGCCGTTAATTTCGACCACTCCTTGTATACGTCACCAGATACTGTATCATCCCACTGGAGATCCGTTTGCCATAGCTTTAAGAAAAGTAATTTTAGTTTTGTGGATAGAGATGTTTACAATCCCAAAGGATCAAATAATTTCGAAATTTACGAAAGTAACTACCTTTTGGTGTTCCTACGATGTTTGTGAAATTATAATTAAACGTAAAATTGTCTTGTTTTGTTTGCCAACATAAGCCTAATGTTTTCAAGGTATCTTCACCTTTGAAGTTATAAATTGTCTCTTCTGCACTCTGTGTTACGCTTCCTAGTAATTCCTGATTGTTAGCAGCCCATTTTCTTAATGTAAATCCACCTAATTTCAACAACAGTATCAATTCGCCAATCAACTCCTTTCCTTTTGTAATTTGATACACGCCATGAAGCAGGTCATCCATGAAAAAGGAGTTTTCCAGGACTGCTGCTGCTTCAGGATGTTTGATGCGCTCGTCCGCCGCTAACTATTTCAACGTCCTGATGGCTAAAAAGGGTGCCGATTTTGTACCATAAGTGACTGTAGTCAGTTGAAAACTCTGTATGGGTTGTTCAGGTGATTCCCTCCATACGATTTTTTGCAGGTGTTGGTCAATTCTGTTAATTAAAATCTGCCTGAACATTTTTTCTATGTCAGCAGTAAAAGCGTAAGGATATTGTCTCCACTACAATAACATTGCCTGTAAATCCTTTTGCATATTAGGGCCCTTGTACATAATATCATTTAGGCAAAACTTTGTTGTTGTTTTTGCGGACGCGTTGAATACGACCCGTAACTTTGTAGTTAGTGACTCATCACGCTGCACACCGTGGTGAGGTAGGTAGCATTGCAAGCTTACGTTTGTGTTTGTTTCTTCAGGTTTCATATGTTGTAACTCGATATATTCATTCATAAATGATTTATATTTTTCAGCCAGCTGATGCTGTTTCTTAAATGAATTGTCTAAGTTTTTTAATTGGGCGATTGCCATTGGCTTAGACAATCCTAGTTGGTGTTTCAGGTCTTCTTTCAGTGGTATTCTAACTTCGTAGCGGCCTTGTTCTGTCCTTCTAGTCGTCGACTCATAAAAATTTACACTCTTGATCTTCAACGGATAGTTTTGACGCTTCCCTTTCCTCAATTTCTTCCACTTGCCAAAACCTTTTTATCTCTTCGATGTTATTGAGTACAACATTACAGTGGTATATCTTTACGTTACCGCATAACAGCCATCCAAGCTGAGTTTGTTGCACTAAGGGCTGATAAGCATTACCGCTTTTTATAATACCACTGAAAATTATGTTTACGTATATGTCGGCTCCGAGTAGCAAATCCACTGGACGACTTTTATAGAACTCGGGATCGGCCAACTGTATGTTGTCTATATGTGACCAAGCTGGTTTCGGAAAACTTTTGTTTGGCAGGCGTTTAATTAGGTTTGTCATAATAAAAACTTCCGCTTCAAATCGACATCACTCCCTTGCAGTTGTTTTCTCTCTGTCCTACGCCGAAAATTACTCCCTTGCATCTTTGCCTTTTAATGTTCAGCAGCTGCGCCGCCTTTTCGGTAATAAATGATATTTGGGAGCCTTGATTGACCAAGGCTCGCATGGTATGGTATGAACCATCAGACGCTTTAACCTTTAACAACGCTGTCGCTAGTAATATTTCTGAGCTGTCGATTTGAGAAGTGTGCGACATAGCAGCGAAGTTTTCATGGGGTCTTTCATGTCGCTGTTGTTGTGTCATTTGACTACGGTTTACGGACGAAGAAGATTGAAAATGTTTTTGCTTCATAATTGCATCATGTAGAATAGTGTTGTGTGTTTCTTGGCATTTACGGCATGTTAATGTAGAATTACACTTATTACCATTATGACTGAAGAGACAATTAGTGCAGAGTTTCAATTTGTTAGCTGTTTGTAATCTTTGTTCGTCGCTTAGACCCAAATATTTTTTGCAATTATAAATACCATGTTGATTACTGCACATCGGGCACTTAATGGTCGACACGTGCATTGCTTTCGCAATCGATTTTTTTGGGTTATTGTATGTGCTGATCAGCTTAGTATATGCGTTATAAATATGTTTCTTAACATTTGATGAAGAATTATTATATTTTGTTGAAAAATGTTTTGATGTTACGGTGTCTTGTTTTCTATGGGCTGTTTCCAGCGTAGTGAATTTAGTTTCTAGAAATCCAAGGAAATCGTGAAGTATTGGCAATTCTCTCGAGTTCTTGAGTGACTCTAGGTAGTCAGTATATGTTTCGTTGTCTAATTTCTGGCCCAAAATATGAACAACGATGGGGTCCCATGATGTTATATCTACGCCCAAGTTTTTAATGCCGTTCAGACATTCCAATGTTGTGTCATGAATTCTCTTTATTTGGTGTACAGACTGTTGCTGCATGCTAGGAAGGTTCAGGAGAATGTTCATATGAGAAGAGAAGATCAATTTTTTGTTGTTATAGCGACGCGATAGAATTTCCCAAGAAACCAAATAATTGTCTGTACTAATCTGTAAGTGTTGGATAAGCTTTTCAGCTTCACCGCGTACTTTACTCGTAAGATATTGCATCTTCTGGCCGTTAGATAGTGAGGGGTTGTTATGGATAGCCTCAGTAAACAGATCATTAAAGGATACCCATGGATTGTAATTCTCCGTAAACACTGGAATTTCGAGTTGAGGAATTGACTTGTTCCTATGCACGACTGACCACATCTTCTTGTTGATGGATTTCTTTAGATTGTTAAATTGTTTCTCATACTTGTCGAACATGAAGTTGTAGGACTCATTCTCTTCGTCAATTTCGCACTCAATTTCCCAATGGAGACTGTCAATTCCAGACCATTTCGCTTTAAGGTTTTTCAAAACATCTTCAAATTCCCATTTTTCCGAAATAGAATCTACGTCAATGTTCAAAGTTGTTCGCAAAAAGGCTTTAAAATTTGTTTGTTGCCGCCGTAACAGATTATCGCCTTTACTGTTTGTACCTGTGCTTGTTTTCAAGATTTGGTTCTGTGAGCTGGGTCCTGCCTCTGCAGTGGTTTCCTCCTTCTCCTAGCTGGACAGCACTCTACGTTGTTTTGTAGGGTGATTTCGGATATTTACTTGGTTTGCCCGCCTTGGTTAAAAACTTCTGCTACTGTTGATTTATCAACTCTTTCACCTCTTCGTACGCATTCAAAGTTCTCTCATATTCACGAAGCCCGAAGTAAGGGTGAGATTGACTCACTTCGCTGCTAATCCGGTCATGATTTCCTTCATACTCCCTCCAGTATTTCTCCAGAGTATCCAAACGCCTCTTAAAATAATTTAATGTTTTCCGGTCAGCGGTATCCTTCTTAATGTTAATACCCAGTTTTACGATGCTATCGTAGATCATAGATTGGGTGTCAATAAGCTCTGCCATGTCTACTGAGTGTTTAAAATATTTTATTTAAAAAAAATAACAAGGAAATATATTACTTGCGTGTTCGCAGTTTGGTACTTAGCTCCACGACGCTTGCTGCGGCTGTTGCTCCTCCAATGTTAGCACTGCAATCCTCAGGCACACTACACAAGCACTTAATGTTAACCAGTTCAACACCTCGGCTGCACAAATATCACCACGATAAGGAATCCGAGCCGCGCGAGGTTCTTTCCGCGAAGGACCAAGACTAAAAAAAAATGTGGAGTTTAGCATAAACATAATTATATTTAATAGATATGATGGACGCATACATGACTTATAATAAAATAATATAATATACTAACATACACATGCATATTATACATACATACATAAATAAATATATATCTAAAATATATATAAATGTTACGATACTTCTGCTAACTTAGCCAATAAAAGCTACTTCACCTTTGTCATAACTGCTTGACCGCGCACAAGTGACTATTCTCCCTTTTTCGAAATTCCGTAGACCGCGCACAAGTGACTATTTTCCCTTTTTGGTTACAGCGCTATACTCGGTCTGAATTTACTGTTTCTTTCTATTACGTAATGTTTAAAATTCTTTTTCTCTGTTCTATTCAAATCATTGAACATTTCTTCATGCTAAAAATATGAAGCGAGTCTTAAAATCGTTAACCAGGAACGAAAAAATAATGTCAAATGCCACTCTTTGTTTCGCGCGCTCCGTGATTACGTGCTTATCGAATGCGTGTAATTAAATCTTTTTATACTATGATACATGTTTCTTTTTATTTAATTCGGTGTAGATAGAATCCCTCTACAGTGAAAACTCATAAAATATGTATGTCATCGATTTACTTTTTAAAATAATCCTGTTTAAAATTCACAAAGTGTTTTTTTCAACGATAGTCAATATTCGCTGCTAAGTATAATAAATTAGAAAGTAAATATCAACAAAGAATTCATACGACTTGAAAGAGTCATTTATAAGGTTGAAGAAAAACATCACTTCAACTTACTCATGTTACCGAATTATCAACAATAAATGTTTATGTTAGCGCGCCTATCTGGTGAGCGGCGGCGCGACATTTTGTTTAGAACGTGAGCGGTCGAGTGAATTCGGCGAATTGGCGCCTGCGGTCAAGCGGTTAAAGCAATACCTAGTGGGACGCCCTGATTTCAAGAGGAAGGTCAATCCAAAGAAGAATAGCTAGAGTAGGAACATCTTTTCCTTCTCTAGCTATTCTTCTTTGGATGTGTGTGTGTGTGAAATGTGGATGAAAAAAGATCTATGTGAAGGACAAAGAAGGAGTAGGTTATTAGATGAACGAAGGTTACGATCGTGGTTGCTGCATAAGTACTGGAAGTAAGAACTTAAATATTTGGGTGTATCAGGAGATATGTGGATAGAATAGGGAGAAGTGAGAGCACGCAGACTGCGTCTTTGACGAACAGGAAGCCACTTCAACTGGGAACGATAAAAAGACACGTGGTCATACTTGCGTAGATTGAAAATAAATCGATTGCAATTATATAATAGTAAATAAATTGAGAGAGCTAATCACAGATTGGATGGGTTGGTTGGTCGGTACTAGTATAGAGGGCTATACTAGTACCGACCAACCAACCCATCCAATCTGTGATTAGCTCTCTCAATTTATTATTTTATTTATTATTATTTAAACATTATATTCTGTGAGGAGGGCCTCACAGAATATAATGTTTAATAATTATATATTTCAAAACCTTATATAAAACAAAATTATCATCCCGTTGAATGATAATAATGACTACATTATTGTCAAAACAGAAATTCTATTGTCTTAAAAAATATTCCGTAATCATTAGAATTTTAAACATCTAACCAAATTCGCTCTAGCGACCAATTTCACAAGCCTATAAGAGTTCAAAACATAATGTTCCTCTACATAAAATTAACAGCAACCAACAACCAAACAACTTCAATAGAATTTCCTTGGAAGTACCTAAATTACTATCATCCATCTTCATTTGTGTCTCATTGAGATCTGTACAATACGCACCGACGATTTTACCTCAAAAATATATAAAAATATTTCGATGAAATTTTTCTCATGCCGAATGTATGGATGAGCTGTTTTGTACGACCATAAGTTTGCTTCGCCGGTTCCATTATACCAATCTATTGTGGATTTCAGATATGCTTATTTCTAAATATTTGTTGTATAAGAAGGTACAATATGCTATAAATAATGGAAGTAGGCAGGTTAATGGTAGCGTTGGCCTCTCTGTGCTTGATATCAAGTAATAATAATATACATTATTATAGACCGCGGCAATATGAATTGTTTAAGAGAAGCGTTCGTTTTCGCTGACCTTTACAAGTTTTCTTAAGATGGAACTTGAGGCAGAGATCTCAAAGCAGATATTAATCATTTATTGATTTGATTTATACTACGTAGTTTTTCTGTACAACTATTATATTGTGTGACGTGAAATCCACTAAAATTACGTACGTGTCATGATCATCATAGCGGTATCCCAAAGTTGTGTAGGCTCACACCTGTATCCCCGAAGGGGTAGGCAGAGGTGTAATATTACACCCACATTTCTCCATGAATTTTTAGGTCCCACGTAATAGGGGGCGAGCCTATTGCCGTTACCGGGCGCATCACCAGACTCCGTGCTGCTACTGAGAATTCGGAAAAACCCAGTAACACTTTTGTACCCCAAAATCCCAAAGTATTTCCTGCCTTGGGACTCGGGACCGATATTTAGTACAACTAGATTTGAAAGCGTATTAGCTATAATTATTCACAAGCAACTGTGTTAAACATGACATTAACCGATATTGAGTTGAGTGACCGAATTGAACACTATCTGTACCTATTTCTTTCACTACATAATATGATATTATTTTAATATGTTTTAATGTTACAATCACGTATGATGAAAAATGCCAAAATTTCAATAACATCATACAGACACACATCATACAACAGATATGAGGTATAACGTAAGTACTAAATATTTTATGACGGTCGTATAAAAGTGGTTCAGATATTAAAATTCTAGCCTTAGGCGTATTGAGGCTTTTAATATGTAGAATTGTAGAAACCTTATGTGAGACGATTACGTGACGGTTCTGAGGTACAACCGACGTCTGAAGAATTTCTTTGAACATTGATTAAGCGAGGTAAAGCCTGTCGTATTATACTGCAAAGATGGGGGCGCGAACATGACTATGAGATACGTAGGTATGAGTTTACGCCGAATGATTATTGTGGATGCGGCAGTTTCGAGATTGCCCCGAGTTATGAGAATGCCCGTAGCAACGTCCGCATTTTATTTTAGTTTACTCATTGTGGCTCAATCCTTTGAGAATTTCCGCCAAACCCTTCTTAGTTTTATTCTACTTACCTATTCTTAATTGTTGCGCCAATATGATGCCCAAGGAACATACATGCTAATTTTCAGCTTCATGCAAACGATTTGGCTGTGCCGTTGTGTTAGTCAGTCAGATGCTTGAAAAGTAAAGCGGATTCAATATTTCCAACCCAAACGGCCAGAGCTGTGGGTGTATTTTAGAAAAATATTTGCCTGAACTGACATAATTTTATTAGTATCGCAAAGCCCTAAATATTGAAGCTAGAAATATATTATTGGGATAGCGAGCTCTTTTTATGACGTAGGTACCAAATAAGCAAGGCTTTTTATTAAAAATGCCACGGGGTAAAGCAAAGATAAGGTAAGGCGAAACCTAGTACGACTGCTAGCAATACATATGTAGCTGTCTGAAATAATATAAAATCCACCACAACTTGCAGTTAGACGATGTTGCACAACCGAGTACCGAGTGTTACTTTGTTTCTATTGTGCGAACTTTGTCATTATTATAACTTCTAGAATACTTAACGTGGCACTAAATTCAAATATAGAATGATAACGTGATAAATCTGATAAGAACTATAACACATTTTTTTACCAGTGTTTATGTTAACATTCTTCTGCAAATGCTCGAAAGAGAAATCAGGAAAGTGTTTTACCTAGTACTTAATTAACTATTATTTAAGTTCCATATAATAAAGGGCTAATTTAGAATATTCAATTTACGTAGAAATTGCACGAATGGATTGAACTATTGCGACACGATTAACGATCTAATCCGGAATAAAATAAAATAAAATATTTTCATCCGATAGTACCGTCTGCACTATACTTGTGGCTACAATAAGTGAAATACGATTTCCCTTCAAAAATGTAAAAAGCGTTGCCACTTGCCACTGTAGCCAGCATTCCAACTATACGTCTTGCTTTGTTGAAAGCTGACAAATAAAAAGCCATGTAACTAACTAGACGTGGGTTTTACATTCATAAGTTTTGCCCTGCGATTTTAATAATAAATTATCATCCTTTTTATCTTTTAGCTTACAAGATAAAAGTGTATGAAAAGGATTACCAATGTTTTGAGATGTCGTAGCATTCGATTCTTCGCAAATCGGTCGAAAGGCCAGTAAATATGTTTTGCTGATAACTCATTGTGTATATAATAAGCATAATATAAAGGTCTATTTATTTATTTATTGACTTAAGGTCGGAAATAAGGTAGGTGTTAATAGTTGCTTTAGTGTCCATTGTTTGAATCCTTGTAAAGAACTTAAATAAAAGTATATGATAATAATCAGGCAGGCATACACACACACATACACACACGCACACCACATACTCATAGATGAATACAAACACTAACTAAAATTGTATTGTTAAACATAAGTTTCTTATTTTGTTTTTATTTATTTATAGACTCACGCCTGTATCCCCGAAGGGGTAGGCAGAGGTGTAATATTACACCCACATTTCGCCATGATTTTTTATATACCATTTAAAAAGAAAGAAACTGAGGCTAACATACGGGTAGGAACGCTGTCGTCTGAAATACAGGGATACACACCTAGTTCAGAGGACAGAGTTTTCTTGAAATGTACATAATTTATAAGCCTTGTTATTACTGTTTGTAAAGTGAGATATCTTTTGGAACAATAAAGATTATTATTATTATGTTTCATTTTTACACGGTTATTCTTCTAACATTTGGTGTTAAAGGAATTCCGGACGAAGAAAGTCCGGACCTTTGGAAGGCTTACACGGGGATATGGATCTAACGTGCAGAGGTCCGTAGAGAGTTTTAATATAAAATGGGATGGGACACACGCCGCGAGGCCTCCACGACTGCACTACTGAGTAAAGCTATGGACTAGCCGCAGCACATGTAGGACTATTGTAATGATGTGGAGCGTAATTTAATTGGATTATGGGGATGGGTGTTGAATGGACTGAAATTGAGACTATGGATAACAAACGGCACCTGCCCGTGATACTCCTATAGCATCAGTCTGCGTGGCAGGTGGTGACTCGCCAACTCACTAGATGGGCCCTCTCTAAACAGCCGGCCAAAGCAAACAAACTCTGCCATAAAGGCAGCCAGAGGGCAACACCGGTGCGAGTGGACACTCCTAGTCCAGCGGTGTGGCACCGGTTTCGCCATCGCGGGCCTCGTGACACGCAGGCCAGGAGCGGGTTTCCCTGTAGTTACGCCCTTGAAAATGACTCTTCCACCCCCAGACTAATAGCTCTTGCGGCTTCCCTCTGGCCGGTATCTCTTCTCTTATAACAAAGAGTAGACCCTTTTAAGCCCTGTCTTTGTGAAAATTAATGAAGGCGAAACTAAACTTGAATGTGTCATATTTCACACGTTAGTTCTCAAGACTTTGTTGTAATAATGGACGGGGAGCGGGTAAACTTTTTGCGTCATAGTAAACAGCTTTCACATTCCCGCCCTACCAGTGAAAAGACTTATAAACTAAGATGCTTTAGTTTGTTTGAAAGGGCAGAATTAGTCCTTCTTGTTTTATTAAGAACTGGATACGGAACTTCATCCAAGATGATGTCAGAGCGAGAGTATAAACGACTGCCACGCCGAAGGTCGCGGGTTCGATTCCCGCTCAATTCAAACATTTGTGTGTGAACATGAATATTTGTCTTGATCTGCATGTTTCTATTTACAAATAAAAGTATATAATATGTATCGGAATGGTCATGAAGTACGGGACGTCAACTGACTACGAAACGGAAGTGTAAAGATGGCGCGCTTCGAAAGAGTCTAGTGTGACGTTCGCTACAGTTGAAGAGGGGGAACTTCTCTTGGAAACTCCGGGCGGACAACAAGTACCTAGAAACTGTCACTCGTATCGTGTTCTGTAATCCAAAATAATTAAAGTCAGTTTTGTTAATTTGATTTGGTGTGAACTTAGGTATAACAAACTGTGAAGCGTTGATACCGGCCAAAAATCGTCATATGTTATACATTGTCTAGTACCCATAGTACAAGATTTGCTTAGTTTGGGACTAGATGGCGAATCGTGTATGTTGCAGAATATTATAGTATGTTGTAAAGATCATCTGTGATCCCCTGACCAAGATTGTTGTAAAACACGAAGTAATGTCCGGGCAAATATAAGATATTTCGCTTTTTTTGACTTCAGACCGCTTTTGATTAACAACCAATAAGATAAATTGCCCCAAAAAGCTACCCCTGGGGCATCATAGCAAATTTATAAAAGGTTCCTGCCAACCTCACGCAATTATTTTCAGATGCTATGTACCTTTAGATTTCTACTTCATGGCATGTATGACGTTGTGAATTAAGTGGGTACCTAGCTACCCCCAGTTCATGAAGTTATGCTGTATAGGACAATTTGAGCCATTCACAAATTGTTGGTGTGAGGCTGGTAGCTTTTATGTCCGTAGAGTTTTCTGCAACAAAGGATTTAATCTTAACGTGAGAGTTACCTATAAAAAATAAATTTTCACAGTACTTTACATGAGTCTAAAATCTCACTGAAATCTTGTAATATGTACACAAGAGCGAATCAAAAATAAATCTAACAACCACTGAACTTTCTCTTCAAAATGTATAAGCTATAAATAATATATAACAATAGACCTAAAGAAATTGTATCGTATCGTAAAAGCGTGTAAATTGGATGATCAAACCCGTAGCTCAAACGAATTGGTCACACTGGGATTGAGTAAACACGGTATGTTTGCCAAAAGCCTCGCGCTATAGGATTATTCAGACTGCCTTGAAAAGGATGAGAAGGAAGGAGGTGCTGGATGGTGTCAATTCTGAAAAATTGAAAGTATTTTACGTTGTATATTTTGTTTTATTTGGTTTAAAGTCTTGCAGGTTAAAGTTCGTTAATGTTTTCAAGTCAGAGAAGATTAAGTTTTTAACGGCGGTGACTGAGAATCTAGCAATTGCAAAGATTTAGTCGCCTTTCTACGCCCGAAGGATACACCCATCCAAATTTAGCGAATCTGATACAGTACCGTGGTCAATTTTGACGATCCAACACTAACAATAACCTTGTCTCAAGATAGATAGATAGATAGATATATATATTATTTATTGTATACTAATACAATACAAGAGTCTAATCTAATGTAGGCAGAGAGCCTAGGTATCCCATTACCTACATTCTAGATTTAATCTGGAATATAGGTAATGGGACACCTACTGAGGCGTCTTTATGACTGAACTATTAAAGTGTCATATTGAAGTCGAATTACTCTTTGTGGTTTTTAATAACGGGCGTTCTGGTTTATTTCACAGCGATTTAATTTTAAACTTTAATGTATCATGTATGAAATTATCGTATCTTCACTTTGCCTTAAGTTATGGTTGCTTTCTAGCAGTGTTAATAATGAAGAATCCTAAGTTTCTTTCATAGTCATCAAGGCCCTCCTCATAGATCAATCTTGAACCACCTGCAGCCAACCGCTTCCTACGTCCACAACAAGATTTTCGTCCACCTGGCGGGAGGTCTATCTCTGCTACGACGTCCAGTGCATGACCTAGGTTTTTACAATAAAATGAAAATTATATAACGTGTAATACCTGTGATACGAACGATGTGTAATATACCCATACAGGCTAAAGCCTTCTATTTACAATTTATGGGCATTCTAAATCCATTCTAGTAAACAATGAAGCAGTCAACATGCCTTGAAGCTCTGTAAAGTTCAATATATTGTGAGCCATATAATATTCGACGTCAAAACTGGCGGACAAAGCTTGTAAATTTATCGTATAGAGAGCCAACTATCGGGTCACTGTTTGCGGCTCTGAAGTTACAAATCAAGTGAAGCTGTATATCATTGAACATTGCTGTTTGACAGGATCTAGTTTGTGTATCGGGATGTCAATGGAATTGATATCTGAGCTTAAGATGTAGAGTGCTTGTAAGAAAATAAAAATATGTTGATATAGTAGCTTTGTCTAAACTTAATTTGTAAGTAGTAACGAGCGGACTCTACTTTTTGCGTTTTTTTTAACTTACTATTAAAATATATGATTATTTAAATATTACTACTATAACGCTGATAATGGCATAAACCAGCAGCCTCAATTAGGATATCTTTATCTTCTTTTAAATAAAACTTTGCAAATCAAATAATTATGAATAACAACACCTCCACTTAACCCACAAATTGACTAGTGTTAGTCCATTTCTGTTTGTAAGCCGATTCCCAATAGCAAAGCGTAAAATAAAAATACCGACGACATGAAATACGTATTGCGATGAAGCAATTTCTGGCACTTTTATTCACACCAAAGGGTTTAACTCAATTCACACTCCATGTCGCCGATAGAGCGGAATTTCAAGGGCTTGAAACCTCTAAGGCAGGGGTGGCCAACCGGTCGATCTCGGCCAGACAATAAGAGTTTTATCAACTGCTGAAATCAATCTGTTTGTTTTTTTTTTCAGTCACTGCCCGTTAGAATACTTTTCTAAAAAAGTTCAATAAAAATACGAAATTAATACCTAACATCTGGAGTGATCTATACAGTTTAATTTGAAGTTTAAAGAAGTGTAGTATTGGTAGATCCCACACGATTTCGTTGGTAAAAATTGATTGTAGCTTTAGTCAAGTTGGCCAGCCCTACTCTAAGGGAGTCGTGAGTGTTCAAATATCGTGTCCACTTGACTCCGTCGATCACATCC
The DNA here is from genome assembly GCA_944739405.2 of Euclidia mi. Lineage (NCBI taxonomy): Eukaryota > Metazoa > Arthropoda > Insecta > Lepidoptera > Erebidae > Euclidia > Euclidia mi. The sequence continues at coordinate 114,357,734 of OX123183.2, forward strand.
TATAAAAAAATCTACAATATAGGTTGAGTGGTAAGGTGAAGTGAGTGGTTATGCTGATACGGTACGCGAAAGCTTTTGATGGTATATATTTTTTTTCTATAGCCTTTTAAACATAACAAGCCTCTTATCTGTAAGAGTCTAGAATAAATAGAGCAGTGATGGGTTTTTGCAATGTTACTTGTACCGGCCTATGAAACAATAAGCTAGATTTAGAAATGACATTGCTTTGTAGCCAAATGATGGACAATATCAAGACCGCATGGTTAATGGAAAAGTTCTTAAGTGTCGGTAGAAAGAATCTTCTTAAAGGTCAATCTTATACAATAGATGCATATTTATTGACAATGCCACTCTCTAGATTCAGCATCTAGAGAGTGGAATGTCCTGTTTGGAATGTTCGTGAAATTTGGGTGTATTTTTTGTCGTCGTGATGGAAACCCAAATTTCTTCTTGCTACAGGTGAAGGAGGTTTGTGTGACTTTCAGAGTAGGCTTTCGGAGCCTTCCCACCAAAACCACCACGGTGGTCGTCAATGTTTCGTTCTGGCAGGGTCACGCGATGTTATATTTAGAAGTGCCCAACATTTACGAAAATGTTGTACATTGAAATTAAACTACTATTTAGGAGTATAACAGCAACTTCTTTGGGTTTTGCAGTTATTGATGTAAACCAAGATCTTTTGAATTTCATGTTATTTATACTATTCTACGGTGTGATTGTTTTATGACTGTGATCACGGGCGGAGTTAATCATTGATTGATTGAGATGAAGAAGAGCAATATTTATTGTAAGCAAATAAAAGATACAATACGCATATTAAAGTGATTACCATCTTATCACTGGAATCGAAAGAAATATGCAAAAATGCACATTTATTTCGCTATACTGCACTAGTCCCAACATATTATGTCACGTCTTTCAAAAATCTAAATGTTTGATGGATTAACATGCCATGTAAAAGACGCTGGGCTTCGACATTTTGTGGGTGGTAAGGTTAGGTTAGCTCCTATCTATAAACCAGTTGGTGGTGTAAGTGCTCACCGCGCAAAACCATAGTAGAATGCAGGGATGGCGTATTCGCTTTGGTGCTTGGCACTGCGCCATGTGCTGTAAGTTTGATCCCTACATAAGACTACACTTTGTGTGATCATCAAATGTTTACAGCCCATCGGTTAAATGTTTGCTAAGGTCCTCCTTGATGCAAGATTTATCCATAACGTAAAAGTCGTCTTTAAAAAAAATAGAGAAAATAAGAAATAGAAACATGTACATAGGATAGTCCCTGTCACAGATCTCTTAAGCATGATATTACCCGGCATAAACGTCCGTTTCACACTCAAGTGGTTTAATACCAAGCAAAAATAAACTATTTGGCTGCCAACAGTCTAGTCGCAATCTCTGTAATGTATTGCAATAAAACGCTCGTGATCTGTGTTTGTTCGCCCATTTAACTCTTATCTCAATTGTTAGGGGATGTCACACAGAAATAATAGTCTATTTCCCGTTGAGAGTGTAAAATTATCTAGAACGGGGGACTTCGGAAAAATATGTGCAAAATTTTTGTATAGTAGGAATGGTATTTTTGGTGTGTTTCGTACAAGCGTAGTATGAATATTAAAGGTAAATATTATAGGTTAGTTTATGGTAACTAACTTTGTATTGTTTAGTGAGTATATTTATATTGAACACCATACATATAGCTTTGTAAAATGTGAACTAAAGTGCATTGCTTCTGAGATATTGCGGGTACTTATTTTTGTTGTAACTGTCATTAGCCTTTTTTTGGAAAAAGAATTAAGAGGACAAGTTATTGATATATCTATGGTTTCATAAATTGTTGTTAAAATAATTATTGATGTCAAATCGACGGCAACTGGTTTCTGCCAGCTATTGAAAAGCAACCACAGCAATTTAAACAAAATAAAAAGCCATGACAAAAATGATCAGCGTAGATCCTTTAAAAGCTTTGCATAGCTGAAAAGCCTTTTAAAAAGCTTACATATAATATTTAATTATTCTAAGAAACACGCACACGAGTAAATGATAAAACACATTACCAAAAAATGACAGTTTTCAGAAACCGCGTTGTTTTTTTTATCTTTTCCTTTCATACTATGCAATGGGGAAAATCAGCATTTGAGATATGTCTTTGTGTAGGTACCTATACAAGTGCGACAAATTATTGTTTTAATCATAAGACAAAACATTGTATCTGAAGATATTGTGTATATCCTAGAATCAACAAAATTTGTTTGTAACGAAATGTTTTGGGTTCCTCACAGTTTTTTATTTGAACCTAACCAAAGAGATCATCAAAATATACTTAGCAGGCACTCTCTCTTCCAGAAGATATTAAAAAACCTAACGCCCCATTCCACTTACCTGAAAGTTGTTCAAGTTTATAAATTTTTCACTTAGTTACTTAATCTTTGCAATTAATTTTTTCTACCATAAAAACTCGTTAATAAGGTCTATTTTTGTTTGTTAATTCACAAACTGCCTTTTTGTAAAGCTGCTGTGTAACAAAGGTCAAGTACAAAAGAAATTATGAAAGGGCTCTTGCTCAAGGTTTTTGGTAAGTAAAATTAACATTGTCTCTGGAACAAAGGTGTCTTTACTTTGAACCTTATATCGCTTAGAATAGAGCTTATAAATAGAAGTGCTTATTGATAATCTAGTTTAGTAAGGTATCAATGTTTGGCTTCTGCCTAAACGAGGTTTGAACTTTAAGCCTCTCTACAAAAAAATATAGTGGTAATAAGGTACTTTCATACTCATGTGGAGCCGGAAAAGTCTGCGATTCTGAACATTGTTTTACGTATTAAATTGTCTTTAATCATATTATTTTGTAGAACATTGACACATTCGATACTTACTTTCTTGACTCGCTTTATGTTTTTAATGAAAGTGTTTACTCGTTAAACTTTATAGTTTTGGCATACGGAAACGGCTATTATAAACTGTAAACTTTATTTGCTCCATAAGAATTATACTTAATCTAAGTACAAAATATATGGCTTATGATATAGATTTACAAGCTAGAGATCCTGACTTCTAAACTAGGTATGTACCTGTATCTTAGAAGCCAGTGTTTCCTTCTGATTGAAACATTTATCTAAGCCTCACAGGTGGTTGGAAGTATATCAAGTGAGAAAATATTAACAACAAGTAGCATAAAGAAAATGGAGAAACCTCTCTTACTTTATTGTATAATGGCAAATGACTCTAAAAGTGACTGATTTAATTTATTTACTTATAGACTCACGCCTGTATCCCCGAAGGGGTAGGCAGAGGTGTAATACTGATTTAATGAATTTCGATATTTTTAATATTATAAATTATTGTGTATAGTGTTGCTGTATGTGTGTGCACACAACAACAGCACTCAGCGGCTGCACCCCAAGCGGGTATACAGTATGTTAGGATCGATTGGCAGAGATTATGGTACTCTAATTTTAGCGTATCCATGTCAGCACATATTCGTAATTTTTTGAAAACATAAATAAGTTTGCGTATTCTATTGGAGAGTGTGTCGAGGTGTTTATGCCAGTTCAGGTGTTGGTCGATATATACACCTAAATAATTATTTAAGACTGCTTGACTTAATCATGGGGATGCAGTTACAGGAAAAAGTACGATCACATAAATGGGCTTTAATATTATTCAGAGAAGGTGAAGGTAACAAATTTGAGTTTATGGCAAAGGGCATATAAGTTGTTTTACTGAGGTTTAGCGAAAGTAAGTTGTTCTTCAACCATGCCATTACATTTGATAGAGCTGCCTCGGCATATTAATAGCATTGGATCCAATAAACTGCTTCACCCAGTAGGCAAGTGTCATCCGCATACGTAATTATTTTATAGTTTGTGCAGGCAGGTTACAGAGCTCGTTGGTGTAGATGAGGAAAAGAGTGTGCCCTATAAACTTCTCTGCGGCACACCGTATGTAATTGGCAGCTCAGTACTCTCATGCTGCCCATTTTTTGTCTCTTGAGTTTTTAAACCTTAAAGTGCACGTGATAGTATACTTATATTTAAGTATCTATTTACCTACTTCAAGGCGCTTTCGAAGTTTCAGCCTGGCCATGCTACCTGCAATGTATGTTCTTTCAAATCTAGCCAAGAAAACATACAAACTACCTTGCTTGATAAATTAAAGTATACGGTTCATAGGTTGAAACTTCCGCCTTCAACATTTGAACCTCATTCCAGTGATAGTACCTAATATCGGTCATAATTGGGTAATAGGAAAGTCAGGAAAGAGTCAAGTTTCTTACTATGAAAGATCCTGTGGTAATATTTGTGGAAAAGATATTTGATTTCTTCTGATTATCGTGTTATTATAAAATGTGGTATAAAACGCACTAACATCATCATCATCTCCCTAGCGTTATCCCTGTTGTATTCAAGACTTTCTCGCCTTGGACCCCAAGGTCCGCTTACTAGTCTAACCAGATATGACAGAATATCAAGTTTCCCACAGAGCGACTGCCCTCTGACCTCCGCAACCCAAAGGGATAGCGATATTCCATGGTTTAAACCAGTATCAGTTTATTTGAGGGTACTGACTCCCTGTAACGACTGTCAAAGATCTTCATGACAGCCTGCACCGACGGTTTAACGTGCTCTCTGAGGCACGGGGCAAGCGATAATTAACAATTTAATACACACTTAACTTCAAAAAGTCATTGGTGCGTGCCGTGGATTCGAACCCGATACCCTCTGCATGGCAGTCGGTTGGTATATCCACTAGGCTATCGCTGCCAAATGCACTAACACAAGTAGTGAAATTCCAAATTATCTATACTCACTCATTTGAAGAATTACGCACAAAGATATCAAAGATCACTAAAGATTTCATAAATAGAACAACAACTTTCTTTGAGCGGAACTCTAAACACAAGTTTTTGTAACGACTTTTTTATGACAAAAGTCCAGGGTTTCAAAGAAGGTACTAGGGGACACATTAACACAGCAGAGAAAAGGTGAAAATTATTTTCTCGGCAAGTTACCTTAGGTACTTAAAGCGCTATACATTGTTCAAAATATCGTAGCGATGTTAAGGCATTGAATACTCCCATGATGTTGCTATCTCTGTTTGGTTTCATAAGTGAGAAAGACATGCAGTATATAACAGTACGCATTTAATTGAAGTACAAAATACAAGTTATTATTGAACTTGAGTAAGAAAAATTTGTAGGTACATTTAGTAGTTTTTCTTTTAGGATTCCTAATATACTTTGCATGACTGCAATATTATTTTGTAATTTATTAATTAAATTACTCTTATCAAATATGGTACCTATTGAAATATTTAAGGACATGGTGAAAATAGTAATTATACGTAAATTTTACTAAAACGGTTTAAAAACGTATTTTACATCAGTCAGCGCCTTAATGTTTAAACGTTGGGCACAAGTGAACGATGAATGTAATTTATTAAAGTCGCGTCCAATGCTGCACAGCTGTAGCATAATGTTTAAATGTATCTAACATGCTACAAGAAAGGTGGTTACCGAAGTCATGCTTATGTATCACGTACTTTGCGTTTGTTTTTAGAATACTTAATACGATGTTTCTCCACCATTGAAGCGTGCAAATATCGTACGTGGAATAGATGCGTTGATATAACGTACTCACTTAGATATAAGTAGATAGTATACTATGTATCTTAAGAATATGATAGTAAAGATTTGAAAGTGCAACGTCAATGTGCGTTTCCGTGGTACTTATGCGAAAAGCGATGGAGCACCACACCGTGCGATTAAAGACTTCCTTCAGGAAGAGCTACAAGAACCTTATAATGTTTTATGAATCGTTAAGATTCGACTCATACATTTGCTCCAATAATATAAATATAGAAGAAGCTTGAAGAATGCGGTGATGCTTCTTTAAATATCTCAATATATAAGCTACTATGTATATTACTTTGATGTAAAGGAGCAAGCCCGACGTTATCAGCTCGGTTTGCCGTTTTTTTCTGGCATAGGTTTACATGCAAGAACAATAATACTTGGACAGTACCTTATTGTTGTTGCGAGTCTGGGTGTTCACTATGTCCGTTGGTTGTATGTTTGTAAAGTCGCCCGCGACACCGGTTTTATTCCTAGTGCGGGAGGTGTCTATAAAAGAAAACGAAAATGATATGGTAGCAACTTAATAACCGAGAAGAAAGTGTTACTCACTTGCTGAGTATAGTATGTGCGATTAATGCTTGCTTGTAAAGGGCCAGAAGGTGAAGTTCTGGTGTTTCTACCCGTCGATGTTTACCGTGTACTATCTGTTACAATAAGTATATTTGCATTTTGCATACTAAAGTGTTTGACTACGTATATTCTACAAGCCGGCGCTGGCATTTAATATCAGATGAACAGTAGTACTGAGATTTTTGGGTAAAAATAGATAAATAGTCTTGGATTTTAAATAGTATTTCGGGATATTTACCACTTGAAATTTAAATGAACACGAAAGTTTAAAAGTTTAGATAGTAATCGAGTTTGACAATATGCCTGGAAGACGAAAACAATTTTTATTTTTACGTGAAACCGGCACATAGTAAACTATGCAGAAAAGTAACATTGTCTACATGTTCATGGTAAACTATGCAGAAACTTTTCTAATTGTAAAGTGGTGCCATTAAAGCTGCCAATAAAGCATGTAAAATAGCCATCAAGATAGAAAACGGCCTTTTATTCCAAAGTTCGTCTCAAATAACAAACTCTGACAAATTGCTATTGCAAACAACTGAAGATAATGCAAACACACTTAAGGGGCGCTTAAAGCAGAACGCGGTACACAAACACCTTATACTTACATCACAAACTACACAGAAACTGATGGCCTTAAAGTCATAAAGACATATTTATTTCTGCATTTTGGTTGTTTACAACACTTATACATGTCAAACCCCTATTCTAGATGATGCCGGCTTTTCCTAGCTAAATGACTTCTTGAGAAGAAAGGCCGAAACAAACTCAGAGTCATTGTTTTTTTGTCACTTCAATTTCTTTAGTCTTTTCTTCATCTTTTAAAGTCCAGACAAAAAAAGGGTTTAGTATGCAAGTACAATGCAGGAAATTATCTGACGCTTTTGACTGACTCGGCCCACTGATGGCCCGAATTCAACAGCAATCGTACGGCTCAACCTTGATTGAGGGAGCCAGCACGATCTGTATCACTATGCCTCCACGCCATCAGAAGGCGTATGCATAAGCATGTCAGCCTAAGCCATCAGACAGGTTGCCACAACTACTTGTTTATATGTTTAATAATACCCACATCGTACTCACAACTTTACATGCTAATACACAGTAAAATACATGTTGCAAACAATAAGTAAAAATAATAAAAATTTAAACAATAAAATGTCATATATTTAAAATGTCAGAAAATATTATTGAATGTCAATTTATGAATAATAATATATTACTTAAGTAATTTTAAATGTCAAAAGAAAATAAATAAAATAACAATGTCAAATCAAACAATGTCAAAATAAAATAAATAAAATTACAAATGTCAAATAAAAATGTCAAAATGTTAAAATATAAGTATTACAAATGTAAATAAAAATATGATGTCACTAATTTCAAAATGTCAAAATTCATAAACTCAATCCCAGGCATTTTTGTCTGCTAAATAATCTTTAACTGTGTAATAAGCTTTTGAACACAAGCTCTGTTTAATAAATACTTTGAATTTATTAATACTTAGTTCCTGAATATTGCCTGGAATTTTGTTGTAAAAACGTATGCTTTGACACTTGTATGAGTTACTTATTTTTTGTAGTCTAGTTGAAGGTAGAACAAGATTGTTTTTATTTCGTGTATTTAATTTATGAATGTCGCTGAATTTAGAAAACATATTTATATTTTTCCTGACATATAACAAGTTCTCATAAATGTATTGAGACGCGACAGTCATTATCTTAATTTCTTTAAATTTTTCCCTCAGTGAATGCCTTGAACCAAGACTGTAGATTGCACGAATAGCCCGCTTCTGCAGTACAAACACAGTTTGAATGTCAGCTGCGTTGCCCCATAATAAAATGCCATATGACATTATGCTGTGGAAATAACTAAAATATACTAATCTGGCTGTATCTATATCAGTTAACTGACGAATTTTGTAAACCGCGTACGCTGCAGAGCTAAGTCTATTCGACAACTGACCTACATGTGGGCCCCACTGTAGCTTAGAAACTAAGGTTATGCCTAAGAATACGGTGTTATCTATAAGATCCAACTCTTCTCCATTCAAACATATGTTAGGTTTAACTTGTTTTACATTCGGTCTTGAAAATCGTATACATTTTGTTTTTCTTTCATTTAACAGTAAATTGTTAGCTGTAAACCATTGAACTACTTTAGAGAGAGCGTTATTTACATCGTCATTATTTGATTGTTGTCGTCTTAGTTTAAAAATAAGTGATGTATCATCCGCAAATAACACTATCTCTTCATTATTTTGCATAATGTATGGCAAATCATTAATATACACAAGGAAAAGGAATGGACCAAGAATTGAGCCTTGCGGCACTCCCATTGTGACCACTGAACCCATAGAAACTTTTCCATTTACCTCAACTCTCTGTATCCTATTACTCAAATATTATGTTAGGAGATCCAAAGCAGTGTTCTTAACTCCATAGTAATGTAATTTCCTGATCAATGTTTCATGAAACACGCAATCAAAAGCCTTAAATAAGTCACAAAAGACTCCCAGAGCATCATGCAACTCCTCCCAGGCATCAAAAATACTATCTAAAAGCTCAACTCCAGCATCGGTAGTTGAGCGATCCCTAGTAAAACCAAATTGTTTTTCATGTAACAGCTTATTGTTAATAAAATGAATTTGAAGCTGACCCAGAATATTTTTTTCAAAAATTTTACTACACATGGGTAGCACAGATATTTGCCTATAATTTGTGGGGTCAGATGTGCTACCTGATTTGAATAACGGAATTACTTTACTACTTTTCATTTGATCAGGAAACACACCATAGTCAATGCATCTATTGAAAATCATTGCCAGTTCAGGTGCTACTGTGTTGATTATGGATTTCGTAATCACAACAGAATTGCCCCAAAGATCACTAGTCTTCTTCAAATTAAGGGTATTAAAAGTTTTTACAATATCTCTGTCGGTGACATGACTAAAACTAAATTCAATGTTACACCTGTTGACATTTTGTTTCAATAGAGATTCGGCTTCATTAGGGGACGAGTTGAGGGATTTAGTGGTTGAGACTGGAATGTCTGTGAAGAAATTTTCAAATGCTGTGGCAACCTCAAAATCTGACTTTAATATCTTTTTATTTAATTGAAGAGTGTAATCGTTACTTTTAATCTTGACCCTTCCAGTCTCATTGTTTATAATATCCCACGTAGCTTTTATTTTATAGTCACTGTTTTTAATTTTTGATTTTAAATAAAGTGTCTTAGCTTCACGACAAATCTTTTTAAATAACTTGGAATAATTTCTTACATATTGACAAAATTGTTCATCATTTTTATTAATTACTTTCTGTTCACAAAATTCGTAAAGCTTATTTCTACTTTTATAAATTACAGTGGTTGCCCATTCACTGAAGGATGTGGTACCAGCAACTGAGATCCTCTTAGGGACAAAGATAGAATTGAATATAGTACAGTACATGTCAAAGAAAGAATTGTACAACTTATTAGGATCGTTATTATAGCATAGGTATGGTAACGTACTTGTGAGTTTATCCTTAAGTCCCTCCAGACGACGCAAAGTTTTTGGCACCACACTCAATTCCTTTCTACCTACATTTTTAGACTGCATAGCAAATTTTATAGATTGTCCACAATGATCTGATGTTAATTTGTTAATTATTTGCTTTCTAACTGGTACAATATCTGTAAATATATTGTCTATACAAGTAGATGTCGTGGAAGTTATCCTGGTGGGTTCCAAAAATAAGCATGCAAGATGATATGACTTGAACAAATTCTTAATTTTGTGGCAATTCAGGGAATCTTCTAGTAAATTAATATTAAAATCGCCACCTACTATTATAGATTTATTTTGTTGGCATAGCTTCCGTAACACATCATCCATGACACTTTCAAAGTTATCATAGCAGGATGATGGTGGCCTATACACACTCAAAACAAGAAGTTGGTCCAACTCCACTCCACTAAATGAATTATTAGTTGAATTGGGCTTATTCGTACATACCAGCCCATTATTAATGAAAGTGTCATTGCAAGAGGTATTCTCTATTGTCGAATTATTTAATTTAAATTAATAGAAATGTCAGACTGTATAGCCTAAATACTGGCTGAATCATTATAAATGTAATTTTGTTGCTGTATAGGGGCAACACGTTTGTTAGCCAAATTCTTGGCTGAAATGTCAATACAAGATGCTAGCGACTCAGCTAGTTGTCTTTTATAATAAGAATTCAGATAACAAGTATCTTGCATCAAATGTAAAGCTTTACTAACATAATTGTTAGAGTCAAACGTCAAAAAAATGAAATTGATCGTTATTGTATGACCAACTACACAAATTTATATTAAGACTATGTCTAATATTATTTTCTTTCTGTGGCAACCCTTTACTGAAAGGTAAAGTGAGCATAATAACTTGATTTAAATTTAATTCACATAATTTACTGTAATAATAGAATAAAAGTCTTTTATTTAAAGATCCTCTTTTACCAAGTAGAATCAATAAAGTTGTATCCTGGTCAAAATTGAAGTTTATAAATTATCTAAAATAGCAATAGAACTTAACACAGGCAAACAGAAGTTCATCACTAACCCATCACTATATGTTTTCGCCAACAACTTACCCATACCTTTTCCCATCTCATCACTAAATATTATTACTTTATTTTTATTTTGTAATATAGTTTTACCGTCTAATTAGTTAATACGTATAACGTGTGAAAATAAATGTATTCAAACGAACGCGCGCGTAGCAACACTTAGATTTAGTTCCCTTTAATGAGTGATACGCACTAGAATACAGGAGATGTATTGGAAGATATAAGAAGTAAAATTGCAGTCCATCATTAAAATTTACGCATCACCGTATTTTCTTAAATGTTTTTATTTCCGGTTAATTAATCAATTTCATTTATCAGTACTTATAGAGTTCATGCGACACATTCATAGAAATGGTTTCTCTCTTTAAATAGTCCGGTTAATTGGTGACGAAACTTTCTGCCAAATCTATCGTTATATCTTTATGTGTGTGTCTTCGCACGCTTGGGCGTCAAATCTTAACAAGTTCAAGTCGCGAAAGTTTAAAAGCATTCAAATCTTAACAGCAAGTTTTAACGTCTTAAAAAGTCCCAAAGGTTTCCCTTATAGCAGACATCGTAGAAAACTTGAATTGTAGAAGGGACTCAAGAAACTTTACGTTACTTTAAAAGTTGCAAATGTGCTGAAGTATTACTTATTTGAAGGCAAAACAAATTGAAACAAAAGATATCTCACACTTTTATTTTTAAATTTTCACTCGATTGTGACCTCTAATGTAAATGTTATATGTATGCTTAAGGGTAAAAATTAAAAAATATATACTCCAAACGAACAAACTCTTCAGTCTCATCTCCATCTTCATGAGTTCAATGCTACGCAAGATATCATTTTGAAGTCTATTCCCTCACTACAAGACTGCTTATTATACGGTTTGACCTAGTTGCTATATCATTGAGGAAATGTGGCGGTCACATATGGAACGGCTCGAGTTATACATTCAACTCACAAATGCTACCTTCGCATAAGTTAGACGGTGCGTCTGTGTTATGCAACTAGTACGGTCATATGCAGAGTAACTTACTTCAAAATGTTGAAATTCCCCCATTAACTTTTAACCGCAAATTCACTCTCCTAGTAGTGATTTTTTAAGACTTACGATTAACGAGAATATAAATATTTTTAAACAAAAGTAGGTTGGTAGCTATCCGAAATTTACTTCTTAATTTGAAGATAAAGGACTTATACCCAAACGTTCATGCCTTGCATCTAATTTACAATTAATGTCGTGTCCTTGAAGATACAACGAAAATGTCTTCAACTGCTATGTCACTTATTAGTCTGTTTTATTTAATCAGTCAGACATTAAATGTTATAGAAAGCTATTTGATATACAATAATTATCTTTAACATCCTTTGTTCATAGGTCTATATATATCCTTTTGTTTATCTTTTTAGATTTTTAACTTTAAACGTATAATAATTATATGAAAACTCTTACGCAATTTGCGTCCAGATTTATAGCAGTTAATTTAACCCAATACGATACAAATTTTATTTGATAAACCTTAAATAAAACCAAAATAAATAAAATTTAAAATGAATTAAACTTTAGAATAAATTGAAGCTAAACGGCTAACAATGTTTCTATTTCGTGTGAGTGTGTGACAAACTTTGGTGTCTGCTACAACAATTTCGTAACGCATACTCAAAAAATAGGAACACCACGCCAGCATCACTTCTAAACGGGCACAATTAGATTCTCAGACAGAAGTTCTAACGTAAAACTACTCCAGTACAGTGCCTCGAATTACAGTCGTATTCTTTGTTACAAAAGGCCCGTCCCTTTGACGATATGAAGACGTTTACTAAGTTGCACGTCTCGGCAAAACAAGAAACTTCCTGACAGAGAATAAAGTGATTGAATAACTGAATGAAACGAACCTTTCCACTTCGTTCCACTATTTGAATGCACTACTTTTTAGGAGCTAATTAAGTTTCTTATTTAAATGTCGTAAACACATACGATATTTAAATAACAAACGTAATGGGCTATAAGCAGTGATAGCCCAGTGGAGATATCGACAGATTGCTATGCAGAGGCTATGCGGTTCGATTTTCGAAGGTATATGCGTATTAAATTGTAATTTCTTGCTTACCCTGTTCCTTGAAGAGCACGTTAAGTTGTCGGTACAAGTTGTCATGAACACTATCAACAGTCATTATGCGGTCATAGCTCATAATAATATTAAACTAGTCTAAACCATGGAGTATTGCTCCCTGCTTTAGGTTTTGGACATCACACAGCAGTCACTCTCTGGAAAAACTAATATTCAGTCAAATCCGGTTAGACTAGTGAGCGGACCCCATGCTCCAAGTAGGATGACGCCAGGAAAGTGATACAAATTGTACAAAATATTGCTTAAATTACGTCAGCTGAAACAATAATAATCGTGTTTTATTACCTGGCAAGGTAACTATACATTCTACTTAACATTGTTAAGTATTTCGCAGTAAACCTCGTGAAAAAGTAGCGATTACAAGAATCTATCAATTGGCAAGGTTGCTTTAAATGGGTGGCTGGTACTAACAGTTACATGACTCAGAGAACACTTTTAGCATCTATCAGTAGACGTTACAAGGCACATTATCGGCAAATATCTTGAATGTGGTCTTAACAATAGAATATACCTACCTATCTGGGTTATTGAAGCGGACGTCTGTCGCTCTGATGAAATATACTGTCAAATTAGACTAGAAAGCGGAGCCCTGGCTCAAGGAAATGTCTTTGTTTACTTTTATTTATACACATTATACATATTACATAACGCATATTCTTTCGTTCATAACACTTTAATATTGGATTGTTCGTGATGTTGCGTATTAGCAAGACATAATATTAAACTTGTATTCATTTTACAGATACTCTCTTGTCAAATACCTGCAGTTGATTCATAATAATTATACCAGTCATAAGCTAAACATGAGACTCATGAGAGAGTTATACGAGAACAAGTTGCTAACCAAAATGTTTTCGAACCGAAAGTTTCCTCTTACAATTAAGCCAGGTCGGACAGGATATTAGCAATCTGCTAGTTACAGGAATAACAACAGAGAAACAACACACTTAACCCCATTAAGGTGAAAACTGTCTACCTTTTTACTTATACCCACACTTAAAATTTAGCCAAATCCAATACCGTGCAAAAACCAGAATATTTTATCAACGACCGAACCAATTTAATATGGGCTCAGTAGCTTAACATTTCGGAATTTAGACAGGACAGTTTATAACAGTATTCGGAGGCTAACACATCGTTAGTGTAGGCCAATTTGTTTGCTGTTAGACTAGGTGCAGTGCCAACACTAATTGTACAAAATATTAACTTCCATTGTACAGTCGGTGACATAAGTACAGTAAGATATTTTGAATAATAATTTATCGCTTGGAATATTAGCGGACTCCGGGATCTAATTCGAGGGTGAAATAATTATTACTTTGTTGCATACAGTGTCTATGACACGCTGCGCACAGCACTAGGCGCCCCTCCCACCGCGCCTCCCGGGCGCCGCGCCGCACTGCGGATGCACTGATACAGTTGACAGAAACAGAAGACACACTTTTTGAAGGGCGCGCGCAGGATTGTCGGAATTTACAGTTTTGCAACGAACCATATCACATTTACGCGAAATACAGTCCTCTTTGCACAGTATCTCATATTTTACTTGTATATGGAATATACATATGGTCCTTTGAGCCGGATCTGAACCAGCGACCTATGGATTTACAGTCCAAGTGAACAATTTGAAAATGATTACCGGCTGTTGGTGGCACAGGCTTCCCGGCTTATTCAGTTAAATTACAAGCTGGTAACTAATCCAGAGTCAGACAAGGATCATTCAGATGGGACCAAATCATTTATTAAACTACCCACTATTGACTTGCCACACTTCTCGGGTGGTCATCAGGATTGGCTTGAGTACAGAGACACATTTCAATCACTTGTTACACATAGAACATTAGATAACATTCAAATGTTTCACTACTTGCATTCCTCACTATCGGGCAGTGCATCATTAGTTATAAAATCACTAGAAATTACAGGTGACAACTTTGAGGTAGCGTGGAAATTCTTGTATGAAAGATATGATAACAAAGGACAGCTGATAGGAAATCAGATTCATTCATTATACAACTTAAATTATATTGAGAAAGAATCCTCGGTGTTTTTGAGACAATTAATTGACACAGTTCAGAAAAACCTCAGCGCATTAGCCACATAAGGTGAAAA
Organism: Euclidia mi; assembly: GCA_944739405.2. NCBI lineage: Eukaryota > Metazoa > Arthropoda > Insecta > Lepidoptera > Erebidae > Euclidia > Euclidia mi. Next base: position 114,372,758 of record OX123183.2, read on the forward strand.
AACAGAATACTGGGATACATTAATTATATATTTAGTGTCAAGTAAATTTGACTCAAATACATTAAGATATTGGGAAGAACACAAAAACACACTCACAGACATGCCCACACTTGAGTGCCTGAATAAATTTTTAAGAGGTCGTGCTGATGTATTAGACGTTTTAAAACAATCAAATATTAACAACAATAGCAAATCAGATACTCAAGTGGGACAAAACACAAAGTCATTTACAAAAATGAACACACATGTCCTTTTTGTAAACAGCATCATCTATTATTTTCTAGTGAAAAGTTTAGACAGATGTCCATTGAACAAAGAATCAGAGAGGTACAGAGATTAAAAATCTGCTCCAACTGTTTAAAACCTGGTCATGACAACAAATTATGCAGAAGAGGGACATGTAAGTATTGCAACAAAAAACATAATACACTTTTACACTTAGATGCACCAAAACCATCATCTGTCACATTAACTAGTTGCACACAGAACAAAACAATATTACTATCAACTGCACAAGTCAAAATATGACAAATAAGGAAAATCATACATGGTACGAGCACTACTAGACAATGGCAGCACCTCAAGCTATAGAACTAGGCATCTGTGCTCAAAACTAGGCTTATCCATCCATACACCATGGTCACTAGTATTAATAATCAGTGCACAAACATAACAAAAAATACTAACATTCACGTTCAATCAGCACACAATAAAAATTACAGGATAGACATTTTATGTCTTGTAATTAACCAAATTTGCAACACAGTCCCACATACATACATAAACAAAGATACCATTCAAATACCTAGTTTTATACAACTGGCAGACCCTGACTTTAACATTCCAGCCCCTATTGACTTATTATTGGGTGCAGACATATTCTGGGAAGTCATGGGTACTGGAAGATCGGAATTAGGAAAACAGCAACCAGTTCTACAACAAACAGATTTCGGCTGGTTGATATCAGGCTGCATTTCAAATACTCATATTCAAAATAACATTCAAAACTCATTCTTTGTGAATCAGATCTCAGATAACATAAACAAATTTTGGGAATTAGAAAATATATCTACTCCTTCAGAAATACCTGACATTACTCAGCTATCATGTGAAAAAATATTTACATCAACTACAACTCGCAATGCTGATGGTAGATTTGTGGTCACTATACCGTTCAAACAATCGCCAGAGTGCTTAGGCCAGTCATATAGTCAGGCATTGATTCGTTTCCATAGCCGCTTGACCGCGCAAAGTGACTATATCCCCTTTTTTGGACAAACAGATGAGCGCGTAAACAGTAATTTTTCCACGCTTTTCTGCTGCGCACTTATCTGTTTCTGGAACTCGAATAACTTAATTGATTGCGGAATGTTACATATCAATAGACGCGTAATTAAATAAGCTTTTTAATGAAATACATTAAAACCATATAATATGGTTGAAGCCCACGCAAGGGCAGTATAAAGTGAAAATTACAATGTTTTCCCGCCATTTTTGAGCGTGATATTATATTTCTGACTTATTCCTTTTTCTCGTCGTTTTTTATTATGAGAGGTATATAAGTATTGTACACAGTTAGAAAGGTTATTTAATTTACTTTTAGAAGAATAAATATAATGTAAAGAAACATTTTAATATTAAACATAAAAAAATAAAACAAAGATTTTTTATTTAACTGGCGCCAATTTTCATATTTTATTTTTTTAAATACTGTTTTATGTTATATATCAGATTCAAACCTAGATAACTTTCTTTCCAACTAGATTCCCAAGTATAAAAACCAATTCTGATAAGAATCTGATAAGAATTATTTTTAATGGAATCTGCACAGGTGTTTACTTTTTCATGCCAAAAAAAACGGAAGTTCCCGCCAAAATTTGCGATAACTAATATCTCATAAATAATATGAGTATTATATATTTTATCAAAGGTTTATTTATATACTCATAATAAAAAAATAATACAACGCATACATGGAACCTTATATACATACATATACATACATACATATCGTCACGCTTTTTATCCCCGAAGGGGTAGGCAGAGGTGTATTTTTACACCCACTTTTCGCCAGATATACTTTAGTCCCACGTAATAAGGGGCGAGCCTATTGCCGTACTGGGCACACTTCCAGACTCCGTGCTGCTACTGAGAATTTCGTGACAGAAAAACCCAATAACACTGCCCGACCCAGGAATCGAACCCGGGACCTTCCGATCCCACGCGCACATTTATGCCGCGAGACCAACGAGGCAGTCGTACAGGGTTTGATGTCGAGTTTTCCGTCTCTACGCAAAGATGGTATTTGCATCGTGTTATCCCTTAGTCGCCTCTTACGACACCCACGGGAAGATAGGGGGTGGTGACACTTGTATTCTATGCCGTCAACCACACGGCAGCATATTATTATACATACATATGTATTTAAACTTTTTTAGAATTAAAGTAATACACAATATTTATTTATTTATTCGATGTTACTTCATAATTAATCAGTTAATTTACATAAAAATATCATATATAATTACATAATTTGCTTACAATTATGTTTTTAATCCATAATTACGCCCCGCGCGCGGAATGCAAAGTCAGCTAAATATATATTTTTTTTCACATGCTTACATCTAAATATTTTGTAAGCAAGTATTGCTACAACTTATTTTATTACATAGATAATATCACCAGGTATATGAAAAAACAAAAACAAGCAATTTTCAGCCAATACTTTTATTATGATAAACAAAATTGTCGAGTAAGTCGTTAAAGACGACATTGTTTAGGTTACGGCCGCTTGCCTAAAGTAAAGATTTCATTCAAACGTAATTTGTTTCTTACCATTAGAATGAGTCATTCATTAAGTTGCAGAAAAATCAAACACCACTCCTCTCACCTTATTAACAATCGAACAAAAACTAATTTATTGAGCCCTACTTCAAGTGGCGGCGCGCACTTGAAATTTGTCGATGCTGAGTAAACATTTAAAAATGTTGAGAGGCCAAGCGGTTAACATAGGAAAACGATTCAAATCAGAACCTACATACAAACAACAATATCTAACCTTTATGCAAGAATACCTTGACCTAGGTCACATGACCAAAAACACAAACAGTAACACTCTGACACCTTCATATTATATACCACATCATGGTATAATACAAAACACCAGCACCACAACAAAGTTCAGGGTGGTTTTTGATGCATTGGCACGCACATCTAACAAAATATCACTTAATGATATACAGACAATAGGACCAGTAGTACAAGATGATTTAATTTCTATACTTATTAGGTTCAGACAACACAAATACATAATATCAGCTGATATTGAAAAAATGTTCAGGCAAATATCAATCGTAGAAAACCAACGATCATTTATTATTTACAACAAATTGTATTTCGTTTCGATGAGTCAGAACCACTGAAAACTTATACATTAAATACATTAACGTATGGGACAGCTTCAGCACCCTACCTCGCTATACGTTGTATCAGACAGGTTGGGTTGGACTGCCAACATGACAAGGATGTGTCGAAGATCATCATACATGATTTTTATTGTGATGACCTGATTACGGGCTCAGACCGGAAGTCTCGGTTAATAGAAATAGCAATGTCAGTAAATGCAGCTCTAAAATCAGCACAATTCCATCTCAGAAAGTGGCAGTCCAACAGTCTTGATATTTTACAAAAAGCAAACCTATCATTAGATTCACTTCACAGTACTTACCACAAATTTAGATAATAAAGACCCATCAAAAACATTAGGTATATACTAGAATCAAAATCAAGATACAATAACATACTTAACAGACAAAGAAGACTCGGTTGATTACAATATTACAAAAAGGAAAATATTGTCAATCATTGGCAAAATATTTGACCCTTTGGGCCTATTAAGTCCTTCAGTCTTAGAAGCCAAAATTATAATGCAAAAGTTGTGGTCACAAAACAGCAAGTGTCCCTCATGACATAGAAATTCTATGGAAAAAGTTCATACAATCACTATCAATTTTAAAACAATTAGTCATACCGAGACGAGTTTTCTATGATTCACCCAAACATATACAGCTACACACTTTCTGTGACGCCTCTCAGCACGCCTATGGCGCCTGTGTATATGTGCGCACACACACCACAAATGGTGAAGTGTACGTACGGCTACTAACAGTCAAGTGCAGAGTGGCACCACTAAAATCATTAACAATTCCACGACTAGAACTATGTGCAGCACTCACAGCTGTTCGCCTTTACAAAGAGGTCATTGACTCTCTCCGCAATTCACACATAATTATTTTAGACTGTTTCTTTTGGAGTGATTCCATGATTGTACTGTCCTGGATAAAGTTGCCACCACACAAACTAAATGCATTTGTAAGTCACAGAATTAATGAAATACAAACAATAACACATAAACAAACATGGCGATATGTACCTACAAAACAGAACCCCACAGATCTCATATCTAGGGGTGTCACAGCATCAACACTCATACATTCAGATTTGTGGTTCTCTGGTCCAGACTTTCTTAGGGATTAGGGATGATGATAGCAGCTGGCCAACATCACCTGGGTACATCAGCAGTTGTTCTGACCTTCCAGAAACAAAACCCCAGAGCCACAAAACACTATTCAATGTTACTCACAGACAGACAACAATTCATTCATTTACAATTACTCTAACTTCACAAAATTAACACGCATAACTGCATACATATTGCTATTTATACATAATTGTAGAACAAAAACACAAAAAAGTAATTCAGCTTCAAACATCTTTATTTCATTAACAACAAAAGAACTATATCAGGCCAAATTAAATTTAATAAAAATATTACAGTTAAATTCATTTTCTATTGTATATGAGTTATTTTCAACAAATAAAACATTACCAATAAAAAACAGATTACTTTCATTACATCTATTTTTTTATCAGGCCGGCGCAGTTATTCGCGTGGGCGGCAGACTCGCTAATTCGCGATTTCAATATGATAAAAAGTTTCCAATGCTTTTACACGCTAATCATCACATTTGCAAACTCATTTTTTCCACTCAACATAAAAAACTTCTCCATGCTGATCCACAGCTGTTACTCGCCCACATACGAAACATATTGGCCTATCAGTGGTCGCAATCTAGCCAGAAAGACAGTACAATCATGCATCACATGTAGACGCTTTCAAGGAAAAACAATTACACCAATCATGTGTAATTTACCTGAGCCACGCATGCATTCTGATTTCGCATTTAATAACGTCGGTGTAGATTAGGCCGGGCCAATCATGATTAGTAATCGTAAGGGGCGTGGTAGTCAGTTGATAAAGTCATAAATATGCATATTCGTATGCCTTGCAGTTAAAGCTATACTCCTGGAATTGGTTACCGATTTGACAAAGGAATCTTACTTAGCTTCACTAAATAGATTCATCAGCCGCCGAGGAAAACCTGCTCACATATATTCAGACAATGGCACTAACTTTGTAAGGGCGTCAAATGTTATCACGGGGTTTTTGGCGAAGAATAAGAATTTGATAAGCAACAATATGGCAGAACAAGGCATCACTTTTCACTTCATTCCTCCATACTCCCCACACTTTGGTGGGTTATGGGAAGGCACAGTGAAGTCAACAAAACATCACCTTAGGCGAGTCTTAGGCTTGGCACATCTCACGTATGAAGAAATGTACACAGTCTTATGTCATATTGAAGGCATTTTAAATTCAAGGCTGATCTCACTGCTCCCACTCCATTTCACTTCTGTATCGGTCGATCATTATCTGTACTGCCGCAGCCACCACTGGCTGACTGTAATCCGCTGCATATACCCAGATACAAACGCGTGGAGCTCCTGCGTCAACACTTTTAGACTCGATTCTTCAAGGAGCACATTTCACAACTTCAAATCAAAACAAAATGGAAGAAGTCGTCTGGACAGCTGATAGAAGGCGCCCTGGTCGTCGTGAAAGATGACGCTCTCCCATCAGCCCGCTGGGTCCTCGGGCGAGTAACACAGCTCCATCCGGGGCCCGACGGAGTCACAAGAGTGGCCGACATCAAGACCAGCACCGGCACTATCAGAAGAGCATTTAACCGGATATGGACGGACTGGCGGCCCGGCAGAATGTCTATGACACGCTGCGCACAGCATTAGGCGCTCTCCCCGCGCCTCCCGGGCGCCGGGGCCCAAGCGGATGCACTGATACAGTTGACAGAAACAGAAGACACACTTTTTGAAGAGCGCGCGCTGGATTGTCGGAATTTACAGTTTTGCAACGAACCATACCACATTTACGCGAAATACAGTCCGCATTGCACAGTATCTCATATTTTACTTGTATATGGAATATACATACAATATAAGCGCAGATATAAAAAAAGGAATATTTTTAACAGCGTATCAAAAATGTTATGTAACACACTAAAGTTTTTTTCTTTTTCACCACATGGCTAATGCACCTACCACATCTATCTCTGCACCACCAAAAGGTTGACTGGCAGAAAATGCCACCAGGCATTAAGTCCACCTGTGTACTATTTTTGTGCATAAAGAATAAATAAAAAAAAATAAAAATAAAGTGAGTTACGCAAAAAAACTTTATTATTTCACTAAAATACTGACTTGCACACTAAAATACTATTTGTACACCAAATTTGAGGATCTTTTTACAAAATTTCATTTGATATGAAAAGTTTCGTCCACTAGGGAAACTTATCCTCTCAGAAAACTTAATAGGTTATGTTAGGTTCTCTTGTGACCCTGCTCCCAAAAATAGGAGCCCTGCGAAGCAGGGCTCCGTCAACTTAGCTTAGTGGTGCAATTAGTATTTTTGGCGGAAAATTAGTATTTTTAACTAACAGTTAAATACAACCCTAAAAAAAATAGAGATCAAGCTAAATACACTGCAGTTTTCGTTTGGATATATGTAAGGTAATGTTACAGGCTATAAAATTAAAGTTATTATTGCACATAGAATCTGAAGTGAGTCATCGACGATTTTGTCAAACGCTCAGGCTTGGTCATCAGCAAACCATATATTTGGTGGATTTGTATTTATTGAAGATACATATTTTTTATATGATATGTTTATAATTCTTATCCACATTAATACGCTTTCTGGCATAAGACGCGTTTTTTGATAACTTTCTTTGTAATCGCCATGAACAGGTTTCTAATAATTAGTAAGTTATAGAAATTATGAGTTCCTGAAGTCCATAAGTTTCTATTTTGTGAATTTTGATTTGATAGTTTATTATTCTGTAGGTATACAGAAAGAGGTCAGAAACGGTTAAAAACTGCAGGTGAAGCTGCGGGCGATGTACAAGAGGATTCTTGTATAATATATTCTTTCATATCCTGTAACAATAACGAGGCCAATTTAATAAATGTAATAGAAATTAAAACTATTTTTTTATTAGAATTCTTTACAGGTTTTCCAGTGTCCAGCCACTTATGTCTTTGACTGTACTAGCTAATGAACCTACTGATAGTACATTTCAAGCTAGCTCTGTCTATTTTTGTCACAATCGAATACCAATTAGTGAGAGCCGTTTTATAGATTGTAGTTGTTCTTTGGGCTTTTGTTCTCACGCCGTTAAAATCATGGCAAATAAATTCACCGCCAAAATCTATCTTCGACCAAAGGGTTATGGAGCACTATGAAAGCTTAACACGTATTAAAGGTAAAATACGATTTGCATTGCTTACAAACCTTGCAAGTTTGTTTGCGTGATGGCCCATGGACTCATGTATCGTTTTAAAATAAATGTATCACAAGTAAATCAAAATAGGTAATTAATGACATTTTATACATATAAGTTTATTTTACGATTACGTTCCCCTTTTGTCGCTCTGCGACCACAACTGTTGCAAGCCGGTCAAAACGTCAAAAAACAACAGAGGGATCCATTAGTAAAGTTTGTATTGAAACCTGAATAACATATACAAAAATTTGAATGAGACTTTCTCTGGAAGATAGAGGACTTTATAGGCTTGCATATGCGCTATTGCTGAAAAATATATTGCTATTGCTTAAACATGGAAATATATAAGTACCTTAATACGTATTTCATTCAGAAACATTTAGTTCTAAAGTTTATCAGTTGAGAATTTCCAACCTAGAATTCAATAAACTTTGATATGTTTTCATTAGTGTATAAAGCTTACATGATTTACTTTTAACTTTCAAGGAAAACGTTTCATCTGCAAACTCGACGAGTAATACGTAGCAAATGAAACACTTTAGAAATACCTATCTAAAAGTTGTATTTACAGACTATATAGACCTTGTTGTGTCAGTGGAATTAGTTATAATACTTTTGCTATGTCCAGCTACACATGAGCTGCTATAAGCGTATTTGCCTAAGGGGGTAGGCAGAGCTGTAGTATTACACCCACATTTCAGCTTATGACTTTTAGGTCCCACGTAAAAGGGGGCGAGCCTATTGCCGTTGCCGGACACATTGACAGACCCCGAGTCTTGAGAATTCGGAAAAATTCAGTAACAGTTTTTCAGTTCAAATTTGGCCGACCTGGGAATCGAATCCGGGACTGACGGTATCAGCAGATGCATACGCTATCAACTGTACCATTATGTGATAAAATATCGCTACTGTTCTATGTAACATTATAAGGCTCAATATCATGTACTTACTTCTGCTTAGAACTTTTAAGAGTTAAGGAAACACATTGTAGTTAAGGGACATTTAAGAGTCAGACAGGAGCCAATTCAATTTATATGTATTTTAAAGTCTTGTCACAACAAGAATTTAATCTAACTAAACCTTGTCAGAAATCTTGAACCTACTTTAATTTTCAAACTATGTCAAACAAAATTTAACTCCCACCGACATCTTGTGAGAGGAAGGGAGAAAATCCACATGACGTAACAACAATATAAAAAATCTAAACCCCATATTTTGTACTGTCTTCTTGCTGAGTATTTACATAGCTTTTTGCAATGTAGGAGTGCAAACCCACTACGCTGGCCATGTGCAGGTCGACAGACTTCACATGTTAAAATTGTCAGACACGCAGGTTTCTAATAATTAACATTTCAATACACGATAAAACTTCGATAAGCCAATGGTGGGCGGAAACGGTTTGAAGCCCCTAGAAGCAGTCTGTTGGTCTCCTTGTTGGGCTATTTCTGCATTAATACGGCACAAATCAATCAATAAATGCAATTTAGATTGAAAATCTGATCTCAATAAAATAAGCAATGAATTCGAGGGACGCATTGATATTGATCGTTCTGCTACAGAGGACAATGATGGAATGAAACTGTTCCGATATTTTGTTCCGAATAACAAGCTTACGGCGCTTTTTTACGACACGTACAACCTTCATTGCTAAATAAATACCTGCATTAAAATGGATCCATTCCATTTGTAAATTGAGCATTAAACGAAAAATGCGGATTTGCTACCACTTTTATGGCCTAATTTTGATTGTAAACGGATATTGTTTAATTGTATTGGTTTTCCATAAAACAAAACAAAAGAAAAATAATATGATCACCTTATGCCAACGTTTCACGACTATTCGAGTCTTACTATACATACACTTGAGTAAACAGTTTTCGTCAAACAAACTTAACTTAACATCGTATATTACTGAAAGGAATGAAGCTCAACTGAGAAAACATTTCTACCGGATGATCACAGGTGTCACCAGATAAACATTTTGTACTTTCGTTCTCATCATGTTATCCCGGTTGCATCCAGGAATCTACTTTTGGAGCCCGGTGACAGTTGCTGCGATTAGTCCACATAGACAGAATATTTGGTTTACCACTGGGCACCTGCCGTCTGACCCTCGCAATTCAAAATGATAGCTTAGACCAGTTTCACTATATTCAAGAGATTTACTTGCAATAATCTGTTAAAGATCTTTACGATAACCAGGAATGATGTCTTCGTATCAACGCTCTAGAAGGCATGGAGCAAGCAATTACTAAAACTATATATTACTGTAACTCCACTAGGCTATACTGTCACTGTATTTTTTATAGCTAAACCACATTTTTCCTCTTTGAATGAAATGATTACGTATTTATGAGCTTTAGACAACAAAACCTAATAGCTACTCTTGGCTTGGCTCAAATGTACCAGTAAACATTTGGACAAGTAAGCACAAAATTTAACCACACACACAATCTCGTTAGTAGTTGCGTGCAGTTGTATTGTACGTTAATCTCGTACGCATTGGTCTCCTAAGTAACATTTAGCTAAACAACCGCCGAACGAATAGCCCATTTCGTAGCAAGTTTATCTAGAACGTTTTGCTATCTAGTATTTAGAATCTTATTAAGATATGCCGCAAACATTTGGTTCATTCCATTGCTTTAAAAACGCGTAGCTATTATTACTTAACTTCAGTGCTCTTTACCCTAGGTCACTGTGTCCTATTGTTGAATTGACACTCATTTTTGCAACAGCTGATCAAAAGGATACCTAGGATAGGTATATTTCTGTTTAAAGTGATTGTAAAAATCTGTATAGATACACACGTCTGTGGTCTTTCTCTAATAAAGATTGATTTATCGGAAACTGATGGAATTACGAATTCAAGATGTTTTTAACGCATTTAAATTTACAGAAATATACGTACATGTTCTCTACTACAGCGATAGAAAAGGTCCATAAAGCACGATCACATAACCTCTATGCCAGAACTGGTATAAAGGTAGTATATGAACATATTTTGGCACAGATTAGTTAAAATGAAGTCGAAATTATGGAACCCAGTAAAGCAACTTTTTGTATAGCATCTAGGAATCTATACATAGCCTGAATTGGCCATCATTTAAATCCTTTAAATCTAACATACATAATATAAGCCACAATTTAGCTAAAGTACCATTAATTACATAAGCGATAACTGGTATTTACCTAATATTGGGTTGTGATATTTTAATGCCTTTCCATTACATTATGTTCCACTTTGCCATAAATTAATTAACGAATAAGTCGCCTGGTTAGTCAAAGGGTTCCCAACTAGGGAAATACAATTTTCTATTCGGGCCGTCCTCTTCATTTAAATTAATTCGATTGTAATGGGAGAGTAAAAAGAAACATGTTAGAAATGTTCTTATAGAACGCGTAGTCTAAATTAAAATATTGGTACTGTAACGAATGGCGATAATTGAAAATAACGCCATCTATCGGTGAATTAAAGAACTAGAAGAGATTAGATGTATCGGTGGGTTAAAGCGGTTTCGTCTACTAGCTACTAGATGGCGTTGCTGTTATTACTAGAACATTGCCACGACGCTAGAATGTTTCGTCTGTAGCGAGAATGTTCGCGATTATTTCGACAGTTTTGTGGAAGCGTCTATAATGCACTAGTGATGATATCCGGCCAGTATAAATAGCGCGTGAACGAGCGGACCGGATATAATTACAATTGAATATCGGAGCGATAAACATCAAGCGAAGTGAAGTAAGTCGGAAGTGTTTAGTGGTGTGAATAGTGTGTTTTACTAGTGTTGAAAAATTAAGTGTGTGTATCTAGTGTTATTGTGTTAGTGAATAAAGTGCCGTTTTTCTGGCATAGTGTATATTATTTATCACCGAACCCCGGCTCGTAACAAATTGATGTCAGAAGTGGGATTAACCAGAAAAACTGCACTTTATTCACACACTTAATCGCAAACGGAAAAACGCTCGTGGTAAGTAGTGCCATTTGCAAATGGTAGTGCCCAAAACTAAGGTGCCGGAAGCCTTGCAGCTCTATCACAATGGTGCTTCGGGAGGTCACATGGGAGTTAAGAAGACCCTTACTAAGATTCGAGAGCGCTTTAATTGGCTCCACTGTCGGGGTGACGTCGAGGATTTGTGCCGCAAATGCACAAGTTGTGCGGCTGTGAAGGGGCCACACACTCGTAGCAGAGGTGCATTAAAGGTGTACAATGCGGGAGCCCCATGGGAGCGCATAGCGTTGGATGTCGCTGGGCCGTGTCCTGAGAGCCAGGATGGAAACAAATACTTCTTGGTTGTGATGGATTACTTCACTAAGTGGCCTGAAGTGTTTGCAATCCCAAATCAAGAGGCTACCACAGTGACCGATAAGCTGGTGCATGAAGTCTTTTGTCGGTTCGGGGTGCCCTTGGAAATCCATAGCGATCAAGGCCGGAACTTCGAATCTGAGGTGTACAAGGAGACTTGTCGCGTGGTGGGTGCACATAAAACCAGGACCACGGCTTATCATCCGCAATCAGATGGCATGGTGGAACGGTTTAACCAATCACTGGAAAGGTACCTGGCGAAGGTCGTGGAGAGCAAACAAAGAGATTGGGACAAGCACATCCAACCATTTCTCCTGTCATATCGCAGTGCAGTCCACGAAACTACAGGAGTAACACCAGCTTTTGCCAATTTCGGTAGAGAACTACGTTTACCTGCAGACTTAATCACCAGTATTCCACCAGAATTTCTACGCAATATAACGGATTACGCGACCGAGCTACGAAACAAGATGAACGACGTATACGAGCACATCAGGGAGTCAGGACAACAGATGTCTGAAAAGATGAAGACTCGCTACGATCGGAAGGCGAACAACAAACGCTTCGATGAGGGATCATTGGTGTGGCTTCATAACAAAAGTACGAAGCAAAGGAAAATCACCTAAGTTACAAGCCAGATGGGACGGGCCATATCGCATAATTACCAGGATGAACGACGTTACCTATCGAATCCAGAAGGGGTCGCGAGGTGCACCGAAGATAGTTCATGTTCATGATGTTCGAGACGAACACGTTTAAGAGAGGGGCAGTGTAACGAATGGCGATAATTGAAAATAACGCCACCTATCGGTCAAAGTCAAAGTCAAAGTCAAAATCATTTATTCATCTAGTTCACAAGGTAACGCTTATGAACGTCAAATTTTAATGTACATTACTTAATGCTTCTACATTTACATTTACTGCCCATTCGCAAAGCAATAGGTAATAAAACTCGTGGCCACTCTTTTTAATCGCCAGTGTTATGTTACATATTTTGTTTTTGTAAGGAGCTGCAACTGTTTCACATTGTAATTAATTACTTGTAAATAGTAATTAGAAACATACATAATACTTAAATAATTAAAGCAGTTACCAATTTAAGTGCTGTAGTAGCCTTCCAGTGTGAATATTGTGTAACAGGAGCATCCACTTACGTCTTATAATGTAGGCAACTCGCGACCATGTTCATAACTATGGTGGAAATATATGTTACAGAAGTGACTGTATATGAATACACAAAATTACTAAAACATTAGTTTACAGCCCATAATCACGAGTTATCTTCATCTTACAGTGCAGTAAAACCTTAATAAAATTAGTGGATCAACAATGCAAATGTAAATGTAGTACCTAAGTTGAATGACCTAATAATACATGAACAGTAATTTAAAAGAACTAGAAATATTATATAAAGATTAACTGAAAAATGCAAAGTATCTATATAATTCTAATTAGGTATAAAGATCATGAGTTGTCTAGCGTAAGTGACCAGCTATCCTTATCACTGAAATAATCATTAATAGTATAATAACCTTTCTTAATAAGGCAGTCTTTTATTTTAGTTTTAAATGTACTAAATGGTAATTCTAAAAGACTAATTGGTATTTTATTGTATATACGAATACCTATGTAAACAATGATACGGGACATATAACCTATGCCTGTTTCGAGTATCTATGTTATGTATATCGTTTTTTGTGGTAAATAAACCTATATTTTGCCTAATTTACAAAATATTAGCAAATAAAAATTGCGAGGCTACAGTAAGAATTCCTATAGACTTAAAGCGTTCCCTAAGAGTATCTTTTGCACCTAACATGTATATTGCTCTTACCGCTCGTTTTTGTAGAACGAAGATATTCTGAATATCCGCAGCTTTGCCCCATAACAAAACGCCGTAGGACATAACACTGTGAAAATAGCTAAAATAAACTAAACGAGCCGTGTCGATGTCAGTAAGTTGCCTAACTTTTCTGACGGCATACGCAGCAGAGCTGAGCTTTCCTGCAAGACATGCTATATGTGCACCCCATTGTAACTTATTATCTAATGTAATACCTAGGAGCACTGTAGAGTCTACTGTGTCAAGTTCCTCCCTATCTAGCATAATATTACGTCCCAGTTGTCTTACATTAGGTAACGCAAATTTAACGCATTTAGTTTTTCTAGAATTAAGTACTAGGTTATTTACTGTAAACCATTGTGTAACTTGTAGTAGTGCATTATTTACATCATCAAATTGATTTCTATTCCTATCTACTTTAAAAATAAGTGACGTATCATCTGCAAAAAGTACAACATCACAGATGTTTTTTAAATAAAAAGGTAAGTCATTAACCCTTTGACGACCAAGGGACATATGTGTCCCTAGCCCATAATTTGAATATATATTAATAATTAAGAAGCCTATTACCAATTATGAATTTTTTGTTTATTATTAAACGTATTATTAATATTTTTTTCATTGACGGTACTACCTAGATAGTACGAAATATTTTCTATAAAAAATGTAATATGACTGTTCGCTAAGCGCGCACTTGCCCTATTTCTCAAAAGTTTTTTGGAACTTCAAAATGTTTTATATTCTTTTTTGTTTTGCTTTAATCCTTGCTTGGTTAGTCAATTTATATTATATTCAATAATAAAACCATTATTTATATTTTTTATAGTTATAACACATCATAAACATAAAGGGACGCCAGTGTCCCAGTGGTCCGGAAGGGACACTATTTGTAATAAATTGTTAACTTATTCAACTGATGATTTTGTGAATTATCTTAATTTTTATTGATATTGAGGCAGATTATCTTAGCTATTTGAATTTAAGTATGATGTAGGTACTTCTATAAATTTTGATGGATGATAATAGTGATGAAGAAGATGATTTACACCTTGACGAAAAAGGTCAAAGGAGTTTGATACAGGATCAAGGGGTTTCTGATGATGAAATTGAAGATGTGCCTGTTCAATTTCAGGTATCAATAAGTGTGGCACCTGTACCATCGACGTCTATAACTCTTTTACACATCACTGGAGCACAAAGTAATCAAAAACTAATTTGCAAGTGGAACTAAGGAACATACGTGCCAAATAATTTGATTTCGTGATTTTTGTGATGTGAAATATAATGGCTGCGAAGTACAGATTTTTTAAATAGTTGATGCTAATGTATTGACACTCTTTGGCATGTGGAATTGTTTGAACAAATCGAAAACATCTTCCGAAAACAGCATTGACATAAGGAGACGGACATGTACACCACAAGTTTTAGGGCACATCGTGCGTAAAGTTGATGGAAAATAAAGGAATATATTTATTGATCAACTTTCTGAAATCTTTAGACATAGGCACTAGAAGACGACGCAAACCTGGATCAGTGATAAAAACGGAAATGCCCTAAAATTGTATCACATATAACAAAAATATGGGAGGAGTAGATTATATACGGATTGATCTCATAGTGTTATGAAATATATTGCTGATTGAAAATAAAATACTATCTTCGATAATTTTTTGATCTCTTAGATCTCAGTGAATAATGCGCATACTGCCTACTCAAAGCTTCATGATGAAATCAAAACTAGCCTGCAGTTCATACAAGTTCCAGTTGAAAAAACGGCTTCTCTGTCAGGCCGCATGGCGTTCCTACTTCAAAATCAAGTTCAGTTTCCAGATCTGTCAGACAAAGACAGTTTTCAATGCACCCCATTGATAACCAAACTTCTGAATGAGATGTGTCAGTTTATGCAATGTATAATAGAAATCCGAAAAAATTGTAATGGTGTTGCAAAGTACACCTTTTCTATACTAATGAATGGAAATGTTTCACTGGATTTCACCTAATTACTACTAGCTTATTACTTTAAATTGTATAGCTATCGATAAACAAACAATTTTTCTGTAATAAATTTCCAGTTTTGTATATACGATACCTCAAAAACTGATAAAATCTCTAAAACATATAATATAATTTACTAGAACAAAAAGTACCACTAATGACCATTGGGACATATGTGTCCCAAAGAATTCCAAAAAATCCAAAACATTTTATTATATTTTAAGTTAAAATTATGTTTATTTGATGCCTAATTAACTGTTTCGTATAGTTTTTATCATAATATATAGTCTCATACCCTTATGGTCCTGAAAGGGTTAATATATACAAGAAATAGAAAAGGACCTAAAATTGAGCCTTGTAGAACGCCTAGCTGTATAGGTAATTTAGAGGATGTAGTCCCATTTACATCGACACACTGAAATCTCTGCCGCAGGTACGAATCGACAATACTAAGTGCGGTTTTCTCTACGCCATAGTGGCGGAGTTTACGCAGTAGCGTGTCGTGCTGAACGCAGTCAAATGCTTTACATAGGTCACAGAACACTCCAATAGCATTCTTTGATGACTCCCAAGCACTATAAACGTGTTTTATGAGAGCAACACACGCATCAGTAGTGGATCTACCTTTAGTAAATCCGTATTGATCTTTGTGGAGCAGACTATTTAAATTAAAGTGGTTTAGTAGCTGCTTTAAAAGAATCTTTTCAAATATTTTACTAAATGCCGGCAAGATAGATATGGGCCTAAAATTATTAATTTCATTTTTACTGCCAGATTTGAATAAGGGTATAATTTTACTTAATTTCATCAAATCCGGGAATACGCCTAAGTCAAAGCATTGATTAAAAATAATAGATAGGTAAGGCGCAACAGTCTCAACTAAAGTACCTAAAATTTTAATTGAAATGCCCCAAAAGTCGCCGGTATTTTCAATATTAATTGAATTATATGCGATCAATATATCTCGTGGGGTAACGTGCTCGAATCTAAACACGCTCTTGCATTCAGGTAAACTGCTAAGCAAAAAATTTCCAGCGTCTAAAGATGATGATTGTAAACAGCTAGTAGTTGTTAAAGGTATGCTCGCAAAGTAACTATTGAACATATGTGCTACTTGAGTTTTATTGGTGACTAATAAATTGTTTTCTTTAAGTTCAAATTGGTTTTCCCGTGGTCGTGCTCTTCCTGTTTCATTATTTATAATTTCCCAAGTTTCTTTAATTATATTTGTTGAATGCTTAATTTTACTACTAATAAATTTAGATTATGCCATAATACAAACTTGTTTAAAAAATTTTGAGTACTTTTTTACATAATCTCGAAAAGGTGTGTCAAATCTATGTTGTTTCATACCATATAATTCAAACAACTTGGCTCTTCTTTTGTATATACCTATAGTGGCCCACTGGTTAAAAGATCCCATAGTACCCTTTAGTGTGACTGTTTTACTCTTGAAGGTATTTTGAAACTCATTATTTACTAGTCCAAAAAGTGAGTTATAAATTGTATTTGGATTTTGTGAGTTCAATATTGAGGTATTGAGTTTAGCAATAATATTGGTTTTGAAAAGTATTAGACGATTGGTAGTCTGAGTCCTACATTCTACTATACGTGATTTATCATATGTTGAACAGGGAAAACTAGCTATCTGTCCACGGTGATCAGAAGGGAGAGAACTAGTTACTACTGGGTTTGTAGCAGCACAAGAACTAAATATGTTATCTAAACAAGTAGAAGATGTTGCAGATACTCTAGTAGGTTCACAGAATAGGTTACTTAAATTAAATGACTTGAAAAGATTCAGAAATCTAATACACTGTGAAGAGTTCTCTAAAATATTAATATTAAAATCGCCACATACTATAATATTCTTATTACTACATTAAATTTTATTTATAGCTTCTTCCATAACAGTCTCAAATAGATTATAGTCACCAGAAGGATTCCACACAGGACAACTCAATAGTGCGCTCAATAGATAAATTAACAATATCTTTACGTTCCTTACATTTTAATAAATTTGAAGTTATTATGAGAGAACCGCTTCTAATAGCCTGCATTCTTATATACGAGCTCTGCACTGTATAATATTGATTTATAACAATAAGCTCATGGTTCTTTAACCAATGTTCAGTTAAGCACAAAACAATATATAAATTTATGTGAATAAAAGGTGAATCAAAGAACTAGAAGAGATTATATGTATCGGTGGGTTAAAGCGGTTTCGTCTACTAGCTACTTGATGGCGTTGCTGTTATTACTAGAACATTGCCACGACGCTAGAATGTTTCGTCTGTAGCGAGAATGTTCGCGATTATTTCGACAGTTTTGCGGAAGCGTCTAGAATGCACTAGTGATGATATCCGGCCAGTATAAATAGCGCGCAAACGAGCGGACCGGATATAATTACAATTGAATATCGGAGCGATAAACATCAAGCGAAGTGAAGTAAGTCGGAAGTGTTTAGTGGTGTTTCTAGTGGTGTGAATAGTGTGTTTTATTTAGTGTTGAAAAATTAAGTGTGTGTATCTAGTGTTATTGTGTAAGTGAATAAAGTGCAGTTTTTCTGGCATAGTGTATATAATTCATCACCGAACCCCGGCTCGTAACAGTACCTAGGTACATATTTTTTAACTTTATCTTATAATATAATACACTACTTAGGTAAAAAAAAGTCTAAATGGGTATTACCGCTGGAAAAACATTCAATGAGTAGTACTTATAAAATAATTATTATGTTTATTCAAATACTTATAAAATACAAAACAACGTGGGAAAATGCGAGGAATTCTGACTCATGATTATAGCTTTTCGGCTAAATAGGTAAAGAATTTACAAATCTATTTTCGTCTGTGTATAAAAGACGTTTAATGTGTGAAGAATATTGATTAAATAGCTCTATAAAGGCGGTGCTAAATCCTTTATAGGTTTGTGGTACACGTGTATATTCATTGGCGACGTAGTTTTAATAAGGTAAGCAATTGTAATCAGAAAAACGTTATGCAATGCATGCTTGTAAGCTATATGCCTTTGATGGTGTAGTCAGTAATAGCCACATGTCTACCATGGAATAACGAAAAGCTATGCGGCACTTGAGCAGTCTTACAACAATATGATAAACAGTGGATAGAAATGAACGAAAGAATGTAATGTAAATATCTCACTTAAGTATACACCTCTTCCGTATTAATTATTTCAGGGTAAACAGAGAGTTACACTCTTATATTCACAAAAAGATTGGTAAAAATATAAAAATATTTCATTTAATTGTTATGTGAAACCCACAACGTTTTCCACGTTTTTCGAAAGCTGATTTGTTCAACAAAACACACATACTTGACACCTAATTGGATAACAGTGTAGGGACTGACAAGATACCAGAGCATAATTTAAACTTAAAACTGCACTACCACGATCAAACAACGGAAGAGGTACCTCAATATTTTCAGAATCTCGAGTAAGGGCCTGAGAAGCATTTTTTAAGTCAAGTGGGGTAAGTTCCCTGTATAATTTCTGATAATTTGTTGAAAACTCGACACGGTTACACAATCTTGGCTAAGAGAATATTAAGGAAGCGAAACTTGATCTGAAGGACATAATGGTTTCTATTTCAGAGAAATAACAGGAATTGGTAATATCTATTATTGATCTGTTAAGATAAGAAGCACTGCCGGTCTTGATTAAAGAGTTTTTAGTCTGGTCTTCTTAAAGGGCCATATAAAGATTTTTACATGATGCTTAGAGATAGTGCCGCTCATTGAACCCAACTTCATTGTCAGGTGTACAACATGATAAATGCTTTAGCTTTTTTTTAGAAAGACAAACACTCCTTCATATCCCAACAGAGCGAGGTTATGGTATGATGTGTTGTGGAGATAGTTGGAGGTTGGAGAGTGACATTGGCTACATTAGCCCGACCGGGGAAGTACTACCCTCTCACAGAATATCGACGTATTGACGTAAAGTAACAGTACCTAAACTGTTGCGTTTCGTTCGGTGAGTGAGAGTGCCGGCGGCCCTATCCCCTATTCCTTCTCCCTCATCCCACTCCTTATCCAATCCCTTTTACCAACACCAAGGGGCGGCAACGCACTCGTGACTCCTGTGGTGTTGCTTGTGTCTATGGGTGGCGGTAATTGCTTACCAACAGGCGATCCGTCTGCTCGTTTGCCGTCTAATATTATTAAAAAAAATACCGATATAACCGACTTCCACGCGGGTGGAGTCGCGGGAGAAGTCTATCTTTAATACAAAAACAAAAATATCATTGACACCAGTTTTTACTTCCATCAAATGTTCTCAATGTTGCAACACAGAATCTGTTTCAAGAAAACAGCTATACCGTATACTTATAATATTGTTTTTACCTAAGTGCAGCGAAAACTTCTATAATAAAACTTCTATGATAACGAAGCAAGTTTCTTAAGAAAAGCAACGCACCAAAGTTCCATAGCAAAGTGCTTTGCTAATTTTAACGTTATTTTGAGATCCACGTTACAGACTGAAAGTGTGTTTCAAGAAATTTGGCAACGTTGGATAGAGTTGTGCGAGAAACGTATTAAGAACTGTAATTAAAAGTTACTATGCTGTTTTTGTTTTAGCTTGTAATTATTTAGTATAAACTTTCAGAAGCTGCAATTAGTAGAAAATCAGTGGTAAGTGCATATGTTTAATAATATATTAAAGCAAATATTAATATTATGTTTGAGGAATAGTGGCCGTGTGTACTGTTTTATACAATGTAAACGAGAGTCTAATGATAAATCTTCGATATATTCATTATTGATGCATTCAATAATGTAAACGATTAAAAAGTTATTTACCTTCCTTTGTGTGATAGAGCCAGGTGTAAAACTCGACACGCTGCCGCGCTCCTTAAACGAACGATTTTTCTAAATCATGCAAAATCAAGGGCGTTGGATGTAATAATACAAATCTTCGTCAAATCCCATCAAATGAAATGCAGCAGAGATGATTATATTCTAAGACCTAATATTAGCGACAACAGTTACTACCTAAACATTACTTAATAGAAATCCTTGTTCAGGCAGAAATCAAACTTATATGTCATAATAGAGATACCAGATAAAAAACCATTAAGCTGAATGTCATATAGTCAAATATCATGCATCATTTAGAGTACTAAAACTACGCGAATACCGTTAAAGTACACAAAACATATTTCATCGTTTCACGACAAAATTATTAAGAAATATAGTTGTTTACACTGCCTCGATTTGTCATCAGGAATTAGGAATTACCTAACCTGCACATTCATCAATTTATATGCAAAAACATTTTTCTCCCATACATTTTTAGGGTTCCGTACCTACAAGGTAAAAAACGGAACCCTATTACTAAGCCTCCGCTGTCTGTCTGTCTGTCCGTCTGTCTGTCACCAGGCTGTATCTCATAAACCATGATAGCTAGAAATCTGAAATTTTCACAAATTATGTATTTCGGTTGCCGCTATAACAACAAATACTAAAAATTAAAAAAAAAATAATAAGGGGGGGTCCCATATAAAAAACATGTTTTTTTCGTATTTTTTGCTCAAAATTACTAATTGTTACAGGTAGACGCTTTAAATTTTTACAGAATATGTAGTTGTATATTACCTTTCAAAATAAATAATTAAATTTAAAAAAAGTTAATAATAAAGGGGGGCTCCCATACAACAAACGTAATTTTTAATCAATTTGTTACTCGATCTTAATAAACAGGTAGAAACTTATAAAGTATTTAAGTATACATACAACGAACGTGATTTTCTTTTATAGATGATGGTACGGAACCCTTTGTGCGCGAGTCCGACTCGCACTTGCCCAATTTTTTTACATTTTCGTGGCCGTAGTCAATGACTTTCTGCTTCTATATATCTGGTTTTCATTGAGGTAGGCGTTTCGTTATAAGCCTAAAACACGCGCTAAAAAGAGCTCTTTCATTTGATGGTATGCTCATTATGATATATATCATATATTTTCCTATAAATTTCTTAAGATTCCATTGCTTTCTCTCTACATGGACGGTTCTTAATTCAAAAATATTTTTATGGCATCTAATAAGTTCCTTGCGGTAACTGCCAGGAAAAAACGTTATGCCTCCTTAAGGTGACCTTGCCTTACTTTCATACGGGTGTGAGTGTGGTGGTGTGTAAAATTATACCCGATGTTGGTAAAATTATCACTATAGTGAAAATTATCGCTGATGGCAGGTAATATTCCCCGAATGTTCCTAGTTAACTCTTAATGTTGGGTGAACTGATCTCTGATGTTGAGGAATTTTCCTTACGTTTTATGTTAGAAAAATTTTTGTGTTTTTAAATTACGGACTTTCTTCGGGCATCTTATTTTTTTTATGTGGAACATATTACAGCGGTTCATAATACTATTGTCATATAATTATATTATTACAAGTGGTAGTTACGGTAGATATTGTAGATTTGGTAAGAATAGTAGTTTTGAGAGAAAATGTGGGTACTTTTGACAGCACCAGCGGTTTTGGTAGAAATGGTAGTTTAAAAAAAAGGTAGATATGATAGTGTTAGTACGAATAGTAGTTTCGGTACAAATAGTAGTTTTGATAGGAATAGTATTTTCGGTATGAATAGTAGTTTTGGTAGAAATAGTATTTTGGCATAATATATTGTAGTTTTGGTAGCAATGTTACTTACGATTGCTACCAACGCTACCATTCCTACCAAAAGTACAATTTCGACCAAAACTATAAACGTCATTATTACATTTCTAAATTATGATGGATTAATCACACCCATACACAAAACAAAATAAATCGTGCTTCTCACAGAAATATTTAGCTGGATAACAGAAATAAAACCTATTTTTTTACTTATAAAAAAAGTTTTTATCTATATTTTTAATTTTGATAATAAAATATTGACAGATACAGAAAAAAGTGAAGTTAGCGTAAGTTAGTTACTTAAGTTTCTGATTTAATAACGTATTTTTGAGAGTAGTTGTGTTTTCAATTAGGTATAATGATGATTCTTGGAAGGAAATTGAAAAATGCTTAGAGAAGATTTGAACAAAGAATTTTGGTCAATGACGATCCCTTTTGGAGATGTGGTACCGGATGGTCCTCCTACTGCTAAAAAAATACGGGCGGAAACGGATTCAGATTTGATTAATTCTACCATCAACAATTTTCAAGTGATTTCCATTCTTGGTGACGGTAATTGCTTATTCCGCGCAATTTCTTATTGTTTAGGTATATGGAAGTGAGAATAAACATTATGAAATTCGTTTGGCCACTGTTGATAACATTGTTAATAAGTGAGATGTATATAGTAACTTCACTGTTGGGAAAGAAGCATATGGCCAGACCATTAGAAATGCAACAGATTACAAACGTGTGAGGGTGCCAATGAACAGTACGCAGGGCATGCTGAACTTCCGAGTGTAATTGAGCTGTATCCCGAGTGTAAATTCAGAGTTCACCTCGAAACCACAATACGATTACTGACTATGGTACTGGCGAAATTGTTCATAACTTGCTATGTTCATATCTTGCTAATGGCAAGAATGGTAGGGCAGCACAGTCATATTGAAGAACTTTCTTTCGTCAATGTTCAGTTATACATATTATATATATATATCCCTATTGCGCGACAAACCATTCAGTAATGCCAAGGTGGAAATTTCAAGATACCAAAGGTGCAACGCAAAGCCAATGTTGTGAGAAAAGAAGTTTTGTGATATACCTATTATATTTTTGGTAAGAATATCATATTTTTACTTATTAGATAAGGCTACAATGTACTCATCATACCTATATGTAAGAGCTTTTTTATGATATTAAAATATGCTGTGGAGCAGCACGGGTCTTCTAGTATTAAATTATTATCAGTTAACTGTGCTGCGTTTCAGAAACAAATATGAATCAATCAAGGAGTCAGTGCGATATTAAACCGATGAGAGAATTGGTGGATATTGTTAATGAATGCATTCTGTTGACGTGAATTGAAAGTCGATTTGTGGGGATCGGTACAGAAGTGCAGTTAAATTGATTATTTAAAACTACATTTGTAAATGTCAGTAATAGACTAGAGGAGAGGCTATTTGAACGCAGAAGGCCTTGCCTAAGGAGCAATTGCTGATTGGCGTGACCAGCAGACTGCTACGCAGTGTGTCACGTGTTGAAAAGACGCGTACTACTTCTAACTACCGAAGTTACATAATTGTGTGTATAACATTTTTAAACCATCGCTTTCTTAATGGTGAAGAGAAAGAACTGTAAGGAAACATGTATGTCTGTTCTCTAAAATGTTCTGGAAGACATGAGAGGTCACAGTTGGTTAGAGTTGTAGGATGAACACGATACATAATAATATGAATATATAACAATCTCTATCTCTCTCTGCTTAGGAGCAGAGTGTGAAAAAGTCCTGCTTTGTATATATTTATAAGCCGTTAAGTTAGCTTTTCCAAAATAAGTTAAGGGCAGATTTTTTTATATTTTTACGTTCTATCGCCACTAAAAATTGTATCAAAATCGGTTAACCTATTTAGTGTAAAAAGCACACAGATAGACGTCCGTATTTATAATATGGTACGAATATCGATATTGAGTTCCCTATTACCCATAGTTATTGTGTGTACCAACTAGATGCCTGTGAACGTTTATAGGAACTTGTGGGTTAATGTCCGCCGCACACGAATAGACTCCCTTTGTGCCAATTAATACGGTTCGCTGGCGTTCTTCTATACGACGAAGGAAGCTTAATCTATGTGGTATATTAATAAACACGCGTTGTTACTCAAATACCGTAATGGGGCTCATGATGTGTGATATCCGCATATTATTATATGTAGGTATGTCATTACAGTATTTTAAATGTTCATGTACTTCTATTTGGATTGCGCTAAGGTTAGAAATACCCTAATTATAGAAGAAACTTGCTTACATCTCAGATAAAAATACTAAGTAAATCAAGTATATTATTATTATTAACTAGCTTTTGCCCGCGGCTTCGCACGCGTTAACTTCAAGGTAATACAAATCTACTTTCGGTCTGAAGTTATATGAAGACACTTCTGATTATCCTAAAGACTTCAGAAATACTGACTGAGTTACTTTGTACCCTATAGGGTACAAAGTAACTCGGTCAGTATCCATTACATTATCTACCGTTATCTATCGAAAGCTAGATAATAAAATTACCTTGCATACAGTCAAATGTCAAAGCCATGTTCTTATACATGCTCAATATATCTCTATAAACATTTTCGCATTTTTAATATAAGTAGGGAAAATCGTTTCAGCCGTTTAAGCTTATTATATAACTATTAATTTATTTATGCGAACAATTGAATCAACGTGCACAATATGGTATTATTAGAGCATGCATTCTTACTTCCAAGAGGTAAATTTGTGCCACACAAACTTCTACCCTCCCTACAATCCCTCTCAGTTTAATTTTTGCAACTTATGGTAGCCTATGTCCGTCTCTATGGTCCAATATATCTCTATATTAAATTTCAACAAAATCAGTTCAGCCGTTTTAGCGTGAAAACGGAACATACATACATACATACACACTTTTGAATTTATAATATTAAGTAGGGATGTGGGTTTTAAGTTATAATAATTAAAAAGACGATTCCTGCAGAAGGAATAAATTTCGTGTCAGGGGCAATATTTCAAACATTTAATCAACGATCACAAAGCACCCGAACTTGATACACCAATTCCTGCAATCGCACTTGGGTGGGAGTTCGAATCGAACAATTAGTGTTCTCTTGTGTGAGAATCGAACCTACGATACGTAGAGTAACCGAACTACAAGGAGACTGCTTGCCACTCGTCTATTTATTATGGACTCAGGCAGAGGTGTAAATTTACACCCACATTTCGCTATGAATTTTTAGGTCCCACATCCATAGGGGGCGAGCCTATATAGTCACCGTCTCCAGCTATATGTTTAAACTAGAACTATTTTGCAAAAAATAGCCTCTCAATACTGCCGCAGCAACTAAAATCAAAATCACCCTCGGCAAACTGATTAGGTTGCTCCAAATTCTACGATAATCGAAACTCAAAGTGAACCAATCAACGCGAAGATGGCCATTAGGAGCTCTTAGCAGTAAGCAGCGGTGAAAAATATTTGATATTTAGAAAGACAAAGGTTATCATCAAATTAATCTTACTGGACGTATGGCGTTGTGGTTCAAGCTGTCACCTCACCCGTTTGAACTGCGCCACCGAAGATATCACTTTTTGTTATCCACAAACTGTTATTTCGAGTACTTTCTGACCGAACATTAAATGTTTTAATACTGCCGCGTGACACAGGATTTGTTCCTATTGCGTAGCAGATTTAAAAAATATATGTTTTGTGTGGAAAATTACAGATTCCTTCAAATCTTTCATGTTAAGCTTACGCCTAAGTTGGCAATTGATTTTCACGTTTGAATAAATAGTATCAACAGATATTTACGAAAAATATTGGAGAAGCTGAATAAACATCTTACATTGCGAAGTTTCGGTGGAAAATTTTCATCACGGGAAATATGGAGCAAAGGAATATTTTTTATAATTTTTTATTTTTGCCGGTCAATATATTTCTTATTGTGGGCTTCCAAATTGCCGTGACAACAGAAACTAACCGATTATCTTCACCAACCGCTACGGGACGTCGAGACGTTGAGTGAATCGATAAAGAACGAGTCTCAGCCCCAGTTATACTGGGATTTTATCGTCATCATCATCAGCCCTGTATATACATTTACGGTTCCACTGCTGGGCACGGGCCTCTTTTATCTATGAGAAGGGTAAGGCCATAGTCCACTACGCTGGCGAAGTGCGAAGTGGAATTCTATATAGAGATCAAAATAAAAATGAAATGGATTCATGATGATTTACATCACAACACATATATAACTTAATGGTCCAAACTATTAAAGTATGAAAAACATCTTATCCGAAATCCCTCATATTTTCTGCTCATAGATCGTTATTCTATTCCAAAGCAATACTTTTGAGCAATGTCTATTGGTAACCTTGTGCAGTTGCCAAAGACGGCATACGGTAGAACGTCCTATGACAGGCCACTTAAAACTTTAAATTTTATGACTTGACCGCTACTAAAATATTACCCTTTTGTAGATTTTGCAGACAGAATGTATGTGATAGGTATTTTAAAATAGAGAAAATATTTTATTAGAATGTTGTTTGAAAATGTTCAAACTTCGATTACATCTCTATTTAAAATTATTATGATGATGATTGATGATGATTAACACTTTATTGTACACCAGTAAACATAAAGAGATACAATATTTAATGACATAACTTTAATCTAGTTGCACAACAGGGTGGTTTTATCACAAAATGCGATCTGTTCCAGACAACCTAGTTTGGAAATACAGTTAATAAAAGTACAATAGTGCGGGTTACAGTGTACCATGAGGAACAGTGTCATAAATCGGTAAAATAATAGGACATAATATTATGTCAATACAATTTTATATGAATAAAAAACATAGAATACGTATAAATCGTATTTACAATACAAAATAATACTTATACCAAATACCAAACCAATACTTATATACAGTAGATCAATAAACTATATACACCGCTATTTTTTAATTAGTACAAAAAATTTAACAGGGCACTAAGTATCTTTAACTGATCATATTTATGTAGTTGAAAAATAAAAACACTAAGTCCCAAAACTGTCTCAAAACTGTCCACAAAAATACGTGATAATTGGTAAATGCAATACTAATACTATGACCGACCCGTGTACTATCATAGTAAAATGAACATTGATAAATTACCCCCCCCCACGCCCCTCTGCGCCTGCGCCACGCCCCGATGATGCGACAAACAGTACTACTAAATTGCTAGCGAAGTGAGCGTATCTAATTTCATTGCAAAAGTTAATTGTTTGTCTACGTTTGCCCGACGCGATGGCCTATCATATCAGTTCATATCACGGGAGTATGTAGCTATGCTTCGTGCGTACTTTTTGAGTGGAAAAATCGCGAGTGCAGCTGTGTACCCGTGGACATCGTACTGTGAGTTTACAAAAGTGACCGGGTCAGTGTCAAACATTTAAAACAGTGCATATTGGATGCTTTTGACAACGGTGGTGGACATTTCGAAGGACAATGGAAATACTTGTAAGTTTAGTAAATAATACGTACTTAAGTAAATAATAATTTGTAGCGGGCGGCTCAAAATCGGTCTGTGTTCTCCACACACCTTGAGGAAGGCCTATGTCCAACAGTGGACGTCTCTAGGCTGACATGATGATGATAAAATAATTTGTAAATAGCAGATGATTCTAACTTCATAAATACGCCAAAATTACTCTTTTCTTTTAGTCCAGAACACCATCTTTTATTTTGATATTTGTTTGCTTTCTAATTACATACCTCCGTATTTAATTACTTGTTAAACGATAAATTTTACTAGTCCTAAGCCCGAATGAAGTATGAAGGAGAGGGTAGAATTAATAAAATTAAAAAAATAACTACCTACATTTATTATTTTTCTTCATTTTATTTTCTATGGCTACCTACATCATAAGTGCAACAGAGAGAATGCGAATGAGCGGGATGGAATATTATCAATGAATTAGTGAATGGATTGTAAAATATGACTATGATTTGAGTGAGATTTTCTACAATAAACAAATGATAATAACTTTGCTCTTTATTGATATTATGAAATTCTTACGTCACATATATGATAATAATATCTTCGCTAATCTGGCCTTAAAGTTTTTGTACTAATTAAAAAATAGCGGTGTATACTAAACATGATATAATATTCATATTATTATATAAGTTATATAGATACATATATATAATTATTATATTTAAATATATTTATCAATATATACAACTGTCATGATAATTGTGACAAATAATGATCTGTGACAAGGTTTTTAAATACAGGGAGAGATTGAGCCCGTCTGATTGTTTCGGGTAACCCATTCCACAAACGCTTGCACTGTGAATGATTTTTAAAGGAAAACTGTGGAATGAGTAGGGACCTTCAATTTAAGATTCTCTGATGATCTCAAGCACTTCGAATGAGTATCATGTAGATATTCGAATAGTCGTTTAAGATAAAACAGAAACGAAGGATTAAAAAGTATGTTATATAGAAGGCAAAGGATGTGAGTATGCCGTCGAAGGTGGATTGGCAGCAATTTGAGCTTGTTACAGAATTCAGTGATGTGGTCATATTTACGTAAAGCATATAATTATGAAGTTTTGGAGGCGCTCTAGTTTATCTAGCTGGTCCTCATTGAGATCTAGTTAGCTGGCACCGTCAGCTTATCATCATTATCACCCTGGCGTTATCCCAGTTGCATCCAAGACTGGAGCCGCTTACTAGTCTAGCCAGATATGACAGAATATTCGCTTTTCCGCGAGCGACTGCCGTCTGACCTTCGAAACCCGAAGGGCTGGCGATAATATTATCTAAAATATCTCGAAAATATCAAAAATATGTACCTACACAAAGGTACCGTTTGCGTTTGTAGAACATAACCTAAATTGAAATTCGTTGGTAGCTTTTTCTTAGGAAATACGGCGAGCTAGGGACAAATGGTTTTTGTAATTTAAATACCATTATAAACGCTACAAATGAGGTAAGTTTCATGACGTCACAATAAAGTATACTGTGAAACCAAACTCCATACTTTAATGCCCATACTCCTTTCACAGTCTGCTTGAGAATAAATTTGTATATTATCAGCATAAAGATGGTAGGAAGAAGAAATATTATTGGATTTAGAATTAATAAAAATTAAGAAGAGCAAAGGAGATAAAACGCCGCCCTGTGGTACACCCGCAGAATTATCGCACCAGGAAGAAAAAGTTTCATCCAGGTGGACACGCTGCCAGTGGTAAAACAGGTCTAACAACTACGAAACCAATCGATTACTGATGGAGATATGTTAAGAGAGCTTAAAATGGCAGTGAGAATATCAAAGACTACAGTATTAAACGCATTGCTAAAATCTAGCAAACAGAAAATGGTGAACTTGACATTCTTCATACCTGACCTGAAATCATCCGTTATATTGATCAGCGCAGTAATGGTACTATGACTCGTACGGAAAGCAAATTGGAAGGGATTGAGGATGCTATGTCGAGAGAGGAAAGAGTTTAGTTGGTTATGGATAAGACGTTCAAGAAAAGGTAAAAAAGAAAGGTTTAGAAAAAAAGGGTAAGATCGATATAGGTCGATATTCAGAGAAGGATTCAGGATTAGATTTCTTAGGAAGAGGAACTACGTGGGCATCGTTCCATGTTGTAAAGATGCCGCTACAAATAGAGAAATTAAGTATGTGGGAAATGATAGGAAGGATCTCATCAAAGATAGGGAGGATAATATTCCGAGTAATACCATCGCTACCAACTGCGTTGGATGTCATAAATAAAATGCTCTTCTCAACATCACATGCAGTAAACTGACTAAAGACAAAAGGAGGGTGATCGGGGGTTGAAAACGACGAAAGGTAATATAAAGTATTCGTTTTTATTGTCCTATCAAAATTGGATGAAGCAGAGAAGTGCTTGTTTAGCAAATTTATATTAATATTGAAGGATTTTGTATTCTGACTTTGCTTTCCAATTTATATTATGTTACTGACTAACTGACAGACAACGCACAGTCAAAACTAGTAGGCATACGATGCTAAAATTTGGCATATATGTAGTTTCCTTGGAGATCTTAAGGGTGTACCAAGAAGAGATTGTCTGAAATTCCCTTGGGATCGGGCAGAAACGGTTAAATTAAAATAAAATGTGCGCCGGTAGCTGCAGGCATTTAGTACTAGATAAAAAGGAGCAATATCATTCTGTAGCATATACTATGATACTTGTGGACGGGATGTAATCGCGTACATACTTCATTCAGAGTATATGTAAATATTACTTCTTTAGGTGCATAGGGTTCCCATCAAGAACTTAGGGTCCCAAGCCAACCTCACCTGCAAGTGGTGCACCTGCCGATCAACGGACGAGGCTCTGGCAAAAAAAATATTCCGATAAGCGGCAATAGGCTCGCCACCTATTACGTGGGATCAAAACACTGGCGAAAAGTGTGCGTTTAATATGCCTCTGCCTACCCCTTCGGGGAAACAGGCGTGAGTGTATGTATGTATGTATGTATGTACTTCTTTATACCCGTTTTGGCCTAGCTTACATCAGCTATAGTCACAGTTAGACACTTATAAGTCCATTAGAAACTGCAAACAAATATCAAATAATACATACAAGTAGCGCGAGATTAAATGAGTTTATCATTTAGCTTCAAATACAGTACTAAGCCAACGAGACAGATTACATTACCTGATACAACTGAAAAAAAACATCACAACCGAGACCATTTACTAAAAGCGTGTACATTGCCTTTTATATCTACACGAAAAACACGATCAATTTTACACGCATAACACAAAAACACCACATCAAACCAGTACTCAATTGCGGCAACGGCTCCCATCGGCCTTAAATACCCATACGAAAAACATAACAGAATAAGGACGATATATGAAAATGGCGCTGGTAATAGATACCTGGTACCATCAACTGTCATAACCATAAATGCTTCGCAAATCCCCCAGGAGTTTCACTACATTGCTTCTCCCAGTTTGGAAGCTTTCAAAAACCGTGTGTGGGACAATATATTCTCTCATAATGTCGAAAAATGGGGAGATTAAAAATAAAATTCGCATATTTTTTTGTCGTAATTTTATCAACGGGTCTACGGTAGATGTTTGATAAAAAGTGATTTATATCTGTCAGGTATGACGGAAACATCTCATAAACATTAAAATAATGGTATAGGTTTTGTCTCGTCATAATGCTAACAACGGAAGTCAGAGGCACATAGCCTTTTAAATATTTACAATGGCACCGAAATAATGTGGTACGATGCTTATTTTTAAAGCACATTGTTACATAAATAAATATCAGTCTATATGAATACAAATTATTTATTTGTGTAAGTATTTTGATTAATTTACTGATACAGTTCTGCTTTTAGCTTTTAGTTTCACGATGAATCTATCATCAGCCTTTAACAGTCCACTGCTGGACTAGGCCTCTCCTTTGAAAGGAGGAATTGGCCTACTATACCACGCTGGCCAAACGGATTGGTATAGGGTTTGTATCAAGTTTTCCTTCTCTTACAGTGCTGTTCTCTGTATAATATGCTCCCTCTGTCGGCTCTTACGACACCCGTGGGATGATATGGGGGATGAATCTATATACGTATATAAAACGAATCCGTTACTGACTAACATATTATACACAGCCGAAACTACTAAGCGCATGTATATTCGTTTGGTGGTAAGAGTCCATTAAAAGGGATTGACCGAAATTCCATTTAATTCCATCAGCATGGCAAAAAAGATAACGTTTTGCAGTCAAAATGACAGAAAATAAAACAAAATATGCAAACGTAGCTGCTGCCATCCTCTAGTGTGTAATAATATTTTTATTAAAGGTATTACGCAATTATTACGTTAAAGTGCATAACAGCCAAAAACACAGTAAATCAAACTGATTTATACCCAAACACCGTCAGAGCCAAAACCTACTGATACAATTATTCACATTTTACTTTTTGCTTTTAAATATAATATGTTAACATTTTACGTCGAAAAGAGTACACAAAGTTTCATTCTTAATTTTGTTGCTGCATAGTATGTGTACGTTGCGCTCTTTCATTATGATAATTCTTAACGTGTGTAGAATTTTTGTGCAGTTTCCTAGTCTAAATTGCACTGGGTGTATTTTCATACATAAAGTTTTATTTAAATTTTATGTATAAAGGCAGCGATAGCGTAGGGGAGATACCAACAGACTACCATGCAGGCGGTATCGGGTCCGGATCCACGGCGCGCACCACTGATTTTTCAGATATATGTACATATTGAATTGTTAGTTATCGCTCACCCCGTGCCTTGGAGAGCACGATAAGCAGTTAGTTCCGGCTGTCATGGAGATATATTTGCCAGCCACTATAAGTAATCAGTACCTCTGAATAAACTGATTCTCGTCTAAACCATGGTACGTAGCTATACCTTTTGATTGCAAAGGTCAGACAGGCAGTGGCTCTGTTATGGCTGCTACACACAGTGCCGGCGGCATGGGGCGCCGGCTTTTGTCGCGCGGCTCATGCCACTGGCTTTTGGCGGGCGTCGGTGCCGCCGGCATCGGCCGCAGAAAGCCGCCGTGCATCATTCCAGTTGTATAAAACGTAGGGTTGCCAACGTTTTTTGGCAAATTTTACTATCTTTAAATGTTTCCTAGCTTGTTTGACAATAAAAAAAAATTATAAACAATTAGTTTTTAATAACGTTAATTATTGACGTTCTATTTCTTTCTTCTCGCCACTTTGGATTCATCACTGAACTCTTTCATTCTGAACTTCTGTAGTGGCGCGGACGGAGACGGAGATATGATTTTAAGTATAAATTGCCTCCGGGCTCCAGTGGATAGTGTATGCCACTGCTGATTGGAGATCCCGGGTTCGATTCTCGGGTTGGGCAAAGTGTTACTGAGTTTTTCCGAATTCTCAGTAGCAACACGGAGTCTGGTGATGTGCCCGGTAACAGCGATAGGCTCGTCCCCTATTACGTGGGACCTAAAAATTCATGGCGAAATGTGGGTGTAATATTACACCTCTGCCTACCCCTTCGGGGATACAGGCGGATACGGGTCTATACTATTGCCGATTGCCTTTTTCTGTAAAAAATATTTACCATCAGTGGTAAATTTCTTTAAGAACTCTTCGAGTCTAAGTAGTTCCCATCTTCCATTTAACTTATGTGTAACGTTATATAGATAAGTATTCATAATTAGTGTTTGGTTTTTACACGTCACAGTAAGGGTTGGAAGTAAAGTATTTTCATATACTTTATTTGTATACAAAAGTATAAAGTATAATTGCCAAAAATAAAAAAGGATTATTATAAAGTATGGTGTTAGTTATTATAAAGTATGGTTGACAACCCTAATAGAACGACAACACACAAGTAGCAAGTTGCAACCCGCGGCCGGCCGGCGGCATACCCGCGCGGCCATGCCGGCGGCTCATTCGTGCGGCCAGGCCGGCGGCCTTGTGTGCCGCCGGGCGCACGCGGTTTGGCTGGCGGCCATGCCGGCGGCGAAGCCGCCGGCCATCCCGCCGGCACTTTGTGTAGCAGCCTTTAAAAAGCAAATTTTTTGTCAAGTCCGCTTGGACTAGTAAGCGACACCCGGGTTGTAACTAAGATAACGCTAGGACGGTGATAGTATAAAATAAATTAAGAAATAAAATTGTCGACTTCTAATCACATTTCTAGTCTCATGGTGCGCCGTTTGTAACAGATTGGCAGCACTTGGATGGATGCCTGCCTGTTGTGGCATTTACATCAGAGTGCTATTTTATGCTTCGAAGGGCACGTAGTGCAGTTGGTTCCGGTTCTTATCTCAAGAGCAAGATTGTTAGGCCATGGCGGAGGACGCCGGGAGGCCTTCATAGATACTGTGACACCTGAGAATACCATGCACCCACATGTAAAAGAAAGAAACTTTTCATCAATCAACAATATTACTATTTCATATTTAAATACTTTCGGTGCCTTACTAACTGTTTTCAATAATAATGAAAAATTTGTATTGATTTTTTATTTACCTATTATAAAAATAAATATCTTTGAAAGTAGGGTTAAATTCGTTGATATTGGGTTATAATATGTGGTTTCACAGAAATTTCGCAGAACTTTTTTGTTGCTCAATGTCTTTATTAATCGCATTATAAGACTTCAGTATAAGCTTCCATCGCTTGTTATGCCATTACGGAATTCCATTGAAAGCTTCAACTTCTTGTATCCACTTACCATTAATCCGAATATTCGTATAAAATCTTATATTTTTTAGATGTTTGTCTCGGCCAGGGTGTTCCTGTGTACAAAATGTAAGTATTTCCAAAAAAGGTAAATCTGTACGTCTATCCATTATCTACTAACCATAGCACAAACTATGCTTCGTTTAGGAATACATAGATGGTGTTAATGTGTATGTGGTAGAATATTAAAATTAGAATTATATTTCCATCCACAAAATTTCGCGTATATAATAATGGTAAGATACTAAAAAAGCGGACCCAGATCTTCAAAACCAAAAGTTTTAAATGCAACCAAAATGCGCGATTCAATACATATATTATTCAAATACCCTTTTTCCAACACTTTTTATATATCTCCCCACTCCATCTCACGAAATACGCGAGCAGCAAAAGGGCATTAAATTCCAAATACATCAAAGTCACGTGAATTCATTTCTGTATCAAATATACGGACATAAATTTTAAATCTAGGCTTTAAATCGAGTGAGTTATCATTCGGTTCTTTGTTGCTAATGTGTGCCATCTATCATGTGATCTGTCGTTATTGGATTTATCTCTTGATATTCGGACAAGTAATATTTTCTTGTTAAGCTGGTAGTGCTTCTAGGTTTGTATTTCTCGATAGAACTGGAATACGGGTTGTTCATACAGATTATTATTCAAGTTCCTTTTCACAATAAATGTTTTGGTATGTAGTAATAGGTAGGGTGAGTGTCAGCCGTCTGTATCGTACGATAAATTCAACGTGGTCAAGTAATATTAGCTAGAATAATTTTTAAATATAAGTGTAAAATACCTATGTCCTGTAAACCTGGTAAGACTAGAAAGTGAACCCGGATTTCAAGACATAAGATTAGGACTCATCAATCGTGGCCTTAGCGTACTATCGGTACGCAAAGACCATGATTATGACAATCAATAGTTGGAGGTGGGTGACCATTTGCAACTTAATTGCTACTTTATAACATAGTTCTTTGTGATAAATTGGACTAACAAATATTATTTGTTAGCTTTACGGTCACCCTTGATTGTATATTTAATATGATAAATAAATTAAAGCACTCAGTTTTATAATGTAAGGTTATATTATATCAATGCTCCATGATACTTATAAATGTGCCAAGGCTCTGTATTCATGTATAAATACGCTCATAATTAGACAAGTAATATTACATAATTAATCCGTGTTATGTACCTACTATTTATTGTTCATACAATAATTTACTATAACTTAGTATGAATGTAATAGCTGCATAGGGTTCCCACCAAGAACTTAGGGTCCCAAGCCAACCTCACCTGCAAGTGGTGCACCTGCCGATCAACGGACGAGGCTCTGGCAAACAAAATGTCCCAATAAGCGGCAATAGGCTCGCCACCTATTACGTGGGATCAAAACACTGGCGAAGTGTGGGCGTTTAATATGCCTCTGCCTACCCCTTCGGGGAAGCAGGCGTGGTTCTGTGTGTGAATGTAATATTTACCGGATACATTATTATTTTATTGTACATAAAGTCGCAACACTTTAAACGGAAGTATTGTCCTTGTGATTTGAACAGAACTGAGTATGACATTATATTTTGAGCTGTTGAATCGAAAGGTTGTTTCATTTACTACGGAATTCAATATTAGAATTATAGATAGATCTGTAGATTTTAGATTCGTTTTTGACAGTTTTTGACATAAGCTCCGTACAAAATATGTCAAACACGAATCTAAAATCTACAGATCTATCTATTGTTCGGATATTGAAAATGGCCGTTAATCCGTGCAAATCGTATCAATCCACGTCATTTTTCTGAGATAAGGAGTCGATCCTTTATCTCAGAAGTGGGATTTATCAAGAACGCCCACGATTTTAAAGAAATAGCGCCAGCCCGTAGAAAACACGTGTTTTTGTTGGCATTACAAATTGACTTAAAGTCAGTTGCGAACTTGGATACAACGACCAGCGACGTCTCGTCATAATCGGAGCAGACATAAGCGCCGTCATGATCGGAGTAGGAGCAGTTCGAGTAGTTCTTACGAGCAAAGGTGGCGAAAGCTGCGTACATCAGTGAGTTCACCGGAGCCCCGGAGAAGCAGAGCAAAACTTCATTGCAAAAAACATGCAAGCCGTCGCAGCAGGAGCATTAGCAGCCGTGGAAACCGTCATGAAGAGGCGTCGAGGTGCACCCGGAAGAGGCAGCGTAGCAGTGGCAATCGCTGCACGCGAGCTGCCAGGGCGAGGTCGCAGGTCAGTGGCCATTTCAAAACACCTGATCGAGTGAGTATACCTAACGTTCTTAACAGTGACACACAGACATTTTTGTGGACATTTGGTGGAAGCTTTAGTTAATAATCGACCGCAGGGAAATAAATTTCCTATGCTTGGCAATGTCATTCCCGAGTTCGATCCTATGGTTAAGGGGCAAATCATTCACATGTGGCTCAACAAAGTCGATGAATGTGCAAGGCTTTATTGCTGGGGTGACGACCAGACGAAACTTTCCAGTGTAGCGAAAACGTGGCATCAGGCCCTACCAACCATGTCCTTTTCTTGGCCCGAATGGAAGCTAAATTTAAGGGAATCCTTTCCAAGTAGTGACAACTATGCTGAGTTGCTAACCGAAATGCTGTCAAAACGCGTAAAGTTCAATGAATCACTAGAACACTATTACTACGAAAAGCCTAAACCTGCTCAATCGATGCAAAATACAGGGTAAAAGAGCAGTTGATTGCTTATTGTATGGCATAGATGATCGGTCATTGAGGTTAGGGGCTAAGGCGGTAAAGTGTCAATAACCAGAACAAGTTTTAAAATACTTTCAGTCAATTAAACAACAGTCTCGTGAGTTGGATAGAACGAAAACAAATTTCAATAAACATCGTAACTCTATCGCACTAAACACTAACCTTAGGCAGTCCAATAATATTAATGAGCCACGGGCTCAAAAACCGCAAAATAATACGCCCATTGTGTGCTATAACTGCAATGAACCTGGGCATTTCAGCTTCAAGTGCACGAAGAAAATTTTGAAGTGTAATATTTGTAATAATTTAGGTCATTTAACTACCAATTGCCCTAGATTACCAGGTGAAGCCTCAAGTAGGCAGGATAAAGGCAAGGATGTAATGCGTATTGAAACCAAAAGCACTAGCGATTCTAAATATTTATTGCACTTAAAGCTCAATGGTGAGACTATCCAAGGTTATGTAGACTTAGGTAGTCGGTGTACACTGATCCGATACAGCGAAGCTATCGATAGAGGTCTTACCTGGACCAGCAACCATTTGCCTGCCATGAAGGGTATAGGAAATAAAATAGTCATGCCGATCGGAGTTACGAATGTAAAAATCGAGATACAGAACATTGAAGAGGAATTATGTGCGTATACAGTTGATGATAGTACAATTAAATACCCGGTTTTAATAGGGCATAGTTTTCCTGAAAAACCAGGGATCGTTATAACAAAAACGACAGACTCCTTAATTTTTAACCGTGATGGTTTAACTTCAGCTTATGTTGGAAGAAGAAGTTGCCATACCGCCTAGGGAAATGTTCGTGTTACCGGTCACGTCTAGTAACAGTTACTCGGGTACTGTATCGGTAAACGGTTCGTTACGTGGCGTTGGACAAAATGCGTTCTATTTAATGCCGGTTGTATATGAGGTGCACAGTGGTAGGTGCGTTATATTAGTACAGAATTTTAGTGACCAATCTATTCAATTGAAGCGTGGTTCTCTGATCATCATCATCAGCCTTTAACAGTCCACTGCTGGACTAGGTCTCTCCTTTGAAAGGAGGAATTGGCCATACTATACCACGCTGTCCAAACGGGTTGGTATAGTGTTTGTATCAAGTTTTCTTTCTCTTACAGTGCTGTTCTCTGCATAATATGCTCCCTCCGTTGGCTCTTACGGCACCCATGGGATGATATGGGGTGGTGACATTCCGTAGTCTTTATCCGTCACCACACGGACTGTTGTGAATAAAATTCTATCTAAGGTCAATTATGCGATTATATACATGGACGATGTGTTGATACCCGCACAAGAGGGTTTACTTCGTTTAGAGGAGGTATTACAAGTTTTGATGGAGGCTGGCCTTACTTTAAAAATGCAGAAATGTAGCTTCTTCTGCGTTGAGTTAGATTTCCTAGGGTTTCATGTAAGTAGTGATGGAATTCGCCCGGGTACACGAAAAACATCAGCTATAAGGGATTTCCCAACTCCACGCAATATATATGAAGCTAGGCGGTTCATTGGCTTGACCAGCTTTTTCCGCAGATTCGTAAAGAATTTCGCACTACTGGCTCGTCCGTTGACAAATTTATTACGAACAAAGTTTGAGTGGAGGTGGTCTAAGGAGGAGGAAGAGCCATTCATTATCTTAAAAGAGAAGCTAGTAGAGCACCCAAATCTTGCCTTATATAATAATAATTAATTTATCCTCAAAAATACAAAAAGGTACACTACAATTAGCCTTAAATTAGTTTAATTGGTATTACTAGCCTAATGTGTTATATTTAGTCTTACATAATATTATACATGGCTGAAAAAACAAAAGTGTACATAAGGCAAAAAAAAAAACTATTTGCACTATTGGCAAAAAACAAAGATTGCGTTATAGTTATAATACATCGGCTACCTGCTCGAACTAGGTTATACCTGTGTTTCGAGCTGACGCTTGATTATTACATAATGATGCAATCTACAATAATATTTTGTTATATGCAAACATTAAAACATAGTATTTAAGTAATTAAACTTATTATGATTTATAGTAAAACTTTATAGGCTAATTTACTTTAAAATAATAATACAAAGACGAAATACAATTTAAAATTTCAGATCAGTTAGTAATGAAATTTATCAGTGCGTAACCACACGTAAAAATAAAACACAACACGTAAAAATAAAAATAATATTCTCAGAATATTGGTAAAGTTCATTTTAAAATGTCTAGTAATTTTTCTGTGTCGTCGTAATTGAGCTTTTGTAAATATTCTAATAATGTTGTACTGCATATTTTATAACTATGACTATATATATTGAGTAATTTATTAAACTTATTATACAGGAACGGGCCTAGAAATGTGTTAAATCTATTAACAAAGACATGATTCGTGTGAGGTTTTGTACAAACTAGGTCCTTTCTTCTTCTTTCAAAAGGAATAGGAGAAAAAGGGATTTCAGTGTGCTGTTTTAGTATAATGTTAAGTATAAATAGTTGGCGCACTGTTAGCACGTTGCATGACAAGTAGAGTTGGTGCGTAGGGAATTTAAAAGGACGAAAAGTAGCAACTTTAAGTATTGCTCTTTGTGCTCGTTCTAGCGGCAATAGTGCTGATTTTGCCGCGCCACCCCACGTTGTAATGCCATATGTTAGTATGGATTGACACAAAGCTAAATAAACCTGTTTTATTAATTTGTAGTCGGCTATGTTACGTAGTTTTTTGAAAATATAAATTAATTTACGCGTTCTCGCGCATACAATATCAATGTGTTTACGAAAATTTAGATTTGTGTCGAGTGTTATACGTAAATATTTGATATTGTCAGTTTTAATTAATGTAGGACAAGTACATGCTAGGTCAGCGTGCATTCTACAGTTGTGTGCATAAATGTGTAGGTTAGCAGGTGATGGATTAGTATTTCTCATTCTAAATAATATGTATTTCGTTTTGTCTATATTCATGGTTAACAGATTTTGGTATATATATGACCCCAAATTAAACACCGAGTTGCACACGGATGCATCAAAGTATGGTATAGCAGGAATTCTCATGCAGATAGGTTCGGACGATCTACTTAGGCCAGTAGCATATTACAGCCGTAAGACTACTGCAGATGAGCAGAAGTTTCACTGATTTGAGTTAGAAACACTTGCAGTCGTTGCGTCGCTTAGTCGTTTTCGCGTATACTTGGAATAAAGTAGTTACCGATTGTAATGCACTTCGAACTACCTTGACCAAAAGAGACCTCATTCCTCGGATCTCTCGTTGGTGAGTGCAGTTTCAGGAATACGACTGCAAAATTGAGTACAGACCTGGGTCTCGTATGGCTCACGTCGATGCTCTTAGTCGTGGCCCTTTTACTGAGCCTTCTGAGGAGGACACAGACCATATTATTGATATTTTACATGTGGAAGTACGCGATTGGATCGATACTGTGCAAAGCAATGATAGCGAGATAAGACGCATAAAAGAGATTTTAGAAGATGACGAGACTAAGTTTATATCAGACGTTCGAAAGAATTACCAATTGAAAGGAAATTGTATATGTGTACAGAATTTTAGATGACGGGTTGCGATGGGTGGTACCTAGGGGTTGTAGATGGCGGGTGTTGCGCATGAATCACGATGAAGTAGGACATTTTGGCTACGATAAAACATAAAATCGATTAAAGGGGTCGTTTTGGTTTCCTAAAATGCGTAAATTTACAAAGAAATATGTCGCAGCTTGCTTAGAATGTGCGCATCAAAAGGCACCTGGAGGTCCCAAGGAAGGAATGCTCCATCCTATACCGATAATAGATAAGCCATTTCACACGCTTCATGCGGACCATCTGGGCCCATTTATTTGCTCAAAAAGGGGTAACACGTATTTATTGGTAATTATAGACGCATTTACTAAATACATAAATATATGTA
The DNA here is from genome assembly GCA_944739405.2 of Euclidia mi. NCBI lineage: Eukaryota > Metazoa > Arthropoda > Insecta > Lepidoptera > Erebidae > Euclidia > Euclidia mi. Next base: position 114,414,111 of record OX123183.2, read on the forward strand.
CGTGCCGTAAGAGATACTAAAACAATAACTACAATAAAGGTTTTTAAAGAACATTTTAGTTACTTTGGGTTGCCTTCGCGACTAATAACGGATCGTGGTTCGTGCTTTACGAGTTCAAAATTCAAGAATTTCATAGAAAAACTAAATAAACATTCTTAATGCACCCCTAGAGCTAACGGACAGGTGGAACGTTTTAATCGTACCATATCCGATGCTTTAAGCGCTAAATGTCACGGTGGTAATGATAATTTATGGGATGACCATATCGGTGACATACAATTAGGGATTAATAAGACTATTAATAAAACTACAGGCGCAAGCCCTTCAGAGTTGCTGTTTGGCTGTAAATTAGTTAGTGCGGCTGAGAACGTTCTATCTGACGCGATTGTTGACATATCAGAACGCATAGACGGTGATAATTTGATGCGGTTGAGGTCAAATGCAAAGGAAAGAATAGAAAAACAGCAAAATTACTCTAAAAACAGAGTTTGACAAACATAGGAAGACCCAGACAGAGTTTAAAAGAGATTTAGTAAGAATAGAAAGAACCGTGATAGATAAAGACCACGTAGGAAAATCAAAGAAACTCATTCCTAAATTCCAAGGTCCGTACCGAATTCTTAAGGTTTTAACCAATGTTAGATTTCTAGTCAAAGACTCCCCTCTAACGAGAAAAGGTCATAAGAGATATGAAAATGTTGTCGCTTTGGACAAGATACATTCATGGTTGAGCTTTAATGGTTACATTAGTGACAGCACCGAAAGCGATATAGAAGACAGTGTTGATGTAGGTGAAGAATAGACAAGTTATAGAACGTAACAAGAGAAGTCGACAGGTTGATAACAATGTATTTACTTTTTGTGATAAGTGATTGTGTGTGTCATTGTTAAAAATGTTATTACCGGCATATTATGAAAGCAATCAGTGCAGATAGCGAATGGCACTAAGAAATTGGTGTCGCACAGAAGATTGCGTGATAGCGAATGTGATTTATGATGAGAGCGCGGTTTGTCATGAGCGGTCAGTGCAGATAGCGAATGGCATTGTAATGGTGTCGCACAGATAACCGTAGATTGTGGCAAATTGTGCAAGATATTGATATAACAATTGTACAAGCTACGCTGTACATTGACCCTTGCACATGCGTCACACTTTTACATTCATGTTATGTCAGCAAATCATTTATTATACTTCAATCATAAAATAGCATTTACATTTTAGTAGCAATAAAACCTTTGAATCAAGTACTTGTCTACTCATTTAACATTTTAGCAATTTAGCATTTATCGTTTGGATTCTATCCCAATATACGGTCCTTCGAGCTACCGTGCGGGACCTCGCGAGTTTTTAAAGTCCTCCACCCGGAAGGAGTCGACTAGTGTTAGCTTACACCGAAACTTGTGAGAGCGCGCGGGCACCGAACTAGCACTGTGAGGACAACAGTTCTCAACGAAGCAATAGTCAAGACGTCAGCAGCAAGCCTTTGCCGTCAACAAGGAGCAGCAGAACCGTAAGCTACGGGGAATTCAAGTAAGATCTTTCCTTTTTACTTGTCATAAGCAAATATATCAGCTAGCATTATGGAGGCTCTTTACGATTCCCAAGTTAAGATTAGCAATGCGATGAAAAAATTACAGATTAACCTGAAAAAGGATAGTGTGGATAGGAAGTCGGAAGATTATTTCAAACGTCGTTTGGAATTAATCGATGGCTATTGGGTAGAATATGAGAACAACCATAAGCGTATCTGTGCGTATGGGAACAAGGAGCATAATTATTTTAAGAATAATGAGCATGAGAAAACTAGCGAACTTTATAATAGCATTAAGGCGTTAATTACTGAGCAAAGCATAACATTAGCAGCAAATAAGGTTCTTCTATCCCAAAATATCAATATATCACCAACTAAACGTTATCAAGCTGAAGAGCATGATCAGGAGAAGGCGGGCCCAAGCCCAAGACAAGTGATAGTGTCACGCGAGTCCACCAGCAAGCTTGATGACATGTTACGAAAACAAGCAGCGAACATAAAGGCTTTGCAAAGAGCCATGAGTAACATCACGCTGGAATCCATCGATGAAAAATGGGAGCTGGAAGACGCTCTGAACACGTTGAATTCGAAATGGAAACAGGTCGATGGACTTCACTGGGAGATCGACGGGGAAATGTGCGGTGTAGATGAAAGATATGACCTGATCTACAATGAAAATGAAAAGGCATATATGTGCATGAAAAGAGCTATTAGCAAGAAAGTCTGGTCAACGTCGAACAGAGAGCAGAGTACTCCGCAGATGGATATCCCAGTATTTACAGGCAAATATCAGCAGTGGTACTCATTCAAGGATTTATTCAATGAGACCATACATAGCAATGTTTCCCTATCAAATGCACAAAAGATGCAATTTCTGAAAGGGAAGTTACGTGGCGAAGCAGAAAAAATCATACAGCATCTTCCGATAAGCTCGGAAAACTATAACACTTGTTGGGAGCTTTTGAATCACCGCTACAACAATAAAAAGCTTATTTTTACATCCATTATCAATACTTTGTTAGGATTACCTAGCATGCAACAACAATCATCAATTCAAATCAAGAAGCTTCATGATGTAACCCTCGAAAGCATTCACGCCATTAGGAATTTAGGTGTTGACGTCACTACGTGGGATCCTCTTTTGGTGCATTTACTGGCGCAAAAATTGGATGGAGAAACATACGGGGACTATGTGCAGTCTTTGAAGAACGCCAAGGAGCTACCCGTATTACAGGAATTTCTCGATTTCATAGAAATGAAATTCACGAGTTTAGAGTCGTCGCGTAGGAAACAGGAAAATTCTACACAAAAAAACGACCCCTAACATCAAGCAAATAGGTATGAAAGCCCACAGCAGCTACGATAATCAGCATAGCAACAACTATAGCAGATCATTCTCGAAATCATTGCACGTGTCTTCAACATTCAAGTGCCTATTCTGCGGTCAACAACACGGCCTATATCATTGTAACAAATTTTTAAACATGACTAATCAGAGCAAGTTAAAAACAATTGCGAAATTAAACGTGTGCAAAAATTGCTTATTCGACCACAATGGACAACAATGCATCTCGACAAAACGATGTCGCAAATGCGATGGGATGCACAATTCAATATTGCATGATGCGTTTTCTAAAACGAGGTCATTACCGGCTAGCAACGCCATTAAGACCGACTTGAACGCTAATGAGGAAAATGCAAGCATGCCAAAATCAGCTCAAGTATCTGTGAATGCAATGAAATTTGAAGTTATGTTAGCCACGGCGCTTATCAAGGTTGAAGCCGTGGACGGAACATATCAGATTTTGAGAGCTATGATTGATCCAGGTTCACAGGTATCTATTCTCAAGGAATATGCAGTAAAGAAATTAGGTTTACAAAAATCTCGATGCAACGGTGTTGTGGTAGGTGTCGGCGAACAGCAAAACAAATGTAAGGGAAAGCTTACCAAAAAAATGGTATGGCGTTACACCGAAACCGTGGGGTAGGGTTCTAGGCGACTTGGAAAAGGAAATGGACTGTATTAGGGCGAGTTCTGGGTCGCCTAGAAAGGAGTAAGGGAAGAGGAGATGGATTGCGGAAGGAGGTGATTGAGTGGGCATAGGATACTTCAAGGATGGAAGGCACCTACCTTATTCAGCCTTCTTCGTTTCTTGTCCTCCTGGTGGTTTCGCGATGCAGCTGCTTGTTTTCACTAGCACTCACGAGCGGGTTTTCCTTGGTGGAAGCGGTAAATCACCTACAGCGGCGCGGCGCGGAGCGGTATTGAGACGGCGTTCTTAGTGAGCGGAATGTTCGAGACTGTCCGTCGCGTTCACTATCGCGGCGACGAAATCAGGCGCAAGGCAGTGCCTCTTCCAGGGAGAGGGAAAGAGAGGGACGGAAATATGATATCGCTCGCACTAGACAAGCGTGGAACGATTCATGTTGATGCGATTAGTTATATATAGGAAGGTAGATGGCGCTACCATATCCCCCCGGCCCTAAAGGGTTGCCTTTAAAAAAAAATAGAATTGAACTTAGCTATGTTGGGTGTACTACCGCATAACCCCTCAATAGGCTAAGACAGCGATATGACAATAAAATTAATCTAAATTAACTTTAGCGAAAACTACAAACGCAATAATAGCGAAAACTACTAACTAAATACTTAAACTAAGAGGTAAGTCCAACTTCAGGCTAGATCTCACTGAGTTGGAAGCGGACAGAGACGTACAACAGGGCGCACGTAACTCCCCTTGGCGGTTTTCACGGTAACAACGCGCGTTCTACCGTCCTTGGAAGTATGCAATTTCTCTACGATGGCTAACGGCCATGAAAGCGGCGGAGCATTATCATGTATTATGACGACCAACGTACCCTCCTGTATAGGGGATGCAGGACTATTCCACTTGGATCTAGCCTGAAGCTGGTGTAGATATTCCGCACACCAGCGCCGCCAGAACGACTGCACGAGTTTATCCAGCAGAGTATGTCTCTGGAGCAAGCTTGAAGAGTCTGCTTCAGGAGCCGGAAATGACGATAATGGCACTGTGTTCAGAAAATGTGCAGGGCTTAACGCGGATGGTTCTGCAGGGTCACTACTCAATGCCGTGAGCGGACGCGAGTTGATCAATGCCTCGACTTGTGCAAGGACAGTTAAAAGCTCTTCGTAAGAGAGGATCTGTTGACCTATAACCTTGAAGAGATGCGTTTTAATTACTTTGACCATGCTTTCCCAACATCCACCGAAATGCGGTGATGCTGGTGGAATAAACTTCCAGTCGATATGATTTATGGAAAGTTCCTCCTGAAGACGAGTACGATATTCTTCCCTGAGAAACTTATAAAGGTCGCGTAAATAAGAGCTTGCGCCCACAAAACAAGTGCCGTTATCCGTGTACAAACACTGTATAGGGCCGCGCCGTGAGAGAAATCGTTTAAGGGCTGCCAGGAATGACACCGTGCTTAAATCTGTCGCAACTTCAATATGCGTAGCGCGCGTCGTTAAGCATGTAAAAATACATAGCCAGGCTTTACGGCTCTTAACACCTCGACCACGCACTGGCGTATACTGCAGTGGTCCTGCGTAATCACAACCGGTGTGTGTAAACGCTTTAGCAACCTGGTTGACGCGCTGGCTAGGGAGATCGGCCATGGGAGGGAAAGTCGGACGCGGACGAAATTTGAAACAGACGTTACATTTATGTATTCTGTGACGAATTATTCGTCGAGCGGCTAAAATCCAATACTTATGCCTAAGTAAGGACATATGCAACTCCGGACCGGCATGGAGGTGCTTCTTGTGATAAAAATCAACAAGAAGGTCGACAACGTGATCATGTCGCGGCAGAATACAAGGATGTTTGTAGTTATAAGGTTCATCCGAATTTGACAGACGACCCCCAACGCGTATGACGCCATGTTCATCGAGAAACGGCTTGAGTCTAAGGAAAGCGGGAGAACAAGGTACATTGTCCTTTAAATTTTGAATGTCGTTACTAAAATGAACAGCTTGTACAGCTCGTAGTAACTTACATTCTGCGAATTTCAGATCAGTACTTGATACAAAAGTCTCATTAGGTAGGTGCCTAAGAAACCTATAGACATAAACGATGGCGCGGAGTAACTTAGGCCACGATGACATGCGTAGCGCGAGTGCATAGATGGGAGACTCCGCAACCTCAGCAATCACGGGATAAGAAACAGACTTCCGCTCGGGTACATCTTCGTCTTCTGCACTGTGGTCAAAGGGTTGCATGGGCCATTCTGACGGATCATGGGAGATCCAAGAAGGCCCACGACGCCACAATGGATGATGCAGAAGATTAAGTGGAGTGACACCACGAGACAAGCAATCTGCGGGGTTCTCAATACCCGCGACGTGATTGAAACAAGTAGCAGGAACCAGTTCAATCAATTTGCTAACGCGGTTGGCGACAAAAGTCTGCCAGCGATGAGGAGAAGAATGAATCCAAGCGAGCACTACTTTGGAGTCGGAGAATGCGTATAATTTATTAATGGGGTAGTGGGGCAAAACTGTGTCTTGAACCTTGTGGAGCAACTGAGACAGCAGAAGGGCCGCGCACAACTCCAGTCTCGCAACCGAAATGGCTTTAACAGGCGAGACCTTAGACTTGGCACAAACTAACTGCACCGAGTAGTTAGAACCAATGCGGACTTGCAGATATACGACTCCGCCGTAAGCACGCTCGCTGGCGTCAGCGAAACCTATTAAGTTGATGGTACATCCATCTACCAACCCAAGATGACGCGGAATAGTAACTTGATTGAGCGCGGTAAGCTCAATACAAAACTGGCCCCAAGCGGCGACAATATGGTCAGGGGGTGTTTCATCCCACTCACACTTTGATAGCCAAAGCTCTTTGATCAAGAGCTTGGCGTACAAAATTGTGGGAGCCACAAAACCCATTATGTCCCATAGTCGAGCCACTGTGGACAGCATAGTGCGCTTGGCGCACTTGTCATCTGGTGGTGAGACGTCAAACCGAAAACTATCGCAGGATTTGTCCCAGCGTAAACCGAGAACCTTATGCGGTACAGACTTCTCAAACCTAATGTCTGGGGAAGCTTTATGAGAATCTGGTATGCGTGCGAGAACTTCCTTAGAGTTGTTTGTCCATTTGACAAGATCAAACTGGCCTCGCTTGAAAAGCTGTATGAGCTCTTCACAAAGCGAAATTGCTAGCGGAGCGGATATGACACTACAGGCAATGTCATCCATGTACAAAGCGGAAGTGTAGTATAGTGTAGCGTAGCTTAGCATAGCGTAGCATAGCGCAGCATAGCGCAGCATGGCGCAGCATAGCGCAGCATGGCGCAGCATAGCGCAGCATGGCGCAGCATAGCGCAGCATGGCGCAGCAAAGCGCAGCATGGCGCAGCATAGCGCAGCATGGCGCAGCATAGCGCAGCATGGCGCAGCATAGCGCAGCATGGCGCAGCATAGCGCAGCATGGCGCAGCATGGCGCAGCATGGTGCAGCATAGCGCAGCATGGCGCAGCATAGCGCAGCATAGCATAGCATAGCTAATTAGTGCTTTATCTTACACACAGTTTTAGCACCCACCTTGATCTCTTGAAGAGCAGAACAACAACAAGACGTAATACAATGAGAAGTATGTAACGTAGGTACGGTACCCATAATCACATACCCAAGTACCGTCTCAATAGCGGGCGGTAAATCATATCGCTCACTACGAACTATGTTAGTTAGTAGCAAGTGCGGAAATATTGAAGCTCCGATCAAAAGATCAATGCCTGCTGGATTCGCAAACTCCGCGTCGGCTAGCGGCAACGATTCGAGATGAGTGAGTGATGCTACGTCTACATTAGCGTTCGGCAATGCGTCCGTGATACGCTCCACGATAAGCGAAGAAATGTTAAAATTAATGTTCCTATCAAAACGCGAATGTATTTTAACATCTACGGAACCCCTGCAATGCCTTTCTGATCCGCCTATCCCTTTGACGGTCGAGTTAGTATTTTTAAAGTTATTCCATAATCCGAGGCGTTTGAAGCATTCCGATGTTATTAGATTGGTCTGAGATGCGCTATCTAGCAGACAACGTACCATGTGCGGCGACCCATTAACATCGTATACGATAACTTGCGCTGTCGCTAACAGTACCGTCTTAGACGCCGTACTCTGCGTTTTGGCCCTGCGCGGATCATTATAGATGCGCGAGTGCCGTCTTCGCGTGCGCGTCGCCCGCGCAATGGATGTCATACACAACGATACTTCTTCGCCCTCAGACGCGGAAGGCGCAGCTACCGTGTTCTGCACTTGCGACGTACTCGTAAGTGTGTCAAGGTTAGCGGCTTGACTTGACAACCGGTTATTTTTATCATAATGTGACAGTGTATGATGTTTTTGTTTACACGAGCGACATCTCGTTCTACTGGAACAATTACTCGTTTTATGTTTTATGCTTAAGCAGTTAATGCAAGCTTTGTTATCTTTTACGCTTTTAAAACGAGCAATTGGATTTAAATCATTAAAGGTAGGACACTTATAGTAATGGTCGTGCACTATATTACTGCACAGACACTTCTGTGAATTATTACTATTAGATTCCGAACATGTTACGTAAGATTGTGGATTAGGGACTGAGTTATTATTACTATTTCGCGATTTATTCAACCTTTGTTTGTTGTTGTTAGTGTTAGACGGGCCAGGTGAACCAGACTGCGTATTATGAAATATTCGACACTGATCTTTGATGAACGAAATAAAACTATCTAGTGTAGGTATTTTATTATTGCGTTCCCTCATCTCGAATGCGCGAATTGTATCAGTGTCAAACTTTTTTAAAGCGAGTTGAAGCAACATAAAGTCGGAAAGATCTTCTAATTTTAAATTCCTAAGAGAATTAACCGCGGTTACGAATAAACAGGTATCAATAAACAGCTGGAAATTCGAGACAGACGCGTTGCTGGACAGTTTGAGATTTAAAGCTTGGTCAAAGTACGTAGACGCTAGAACGCGCGTGTCTTGATATCTGTCAAGTAGTGACTGAAATATGACCTGATAATTCTCAGCACTGGGTGTGACACCTGCAAATACGGACTGGGCCTTCGGTGACAGTTTACCTATTAAATAGTACAACCTGTCAGCATCTGTCAGAGAACCATTATCGTGCACTGTAGACTTAAAACTTGCATAGAATAACGGCCAATTTCGTATATCTCCGTCAAACGACATAATCTCGATTGGCGGTAATCTCGGTTTGCGGGCAACGGGCTCTGCCGAACATTTACCCTCCAATTGCGATTGTATACGCTTAATAATACAATAAAGATCTTCGAATGCGGTATACGCCTGATAGTTCGGTTTTTCATCAGGATTGATAGAAAGTAATCTAGCGTTATAATCGTCTAACAACTTATGAAAATCTGTTCGAATACTATCTACTGTTATACAATAACTGAGAAATGCTTCGCTATTACCGTCAGACATAGATGCGGTTTTTGAGCATTCATATATGTTTTGGATGCGCTCAAATAAAATATTGCGTTTCGCTTCTAAGATTGTCATCTCTTTGTCTTCCGACACGCGTGACTTCTTTTGTTGTGACATGCTTACGTAAGTATAAGCTAATGAGAACGAAACAAAATAAGAATATCTAATGTATCTATTATTTTACCTAAGTAGGCTAATTAGGCAACACTTTAGAGCTGAGGAAATAAAAGTTGATTGAAATATGAGATTTATAAGACAACTATGATAGTTGCAGAAATAATAATTTAATAAGTAGGTAGCTACATAAAAGTTTACCTACTAATGCGGGTGGAAATAACCATGTGACGGTTATATGAATATATTAATTAGGAGTATAGCTAGGTGCTATAACTGCCTAGGTATAGCGGTATAACGTATAAAACGTAAATGAATCCGACTCGTATGGATCAAAAAAAAAATCATCACTGCTCATCGACATGCAACAACTTTTCGTTTAGTACGGATGTTATCGTCATGGACAGTTTACTTGGCAACTTACCTACGAAGTCATTTGTTCGACCAAACTGGTCACATGTCGAAAATTTGAAGCTAGCCGATCCCGAGTACTACAATACTCGTAGCAATCCAATAGACTTATTGCTCAGCGCTGATGTCTACGGTATTATACTACTATCAGGATTGATAAAGGGAGAGAATCCTTCCCAGCCATTTGCACAACAAACTCAACTGGGATGGATTATATGCGGTGGAGGAGAGATGACGTCATACCGATGTAATGTCGTCTTGAACAATATTGAAGACATTCAGCGCTTCTGGGAGATAGAAGACATTACCGAGGATTCAAACATGTCATCTGAAGATCAAGAATGTGTTGCCTATTATTTAGCAACCACGAAACGACGTGCCGATGGACGGTATGAAGTGAGACTGCCTCTCAAAGCAAACATCAACGAGAAGTTAGGATCGTCTAAGGGATTGGCAATAGCACAGCTTCAAAGTTTGGAAAGGAAATTTACAAAACAACCCGAATTAGCAGAGCAGTATAAATCATTTATGCGTGAATATCTAGCTTTAGGTCATATGGTTCACAATCAAAACAATAACAATGAAACAAGATCCTGTTACCTACCGCACCACGCCGTACAACGCGCCGAGTCAGCGACAACGAAACTTCATGTTGTATTCAATGCGTCCGCCAGAACGTCTAGCGGGTACAGTATCAATGACCTAATGTTTAAGGGACCTAATTTGCAACAAGATCTGCTGGAACTAATTATCAAATGGCGTCAATATCGCTATGCATTTACAGCAGATATTGAAAAAATGTATAGACAAATTATGGTCAACGAAACAGATCAGCAGTATCAACAGATTGTGTGGCGAGACTCTCCAAATGAACCCATTAAATCATATAAGCTAGCTTGCGTCACATATGGATCGCGGCCAGCACCTTTTCTGGCACTAATGACCTTGCGACAGTTAGCAATAGATGAAAAACATCACTATCCGCAAGCCTCCAAGGCCTTGACCGAATCCTTCTTCGTAGATGACTATATAGATGGCTCTCATTGTATTTCAAGCGGTAAATTACTTATATCTGATTTAATTAAGCTATTACAATCAGCTGGGTTCAATTTAAGGAAATGGTCGGCGAATCATCCAGAACTGCTAATGACGGTCAAACATAACATGATCCATGACCATGGTAACGTTAATTTCAACTTTAAAACCGAAAATACATCGAAATCCCTTGGTTTGTGTTGGAGTTCTGTAAACGATGAATTCCATTTTAAATATCAATTGGATAAGCAACATCCGAAGCTCACAAAAAGGATACTTTTGGGTGAGATATCAAGATTGTTTGATCCTTTGGGATGGCTAACGCCGGTATCAACCAAACTCAAACTACTATTCCAGAAATTATGGTTAGGTAATTTAAGCTGGGATCAAGAAGTACCAAACAACATCAGCCAGGAATGGAACACAGTACGAACAAACATGCCACACATTAACCAATGCACTATACCGCGGTGGATCGGTTATCAACCTAATGATGTCATCGAATTGCACGGCTACTGCGACGCTTCGACAAAAGCGTACGCTGCAGTTATTTACGCGCGTATCAAAAGGCAAAATGAAACATCCGTAATTTTACTTGTCGCCAAATCTCGGTTAGTACCGATTGCAAAATCAATATCTCAGCCGAGATTGGAATTATCAGGTGCACATTTCCTAAGCAGGCTTATGAAGAAAGCCATCAGCTGTTTAGGCGAACATGAGATACGCGTGTTTGGTTGGTCAGATTCCATGGTTGTCTTGGGATGGCTGCAAGGCGATCCAGGACGCTGGAAACCGTTCGTAGCAAATAGAACTAGAAGCATTACTGAGATCATAAAACCAAGCTGCTGGTTGTATATAAAATCAGAAGATAATCCAGCAGATGCAGCAAGTAGAGGCATCATGGCCTCTGAATTAAAGAATCATCCCTTGTGGTGGAACGGACCTAAATCGCTGAATTCGTTCGATGAGAGGTTGGCGTTATCAAAGCAAACGGGTTTCACTACAGATCAAGAATTGAAAGTGAAATGCAGTCAAGGTCAACAATCAGCCGCTATCACTCAGAAGCCTGATACCGAGAGCATTATCATGAAACTGCTAGAAAAGTACAGTTCCTTAACGAAAGTCACCAAGATTATAGCATGGTTATTACGAACAATAAAAACAATACGATTCACGAAGAATGCAGCGTTGGCGAAACACAGGACATTGCCTTCATATATCACCTTACGTGAATTACATATCGCCAAGTTGTTATTGATTAAACATATACAAAGAACTATGTTTTATAATGACTACGAACATCTTAAAAGGCATGGTAAATTATACAGCAAGAGTAATTTACTAAAATTATATCCATTTATCGATCGAGAGGGTGTCATACGTGTAGGTGGACGTTTGGGTAAAGCAACTATGTGCATGGAGATGAAACACCCAGCCATTATACCACATAGCAGCCGTTTAACAACCCTAATCATAGAGCAAGCGCATCAATTAACCTACCACGGAGGACCTCGCTTAACTTTAGCAAACATCAGGCAGAAATATTGGATAGTCGGTGGTAACAATGCGGTGAAAAAGATGCTTCGAAATTGCGTAATATGCAGAAAACATACACCTAAATTGCAGCAACAGTTAATGTCGGATTTACCAGAAGCAAGGAGCAATCCTGCTCCGCCATTTTACCACACCGGTGTAGATTACACAGGATACGTGGAAGTGAAAAGCAACAAAGGACGTGGCGTAAGGACAACGAAGGGCTACATCGCGTTATTTGTATGCATGGTGACCAGAGCTATACATTTAGAACTGGTGACGGACTTGAGCAGTTCAGCGTTTCTAGCCGCGCTACGTCAGATGGCAGCAAGACGGGGAGCTCCGCGTCATATATACAGTGACAACGGAACTAACTTCGTAGGGGCTAACCGGATATTACAGGAACAGTTTCTAGATTTACAACGTATGTTTGACGACAAGGTATTCACGGAGTTGACAGACCTTAACATACAATGGCACTTTAATGCACCATCGTGGCCAAGCGCCGGCGGGTTGTGGGAAAGAGCCGTAAGAAGCTTGAAACATCACCTCAGAAGAGTAGTTGGCGAGCAAAAGCTTACTTTTGAGGAATACGCCACAATCTTAGCACAAGTGGAGTCATGCTTAAACTCCAGACCTCTGTGTGCGTTATCAGAAGACATCGACGACTTGGATGTCCTTACTCCTGCTCATTTTCTGCAAGGAAGGCCGGGAACAACAATCATTGAAACAGAACACGATGCACGCACCAGGTGGACTCTAACAGCTAAAATTTCACAGGACATATGGCACAAATGGAAATCAGAATACCTTACTTCGCTCTATTTTTTTTCTTGTCTTTAGCAACAACATCACAAGCAACAATTAGCATTTCAACATTACCCAACAACATGTCCTTATATTTTGATCCAGTCGATAACCTACAGTTGATACGAGACAAATGGACTCTCATCGTTTACAATAATATGTCTCCTTACTGGGATGGCATGACAGCGGCGACAAAATTTGTAAATTATTTAGAAAAATCATGTGGTCAGCTACCAGACAGAGGTCGTTGTAAAATGATTATATCGCAATTGCAACATGAGTACTCCGAAATACAGCATTATAACAAGTTGCTATTGAATCAGCATTTTGACGCCCATCCTAGACAGCGACGCGGTCTTATCAATGGAGTGGGCTATGTTGCAAACACTTTATTCGGAGTTCTAGACGAAAGTTTCGCAGAAAAATACAGGCAAGACATACAACACCTAAAACAAAATGACAACTATCTGGCCAGCTTAATCAAGAACCAAACGTCGGTCGTTGAATCGGAGTATAATATTCTGAAACGTACGGAGCAAAACATACAAGTTCAACACAAGGCGATAAATAAACATCTCAATGAATTAGAGCAAGCAACCTACATCGTAAAACAAAATATAGAGAGTTTGAACGAATTCGAGATTTTACTTTAATAGCAATAACAACAATAAATCTATTTCAAAACATAAAAACTATTCAAGATACATTACTAGAAGCATTACTGACATATCTCACGGCAAGTTCAATTCACATTTACTGACACCTGATCAACTTACGAATGAGTTACAGTTCATCTCGGGGCAGCTAACAAAAGACATTACTTTGCCGATCAACAACATACAGTCGGATCTCAAGTCAGTATACAGTATGCTGAGAGTGAAAGCAAGAGTAATGAAAGACTACGTCATTTTCGAAATCACATTTCCATTATCGAGTAGAGACAACTACAAGCTTTACAAAATCTTGTCAGTACCTCATCAAGTCGGTAAAGCTATGCTCAGTGTAACCCCAGTGTCAGAGTATGTAGCCATCAATTTACAAAAGGATACTTACCTCACAGTATCATTTATGGAGTAACAGTTTTGCCTACGTCACGAAACTTCCTATTTATGTGCAATTGATAAACCGGCCGTGTGGTTGACGGCATAGAATACAAGTGTCACCACCCCCTATCTTCCCGTGGATGTCGTAAGAGGCGACTAAGGGATAACACGATGCAAATACCATCTTTGCGTAGAGACGGAAAACTCGACATCAAATCCTATACGACTGCCTCGTTGGTCTCGCGGCATAGATGTGCGGGTGGGATCGGGAGGTCCCGGGTTCGATTCCTGGGTCGGGCAGTGTTATTGGGTTTTCTGGCACGAAATTCTCAGTAGCAGCACGGAGTCTGGAAATGTGCCCGGTACGGCAATAGGCTCGCCCCTTATTACGTGGGACTAAAGTATATCTGGCGAAAAGTGGGTGTAGAAATACACCTCTGCCTACCCCTTCGGGGATAAAAGGCGTGACGATATGTATGATAAACCACTTAATTACTTACCAATAGACGAGAAATTTTGCAAAATCAATCAAACAACAAATCAATGTGTCATCAATAAGTCTCAATGTTTAGATAAGTGGATAAAATTGAATGATCCATCCAAATATTTCTATTTTTGTTGCAATAGTTATGCTAGTCGAATAATTTGCCAAGAGCAGATTACATACAAACAAGTCTCCGCAGCCGGAGTCATAAGTTTGCAGCCTAAATGCATTATTAAAGGAAAAAATTTCGCTTTATACTCACGCTCTCGCTCTGAAAACGCTATCAAAGCTGATCCTGAAATAGACATACCACAGATAACCGAGCTCAATCACTTGGTTAATATATCACTATCACACTATACCGAGCCAGTATACACGACAACTAATGACGATGGAGACATCGAAAATCAGATCAGCCAATTGAAAACGGCTTCGGCAAATGCACCGAATTCTTTAGATTTTAACATATCGACGCACGACGTTCACCAATACGTCATTTGCTATGGCTTGTTAGGAGCAGCCGTAACCATAGCAGCAGTGTTCCTGTGGAGAAGGAGAGGAGTCATCCCTAGAGACCCAAATCAGACGGAAGTGCCTACAGTGAAGTTCTCGCGAAAGCAGAGTACTGCTGACCGTCAGCCTAGTGAAGTGAACGTCGCCGTCGTGGCTAGCACGTATAGCTTGAATAGTACGCAGGATATGGCTACGTCGCCTATTCCTCAAAAACGGTCTATTTACACGGGAGATTTTGACTAGCGTAGTTTGATTATAAACAATAGTTTAATTATCCGCAAGTGACTCGAGTGCGCGCAACGTTCGGAACCATCCAGTGCACGTGTACTTACGCGACATAGCAAACTGAATATTACTGTGCGTGGAGTGTAGTGTCAAGCATTTCGACTTAAGAACAATATTTATTTCATAGCATTTTGAATTTATTATTTACATTTTTAATTACTAGATTGTTATCATTAGTTTCTTATCATTATTATCCTTTCTGCGTGGGCAATATGTACAAGCTACATTGACCCTTGCACATGCGTCACACTTTTACATTCATGTTATGTCAGCAAATCATTTATTATACTTCAATCATAAAATAGCATTTACATTTTAGTAGCAATAAAACCTTTGAATCAAGTACTTGTCTACTCATTTAACATTTTAGCAATTTAGCATTTATCGTTGGGATTCTATCCCAATAACAATATAACTGCGAAATAATGACGATGGGAGCGCGGTTTGTCATGAGCGGTCAGTGCAGATAGCGAATGGCATCGTAATGGTGTCGCACAGATGACCGTAGATTGTGACAATATGTGCAAGATATATATATTACGACAAGAAATGCGATTAATTATGTCTTGAAGCTAGATTATAATTAAGAATATAATTGTGTATTAGAATGTGATTAAGAACATGATTGTGAATTGACATATGGTTGCGAAATAAGTTTAGATTACGACTGAAGTAGAAATTAGTTTATAACTTAAAAAAATAGATAGTATATGTATTAATGATATGAAATAAATATTGTATTGTATTATATTGTATGCTATCAAGTTATATTTGATGTAAAGTAATTACTGTAATAAGTGAGAGGACTCACTCATAGGAAGGATGGCCGAGCTGTAAGGTTATATTATATCAATGCTCCATGATACTTATAAATGTACCAAGGCTCTGTATTCATGTATATAAACGTTCATAATTAGACAAGTAATATTACATAATTAATCCGTATTATTATTTAATTGTAATCCGTACTATTTATTGTTCATATAATAATTAAATATTACTTAGTATGGATGTAATATTTACCGGATACATTATTATTTTATTGTACATAAAGTGGCAACACTTTAAACGGAAGTATTGTCCTTGTGATTTGAACAGAACTGAATACCGACATTATGACATTCCTCCTATATACAAAGGTACTCTGTGATTATATGTTGAGCTGTTGAATCGAAAGGTTGTTTTATTCAATCCGTGCGAATCGTATCAATCCACATCCTTTTTCTGAGATAAGAAGTCGATCCTTTAATAAGCATAACACTTAATAAATACTCTTCAAGGCGTGTAAGTCTTGGATGAAACCGGGATAACGCTAGGGCAATGATGAACACTTGATAAATACATTAAATGTTTAAAAAAAACCGAGTCATTTGAAATTAGTAGCATTTCACACTAGGTATTCATCATAACTGATCTAAGACTGAAAGCTGTTCCAAAAACCGAAATTTAACTGTCCAATCACAAAATGAGGACTAGAATGCAGCATGAATACGTTGAATATAATACCTAGCACTGGCTCGCATTGCGATTGCAAATATTCAGCGTATACAACTGCCTATAAAATTGTAGCAGCTGCCGACAGCCTACAGTCTAACACGGAATCAACGTCTGTATGGACAAGCGCCGAAATAGTGTGGAAATACTCGGCATTTCTAGGTACAACCGTGAAAGCTTTTTGGTCGTTAGGTACCTTCCATTGTTTATTTAGTTATAGTTGAAAATACAAAATAATGTGCTTTAAACAAGACGAAGAAGTTGAAAATAATATATTTTTCACCACAGCAGCTCAAACATGCCGCTTTTGCTGCGAGACAACAGTGAACAAAACGCGATTTTGATTCGAGCGTGAGGCAAAGTAACTTTTTAATTTTTCAATATTCAGTGTCACGAATTGACATTGTTCAGCCATAAATTTGAAACATTCGAATTTTACTGTGCTCTGTCTCTTTCATATGCATATAAAAAAGCGAGTGGAAAAAACAAACTCCTTCGAAATTCGATTTAGGAATTCGACCTCAAAGAAAACACGTTCGGAAACGCGTTAAACCCTAAAATTTAAAGATATACAAATATCTTTATATATAAAGAAATTATGTTGTTTTTAAATGTTATTGTTTATATGTTTTATATATTATTGGATTTTAATAAAAATAAGTCTAATAATTAGTATAACATTAGTATTTAACCAATACATTTTTATTTGGAATTTCAACAATGATACATTTGAAAAATAAACATCAGGGACGCGGTATCAAAACGCGATTTAAAAAAATAGCGGGAATAAAGTAAATATGTATCCATATTGTCTATGGTAAACATTTCGCTGATGCTGATAGGGTATAGCGTAACGTGTTAAATTATATTAATATAAAATACTTCTTCTAAAAAGATGACTGAAACTATCGATGTTGACTGTACTTTAACACCAGAAGTGTTAAAACAACAAGTGATTAATGCAGAATTTCGTTTTCAATTTATTCCTGTTAATTTTTATGTCTCCTAAGTAATATGTGTTCTCACTGCTGTGGTGAAAAGTTATGTGTGCTACACAAGAGCAAAGTTTTTTGTATCTCGTGCTGTTGAGTCCCTCACCACGCTCAGGATTCTAACTTTGATTCACTCGCTACGCTCGTGAATCAATCATAGAATCCTTCGCTTGCTCGGGACTCAAAATCAGCACTCGAAACAAAAAACAACTTTGCTCTCTTGTTGCACAAATAACTATTTATCGTATTGGGTGATTTTTAAGGTTCTGAAGCCAAAACGCCAAAAGACCGGAACCTTTATTGATTCAGTTGACACAATGACATTGAGGTTCTCTATTAAGAAAATCTCAAATTCAATCGTTTGAATTATAGACGCTCTAATTGCAATACATTTCTACAGCGTGACAATACCGTGTCAGTACGCAAAAAATCCAAGTATTATTAGATCAAAATGGAGACGTCTATCTCCCAGCCTAAACTAAGAACTTTACAATTTAACACTCCTTAACATTTAAACTTGACATTTACTCCACTATCTCGGAAATGAACCTTCTACAAACTATCAATCACCCGGAAAATGGAACCGAAAAGTGTGTAATCAACCCCCGATACTTTACTCGCAAGGCGAGAATTATCCCGAGTCTAGACAAGCGACGACAGTTTAATTACAAGTGATAGTATTCATGGTCCAAGTGGACTAGAGTGTAGAGTCTATTTGTATGCTAATGTACACCCCCCTTCATGTCCGCTGTAGGTAACCCTGGATATATAGATAATAATTTTACGCTCAGCAGAGCGTAAAATTATTTAGAAAACAATAATATTTTGATTCTGATTGATTGTAATTAGCTGGAGGGTTGGTCAGGTATTTTTGAGGTCATTGAGGCTATTGTTGATCCTAAGGTGGCGTTAAGCTCGTAGGGCTCATAGAAATAAAAATACTTTATTCTGCGCATTTCGTTGTTGAACAACGATTGGCGTTCAATTCATTCTTATCAAGAATACTATTTTAATTACTGAATCACACATTTATACAAACACAGGCGCGATCCTGCTTACATACATTTATAATAAATGTACACTCTGTAAATTGACAGTGGTTCAGTGCCAACGATCTTTCCTTTTCTTTGGCAACACTACAACTTTTAAATGCGTGTCACTTGCAAACACTCTACTTGCGATTTTAAATTTGCTAAGATCATATGCTCAAACTCGCTAGCTTTCATCATATGAATCATTAGACTACGAAAACATACTATATTTTGCTATCACAATATTCAGCACCTGCAGCTTGGCACTCAACCAAATTACTTTACTTTAAAGCAAATATCTTAAAAATACATTCTTCAACATTCTTCAGTCTATTAGCTTTTGCTCGAGTTCTTATAAAGTATTATTAACCTTTGTAAGATTTACCTAAAATAATGTAGTCACCAGACTAAGGCAATATTAGTTCGGTGCTACCAAATCTATAATAGATCAAGCAAGCAGTTTCAGGGGAAATTCGCGAACAACCAATTGAGCATGAAATTAATAAAAGCACTTTTTATATTTCAAAGTTTTTATGAAGCGGTGAAAGCGGCTACTGAAGTATCTACTAGTTTTGCTCGAGGCAAAACTTAAGTCACTTGTTGTGGCAAAAGTTGATCTTGAGAGAAGTAGATAACAGTGTAATGCTCTTCTGGACTTAAAGCAAATATCAGAAAAAGAAACATCCCAGCCGTTTGCTATTATTCTGGTAACTACTACCATTGTATTTGAATAGCCCCATATTCCCTACGAATTTTAGGGACTACCCACGCAAACCACCACGGTGTTCGGTGACGTCCGATAGTAAAGTGGCCACGAGATCCACGGTCAACATACTTTGCAATCCCGAGATTCTGTTCTATCTAAATCAATAACAACAGTATTGTAAACTAGAACCCAAACACTTTTCCACTCCACCACGCCATAACATTTTGTATACATTATAAAATATGTATCTAATATTAAATCTCATGGAGTTATAAGATGTCATAAATTTCCGATAGATTTACGCGTCCATTACAGTTACCTATTAAACGGCAACTATACCGAAGCTTTACAAATTTTACGACCTTATACGTTGTAAGATAAAATACATGACGGTTTTACGCCGTCGTACGATTTCTTTTATCTGTGGCGTGAGATTAAAATAAAATCTAAGTCTAAAAAAAGTTTATTTTAAGTTTATTTTAAGTTTGTTTTCTATTGGTGCGGGTCTTAAGTTAATTTAAGACGTAAATTTGTTTCAATGCGGTTTACCTGGCACGAAATATACACGAGGAATATTCAAGCCACATATTTCGAATAAGTTTTAGAGTTTGTGAAGTTAGGGATTTTAGATTTAGAAGTTTGGTTCTACATGGGACCTGATAAATTTTTGACAGTGCACATGCATATGGTCTCGTCTTGCCAATATTTTACATAAAAGAAATTTGGTGACAGTAGCATTTGCCATGAAGTGCACAATGTGTAGACATTTGCAGGTATGCTTTTCTTTTTTTGTGTCGGGCGGTCCCGAACAAAACCCCCTTGGCGGCGGATGGGGTGTTGGGCTCCGCCGCCAAAACACCCAGCGGCCGCAGAGGAGAGGGAGGACGGCAACGCAACACCGCATCTCCTCTTCCTCTGCGGCCCCACCGCGATGCAACGATGGTGCGCCCCCATTTGGTCGCGGGAGATAGGGCGCGCGGCAACGCAACACCGACCCGCCTCTCCTCCCGCGATCGCGCCCGACTGCGAGGGACAGAAGAACTGTCCCTCGCACCCACACCATTGAACGCATCCTGCGCAGGCCTCTGTCAAGCCCACGCGGAGCGTCCACTCCTGGGATCTCGCTTAGCTTCACCGTGGGTGACCTAACCACAGTTACTGAGCCCCCCCCACAAGGACAAGGTGGAGATCCAATGGGGGGATTTGCAGGTATCCTAATAAAATAAGATCTTTACCACAAAAATTTCATAACATTCCACCGCTTTTCATTTCTCATCCCTGTACTAAAGTAATGCATTAATAAATTCCTCTTAAAACACAGAACTTAAAAACCACTACAACTCTACCTGTTTTACCTCTCACATTAAATGTTTAATTATAATACAAAATCCAAGAGGAAACTTTAAATACCAATAGAAAAGCTAAGTACACTTTCTTTAAGATTTTTCTACACACTCACCGTGCAAACTGAGTGAAATATTCATCTAAAATTTCACTCTTGCAGTACACATACGTTGTTCAGTGTTAGGTTGCATAGCCAACGAAGATGTGCGAGGCAGCTAAGAGATGTGCGAGTAGAATATTTACCAATTTGGGTGTTCTTTGTGGCCTGTGTGAATATTTGAATAGTCCCCTAAGTCATAGACCATACAGAAAACATGCATGAACATGAACACTACTTGTTAAACACAAGTTCAAATTGCAAGGATTTCTTTCTTTCTTTCTTCCTGAAGAAGCTAGGGATTTGACTGGCGTAACGATGTTGATTTCTAATAATCGATTTAATATAAGGTAATAATATTAAACCTTTCGTGATTTATATATCTACATCATAAAACAGAGGTATTTATGCCTTCAATTAATTAAATATCGCGAATAAGACCCGTTTCCCTAAAATTGTATGATGTTGATTTGGCCGACAGGCGTCGACGCTTTTACATATTGAAAAGCTCAAACTTAAGTGATTGGTACGAATCGCCGCCGTTAGTTTTATCTTGAGACTTCCTGCGCAACATTCTGTAAATCTCTCAAACAGGCTATCGCTCAACTACACGTTAAAATGCAGTGCTACTATAAATAGACATGGAATACCTCGCACACCGCACATTCGCTTCAAACATCTTCAACAAATCCCCAGCCTCAGTCTGGAATTCACATACCCGTATAAAAAGAAAAGCTGTTGAAAATGTTTCCTCAGTTAATATTGACGACATTAATGAATGTAAATACGACAGATATTTGCTCGTACGTCAAACGGAATTCCGAACGAAGGTTATGCCAAGTGGCTAGGTATTTGACTAGGTACTGGTTACAAAATTAAAATATGCTTTGACTTTGCCTGGAATGTGAAAATGAAGTTGTAAGTTAAAATTAATTTAGTAAAATTTTAGGTTATAGGTACGGAGAAATACGGATTTATATAATTTAATAACTGAAAAAATACGGTGTTCACTTTCGAGGTTTCGCTTGGTTGCAACACCTTGATATTACATTGAACTGTGTGTATAAGATAAGAAATGTACTGTAGATGATTTCAAGTTGCGGTATCTGTTTTCTTTTTTTCATTGGGCAAATATGCTTTATAGAATTTCTTTATTAAAGAACAATCACTGTCGTCACAGATTGTGGTTCTCTTATAAATGAACTAGCGAGCCAGTTTAACTCAATAAATATTTAAAAAAATACATCTTGAGTTTTATAGGCAGAGTTTAAATTACAAACATATTGTTATTTGAAATCGTTGATCAATTTTTTTAATTACTCTTTTCTAATTTATATTCTTACTACTTAAAAATCTCAGATTTTTACTTCTACTGTACATACATACATAACATACATAACGTCACGCCTTTTATCCCCGAAGGGGTAGGCAGAGGTGTATTTCTACACCCACTTTTCGCCAGATATACTTTAGTCCCACGTAATAAGGGGCGAGCCTATTGCCGTACCGGGCACATTTCCAGACTCCGTGCTGCTACTGAGAGTTTCGTGACGGAAAAACCCAAATAACACTGCCCGACCCAGGAATCGAACCCGGGACCTACCGATCCCACGCGCACATTTATGCCGCGAGACCAACGAGGCAGTCGTATAGGGTTTGATGTCGAGTTTTCCGTCTCTACGCAAAGATGGTATTTGCATCGTGTTATCCCTTAGTCGCCTCTTATGACACCCACGGGCAGATAGGGGGTGGTGACACTTGTATTCTATGCCGTCAACCACACGGCTACTGTGTTCTACTGTACATGGCATGTGCAAAAAAATAAAATTTGTAACAAAAAAGAGAAAAAGCCATTAACCTATTTACAGAAAATACCTTACCCATTGCTACGGCGTCTTAAAATTCGTCGACAATTCCAAGCGATACAACACCCTTTTTAAGCAATAAATCTTCAGCGAACTTCCCTCCCTTTTGAAGCCTCATCTCACACTCAAATACGAGAGGCTTCGACCCACCGAATCCACTCAAGTCCTTGACGAGAGTAATTCTGTTTATTAACTGTAAGGCTGCCTGCGAAAATGAACGTGTGACGCAGTTGTTTTCTCAACTCATTTGGTTTTTTTGGTATGTTAATATGGGAAAGTAGCCGTTGAGCCACACGGAATTATCTGTGTATGTATGTGTCTCTACGTTATTTTTGTGATTTAGCTACTAGCCCAACGGCTGGATTCGCCTAACACCATGTTGATAAAAGGTAGTTAACCACGAAATAATAAGTATATCTGTGTGAAATTATATTCAAATCCGTTCAGCCGTTTTCATGTGATGATTTTGTTCCTTATTCTTCCCTTAATTTTCTTTTCGTTATTGTTTTTTTTTGAGATGGAATAAGAACACATGACACAACGTTCGTTCAACAACACATTCGTTTAATTAAAGTGTCTAAAAATGTTCCTTACACACTTATGTAATTTTTATTTATCAACCAACTCCGTTTCTTATAATTAAGTAGTATATCCTTGGCAACGATTGATTTCATTTAATTTTTATATTAAGTTTATAATGGTGGTTTGTTTTGTTTTTCGTGTGAGTGTGTGGCCAACTCTAGTGCGGAGTTTTCAGACTGCCCGAAGGCCTCCGACATGGCCTGACGATTCCTATCCTAAGACAAGAACCGGGACCGACGGCTTTACGTGCCCTCCGAAGCACGGTAGTGCTCAGATGTAAATGGTCACCCATCCAAGTGGCGACCTGTGCAAGCGTTGCTTAACTTTGCCAATCTGTTAGAAACCGCAAGCCAAGTCTCGCTATGAGCGCTACAATGGTGGTTAACACAGTATATTGGGCCCCTAAATATAACTCTGTTTAATAATAATAATATAATTTATTTCTCTCCACAATATAAATAAAAAAATACAAATAAATCTGCACAAAATGGATAGGCATTTGCTTACATTATATTGTGGGAGACGAGTGCCTAAACTAGACGCAATTCTGTATTTCAGGTCACTAGGTCTCCACCCCTTAAGAGAATGAACAAAATTTGTGGAATTGAGTTTTCGCATAGGGTTCCCACCAAGAACTTAGGGTCCCAAGCCAACCTCACCTGCAAGTGGTGCACCTGCCGATCAACGGACGAGGCTCTGGCAAACAAAATGTCCCAATAAGCGGCAATAGGCTCGCCACCTATTACGTGGGATCAAAATGCTGGCGAAAAGTGGGCATTTAATATGCTTCTGCCTACCCCTTCGGGGAAACACGCATGAGTCTATGTATGTATGTATGTGAATTTTCTCACAAGACATCAGATTTTACAATTCACATTTATCACTTATATTATTAATCACTTATATAATATATTGCATTAAATTAAAAATAACAAAAGTTAACAATAAAGCACAAAAAAAAGAAATAATAATATAGTTCATAATAAAAAATAAAAAATATATATTGTGTGTGTCTGTGTGTGTGTATGTGTGTATGTCTCTCTCTGTGTGTGTGTGTGTGTGTGTGTGTTGCATCGTAATCCAACGACAAGAGCCACTCGGTGATCTTCTTGCGGCAGTGATTTGTTACAGAGTACATACGAACCTTTAAATTTATCTTATTATACAAATAGTCTCCCAAAAAACAGAAGAATCTCTTTGAGAATTGTGTCGAAAAGCGATAGAGTGAGCAATCGACAGGATTATGCCGTCTTCTACTAGTGAGTGAGCTAGGTCTGTATGTGAGTTGTGTGTGTTGTTTGATTATTGTGTGTAAAATGAACTGCTGCCTTACAGTGAGAACCTTAGCCATTTTGTACAGGTCAACGGTGGGAAAGCGATAAGGGAGAAAGTAGGAAACCTTAAGAATTGCCCTTTGAGCTCGCTCCAGTTGAATGATTGTTGATTTGTGTGCTCCAACCCAGGTTGTCACGCAGTATGTAAGCAACGATTGAACAAGTGCATAGTACACAGTCTTTCTCAAGCTTTACTTTGCATGTATACTCGCATGTGGTTTATTTTGCTATATTTATATATTTTTTGTAGTATCAATAGTAACTGGCAATGTAATAAACACTTACTATTTATGCCTTACACAAATACAATCACTCATCCTACATAAACACAAAACTTCACACACTCATTATCATACACTAAAATTACCTATGTTACCATATTGTTCATCTCGTAGATGCGATGTAATATTGCTGCTATTTATGCATACTGCAAACAAATTTAAAAAATATCTAGAGGAAATCATACATATTAAACTATTGAAAGAAAGCACACAATCTACTCACCTGTTGTTATCACACTATAATTATGTTGAACGATCTAAATAGACTAAACCATGAGATTGAGAATGTCATGGTTTCTGAGAGTTATGTGTGTTCCCCAGAGGCAAGTATGAATTATCTGATAAACGCTTCTAACACATTAAAAATCTTGCATGTTAATATTCGAAGCATTAAGGCCAATTTCGATCACTTGTCAATTCTATTAAGCAGGCTGAGTTACACAGTGGATATAATTCTCCTATCAGAATGCTGGCTAAGCAAATGCCCGAATATTCCCCCCCTTACGGGCTTCAAAACTCAGGTTTCTAGTTTTAGTAATCAAAACGATGGTATAGTAGCATATGTGAGAAACGAACTGCAGTGCTCCATGGAAACTCGCGGGTTCAATGATGCAAATTGTATTATAATTAAATTCACTGACGAAACTGCCATTATAAGCCTATATCGTTATCCTTCAGTTAAGGACTTCATGCCGTTTTTTAGTAGTTTGGACGAGACGCTCAAACATTTATCTGCCTACAAAACTATCGTCTTAATAGGAGATGTGAATATAAACATCGAACCGTCGGCTTCTTATATGGACACGGTTGCTGATGAATATCTAAATATTTCTGCGGCACATGAAATGCTCCCTGCGCATACGTTTCCTACGAGGCTAGGAAACTGTCTTGACCATATCCTATTGAAAACTACGCGTAACGCCACAGCTTTGGTACTGGACAGTCCGAATACTGACCATTTACCCATTGCTTTGTTCATAAACAATTGCTCCTTCACGAAAAAAACATTAACGTGCTTCGTTCCAAAACTTGCTATCTCGGGGCTCAAACGTCATATCGAAAACACCGACTTTACGCATATCCTTGACTTGAATGACCCAAATACTGCTGCAGCAAGTTTTGTATCTATGCTCTCTTCTGCTGTAACATCGCTTACCCATTCTTCAAAAATATCCAGTCGAAAACGCATAATTAAGCCTTGGATCACTCCTGGCCTTCTGAGATGCATCCGACACAGAGACAAGTTATATAAAACCTTTAAAAAAGACGTAGAAAATGAAACAAAAAAAAATATTCTTACGCTATCGTAATCATTGTAATAATGTTTTAAAGAAGCTAAAACGTGATTATGAAGTCTCAGAGTTTCAGAAAGCCAAAAATGATCCAAAAACAACGTGGAAACTCATTAAGCAAATAGCCAATCTAGATAAGGGCGGGACAAACTCTTTAGAACTATTAAAATGCTGTGACGACCCTCTTAGTGCTGTCAATAAGATCAACACATATTTTGCTAATGTTGGGCAAAATCTTGCATGTAAAATTACACAATCCGGACAATCTATTCGTCAGTTTCCACTTGAAATAAGTAATACTGTCGGGCCTTACCCCCGTGACTCTATGTTTCTTTATGATGTGGACTGTACTGAGGTCGAAAATATTATATTGAGCTTAAAGGACAAATGTGCTATCGAGCATGATGGTATCCCTAACACGGCTCTTAAAGCCACAAGAACCATAATTGCCCCAGTTCTTGTACACATTTTTAATTTATGCCTGTCCTCGGGTGTGTTCTCTGACTGCTTTAAGACTGCAATAGTGCACCCTATACATAAAGGGGGAGCAAAGGATATTATTTCTAACTTCAGACCTGTATCCATTCTCTCAGCGTTGTCAAAAGTTTTCGAAAAAATCATTAATATTAGATTACTAAAATATCTCAACAAATTTAGTATTTTATCTGAAAATCAATTCGGTTTTAGGCGCGGAAAATCTACTGAGGACGCTACTCTAGACCTCACAACTACAATAATTGATAATTTTAATACCAAACAGAAGACTATAGGTACTTTTTTGGATTTATCGAAGGCGTTCGATACAGTATCGGTTCCACTGTTATTAAAAAAGTTGGAAGCAATTGGTATCCGTGGTATTAGTCTAGAAATATTCCGGAGCTACCTCTCAGGCCGAAAACAGATTGTTAAATTAGGGGATTACACTAGTACCGAAGAAAATATGAATTTTGGTGTCCCACAGGGTAGCGTTCTTGGCCCTACGCTCTTCCTCATATATGTTAACGACTTGTGTCAGTTACGCCTACCTTACACTAGAATCATAACATATGCGGATGACACAGCTCTAGTAACGCACGGCAAAGATTGGACCGAGGCCAAAGAGAGGAGTGAAACCGCTTTGAAGATAGTAATGAAGTGGCTATCCTCTAATCTGCTTACACTCAACATCCACAAAACCAAGTTCATTACTTTCACCCCTGGTATTCTTAGCCAACCTCCAGCAACATTTAAGATTAGAGCACATGTTTGCAACTCTAATAAGTCAACCTTCTCTCCTTGTAATTGCGTAGAAGTAGAGCGAACTGAGAGTATAAAATATCTGGGAATAATAGTGGATAACCTTCTTACGTGGAAGAAGCAGATTGATTCTAACGTAACCCGTGTTAGACGTCTTATATACGTGTTCAAAAAGCTCAGAACATCCGCTGACTTCCAGTACTTAAAAATGGTTTATCTCGCACTTGCACAGTCGGTCCTCAGCTACTGTATTACATTGTGGGGCAGTACTCATAAAACCACTTTATTACGTGTCGAGAGAGCTCAAAGGGCGGTATTAAAAGTTTTAGCAAATAAACCAATTAGGTATCCATCAACTGATCTTTTTTCACTTTGTAAGGTCCTGACAGTCAGACAGTTATTTATACTACAAGCGGTTCTAAAAAAACACAACTCTGTGTATTTTGACTCACAGTATTCAGCAAAAAAGCGTCGTTTCGATAGAGTGTGCAAAATTGAACTTTGTAAGACAGCAGTGGTAAGTAGGCATTACAAACACATTAGTTCTAAACTCTACAATTTAATTAATAGAAAGCTCAACATCTACCCCTTAACAAAAAGCTCACTGCGTAAAAAATTGACAGAATGGCTACAGACTAAGAGTTACGACGATATTGAACAACTTATGGTAACATAGCACTACCCCACACACCCGCACAAACACAAAAACATACACACACACGCGCGCGTGCGCGCACACACACACACACACACACACACACACACACAATCATACACACAAACACATACACACATTCAATGTCAATGTAAGTGTACTAGGTTTATTTATTGTTATTTATGTTTGAACTTTACTTTAATGTGTCTGGAACATAACATGTACAATTGTTTATAAATTTGGGCGCTGGTAGCTGCGATACAGTTATATAACTTTTGTAGCTATCAACGTTTTCTTATGTAACAATATGTAAAATCTAAATTGTTCCAAAATAAATCTTATTATTATTATTATTATATTATTTCATCCGCGACATGTCTATGGTTCTTAAAAACGTATATGAGCTTGCGCAGCCTCGAAGAGAGTGCTTCAATGTGCGGGTGAAAGCTTAAGGAAGAATCGAGGGTCACACCGAGATATTATATCATATAGTTCGTTTCTTCTAGTCTAGGACAAGCACAGTTACTAGAATTTGGGGTGGAACACTTGTGGGCAATGAGCACGTTACGAAGCTTCAATCTTGAGAGGTCACTTCGAAGTGCAAACGGCACTAGTTTGGTTTTGTCGGCATTGAGCGTAAGAGAGTTATCTCTTAGCCAGAAAGAAACAATATTCAACCCTGACTGAGCGCAATCATAGACATCGTCCCATGTATTTGAGGAAAATATCAGGTCTGTGTCATCCGCATAGGTAAAAATTCTGCCTTTATGAAGGCTGGTCGTACACAGGTCGTTAATATAAATGAGAAAGAGAGTTGGAGCGATCACACTTCCCTGTGGGACACCTTGAGTTATGTTTTTCTCAGAGCTTTGGTATTCATTTACCTTAACACTCAGTGTACGGTAAGGTAGTCTTCGTATAGTTTTAAGGGTATTCCATTCCCCTTATGCCAATACGCTTCATCTTTTCCACAAGAGTGGAGGGAGGGACGGTATCAAAGGCTTTGGCTAGATCCAGGAAGATGCCTAGGACTTTCTAACCCTCATCCATCCTCCTCACAATATGATCAGTGAAATCGTGCATTGCGTCTGCTGTGGAAATCCCGGCGCGGAATCCATATTGGGATGAAGACAGAATCTTATTTTTGTATAAGTAGCTCATAAGCCTGTCATTCACGAGACGCTCTAAGATTTTGGATGAGGTCAGAATAGCAATAGGTCTATAATTAGTGACTCGTTTCCTATCTCCACTCTTGTGGATGGGATGTATTAGAGATTTTTTGAAAAGTTTGGGGAATATTCCGGAGGCGAGGCAGAGGTTGCAGATGTGTGTCACTGGTAGTAATAGCATATTTATGTATTTATGTGCTTTTTAATGAGATTGACAGATATGCCATCCCAGCCAACTGCACAGTCGTTACGGAGGGACATGATTATTCTGCTGACTATTCGTCAATGGGGATAAGAGCCATAGAGTGCGAGACAGAATCTTTATTCTTGGAATAGGTAAGCGTTGGCGTGATATTATTGGCTAGATTTTTTCCGATATTAACAAAATAGTCATTAACAAGTTCTACCGACTGGGTGGGTGAGGTGGATAGACACAGAAGTTGGGAAAGGCTATCTTTTTTGGTAGTTCTATTAGTGGCGTTATTGATGGCTCTCCAGAGCTTTTTACCGTTTGTCCCAGCAGCTTTAATCTCATTCCCTTCATATTGCCTTTTAATCTTTTTTAACAGATTATTTACATATTTTCTATACCGGTTGTATGTAAGTCGCAATGTTATGTCATCAGGGGAATTTTTCACTTTCTTATGTAGACAATCTCGGTGTTTCAGGCATCGTAATAGACCTGGCGTGATCCAAGGTTTCAGAGTTCTTTTGCGGTTTGATAGTTTTATTATCGCTGTATTTGAATCAATAACCTGCTTAAGAGACTTTACCAGGAAGTCAGCGGCGAGGTCCGGGTTTGTCATCTCTAATATTGGGTTAAGGTCAAGCTCGTTAAATGCGATTTTAATTTGATCGTGATTGATGCGAGTAATGGTTTTAGTGGCTTTTACAATTGGGGTATTTTCCTTAGAAACAAGATTATTGTCTCTTGGTCTGTTAGAGCCGAGTGAGCTACTAAGGCTTTCGCCAGTAGTCTAGTTTTAATAATTAAATGGTCAATACAACTAGATTGTCTAGTAGGTAGTACGTGGGCTGGCAGAAGGCCGAAGGATGCAAGGAAAGTAAGATACGTATTTTTGTTGGGATCCTGAGATTGATCGCTAATATTTATGTTTAGATCGCCTGTAATTATTATGTTTCTAGTTTTATCTATTTTAGTCAGTACGGTGTGGAAGGAACTCAAAAAATTGGTTATATCTTTATTGGCTGGGGAACGATAGATTGCAAGTACAATAGTATTCGGGTTAATCTCGATCTGAAGACAGTTGGAGTCAGAAACGGTAGGCTCTTCCACAGTTATATGGAGACCTTTGTTAGCGTAAACTACTTTGTGTGTAATTTTTCGCAGTAGAGTAGGTTGTATAATCAATAAGCGAAGGGATGTAATGAGATTTTTGTAACCAGCATTCGGTCATGACAATCAAGTCCCATTCAACCCTTGCTCTGGCAAGGATAGTTTCAAAACCTAATATATTTTTGCAAATACTTCGTATGTGCTGACTAAGAATCTTTAGATATTTATTTGGGTTTAGGTGTGGGGGGACACATGTCTCTACGTCGCAATAGGATGATTCTGCCACAGAGAAAGAGTCCACTGCGGTGATGATATTTAATAAATTGTTATCGAATTTTAATTGGGTTTTTACATGAGACCATACTTGTTGTCGGAGACTTTAAACAACGGTTTTGTGTTATACGAGCGGCAGAAGTAAACGTTGTTAGAAAACTGATAGGAGTTTGTGTTGTGATAGGTAGTTGAAATATATATATATATATATATATATATAAACAGATCTGATTTCTGTTAGTTTGGGTGATGTGGTTGTGTAAGATTCGACATGGTGATGATAAATATTACTTTTAGTTGTGTGGTGAGCAGTGTTCGTATAAAGCAGTAACTTTGTGGTCAATATGATGCGTTGTGATGGTGTTTGTTTGTGTAAAGTTAAATCCTGTATGGTTAGATCATGCAAGTAGAATTTTAGGAAATAAATTGTAATATTGAAATTTTTTACAAGGCAAGTAACATATACATTAAGGTAAATTATTAAAAACGTTTTTAAAAACATAAAGCCATTGGGAATACGCAAAGCTAGTCATAACGTGTTTCTCAAGTTCGTTAGGTCGTGTTCGGAGTTAACGCGTGTATATTGGTCTCCTATCTTCCTGCGCAGAAATACCGTACCATTGGTTGTCCAGCAGAATGAAAAGCCATGTTCCTTTTGAAAAGTTCTAGCTTGGAAGTATAGTTTTTGCGTTTTGCGCGTGAGAGCTTCCGAGACAAACACGGGGCGAACGGGGTGATCAAGTTTGAGATGAGTGGTCTTGAGCTTCTTGTCTTTACTTTTACCAGAGTTAAACACTTTGACACCTTTTATCAGTTTCTCCTTCTGTAGTACTGAGCAAAAGTACACAATGATAGGCTTGGACTCATCTTTCGAATTAACTCTGTAAACGTCTCTTACCATGCATTGATGGGTCCAAGTCAACATTCAATGAATGTCCCATATTCACCAGCATATTACACAGGTCCTGCTTTGTTTCTGAGGGTGATTTAGGAATGTTTCGTAATTCAACGCCAGATGATCGGGATTTACTTTCCATAGCTTCTACAGCTTCTTCTAGGCGTTTTATGGTTGTCTTATCCTGTTTTCGTTCAGCTTTCATCGATGCCATACGGCTCAGAAACTCGTTTCATAACTGTTTCATAAGTATGTGCACAGCTTTGAAACTAATAGTGCATTTCTAATTGCATTTTATGGTCAGGATAGGTGTAATATTCTTGTGCATCAAACGTAAATGATTTTATTTCTAATGCATAAAACGGAAAAATTCTCATTACTATATCATAGTTAGCTATATTAACATACAGGTAAACCAATGTGACTTTTATAACAAAATACACGTAAAATATCTGTAAGAGGCAACTTGCTTGAGGCATTACAGTTCATTCTTCGAGCGCAAATTCAAATTCAAATTCAAATTCAAATTGTTTATTTGCGATATATGGGTGTTACAAATATTATCAGTTGTTACAATTGGGGTAGTAAGGTATCACCATATTTCAGCCAGGTAGGCATGCAAAATGTTACTTAATTGTGCTAAATACAACTTTTCTGTCTATTCTTAACATTTCATAATAGTCCACGTAGGAGAAAAGCGGTATAATACGTCTATATTATATTATCATTGAGTTAAAATTCAAGTGACTATATTATCTCAAGTGAATATTTTATAATTACAATAAATACTAAGCAGAAATTATAATAAAAGCAAATGTATAATTATTATGTCAACTTATATGTCAAGCCTATATCAATGTCAGGAATAGTATGTCAATAAATATTTAATTAAATTTATATTATAGTTATAAAGGAGTTAAAATTATGTAATCAATAATGTCAATTTATTAGAAATGTCAAACTTAATCAATTATTTATAAAAATTTGTCACTTAAATATTCATTGACCGAGTAGTAACACTTATTTAGTAATAATAATCTTATTCTATTTTTGAATGCATTATAATCTGAAGTTTGAAGAATAGATTTGGGTAATTTATTGTAAATACGTGATGCCATACACAATATACTTTTATTCAATAAAGCTGTCTTATTTGGTGGCATAGTTATAGTTAAATTATGTCTTTTACTATTTAGTTTTGTAAA
Source organism: Euclidia mi (assembly GCA_944739405.2). Lineage (NCBI taxonomy): Eukaryota > Metazoa > Arthropoda > Insecta > Lepidoptera > Erebidae > Euclidia > Euclidia mi. The sequence goes on from OX123183.2 coordinate 114,447,077, forward strand.
CAACTGAATGTTTTTCCTTACAAACAAAAGCACTTCCAATATATACAAACATGGGAGTGTTAATATATTCAGCTGTGCAAAAAAAGGTTTGCAGCTTTCTGTAGGTTTCAGATGACATATTGACCTTACACACCTTTTCTGTGCCACAAAAACAGCTTCTTTATCAGTTGAGTTGCCCCAAAACATGATACCATACCTTAAAAGAGGCGCAACATATCCATGATATGCAGTCAACACAGTTGCTTGACTTGCTGATTTTCTTAGCATATACAATGCATATGAAAACGTATTGACTCTATTGCAAAGCATTTCGATGTGATTTTTCCAATTTAAAGAATTATCAATATACATCCCCAAAAATTTCGTCATATCAACTTCGGCAATATTTTTATTTAAACAAGTAATGTCCATGTTTGAGATTTTATTTACCCTATTCCTGAATGTCATAACATTTGTTTTGTCAATGTTTAGATTTAAATTATTTAATGTCAACCAAGCTATAATATTATTCAATGTCAAATTTATTTCCTGTTCTAATTGCGGTTTGCTATCGCCAGTAAATATAATTGTGCTATCATCGGCAAATAAGACTGTATTATACTTTGTTACTTTTGGCAGATCATTTATGTAGATAATAAATAGTAGCGGACCCAGAACACTACCTTGGGGAACACCAAGTGATACGTTTCTGCTTTGTGAGGTATGGTTAGTAATACTCGCAATTTTACTAGATGTACTTATGCTTGTGATCTGTGTTATTTGCATTCTATGGCTTAAGTAAGACCTAATTAAGTCATGAGCATTTCCTCTTACTCCATAGGCGTATAATTTGTTCAGCAATATTTTGTGATCGACATAATCAAAGGCTTGTGTCAAATCCATAAACAACGCACATACCTGTTTACCTTTGTCTAGGTTAGTTAGCACTGTAGTTAGGAAACTATGTACAGCCATATCAATGGACTTATTTTTCCTGAAACCAACTTGCTCAGAACAGAATAAATTTTTCATTTCAAAATAATTGCAATAACCATGTAAGCTGCATACACACCTTTAATAATGCAAATCCTTTAACATTCCAAAATATACAGTAAACTATCCATAAAACTATACATATAAACGGTATGGGACGCAACGTGTGTCGATACCCTCGCGCCATCACATCTTCCTAGCACAGCTGGTTGTGCGGGCGCTGCTGCTGCTACAGTGGAGACCCTCAAACTGCGCAAATACGTAAACCTAGTAGGGGATTACGTATTTGAGCCGTTTGGGGTCGAAACGTTGGGGCCATGGGGTCCAAGTGCGAGATCTCTTTTTAGAGACCTCGCAAGGAGACTTGTCGACGCCTCGACAAGTCTCCTTGCGAGGTAGCTTGGAGAAGGCTGAGTTGTATTTGGCCCAGAAGGTAAGTATCGCCATACAACGTGGCAATGCTGCCAGCGTTCTGGGCACGCTTCCAGTAGACGGCGATGTGGATGAATTTCATGACGCCCTCAAATTTTTTTTTTCTTATTTTTCTTTTCGTTCTGTATATAATATATATATATATATATATATGTATATATATATATATATATATATATATATATATATATATATATATATATATATATATATATATATATATATATATATATATAATATCACATACTGAGAAAAAAAAGAATAGGTACATGTAAATAAAATTGAAGTGACTGTGATTTCAAAATTACTATGGTTTTTGGAGTGTATAGCTTGTTACATATACGTAGTTATGAACAACCTTTTTTTAATTTTGTTTGTCTGTTTATCAGTTTGTCTATCTGTCTATCTTTTTGTTTGCCCGGGATAATATTTGCACTAGCCGGACCGATTTTAATGGGACTGTCACTAGAATATAGAGAACTTTGTAGGTTACACATAGGCTATAGTTTGAAGTTATAGGTGGCACTGTCGTCGAGATACTGAAAATAACGGGGTTAAAACAGCGGGCAAGAGTTAGAACCTTGCAAAACATTGAAATTGATTATAACCTAAATACGTAGGTCTTTTATTCAGCAAAATATACTTCCAAAGTTTCTTAGTCGGGAATTCCCAGACTAAGAATTCAATAAACTTTGAGTTGTTTTCATTGGGTGCGCCAAAGTTCACCTAAATTTTCATCTCCGATAATTGGAAATACGAAAATGTTCTTCCTAACATTTTTCATCCTAACAATCACAATTCCTAACTACTCTGACTCTAATGTTCATAACTCCGAAGCATTCATTTTCATAATATCAGTAGCAATAAACATCTATTATACTTTTATTTGTTTTCCTATATTTTCTCAACCTAACCATCGTTTACATTATTATTCAAAGTTATATCTTTTTTATTAGATTTCTTTTTATTCACAATAATCAGTATTATATACATTCATTTTGCGTTACTTTATTTTCACATAACATGTATAATATATAAGAATAATAGTACCATGGTACAAATACACAATAGTACAATGGTCAAGTTCCAGAAACGAATCGGTCGTATTACTGATTATTGGTTTAGGTTAGGTTAGAACTGTGACCACAACGCACGAGCCGAGCGAGCGAAGCGAGCGTGCCGAGGCAGCGGCCGGCAAAGTGCCAGAACCGAATTGGTCCTATAGTTAATGGTTTATGTTAGGTATAAACTCTCAGACCATAAACATAGCCGTAAATGAGTCTTGTTTTATGAATTTCGGATGGAGTGTAGCCTTGGGGGTGCTACGACGCGAGGACTTAGAAAAATTTAGCCAAAAAAGTGTTATTTTTGCAAATCGTTTATTTTCTCGGTTCTATCGTATAAAACACCTAAATATAAGGCTGAAAGTGTCTTGGTAAAAGTTTCATATATTTTTAATTACACTTGGTAAATGTTTCTTTCTGAGTATTAGTGAAAATATTATGGTAATTAAGTTTAGGGATAAAAAACAGTAGGAGTTTAAATATATTTGCATTAATGATATTATTTATAACAATTTTCGGAAACATGAGTGTTATGAACAACCGGTTGCACTACAAACAGTATGAATGAAAACTTTAGGATTAAAAATTTTAGGAAGAGTGATCATTCGGATTACAAATCGTTAGGAAGAACAATTTCGGGTAAAGAACTTTAGGTGAGCCAATATGGACCCGTTTTCATTATTATATAAACTTTTCATGATTTAGTTTCAACTTTCAAGGAAAACGTCTCGTCTGCAAACTTGACAAGTAATACATAGCAAATGAAAATCTTCTGAAATACCTAAAAGTTATGTTAAGTTATTTAGGACATAAGCGTATGCTTATTTGCTACCTTTTTTAAGTGTCTTTGAATTAGTGATAACACTTTTATCAAGTTACACATGAGCTGCTTTAAGCGTATTTCCATAAGGGGATAGGCAGAGGTGTAATATTATACGCACATTTCTCCTTATGAATTTTAGGTCCCACGTAAGAGGGGGCGAGCCTATTGCCGTTGCCGGGCAAATTAACAGACCCCGAGTCTTGAGAATTCGGAAAAACTCAGTAACACATTTGCCCGACTCGGGAATCGAACCTGGGACCCCCTGATCAGCAGATGCATACTCTATCCACTGGAACATTATCTGATAAAATATCGCTACTATTCTATTTAACATTATAAGGCTCAATATCATGTGCCTACTTCTGCTTAGAACTTTTAGGAGTTAAGGAGACACATTGGATTTTAGGGACATTTAGAAGCCAGACAGGAGCCAATTCAATTTATTTTCGCATTTTGAAGTCTTGTCACGACGACGTAAGAAAATTAATAAAATATTAATTTTCATCCCGGGTCATACTAAGTCAAAATTAAACAAACTTGGTAATCTAACAAAACCGCGTCAGAGTTCTTAAAGCTACTTTAATTTTTAAAGTATGACAAACGAAATTTTACTCCCTCCGACATCTTGTGAGAGGAAGGGAGAAGGAAAGGGAGAAAATCCACATTACTACACAAGAACATAAAAAATCTCAACCCCATATTCGTACTGTCCTATTGCTGAGTACATAGCTTTCGCAATGTAGGTGTGCAAATCCACTACGCTGGCCAAGTGCAGGTCGACAGACTTCACACGTTAAAATTCTCAGACACGCAGGTTTCTGATAATTAGTAAGTCAACACACCATAAAACTTTGATAAGTCTGTGGTGGGTGGGCATGGTTTGAAGCACCTAAAAGCAGTATGTTGGTCTCTCTGCATTAATACGTCACAAATCCCTACTTAATACTATAAATTCGAAAGTGTGTATGTATGTATGTATGTTCCGTTTTCACGCTAAAACGGCTGAACCGATTTTGTTGAAATTGAAGAGATATATTGGACCATGGAGCCGGACATCGGCTACCATTAGTCGCAAAAATTAAACAAATTTGCGCAAATTTACCTCTTGGAAGTAAGGACGCATGCGCTGTATAATTGAGTGCAGTGCATGTGCTGACGTATATCTGTCAGTGCTGTCACATCATACATAATGTGATTCTATCATGTGATTATATTGTTCGCATTTATAAACTAATAATTTTTATATACCTTACTTAAACGGCTGAAACGATTTTATCTACTAATATTATAAATGCGAAAGTGTTTATAGATATATATTGGACATGTATTGGAACATGGCTTTGAGATTTGGCTGTATGCAAGGTGATATTATGTACCTTTCGGTAGATAATGTCATGATTGCAGACCAAATGACTTTGTACCCTATAGAATCTCTGAAGTCTTTAGAATAATCAGGAGTGTCTGCACACAATTTGAGACTGAAAGTAGATTTGTGTTACCCCCAAGTTAACGCGCGCATTACCGCGGGCAAAAGCTAGCCAATCAATAAATGCAATTTAGATTGAAAATCTGATCTCGATAAGATAAACAATGAATTTGGACGGACGCATTGATAGTGATCGTTCTGCTACAGAGGACAATTATGGATTGAAACTGTTCCGCTATTTTGTTCCAAATGACAAGCTTTCGGCGTTCGCTTTTTTACGACACGTACAACCTTCATTGCTAAATAACCACCTGCATTAAAATGGATCCGTTCCATTTGTAAATTGAGCATTGAACGAAAACTGCGGCTTTGCTACCACTTTTATGACCTAATTTTTGTAGCGCTCGTAGCGAGACTTGGCTTGCCGTTCGTCACAGATCGGCAAAGTTAAGCAACGCTTGCACAGGTCACCACTTGGATGGGTGACCGTGTGTGGCATTTACATCTGAGCGCTACCGTGCTTCGGAGGGCACGTAAAGCTGTCGGTCCCGGTTCTTGTCCAAGGACAAGGATCGTTAGGCCATGTCGGAGGCCTTCGGGCGGTCTGAAAACTCCGACACCAGAGTTGGCCACACGCTCACACGAAAAACAAAACAAAACAAACCTAATTTTGATAGTAAACGGTTATTGTATATTGGTTTTTTATTTGTTTCTCGATTCTTTCCATACATATGTAGAGACGTAAGCTTAATAGTTTTAGTCAAACAACCTCGTCTTAACATCGTATATTACTTAAAGGAATGAAGCTCAACTGAAAAAGCATTTCTACAGTATGATCACATGTGTCACCAGATAAACATTTTGTTCTTTTATTCTCATCACGTTATCACGGTTGCGTCCAGGACTCCCTGTTACTGTAGTTTTATAGCAATAAACCTTATTTTTCCTATTAGAATTAAATGGTAACACATTTATCAGCTTTAGACAACAAAATCGAATAGCCGGTCTAGGCAATGTTGAAATGTAATAGTAAACATTTGCACCAGTAAGTACAAAATTTAACCACACACACAACTTCGTTAGTAGTTGCAGTGCAGTTGTATTGCACGTTAATCTGGTAGATATTGCTCTCCTAAGTAACATTTAGCTAAACTACGGCCGAATGAATAGCCTATTTCGTGGCAAGGTTAGCTAGGACGTTTTGTTATCTAATATTTAGAATCTTATTAAGATATGCCGCAAACATTTCGTTCATTCCACTGCTTCAAAAGAGCGTAGCTATTAACTTTAGTACGCTTTACCCTAGGTCACTGTGTCCTATTGTTGAATTGACACTAATTTTTCCAACAGCTGATCAAAATGATACCTAGGATACGTATATTTCTGTTTAAAGTGATTGACAAAATCTGTATAGAAACACAAACCTGTGTAAGTCTTTCTCTATTAAAGATTGATCTATCGGAAACTGATGGAATTATGAAGACAAGATGTTTTAAAAGCATTTAATTTTACGGAGCCGTCTGAGTGCTGGAGGCCCTATCCCCTATTCCTTCTCCCTCATCCCATCCCAAGGGGCGGCAACGCACTTGTGACTCCTTTGGTGTTGCTTGTGTCCATGGGCGGCGGTAATTGCTTACCATCAGACGATCCGTCAGCTCGTTTACCGCTTAGTACTATAAAAAAAAACAGAAATATACGTACATGTTCTCTACTAAAGCGATAGACGTGGTCCATAAAGCACAAATATGTCACATAAACTTTTATTTTATTTTATTTTATTAGGCAGCAAACAAGCAGACGGATCGCCTGATGGTAAGCAATTACCGCCGCTCATGGACACAAGCAACACCACAGGAGTCACAAGTGCGTTACCGCCCCTTGAGGATGGAAAAAGGGATAGGGTGAGAGTTGGATGAGGGAGAAGGAATAAGGGATAGGGCCTCCGGCACTCTCACTCTTCGTACGAAACGCAACAGTTTAAGTACTGTTACTTTACCTCGATTTTCTGTGAGAATGTAGTACTTCCCCGGTCGAGCCGGCCCATTCATGCTGAAATCAGCAAGGCTCTACTACCTGTTACCTTTATACCAGTTCATATTTTGCTACAGATTTGTTATAAATGAAGTCGAAATTATGGAACCCGGTAAAGCAACATTTTGTATAGCATCTAGGAATCTCTACATAGCCTTAATTGGCCATCATTTAAATGTTTTAAAGCTAACATACATAATTATTATAATTTTCAGCCACAATTTAGCTAAAGTCCCATTATATAGGAATTTAAACTTTCGTGGTCATTAAAACTTATTTTAAATTGTTTTTCGGGATATATACCACGTACCTTTGTTTGGAGTAACCGATATTTCGGCACTGTTGCAAGCGCCATGTTCACGGATGTACTGAGGGTATTGCGGGTGGGTGAATGTTACGAGCAAGTATAGCGGTCTACCCGCTTTCTTACTCGTTTTTTGCGTTCAACACCACTAGCACTGTTATCACTATCGCACTGTACCCGATCACGACATACTATACTAACTACGTCAGCTCGCGGTTTGACTTTATTATTTTCACGGGTTTTACATCTCTTGCCGGATAAAGGAACACATCAGGGCAGTAAAAAATAATGAACCACACAAGTCAGCCATAGCTCAACACCTCTTATACTCGGGTACCGACCACTGGATTGAGTTACATAACCCTCAGGTGCTTTCGACAGAACGCCACTACATACCTCGAATGGTTAGGGAGGCCATTGAAATTAAAAAGTGCAAAAATTTCAATAGAGAGGATGGGTTTCAACTGTCGAGTATCTGGCATCCAGTGGTACGTCTATGTAAAACCCGTGAAAATAACAAAGTCAAACCGCGAGCTGACGTAGTTAGTATAGTATGTCGTGATCGGGTACAGTGCGATAGTGATAACAGTGCTAGTGGTGTTGAATGCAAAAAACGAGTAAGAAAGCGGGTAGACCGCTATACTTGCTCGTAACATTCACCCACCCGCAATACCCTCAGTACATCCGTGAACATGGCGCTTGCAACAGTGCCGAAATATCGGTTACTCCAAACAAAGGTACGTGGTATATATCCCGAAAAACAATTTAAAATAAGTTTTAATGACCACGAAAGTTTAAATTCCTATATTGTGCACCGGTACGGGCCGGAAAGTGCTAAATTAATTAAACACCTTGAACGCGCGCGGAAGAAATGTGAATGTTTACGTCAATCGTTGGTGTTTTTAGTGAAGTGTCGAGACGCAGACATTATTCCCGTTTGTGTCAAAATAAAACCCCGAAACGATATTCACGGTTCCGCGGGCATTCTACGGAATGCGAGTATAAAACTTTTGCGTAAGTTGATCGCCAACACCCGTTATAAATTCGACAAATTACAAACGGAGCTATATAAAATACATCTGAAGTGCAGTGAAGTGTTGACTAAAGATGATTTTGATAACTGTGATCGCATCACCTATCTACAGGCACAGCGGTCGAGAGAACTTAGTGCCTTGAAACAAGATCGAAAGTTTGAATTCTTGATGAGGAAACAAAAACCATCTACCCCCCACCAAGAAAACTCAAATATTGAACGCACTGTTACGGGGTCCCTTTCCGAGGTCTTTTAAAAAAAAGATATTTTAAAGTTGACTACACTATTTATTCCCATAAATAGTTAACATGAGGAAAGGACCCGTAAGGCAACCGTATCTCGCGAGCGTTCAGCATAGACTGTCCGATCTATGAGTCGACTGGCTATTGAAACAAAATGCTGACGTAACAATAATGCTTAAAATGCTAGTGTGCACGGCTAAGGGCCGTGTTAGCTATAAGGGGTTCAATACCGGGTTATAACACCTCCCCCTTTAGAGTGAACTTCGGGGATGGACGCCGAAGTTAACTTTAAAATGAGGTTCATAAAGCTGGAGTCGGGATATCTTGAACTGTTCTTTGCAGTTCTATCCGTCTCCGGTTTATTTGATTTGCGAAATCTATATTTGTGAAAACGAGGGTTGCTGCCAGGTTTACAAAACGTTAATACAAGTTTGTATATAAGGTAAAGTACAATGATACATACGATTATATTTATAGCTATGGAATAATGTGCTCCGTACTCGATTATATGTGGAGTTTCTTTAATGTTTTCCACGTCGGATCAAAGTTTAATGGATAATTTATCAATCAATTGAATATCGTTTAAATCTATGGGTTCTAAACGAGAGAGGGGCAAATTATTTGTTACATTCTTAATTTTATTAATGTTACAAGAAATGCAAGAAGGTAAGTTAAAATCTGGCATATTAATTGGCGAAGTAAAATTTAATACATTGTTATATTTAGGGAACAGTGTTGTACCTTTACAATAAGCTATACAATTAGTTGGTATTGTAAGTATACCGATACCAGATATATTTGTTTCTTCTATTTTATTTGAGTTTCTACAGTCAATAGATAGTTTAGCTGATTCTGATTGTATATAAATATATTTGTTATTACTTATTGATTTGAAAATATTCAATTTGCCATAGATGTATTTCATATTACATTGTTTAGGAATATCCACAATAGATTTAGATAACAATTCAGTTTCACAGTTAGGGTTTGAATCGGTTTTATGAGTTATAGGGATGTCACATAGATATTCTGCTGAATTTACAATTTTGCAGTTGTCTAATGTTTCTAAATTACAATAATTTGATTTATCTTTTGTTATAGCCATATACTTAGTACTAGGTACAATGAGACTGTAAATGTCTGATTGGTTTACATGTGGTGTTGGTAAAGCAACTTTATTATACAACATATATTCAAGGTTAGAGACTAACGGTATTCGTAACAGGAAAACTAATTTACCATTGAAATAATAACATAACAAACTGGAGACCTTTACAATGTTATGAATGGAGCTTATGTCTAAATACAAAGGCAGGTTAAGATTGTTCGGTAAGTGCCTAATATTGTTGCTCAGTTCTCGGTATAAGAGTGCGGGCGACATGATTGCCGGATGTAAATTGTTTAGGCTACAGAAAAGAATCGCATTCGTTGTTTCTTCTAGTTGGAAGGATAGAGTGACCATAGAGGTTTCTAGTGAATTTAGAACAAGGTCCAAGCTTATTCGGGTTTCTACTGAATTGGCATTTATTGTTAAATTTTGTATACTGGCTGAAAGTTGGTCTATGGCGTTGTTCATTTTAATTTCATTCATTTTAATCTTTTGTAAGGAGCTGTTATACGCTGATATGACAGAGTTTCTGATTAGAACATTGTTCTTTACTAAGGATGCCAATTTATCCTGGTTGACTTGTATGGACTCAATCGCTTGGTCATATTTTATGGCGTCGTTTTCGTCCAACGTGCCGAAAACATATTTAAGGGCAGTACCTATACCACCGACCCAAGCTCGCTTGGATCTATTATCGATTAAATGAGAGATTGAACTGAACAATTTAATAATGTTTTGCTGTTGTAATACTAATGGTTCTATTATGTTATGGCATTCGGGTTCTGCGAGAATTTCCACTTGGTTACAGAGATTTATAAAAGTTTCCAATGATGAGGTAATGTTTTCTATATGCGGTTTGAAATGCGAAATTCCCATTGGCATGATAAAATTTAATACACCATTAGAGATTTTTAAATTTCCTATATAGTCAAAATAAATTCCAGGACTCGTGGTTATCGGTTGGATATAGTAGTTGGGCGTCTGGAGTTCCGCTGAAGTGCTGTAAGTATATTATTTATACGTTACTATTGTATTCGCTTGTATATAAAACTAACAACTATTTAATCTATGCTTCTAACAAGGTATTGTTTATATTAAGTACTTCTTTAAGCTAACAAAAGCAGTCTTGTGACTAACACATTATAACTAACATATATACATCTAATACTAAAACTATAACGTAAAATTTACGTAAGTATTATTAACCTAGTTTACTAAAATTAACTTTTGTCTAGGTATGTTTATGTTTGCAGGTCGCCGCTGACTTCGGCGGGCTTTACCTCGTCATAATGGTGACGGACGTGACGTCTATTTATTAATAAAGATAAAGTGTTGTTACCATGAATTTTGACAACTTTATATGGGCCTTTCCATATTGGCGATAAAGCTTTTCGTAATCTAAGATGGTTCTTTAGGTAAACAAAGTCGCCTACTTTGTATTGTATAGGGCGTGAATGAGAATCGTAATAATTCTTAGACGATACTTTTGATCGCTGTATGTATTCTAAAGCTTTATCGTGAGAGTTCTTTAGACGGGTTTGCAACATGCGTACATACTCCGGGTATGTAGTACCTAGGGATTCGTCATATATTGAATTAGGAATAAATGGTTTGTTACCGAACATTAGCTCGTAGGGAGTGTAATGAGTTGTGGAATGGACGGTTGTATTGTATGTAAGCATGGCTGTATATGCATAACGAGGCCAATCTGTTTGGTCTTCGTTTACGAAAGATTTTAGGTATTCCTTTAAGGTTGAGTGGCTCCGTTCTAGAGCACCTTGAGTTTGTGGATGGTATGGCGTGGACCATAGCTGCTTGATTTTTAGTAAATCACACGTTCTTTTAAATAATTCTGACGTAAAGTAGGTACCCTGATCAGTGAGGATCATTTTGGGAATACCAAATATGGATATAAAGTGAAGTAAACATTCACTTGTTTCTTCAGCGGTAGTACTGCGTAGTGGATAAGCGGAGGAGAACTTGGTAAAGTCGTCCTGTAAGGTTAATATGAATCTGAGCTTTGCGGTTCCCGATTCGGGGAGAGGTCCTACAACGTCAAACGCTATACGCTCACACGGTTTGGTTGAAGTGCTTGTGATTTGCATCGGTGCACGATTTGTTTGGCGCAAAGCTTTGTTCTCTTGACATAGTTTACACCTTTTCACATAAGACTCTATGTCACTACGCATACTTTTCCAATAATACAATTCTTTCAATCTATTATACATACGACTGACACCTAAGTGACCAGCTGCTGGGATGTCATGGTTGTCGTATAGAATTTTCTTCACCTCGGACGGTGAGGGATAAGTAACATTATTATGGTAAATGTTTACTAGGATGTTTGTATTATGGAAGAGGAAAATAATTATATTGTATATTTTTATAAAACTATGTTTTTCGAATGCATCACGGAAATCAGATATACTTATTTGTTGAGTATTTCCTATTATTACTAATTCGTTCCGGATGGCTTTTAGAGTATCATAGATCTCTTGATAGGATGCTTGATCAAAGTGATGGACTTTGACATAAAGGAGGTAATAAATCTTATTACCTAGGGTGATTTTCGAGAAGCTGTGTAGCTGTCTTTCTTGGTTAAGAATTTCGTCTCGGTTTTCTAGGTTACCTAATATTTCTTGTATGTAGGGGTTTGACTCATCGAGATCTAAAGATGTAGGGATAAGGATAACATTATCGGGGCTTTTTAGTAAGCTCTGATTATGTTCAATAATTTTTGTATTATAAGAGTTACTTTTATTTGACAAGCGTTTCAGGGAAGTCGAGTAATCGTCTGTGATTATGTTGCTTGTCGATGGGGTAGGTTCGGCTGAAGTTTTAGGCGAGAGGATTTCATCGAGGGTTGGAGTGCGCTGTGACGTTCCAGGTAAGGGAGGCATAGGAGATTCTATGTTAAGTAGTTCTGGAGTAGCACATTCTAGGAGGATGTCTGGGTTTAGATCTTCAGACGGGAAGGAACGCGGTGATGTTAGTAAGTCCATTAGGTCCTTATCTAAGTTACTCGGTTCTAAAAAGGATTGTTCCAACTGTTCTGGATTGATGTCTTGACCTTGAGGGTTAGGTGTTTCATTAGTGACAGTTGGTTGGATGGGGTTCACAGGAAATCTGGAAAGGGCGTCCGCGTTTGCGTTTATCTTACCCTTTTTATACTGGATATCATATTCAAATTCTTCCAGCTTTAGCCTCCACCGGACAAGGCGAGACCCGGGGTCTTTACAGTTAAATAACCATTGGAGGGGCTTTTGATCTGTTAAGATTGTGAAGCGGCGGCCATAAATATATGGGCGAAATGTTTTTGTGCCGAAGATAATTGCCAGGCACTCTTTTTCAGTGACACTGTAGTTACACTCGGCTTTGTTTAGGGTGCGTGACGCGAATGCAATTGGGCGGTCTTGCCCGATAGATCCTTGGGACAGGATGTTGGAGATGGCGTAATTGGATGCGTCACAGGTAAGTAAGAAGGGTTGATTAAAATCCGGGTAGGCGAGGATGGGAGCTTCTACTAATTTATTTTTTAGGGTTTCAAAGTTAAGCTGCTGTTCATTACACCAATTAAAGGGGACGTCCTTTTTCAGGAGAGAGGTAAGTGGTTTAGCAAGCTTAGAGAAGTTTGGGATAAAACGCCTATAGTAGGATACCAATCCTAAAAAGGATTTGATGTCTTTTTATGTATCGATAGGTCGAGTGTCGTGAAGTACTGGCTCTTTCCTAACTGGTCGAGGATCTCAGTAATCTGAGGAATGGGGTAAACTTCACCTATTGTGATGTCGTTTAGTTTTCTATAGTCAATGACTATACGCCATTTCTTTTGGCCAGAGGGGTCAGCCTTTTTGGGAACGACCCAGATAGGAGACGACCAGGGAGAAGACGACGGTGTGATAATGTCTTGGTCTAACATTTTATTTATTTGAGTTGCCACCTCTTTCTTGTGGCACTCAGGGAAGCGATAGGATTTAGTATGTATGGGAGTGTCACTGGATGTTTTGATTTCATGTTGGATGGCGGGTGAGAAGGATAAGGGTTCATCTGGAAGATGAAATATGTCAGAATATTCTGAACAGAGGTCGAGAAGGGCTTCCGCTTCTTCTTTGTTCAGGTGTGACGTTCTCAAAAGGTCTAGTACCTTCCTAGTGCGCTCACTTACATTGCCAGTGTAAGAGGGCAATGTGGTTGGACAAACCTCTATAGGGTCCAACTTAAGGTTGAGATTAATTGCAATTAATTGCAAAACGCTTGATCTCGGCGGGTTTATTGGAGGTATTTATAACCGAAATGTTAATTCTTTGGTTATCCTTCACCTTTACTAGGCAATTGGCTACGAGAAGAGTCTGGGATAGGTGTTGGTCTAATACCATACCCTCTTTCAATTCGGGATTTGCTACAGTACATTCAATCACGGTCTCTGTCCGTGGTGGTATGACGTAGCAGGGATCGAAGAAGTGAATCTTGATTTCACTTCGCTTTAATTTTAAAACATTACGGCGATAGTCGATATTGCAACTTTTGCTCGTGAGGAAGTCGTTGCCTAATATACCATCGTAAGGCAGGTTGATGTTTTTTATGACATGAAACTTGTGACTGGTTGGACAAGTATCGGATAGGTTAAACTTCAGTTTGAAATGTCCTATTGTTTGAGTATTGTCCTCACCAGGGTCAATACCTTTGATACTGATTGGTTTACGGGTCAAGGGTGGCTGCTTCAGTACACTGGACTGTTTAAGCAGGCAAATGGCAGAGCCTGAGTCTACCAAAAGATTGAGCGGTAAATCAGAGATTTCCGACTTTACTACATGAGGTAGAAGTCTTTTGGTAGTGTCAATGTTGACCTCGTAAATTTCCTTGGTATCCGTATTAAGGTTTCCATTTTGGGGCTGGTTACCCTGTCGTATAACCTTAATAGGGTGATTTGAACTAAGGTTCCCGTTTTGGGGCTGGTTACCTTGCTGTACAACCTTAGGAGGACGATTTGGATTAAGGTTCCCGTTTTGGGGCTGGTTACCCTGCTGTACAACCTTAGAGGGACGATTTGGATTAAGGTTCCCGTTTTGGGGCTGGTTACCCTGCTGTACAACCTTAGAGGGACGATTTGGTTTAAGGTTCCCGTTTTGGGACTGGTTACCCTGCTGTACAACCTTAATGGAGGCTACTAATTTTTTAGTAGGCTTGGGACGAGGGCTTTTGCTCTCGGGATGTGTGCCGTCGTTTTTAGGATGGCTACGTCCTGGGCGGCACAGTTCCAGGACGCCTACTGGTTTAAATTCTCGTCAGCGTCCTCGTCTTCGGTGTCGTCATCGTTATCGTTGTCGACATAGCTAACCTGGGAAGAATTTTGAGGGGAAAAGGACGTAGACGGTTTGCTGTCTGGGTGCGAGGCAAAGTGCCGTTTGTTTGCGGCTTGCCTCCTTTGACAGTTTTGAATTTCATGCCCTGTTTCCTTGCAGTATTTGCAAGTTAGATTAGGGTTAGGCTTGTTTGGGTGTCCGGAAGTACTCGGTTTATCGAGTGGCTTCTGGAATTTTGGCTTATTTAACGGATTTTGGATAACCGGTTTGAACCGGTTCTGTGACTTTTGTTTGTCCTGCTGCGAGCTATTATTACTTTGCCCGCGTTTATAGAGGGTTTCTTGGATCCTCTCTTCCGAGATCGCCAGATTGACCGCTTCGTTAAATGTTTTGGGGGCCCTGCATCTAACGATGTTGGATACACGGGGATGGAGCCCCATAAGGAAGTGGTGGAGGGTTAAGTGCTCCATGGCGGCAGTGCGCCCTGGGATTTCCTTTACTTTGTGACATGAAAGTGAGATCTCCGTAAGAAGGTGGGACAAACATGTCTCCATCTTTAGTGCAAACTGGCTTACGTTTTCTGTAGGCCCTTGCTTGCTTTCTTGGAGCTCAGTAAGCAAATGTGAATAATGTTTCCTTTCGGAAAACTGGGTTTTTAGAAATTCTTTAAGCTGTTCCCAGCTGGTAAACTCTTTAATTGAGCAGGCGGTCTCTGCCTTACCTGTCAATTGACATAGTATGTATTTAAAAAGGATGGGCCTTTGTGAGTCAGATGCCAGTTCATAGGCATTATTGCAATTAGTGATAAACGAATTAAGTTTTTCACGAGTGCCATCGTATGGCTTTACGAATTTCAATAGAATGTTTAACTCCATCTCGACAGTACGCCTAGTTATCTTAGGTGATAGTAAAGGAGATTTAGGTTCCAATTCCAAACTAGATACGTCTATAGTCACCTTGCTATCCTCAACCTTAGACACTTTGGGCATAATACAAACAATACATGGAAGAAAATAAAATTACGATGCACAATAAAAATAAAAATAAGGTTCTAAGAGCGTGAACACTGTTCACGATAAAAATGTATGAGTCACTCACAGGCACACGTAGGCGGCGACAACAGCTAATTCGTGGAACCGCAGCATAGCGACACCACACGGATACCGCACTATGATTTGATTTGCACAGAACACTTGGACACAATCGACGAAACACGGACACTAATTTTCGTAGAATACCTTCGGATACCTCGTAGAACCACTGGCGAGTCGCGGATGTCGTCGGGGTTGCACACAATGCGGTGCAGGATGCTCGTCAGAGCTTACAGGATGACGACCGGATGTACTCTCAGGCGGGTCCCAGGTAGGTTTTTCAGGATACTCAAGGATGTGTTCGCGATGTAAGGTAAGTGTTACACTGTTGCAGGATTCACGAGAGGTAAGGTATACCTCGAAAGTTAACCGGAGGTCACTCACGGTAAGTTTTCACAAAATTCGTAGGATACGGCGAGTCTATTTTTATAACACAAATATAGGTTTACGCGAATCGGCACTGGGGAATTCCGTATCCCACCGCTGCCACCAAATGTTACGGGGTCCCTTTCCGAGGTCTTTAAAAAAAAAGATATCTTAAAGTTAACTACACTATTTATTCCCATAAAGAGTTAACATGAGGAAAGGACCCGTAAGGCAACCGTATCTCGCGAGCGTTCAGCATAGACTGTCCGATCTATGAGTCGACTGGCTATTGAAACAAAATGCTGACGTAACAATAATGCTTAAAATGCTAGTGTGCACGGCTAAGGGCCGTGTTAGCTATAAGGGGTTCAATACCGGGTTATAACAGCACGGTTATCAATCTATCTGATAAAACGTTGACGGAAGCTGCACTCAATATTTTAGAGAAAGGGTTAAATTTCGCCCCAACACCCAGTCATGTTCCATACGAGAAATTGATCGGTACAGTTGAAGAGGTTATCCGACGGAATAAAATACCTTCCGACGAGGCCGAAGTTTTGCGACAAGAGGTCGCTGTTTGTTTACGTCGAGCCAAGCTTCCTCAGCCTAACACGAACGTCGCCGAACGTGTCGCATTACGCGAACTCTGTGAGGATGAGAGCGTACTTGTCCTGAAAGCTGACAAAGGGAACGCGACGGTAGTTATGAACGTTAGCGAATATGACGAAAAAATGCGTCATTTATTAAGTGACGTCAACACCTACAAAAAGGTAAATTATAACCCGACCGCTCGATTAAACCGTAATACCCAGAGGCTGATCAAGGAGTGCCAGCACGCGATCGGTACGGTATCCCATTTACTGCGACCTCGTAATGTTCTACCCCCTAAACTGTACGGTTTGCCAAAGGTTCACAAGAACAACGTTCCTTTACGGCCTATCGTCAGTCAAGTTGATTCACCTACTTACGAACTAGCTAAACACGTAGCTAAGGTCCTGCGACCATTGGTGGGTAGAACAACATCGTATGTCAAAGACTCCCGACATTTTATTGAGATTCTACGTCAGAATAACGTAAGTGAAAAAGAAGTGATGGTCAGTTTTGACGTAGAATCGCTTTTCACGAACGTGCCGATAGCAGACTGCATGGAAGTAATTCGACGTAGGATCAGCGAGGACCATATTGCTGTGGTATATGCCGACCTGGTGCATCATTGCCTGACCACAAATTATTTTCTATACAGAGGTGAGTACTACAAATTGATGGCGTAGATTGCTACGCCAACCTATGGATGGAACATTTCGAAAACCAAGCCATTGCTACTGCCCCATTAAGAATAAAAATTTGGAAACGGTATGTGGACGACATTTTCTGTATTATGGAAGGCGATGAAGCAACTGTTCATCAATACTTGGCACATCTAAACAGCATCCATAACAAAATGGATTTTACTTATGAAATAGAAAGGGATAGAAGAATGGCGTTCCTTGACGTTATGATAGCAGTACGAAGTGACGGTTCCCTGAGCCACTCCGTATACAGAAAACCAACGCACACAGATCGTTATCTACACGCTGACTAACATCATCACCCACGTTAACTGAATTCCGTCATAACGTCGCTTACCGACCGGACATACAGCTTGTGTGATGAGGAACATTTAAATAAGGAACTTTCACATTTAAGCGACGATCTACACAAGAACGGGTACAGTAGGCGAATTAGACCACCCAGACATACTCACAAACACCTGGACTTCAAGGTTGAACGACACCCAGCGTACTTACCGTACGTTAAAGGAGTGACAGATAAGGTCGCCAACATCCTCAAGAAGGTATCAGTTAAAACTATCTTCACTCCTTTGAAGAAACTGTCGCAATATATAAGAACGCCTAAAGACAGTCATCCCTTGGAAAAGCCAGGTGTATACAAAATTGACTGCAGCTGTGGGAGTTCCTATATATTCAAATTCAAATTCAAATCATTTATTTGTTCATAGGTTCATTACGAGGGTCAAACTGAAAGTTCTTAGAACTGGCCACTTATAAACAATATAATAAAAAAAATATTCTAAAATTTGAAAATAGAACTCTTTGCCAATATTACTGAGTATATATTTCATTCATTTGTCATTTGTTTTACGATTTGGCGGCAAATTGAAAATTGTCTGTGTCACGTCAACATGAATTTAACACGAGAAAATTTTCGTGCAATGATTTTTTATGACTTTCGATGTCATTTAAGTCAACAAGAAAGTTATGATAGACTACGATTGGCCTTTCACGATGAAACCCCATCTCGTGCGACTGTTTACAACTGGTTTAATGAGTTTAAACGTGGTCGCACTAATCTCACTGATGATGTACGTGAGGGACGGCCTTCTACAGCGACGACTGAAAATAACATCTGTGTTGTGCGGCGTATGATAGAGACTGACAAAAGAGTGACCTATCAGCAGATTCGGACAAGCTTAGGCATCGGTATGAGTCAAGTGCACAAAATCCTCCACGAACATTTAGCGGTCAGGAAGCTTTGCGCCCGGTGGATACCTCATAATTTGACTAAGGCTCAAAAACTCCATCGTGTGGATTGGTGCCGTAAAATGATTGAAAGATTTAACGGAGGTGACTCAAATGCTGTGTTCGACATACTAACAGGTGACGAAAGCTGGATTTACTGTTATGATCCTGAAACCAAAAGACAATCTGCTCAGTGGGTGTTTCCTTTCGAGGAGTTGCCAACTAAAGTGAAGAGAGATCGAAGTGCGGGAAAAAAAATGGTGGCCTCGTTCTTTGGAAGGATAGGTCGTTTCGCAACAATTGTGTTAGAGGATCAAAAAACAGTTTCTGCAGAATGGTACACTACCAATTGTTTGCCACTTGTCTTGGAAAAAGTTCGAGAGAAACGACCTCGCAGTAGGATCCTCCTTCACCACGACAACGCCTCGTCGCACACCGCCAAGCGAACTGTTAGGCGGCAGCCGCGGATTGTCTTTTTAAAAAAAACACTTTTATTTCAGCTGGAACCACAGTTTATTGCAATAGAGTTTTACACAGATACAAACACCTAATGCCTCACTTTACTTTACTAAAGAATATGACAATCTGTCTGACTTGTTTTAATAACGGCTACGACGGGACTTCTGCGGCTCGCGGTCTATCTGCGACTCGTTGGCCGCGTGGCTTATGGCCCTATATATAATATAAATAGTGCAGATATCAGCATTTAATTAGGAACTAATTATGGATATAACATCTCCCCCCTTTAGATGAAGCATTATCTCAAGAGATGAGATGAGCGAAATCGAGTTCAAGAAAAATGAGGCTTACAAAAACATTGAGAAAATTAAAGAAATTATATCAACACAGTATAAAGATATAGTATAAGACATAGTTTAAGATATTGTTTAAGACTAAGTATAAGTCATTGTATAAGATTTAGTATAAGACATTGTATAAGATTTAGTATAAGACATTGTATAAGATTTAGTAGGTATAAGACATTGTATAAGATTTAGTATAAGACATTGTATAAGATTTAGTATAAGACATTGTATAAGATTTAGTAGGTATAAGACATTGTATAAGATTTAGTATAAGACATTGTATATAATAATCATCTTAGAATCATAGCTTAAATTAGATAGAGATATATTTAGAACTAGGTTCAAAAATTACTTATGTTTCTATTAGATGAATGATGAGAGTTGTTATCGCTATCAGATAGAGAGTGTTCATGTTGGTCAATCATTTCAATAGAATTACTGATTCTATTTTGATTTTGGACATTTCTCCTGGTGTTACATTGATTAAATATTTGAATGCAACATGATGAGCGACTTTTGTAATTAAAATAATTATACACTTTATATAAAATAAACAAAATTATTGTAACAATACATGCGTAAGTGAATCCTGAATAATATGTTGAATATTTAACAAAATGAGATTGATTTTGGTATTTATTAATTTCAATTTCCAAATCATCTAATTTATGAAAAGTATGCGTTAAAGAATCTAAATCTATGTTACTTAAAGATAACGGAGATAACAGTGGAATTGTTTTGTTAACAAAATCTTTATTACAGCAATTATCTTGAGTAATATCAAAATCTAACGTAAATGGGTTATTATTATACATTGACGTCATAGTGGTCGATGGTATAAATTGTAGAGTTTTCGAATAACCGATACAATCAGGGGTTAACTGAAGTAACCCAGTACCAAGTACAGAAAGATCTTTGAGACCCTTTTTGCATTTTACTGTTAACTTATTTGGGTTGGACTGCACATAAATCCATTCATTTTTGTGTAGTTTTTGCCAAATATCTATTTGACCATATAATAATCGGAAATCACACTCTTTAGGTAATGACAACACTACTTCTGTTAGTAATTTCATCTCGCAAGATGGGTTAGAGACACTAGAGTATATAGTTACCAATTGACAAATAGAATATTCATTATTTATTTTCAAACAGTCCTTTATATTTAAATTTGATAACATAGCATAATTTAATCTATCTTCTGTAATAGCTAGATAAGGGTTTGTAGGATGAATAAGGGCAAAGGTATTAGGGTTGGTTTGATCGGAAGGGGTAGGTAATGGTATTAATTTGTATACATTGTATTTTATAGGAGAGATAAGAGGAATTTGGATGACAAATACAATTCTTTTCTTTTAGTAATATGCAGTTAGTTTTGACACATCTATGACTGTATGAATAGTCTCTATATTGAGTGGAGCTGGGAAATCTAATCGTTTATTTATGACATGAGTTTGCTTAGTTAGTTCTATTAATAAGTTAGAAGGTGTAATTATAGAAGGATGTAAAACATTCGCTTTCGCAAATAAAATAGAGTTTAAGACAGAATCTAGAAAATTAGAAATAGTTAATAAGGAACCTTCGATGATATTAAGTAAATTATTTATTTTTGATATATACAATACTTCGTTATTGTTTTTAGTGGTTTGAGTTAAGATCTCATTGAGTTTATTAATTTGAGCAGTTAATCTAATTTCGTTCTTGTTTAACCTTGAAATAGTAGTATTAAATGTGTTAATGCTAGACTTTACAATATGAATATTCTCTTTCATTAAGTTGTACAACTCATCCTCGCTTTGTTGACATGAGTCAATAGCGGCGTCGTATTTACGTGCATCGTCAGCATCTAGTGTGCCGAAGAAAAACTTTAGTATTTCGCCACCAAACTCAATTGATCTTTTGAATCTGTTTGGTGAATCTGAGGATATGATATGAGACAAAGAATCTAATTTAATCAAATTAGCTTGCAAATTTATTTCTACTGGGTTGAAGAGGTCTTTACATTGCATAAATTCCGTTAATTGCGATCTGATACATAGGTCTAAAGTTGATTTAATTAAATTTTCAATATTATTAAGATGCGGTTCAACAGACACTATATCTATATGCGTTATTATTTTCCAGTAATCATTATAAAAATAAACAGTATCAATAGGGTCGAAATAAATTCCTGGGCTGTGTACTATCGGCGTTAAGGTAAGCTCTGCGTGGCAGTGACGCCATAGCGTTCTGAAAAGAGACAACACTACGTGTGAGCGGGTTTGATTTCATTGGTATGATATTTTACATGTTTACGATTAATGCATACGGTGACGTTATGATTACCATTAGTTTTTATAATTTTGTAGGGACCTTTCCAGATAGGGGATAAGGCCTTTCGTAGCCTATGGTGATGTTTTATGTATACCATATCGCCAGTCTTATATGAAGTACTACGGCTTGATTCGTCATAGTAGCGTTTTGATGTTTCTTTACTGTTTACGATGTTCTGTAAAGCTTTTTCGCGGCTAAACTTCATTCTGTACTGCAAAGCACGCACATACTCGTGATACGTGTTGTTACCGTTTGTTTCGTAAAGTGAATTTGGGATGACAGGCTTATAACCGAATAACAATTCAAAAGGACTGAAACCAGTAGTGGTATGAGGTGTAGTATTATACGATAACAACGCTGTTGATAAATAGCAATGCCAGTCGTTTTGGTTCTCATTGACGAATGATTTTAAATACTCTTTCAAAGTAGCATGGCTGCGTTCTAAAGCGCCGTTTGACTGAGGGTGATAGGGAGTAGTGAAAATAGATTTGATCTTACATATATCTGTAACTTGTTTAAAAAGCTCTGAGGTGAAACATGTACCTAGATCGGTAAGTATAGTTTTAGGGAAGCCGAATAGTGACATGAAATGTATGAGGTTACGAGCAACTTCATCGCTAGTAGATGTAATCATGGGGTAAGCACAGGTAAACTTAGTTAAATCATCTTGTAAGGTCAAGATGAATCTAAATTTCTGCAAACCAGCTTCTGGTAGAGTTCCCACAATATCTAACGCTAGTCTTTCGAGAGGTCTAGTGCTAGTAGAGGTAATCTCCATAGGTGCTTTATTTGAGCAACGTAAGGGTTTATTTATCTGGCAAAGTTTACAATTTTTTACGTAGTTTTCTATATCTAGACGCATGGACTTCCAGTAATAGGCTTCTTTGATTCTACTTAACATCCGTTTTATACCTGGGTGACCGGCAATGGGTGAGTCATGATTTTCCTGAAGTATTTTGGGTACTTCAGCGGGTGTAGGGTAAATAAGCTGATTTTTGTAAATATGTATTTTGATATTAGTGTTATGGAAGATAAAGTTTAACATGTTATATATTTTAGTATAGACTAACTTAGAAAACGGTTCGCTAAAATCTGATATCGCGAGCTCAGGTTCGTTTATGTTTTGATCTAGCATAGTGTTACGTAATTTTATTAGAAGAGAATATATTGTTTTATAATTAGTTTCGTCATAATGATGAACTTTAGTGAATAAGAAATAGTATTGTTTATTATTAGATAATGTAGTAAATATTGTTTCAGGTTCGCGTTCGGATGCGATCATCTCGGCTGAATTTTCAATTTGAGATAAAATGTTTTCGCAATGTGGCATTGAACTATCAAAATCTAGGGATGTAGGGCAGGCTATCAGCTTGCATTTGGTAAGGTGTAAAGCTTGAGTATGTTCTTCGATTTGTGTATTTGTTGGTGGAATAGATTTGGTAAATTGTAGTTTGAAATATTGTTCGTAAGAGTGATCGTTAAGGCTGTTGCTGCGTGTAGTGACTAGTACCGGGTGACGTGATAACGCGTCGGCATTCGAATTAAGCTTTCCCTGTTTATACACTATTTCGTAGTCATATTCTTCCAGCTTTAAACGCCAGCGAATAAGACGACTTCCTGGGTCTTTTACATTGAAAAGCCACACGAGGGGCCTGTGGTCGGTGATGATTTTGAATTTATTGCCATAAAGATAGGGACGGAAAGTTTTGACGGCAAATAATATGGCTAATAACTCCTTTTCTGTCGTGGAGTAATTACCTTCTGCTTTATTAAGGGTGCGCGAAGCATACGCGATAGGTTTATCATTGCCAACTGGCCCTTGGGATAGTACTGCGCCTATGGCGTAATTACTTGCGTCTGTAGTAACGAGGAAGGGTTGAGAAAAATCAGGGTATTGGAGGAGAGGAGCGGTGGTTAACTTTTCCTTTAGGATGTCGAAGGCTGTTTGCTGTTCCACATTCCAATGGAAAGCGGCATCCTTTTTCAAGAGCGAAGTTAAAGGTTTGGTGATTTTCGAGAAATTTTCGATAAATCGTCGATAATAACCGATGAGACCAAGGAAAGATTTTACATCTTTAGGATTCTTGGGAACGGGATATTGTGAGACAGCCTTGACCTTGTCGGGATTTGGAGAGACACCTTTATCGGTGATAGTATGACCTAAGTAGTTCACTTCACGTCTTAAGAACTCACATTTATCGGGCTGTAGTTTAAAATTAAATTGACGGAGTCTTTCGAAAACTAGGCGGAGCTTTTCCATCATAGAAGGCAGGGAATTTGCATAGATAATACAGTCATCGAGGTAGACATAGCAGTGCAGACCTTGAAGACCCGATAACACAGTGTTCATAAGCCGTTGGAAGGTTGCAGGGGCATTTTTAAGCCCAAACGGCATTCTAGTAAACTCATAATGACCTGAGGTACCATTTGTGTTGATTACGGTGAAACCCGTTTTTGCAGCGTCAGCAGGATTGATTTTTATTTGGTGAAAACCAGAAATTAGATCGAGAACACTAAAATATTTAGAATTGCCTAATTGGTCTAGGATATCTGAAATAAGAGGGATGGGATAAACTTCGTTTACAGTGACGTCGTTAAGTCGTCGGTAATCTATGACGATGCGCCACTTTCTTTGCCCTGAGGCGTCCATCTTTTTCGGGACCACCCAAACAGGTGCGCTCCAAGGAGAGGTTGAGGGTCGGATGATGTTTTGATCGAGCATCTTTCTAATTTGTTTGTCAACTTCGTCTTTGTGACACTCGGGAAAACGGTATGATTTTACATTGATAGGCGGCGCATTGCCTGTATTAATAGAGTGCTGAATTGCATTTGTACTAGTGAGGGGGTCTCCCTCAAGATAGAAGATATCGGTAAAATCTGCGCAACATTCTAATAGGGCTTGGCTTTCTTCCGAGTTAAGATGATCGTGTCTAATTAAATTTAAGATGCGTTCTCGTCGATCAGATGGAGATGAAGAAACTGTGTTAATTATCTCGTGAGATTCATGGGACTCAGGGAATTCTAAAGGAGTTAAAGTGACCTTGAAGTCTTGAATACGAATTTCAGATTCAGTGGTGTTTAAAACTGAGATATTGACTCGATTATTTGGTTTTAGACTAACTATACAATTCGCTAAATAAACGCCTTCACTAATTACGTGATCTAAAACAAGCGCTTCGCGTAAGTTATGCAGTTCCGAGATATCATTTGACACCATGCATTCGATTACTGTTTCACAACGCGCCGGTATGATGTAAGTCTTATTCTCGAAGTAAATCGGTAGATTATGACCTCGCAAATTTAGGTACTTAGAATCGTAATTTATATTGGCGTTATGAATACGAAAGAGATCAGTACCAATTATACCGTCATATTTGAGATTTATATCATCTGTAATGACATGAAACTTGTGCAACAATGTTTCTTTACACAACTGAAGCTCTAGGTCAAAGGCACCCAAGGTTTCATTATAAGATCCAGAGTTATTGATACCCTTGAGGCGGATTATTTCCTCAGTTAATCGAGGTTTAGTTGACAAACTAGATTTTTTTACGATACTGACACTCGAACCGGTGTCGATAAGAAAGCTAAGAGGCTTTTGCGAACAATTCGTAACGAGATAAGTAAAAGGTAAAGAGATTCTGTATTTATTAATACTCGTTTCAAAAATAGGCACAGAAACGTTTGAGTTCTCTGGCACTATATTGACCTCATCAAGAACACAAGATTGAGATTTGGTGACGTTTGAATCATTTTGAGATAAAGACTTAGAATTAGTACAAGTAAGACTCAGATTATTCTGAGGTATTTTATAGGATTCAGTGTAAGATCTAGTTTTAAGATTAAGTGAGTTACTTTGACTCGAAGTAAGACCCGAATGATTAAGTTGATCATTGGTATACGAACTAGTAATAGATTTAGGATAACACTTAGTACTAAGATTTGGTAATTTATGTTTATTTAAAGTAGGACCCGAATGATCCTGTCGATCATTGGTAAAAGATTTGGTATAAGAATTAGGAATAAGATTTGGTAAGTTATTTCTACTTAAGGTACGACCCGAATGATTCTGTTGATCATTGGTAAAAGAACTAGTATAAGAATTAGTATTAAGATTAGGTAAGTTATTTTTACTTAAAGTACGACCCGAATGATCGTGTTGATCATTGGTAAAAGAACTAGTATAAGAATTAGTATTAAGATTAGGTAAGTTATTGTTACTTAAAGTACGACCCGAATGATCGTGTTGATCATTGGTAAAAGAACTAGTATAAGAATTAGGGTTAAGATTTGGTAAGTTATGTTTACTTAAAATACGACCCGAATGATCCTGTTGATCATTGGTAAAAGACCTAGTATAAGAATTAGCATAAGAATTAGCATAAGAATTAGTATAAGAGCTAGTATTAGATTTAGGATAAGAGTTTGCATTAAAATTAGTAAAATAATTTGTGCCGTTATTATTTATTGATTTCGGCAGGCACGAATCCGAAATCAATTCGCGTTTAAATCGCATTCATTATTATCATCAACAGGTGCATAACTGGAGTCGTGTTCACAACAATGCACGCGCGCAGCGTTATTCGGTACACGTGTACTGGCGGTATTACTTTGAGTTCGAGGCGCGGCATCGGGTAGCGGGTTCTGGGAGCGGTGTTGATTGTTATATTGACGCTTGCGACACTCGTTTATAACATGACCCTTGTGTTTACAATATGCGCAAAACTTATTGTTAAAATTAGAGTTATTAAAATTAGAATGATTGGAATTAGGATACTGTCGATTGCTTGGAGATGCCTGAAAATGAGATGAAGGATTCGGGACATGATAGGATTTTTGAACTGGAGAGCTAGCTTTCTTTTTATAACATTCATTGGCAGTATGCCCTTGTTTGTTACAGATCGTACAAGATTTGCCTGTGCGTTGCGATAAGCGCCTTAAATTGAAAATTTTCTCTTCCTCTACGGCTTGTGTTACCGCATAATTTAGGGAAGTAGGATTTCGGCAGCGGACCATATTCGATATGTTGGGATTGAGGCCCATTATAAAAGTATTTAGGGCAAGATCCTCCATGGCAGCTATTCTACCTATGAGTTCTTGTTCATTTGAACACGAATAATGGATGTCTGCTTGGATTCTGGTCAAGCAGGCTTCAATTCGCAACGAATATTGCGTTACTGTTTCTGTAGCTAACTGTTTACAATTTTGAAGGTCTATTAATAAATGGGAACTGTGCTTTCTTTCACCAAAGGTGGACCGTAGAAATGATTTTAGGTCTGACCATTGTGTAAATGTTTTTAGACTGCACGCTAGTTGGGCTTTTCCCTCTAATTGTGATATAATATATTTACACAAAATGCCCTGCTGTTCAGGTGCTGCTAATGACATAGCATTGTCACAGTTCGTTAAGAAAGCCGGAAGTGTTTCACGGTCTCCCTTATATGGCCTAATGAATTTAGTAAGTACATTTAGGGTTACCTTCTCATGTTCGGTTTTTACGGACATGGTTTAGGATTTAGGAAGGATACACACAGAATTACACAGAAATATAAAATGCAATAGAATAACAATAAAAAGACTTACAGTATCAGGATCAGCAACATGCCTGGACGCACTGTTCCTATGCAAGATGTAGTTTAAGAGTCTATACGGAAATCGAATTCTTGAGGAGTAACTTGAGAGACGCTGACGAGTCCGTGACGCGAGGTCCGATCAGAGTCGAATTATAACACGTACACGAACGGGATTGATGTCGACACGGGGCGCGACCGAAAGTATGCGGACGGCTTCAAGGATCCGTGGTGACTTCAATGACGACACGGGGCGCGACCTGAGATGTGCGGACGGCTTCAAGGATCCGTGACGATGTGGAGTGCAGAAGACGCTGATGACACGGGGCGCGACCAATGATGTGCGGACGGCTTCGAAGATCCGTGATGGTTTGGATGATGGCGAGTGCAGAAGACGGTGACGACACGGGGCGTGTCTGGAGACGGTGGTGGTGCGGGCTCACGACGCTGGCGGAGGCTTATCGTCGACCACGTGGTGTGGCGGTGGTGCAGGCTCGACGTAGGAGGAGACTTACTGTCGACCACGATGCTGAAGTGCTTGATGCGGGCTCAGCGCTTCCAGGGGCTGAGACTGACCGTCGATCAACGAGACGAAAGCGCGGCGACCTCGGATTCGGATCTCAGGGTTTGCACGGAAACCACTTACGAGATCCCACTTCTGACACCAATGTTAGGCGGCAGCCGCGGATTGTCTTTTTAAAAAAAACACTTTTATTTCAGCTGGAACCACAGTTTATTGCAATAGAGTTTTACACAGATACAAACACCTAATGCCTCACTTTACTTTACTAAAGAATATGACAATCTGTCTGACTTGTTTTAATAACGGCTACGACGGGACTTCTGCGGCTCGCGGTCTATCTGCGACTCGTTGGCCGCGTGGCTTATGGCCCTATATATAATATAAATAGTGCAGATATCAGCATTTAATTAGGAACTAATTATGGATATAACAGAACGATCGCCTATTTGGCGACATCAAACGTTGAATTACTGGGTCACCCGCCGTATAGCCCCGACCTCGCGCCTTGTGATTTTTATTTATTTCCAAAAATTAAAGAAAAACTTAAAGGAAAGCGGTTTATGAATGCTGAAGAAGCGGTGGCTGCGTATCGCGATGCCATTGAAGAGACCCCTAAGGACGAGTGGGCAAAGTGCTTTTCCCAGTAGTTCCATCGCATGCAGCGGTGTATTGACGTCAATGGACAATATTTTGAAAAGATATAATAAAACTAATAACTGGCTAATGTAATCAGTTTTAGATTTTCTAAGAACTTTCAGTTTGATAATAAACACTTAAACAAAGTCATACTTTTTTTTAAATTAAGCTAGATGAGGCCGGTGTTTCCTAACTGACTGCCCTGAGAAGAAACATCCGAAACAAACTCAGATATATATAGGGCAAACTAAACGCACCATCTCTTGCCGGATAAAGGAACACATCAGGGCAGTCAAAAGTAATGAACCACACAAGTCGGCCATAGCTCAACACCTCTTAGACTCGGGTACCGACCACTGGATTGAGTTACATAACCCTCGGGTGCTTTCGACAGAACGCCACTACATACCTCGAATGGTTAGGGAGGCGATTGAAATTAAAAGTGCAAAAATTTCAATAGCCTCTCTATTGAAATTTTTGCACTATGGGTTTCAACTGTCGAGTATCTGGCATCCAGTGGTACGTCTATGTAAAACCCGTGAAAATAACAAAGTCAAACCGCGAGCTGACGTAGTTAGTATAGTATGTCGTGATCGGGTACAGTGCGATAGTGATAACAGTGCTAGTGGTGTTGAACGCAAAAAACGAGTAAGAAAGCGGGTAGACCGCTATACTTGCTCGTAACATTCACCCACCCGCAATACCCTCAGTACATCCGTGAACATGGCGCTCGCAACAGTGCCGAAATATCGGTTACTCCAAACAAAGGTACGTGGTATATATCCCGAAAAATAAGTTTTAATGACCACGAAAGTTTAAATTCCTATATAATGGGACTTTAGCTAAATTGTGGCTGAAAATTATAATAATTATGTATGTTAGCTTTAAAACATTTAAATGATGGCCAATTAAGGCTATGTAGAGATTCCTAGATGCTATACAAAATGTTGCTTTACCGGGTTCCATAATTTCGACTTCATTTATAACAAATCTGTAGCAAAATATGAACTGGTATAAAGGTAACAGGTAGTAGAGCCTTGCTGATTTCAGCATGAATGGGCCGGCTCGACCGGGGAAGTACTACCCTCTCACAGAAAATCGAGGTAAAGTAACAGTACTTAAACTGTTGCGTTTCGTACGAAGAGTGAGAGTGCCGGAGGCTCTATCTCCTATTCCTTCTCCCTCATCCAACTCTCACCCTATCCCTTTTTCCATCCTCAAGGGGCGGTAACGCACTTGTGACTCCTGTGGTGTTGCTTGTGTCCATGAGCGGCGGTAATTGCTTACCATCAGGCGATCCGTCTGCTTGTTTGCTGCCTAATAAAATAAAATAAAAGTTTATGTGACATATTTGTGCTTTATAGACCACGTCTATCGCTGTAGTAGAGAACATGTACGTATATTTCTGTTTTTTTTTATAGTACTAAGCGGTAAACGAGCTGACGGATCGTCTGATGGTAAGCAATTACCGCCGCCCATGGACACAAGCAACACCAAAGGAGTCACAAGTGCGTTGCCACCCCTTGGGATGGGATGAGGGAGAAGGAATAGGGGATAGGGCCTCCAGCACTCAGACGGCTCCGTAAAATTAAATGCTTTTAAAACATCTTGTCTTCATAATTCCATCAGTTTCCGATAGATCAATCTTTAATAGAGAAAGACTTACACAGGTTTGTGTTTCTATACAGATTTTGTCAATCACTTTAAACAGAAATATACGTATCCTAGGTATCATTTTGATCAGCTGTTGGAAAAATTAGTGTCAATTCAACAATAGGACACAGTGACCTAGGGTAAGCAATTAAGTGGAGTATTTTAAGAGCAAAACTCGCATTTTCAAAAAAAAAAAATCTAAAAACCATGTTGCTGTACTCTTTGCCAAACGTTCTGTCCCAAATGAAAAAAGACAGCATTTGTGGGTGGCTTCAATAAACACCGACCTACAGAGTTTAAAACCGCAACTTTAAAATCAGTCATCACCAATTCCGGGGCCAAAAGATCTTCACCAATAGAGTCTGCGTAGCATTTGAGTTGTTCAAAGAAATGAGTGTAGCACTCTTGGGATTTACTCGACAGAAGAGCATATACAAGAGAGACTGTTTGACTTGTTTGTTTGTTTTTGTTTATACCCTGCGTCACCAACGATTCCATGTATCGAATAAAGTTGTGAAAATAATATTGTGCAGCACTGAAATGTCCCGTCCATTATCCATTTCGGTGATTCTTTCATCAGCCGTATGTTTTTTTGTACAAAAAATTACCACGCAACCGTCTTTATTAAATCTTGTATTTGACACTAAAAATGATTAATGAAAATGATCGATAGATTGTGGTTCTGATGGTCAATGCTTTGCTCGGGATCGTTTTACCACCTGCCTTTATTTATTTATTTAATACTTTATTGTACACTTTTAAGAACATATGTACAGAAATTTTATATTAAATAGAGTACAAAGGGCGGCCTTATCGCTAACAGCGATTTCTACCAGGCAACCTTTGGATGGAGATATTATTGGTAGTAAAGAAATGGTAGTTGTAAGTGTACCAGTAATAGATGATAATACTTTAAATATATACATTCATGTAATATTATAATAATGTACTACACATGTATAAATACTTATACATACAAACATAAATACATACATGCATACATACATACACATACATAAATAACACATAAAATAATATTAGAACGGAAATATCATAGTGATAAGTAGTGATCCTTGACTAAGGATTTGAACTTTGTTACCGTCTGAGCCTGTCTTATATGTAATGGGAGTGCATTCCATAGGCGAACAGCAGTGACACAAAACAATTTATCAATAAAATCCGTGCAATGAGCCGGCATCTTCAGCTTTAAATTTTCTGATGACCTTAAATAACGGTTATGCGTATCATGTAGGAATTCGAATCTTCCTTTAAGATAGGAGGGAGTTGAAGGGTTAAACAATATGCTGTATAGTAGAGAAAGTATATGAGTATTCCGGCGAAATCGTATGGGTAACCACTTGAGTTGTGTTCGAAATTGTGAGACATGATCGTATTTGCGTAATCCAAATATGAATCGTATACAGAGATTTTGAAGGCGCTCAAGTTTGTCTAGTTGGTTTTCGGCGAGATCTGGATAGCTGACATCTGCATAATCAATAATGGGTAATAGAAGACAGTTTGCAAGTGCAATTTTGGTGGCAGTAGGAAGAAAATTCCTAAGTCTTCGCAATTAACCTGCCGAAGCAAATATCTTACGACTCACTTCTTGGACCTGTGAGCGCCAGGAAAGTGTAGAATCAATTATTAAGCCCAGATTTTTTACTTTATCCTGTATAGGAATTACAGTGCCATTAAATGTAACATCAGGAAGTTGAGACCAGTCGATCTTCGATAACATTCTCGAACTACCAACAACAATGACCTGCGTTTTCGAGGGGTTCACTATAAGTCCATAGGACTTGCTCCAGCTACTAATCTGTGCAAGATCACTGTTGATGGTACCTATAGAGTGTGACATCTGAGCCAATGTCGACTGCGTATAGATTTGGAGATCATCTGCATAAAGGTGATAGGAAGAGCGAAGATTGTTTGATATAGAATTTATAAAAATTGCGAAGAGTAAAGGAGACAACACGCCGCCCTGGGGCACGCCAACAGTCGTCTTACACCACGAAGAGAGTGAATTTTCAACTCGTATACGCTGTCGGCGGCCACACAGGTAACTACGAAACCAATCAATCACCGTAGGAGATATGTTAAGAGAGCAAAGACGGCCAAGTAGAATGTCAAAATCCACTGTATTGAAGGCGTTGCTAAAATCTAGCAGAGCAAGGACTGTGAGCTGTCCGCCCTCCATACCAGCCCTGATGTCATCCGTAATATTGATAAGGGTTGTAGCGGTGCTATGGCCTGGACGGAAACCGGACTGGAATGGATTAAGGAGATTATTTTTAGAAAGGAACGAGTTGACTTGATTGTAAACGAGACGTTCGAGGACTTTGGAAAGGAATGGTAGAATAGAAATAGGTCGGTAATCAGAAAAGGATAAAGGATGTGATTTTTTCGGAATTGGAGTTATTAGGGCATCCTTCCACATCGATGGGAATTCACCACTGGATAAGGAGTAATTAATGATGTGAGAAATTATGGGTAGGATTAAATCAAGGATGGGAAGGAGCATATTACGGTTGACACAGTCACTACCAGCTGCGTTGGACGTGATTGACATTATTCTCTTCTTAACATCACTATCGGTGAAATGATTAAAGACAAATGGTGAAAAACCAGGGGTTGGCAGGGATGAAAGATAGTTAAGAGTGCTTTCTTTAGTAGTCCTATCAATATTGGACGAGGCAGCGAAATGTTGATTGAGCGAGTCAATATTGAAGTCATTAGGGGTAGTAAGTTGAGGTGATTTGCCGACCCCCAGGGTTTTAAGAAATTTCCAGACCTTTGCTGGATCTCCGTTTTTCACAGAATTATGGATATGTTGGCGTTGTGCGTCCCTACAGGGTGTCCTATTGCAGTGATTCCTAATCGCAACATATTTTTGCAGGTTGTTATCGTCGGGCCTAATTTTATACCTGAATTTTGCTGCAGCTTTCTTATGTATAAGCTGTTTGATGCTTTCAGTAAGCCATGGTGAGGGAGGGTGTTTAATCTTCACCGGTCGAATGGGTGCATGCTTATCATACAATTCAGTGATTTGAGTTTTAAAGACGCTAACCTTATCATCAATGGATTCGGCACTGAGAAGTGGAATCCAGTTAATATCACTGGCATCCTTACGAAGAGAATCGGTGTTCATGCCACCAAAATTGCGCTGCATTAGTACATTCCGCTTCATTTTAGGAGGACGAATTTTGTACGAGATATAGAGCAGGTCGTGGTAAGAAAACATGTCTGCTGGATATTGCCCGTGCGTGGCAACATGTTCCCGAGAAGAAACCATGATTATATCGAGAAGGGAAGGTGTGGAATGTGGGAAATGGTGAGTTGCACTTAAGGGTAATATTGTAAGATTACAGGCTATAGAAATAGAAACAAGAGACGATGAACGAGAATCATTTTTAAGCAGACATGTGTTAAAATCACCCATTATGATAGTATGACTGTAAGAGGGCACGAGATTAACCAGTAGGGTTTCAATAGTAGAAAAATAATCTATACGTAATGAAGGACAGTAGTAAACGCCGAGAAGGAGTTTGGTGTGGTTTAATGCAACTTCCAGAAATAAATGCTCACCTTCATTTGAAGGCGATGGTTGTGCAGACATACTTACAACTTTGTAAGGGATATGAGAGCGAAGATATATGGCAACACCCCCACCGCCCCCAACCACGCGATCATTTCTGATAAGTTGAAAACCAGGGACGGAGTATAATGTAGAAGGTAGACAGGGCTTAAGCCATGACTCAGAAACAAGGATAGCATGAATGCTCTTACAGTCTAAATTGGCCAGCATATCAGTGAAATGTGCCGGAATACTTTGGGCATTGATATGAACGACATTGAAATTTTTAGGTACATCAGAAAATTGTGAATTTAGACAATCGGAAAGTGACGGTATACTGCCAAAACTGTCATCTACACTACATACTGAGTGGAAACTATCATTATCACTAATATTATTGATATCAATGATAACAAGTACAATACTTAAATATGTAAATATAATCTAAATATATATATATATATACAAATATACAAACAAAAATAAAGTTTTTAAATTACCAATAATACATCACCTGCCAGTAGAGCCAAGAGTAGAAAAAACATCAGGTAACATTGAGACAAGAATAAAGATGATTTCATAAAATAAATTGATTGGGAAATAAAACTAAGATTGGTCCGGGTAGTAACAAAACAATACAAAAATAATGTTAAGAGTCAGTGGTAAAAGGAAACAAAGTATATCGCAAGAACAAGAAAAGGGTATAAAAGAAAAAATAAATAAAACAGTCCAAAAAGCCTTGTACCCAAACAGATAGTTGATTTGACAGGAGACGGAGTAACTGACAGTTGACAGTTTGTAAGGAAAAATAAACATAATTCAGACACCGACATAAATATAAGACATTGGGTTAATTATAAGTGTATTTAAGAAGTACAGAAGTGAAGCAGATAAGTGGGTACAAAGCAAGAAAGATTATAAATGATAAATACATATTACTTACTACCCGGACCGGAAATCAACCAAAACAAACAGAAACTTATTTCTTTTGGGCCACAGTCCGTTTGGTCTTTGCGGCTGGCTTCGCTGGCGTGATTGGCTTCTCCACGCCCTTCTGCTCGATCTTATGCAGTTCCCCGAGGTTGACTACGCGATGCCGCGAACCATCAGGCGCCAGAACGTGGATGATGCCGTCCTTGGTCCAGCATTGCGATACACCAAACTTTTGACGCGCGGCCATAAAAGCTTCATGTCTTTGCTTCGTCAGGAATTCGGAAACCGTTACACCTGTGCCCTTGAACTTAGTTTTGCCGAACCATATGCTGTCACGTACTGAGGTGTTATTTAATTTCAACACAATGGGCCGGGGCTTGTGGCTATTTGATGTGCGTCCCATTCTGTGACAGCGACGGATATCAGCAACAGTTATGTCGGACTTGAGATGCTCCTTGATGACCTTGACTAAAACATTGGCAGTATCTTCTTTACTGTCCTCCACCACACCATGCAGCAGCAACATTTTCCTTCTTGACCTCATCTCCATTGAGTCCACTGTATTAGCAAGAAGATCTATTTGCTGCTGAAAACCTCTCAGTTTCGAATACAAAGGACTTGAAGGAGGTATATTCGGAGGCCAATCCAGGCATGGATGGACACCTTGTGACTTTGGCAACTCCGCTTCAAAATCAGCCATCCGCTTCAGGAACATTTCCTTTAAACTGTTCATCGAGTCTTGCAGTGGTTGTGACATAGTGTGTAAAATATGTTCAAGATATAAAATGTATGTAGGATAGTGTCTACACTTTACTGGCAGGTACTGCTTCTTATCATTAAAGTAATTTCATTAAAATAATTAAAAAATATAAACTTTAACTATTTATTTTGAATTTTATAAGTGGAGCTTAAAATGTTTGATGTCAATGCTACAACTACCCACTTATGTCTTTATGCATTTTTATTTGGTAAAATACGTGCACTAGATGTTGGCATCATCTCTTGATTGCGGTTGATTATTTGACATGGTTTTTCCATTGTGTTTGTACTGGACTCTTTTTTTTCACATTTTCTCTTAGGCGCAGTTCATCAATAAGACCTCCAAGTACATAAATGTGCATTTTAATTCTGTGGGAAATCCTCAGGTGCGAGGAATGGCATTCGATTAGTTTTTTTTACTTACCAGCTTGTGGAGCATGATTGTGAGCTGTCATATTTTTCTTTAATACGTGATTAGAATCACAGATCACACTGCTACAAGTACTACGACACTTTGCATTGGTACATTTTTTACACAATTCCAGTAGTGCACACCTTTATCGTTTATTTATTCTTCACCATTTTATAACCGTTTATTACTAAACATTGCTTATTGTTATGCGATGCACGATGTAGCTAATTTAATTACGTTAATTTTCGTAACTAACACCAAGACAGACGACAAAATGATTCAAAACCATATTATTACAAACTCATGAGGGTACTACGAAAAATCTTGTTTAAGGCAAAGCTACAATTACTAAATCTCTGTATGAACTACCTACGCTTAAAAATACATAATTATTATGATTCAATAACATTTATGCAGAAATAAATAGTTATAAATGCGAATGAAGCATAAGGAAAACATTCATTAGTTTAAATTATGATTAGAGAATTAATTAAGATGCATGCCTTTTGTTCGGGACTTCGCAGACGAGTGGCGCCATCTATCGTCGAATAGGTTACATAAAAAACAAGCAATTTACAGATTTAACAAACTGTGATTAAAAACTTTTAAAAGGCCTGTGTTTTTTATTTAAGGCGCTGTCCTAAGCGACTGTTTTGGTAAATGAGGGGGTGCAGCAGGGGAGGTGAAGGGAGCTTAACTCCGTCTACTGCGGGGCACCCCCCTTCATTCTCGTCGCGTGCGGCCGTATTCTGGCGACATCCGTATTACAATATTTCAAAATCGCAAGCAAAACGTTTTAGCATATTGAATTGAGATACTGATATTAAAATTTATATTACATACATCAATCTGTTTGTACAATATAGGCATAGCGCAATTTTTGTTCTCAGTGCAGCCATGAGCAAAACTGGTTTACATTAGACGTTATAGGTATTAAATGTTGACGAAAGTAGGTAAATACCTACGTGCCGTAAGATGATAATAATAATTAAGTCAGTTCCATGTATGGAGAGGCCATTATTATGTTTGTTTTGTTTTTGTATAAAAATAGTGAAGCAGTTCATAGAATACCTACATCTAATTCCATTCCTGCCAGTTTTCAAATCTGTTTTGCAATAAATTGGCTGTGACATACGGGCGGACAGACAGACAGACATTGCGAACCTATAAGGGTTCCGTTTTTACAATTTTTGGCTACGGTACCCTAAAAAACACAATACTGCTCTACTAAGCGCAAAAGTCGTATCTTACTAAAGCGAGTTACGAGATAATTGAAGTTTAGTAAAAGTTGATTTCTTTTATTTATTTATGGATGTTTATTGTTATTATAGGTATAATTATTATGGCAAAGGTTTCGAAATACGTCGCCGTTTTTAGGGGTTGTGAGTGATTGGAGAGGGAGGAAGGAGGTCTTGAAACCCCCCTCACCATTTTCACTTGCCGGAAATACTTGGTTTCCTCTGAAAAAAAAAATCTCCAAACATCGGTGTGTATGGCACTGCCAACTTCCACATTCATCACACTAGTTTAATAAACTAAGGTTGTCGGAGCCCTGCGAAGGGCTCCTATTTTCGGATTAAGGATCAAAAGAGAACCTAACATAACCTATTTATTTACTTATTACAGTCGCACCTAATCCAAGGCACTCGAAAGCAATGACGCACAAATTTGACATTAGCTGTCAATATGATCATTCCAAGATGGCAGTTTTGCGTTTCGTTTCACGTTTTTCACATTTTTCACAAACCTAAAAATTACATTTGTAAAACTGTACTAAAGTATAAAAACTATGTTCCGTTTTGCATAATTGCCGAAGTATTTATGAAATTTTGGAAATTGTTTAAAAATATTTAGACGCAACTCCGGCATCCAAAATTACTTTTAGGGGATTAAAACGAACTACCTTAAGCCCACTACACTACCAATACCCTCAAATTCAGGCGACTCGTTTCGAAACCCAACCCATTATTATTTTTCAAAATAGATGAAACATCAAAAATATATGTGGATATACCTTATTCATGAGATACTGCTATGTCGCTTAGAAAATTATAGAATTAGAATTTGAGTTACTGCTTTTTCGTTAGCTCTCGTCATACATGTTTGTATGGAAAAATATAAAAAAATTCTTTCAGAAAGAAAATAAATATTAAAAGATATTTATTTATATTCATTTATAATTTATTAACGAAATACAGAGTTTACAGCTTATCAAAAGTTAGGCCACCCGGCAGGTTTTCTTTATTCTCATCGAATGTTAAAGGCAGTGTGTGAGGTGATAAGGCTTCAATACTTATTATTTGCTGTTGTTCACGAGGCACAGTTTCATTTACTTTCCTTTTACGGCTTGGTATTGTAGAAATTTCCTCTCCGTGATCTCGCAATGCCATCCCTTGAGCTTGACGAGACTCAACAATTTCAGGCAACTGCCAATTCATATAAAACGCCACAAGCTTCTCCCAGAAAACATCATCTCTTTCTATAATTTCTATTTTTAGTGGTATACTTTCGCCACTCCACACAGCAAATAAACACTTTTGTTTGCGTGTAACGTGGCGTTGCCCCTGAATTTAGTAATAACAATTACAATATTTGTTTAGACTAGTCAGTTCACTTTTTTATCATGTTTCCATATTTGTATTTTCTTTGCTCTTATACTATTCTCCAGGCCAATCTTATTGGCAACTTTAGAACATTAAATTTCCACAATCGTGTTTGGACCTATTAATCCATCTGGCGTGGCACCAATAATCGAAGAATCCACAAGGCTCGATTGTTACATTTTCTTGCTTCGCCAGTTGTTGCAAAGCCAGTTGTTCATTTTAGATTCCATGCGCAACTGATTTTACATTGCAAATATTTTATTTGTTCCAAATATTTTTTATTAAGTTGGCTTTACTGCTGTTATCTCTACTTTTTACCACTATACAAAAATTTCAATCTGTCAACATATTTGTTGAAAAAATTGTTTGGCATTTCTTGGCTAGCTCTTGAACAGATCGTGTTAGGAATGACTGAAGTCAAATGTGTGTAAGACGTTGCAGAACTGTTATCTTTAACTTCACTGTAATTACAATAATGATAATTAGTTACGTACTTTATTATTAAAAAAATACTATATCTTGTGTATAGCAATATGTTCAAAACACAATAATACAACATTCGTTACCGCTTGTGTGCGGATTGCGGAGCGCCATATTAGCGCTGTCATCATTATTGTTCGCCGTGGCGGCATCTTAGCGCTCCAGGCGCTCTGACAAGCTAATGAATTTGAAATATAGGTATATACCGTTCACAGTTATTTTACCTCTAGCTGTTAGATTGGCCAACCTGGGCGTTGTGTTGCTATATTTAGTATCTAATACTCCCATTTTAAATATACAGTATTGCTAAAAACGTACCTATTTTTTTTATTGCCTACGCGATCGTATTAAATATTTGGAAGTAATGTTTGTAACAAAACCTCTTGATATCGGCATCGGCTATACGCATGTACATTTATCTTCTTACGAAATAACTAATTACCTATGAAGATAAATAGTTATAATAAAAAAATTGTCTATTTACGTCAATGTGAGGTTTTAATTATCAAATACGAAAACTGCAAATTTAATTATCACATTTATCTTAATATATAAAATCCTTGCGTTACTGACTGACTGACAGACACGCTACAGCCAAAACTATTGGGCGCAGGAAGCTTAAATTTGGCATGTAAGTTCCTTGGGGAACGTAGGGGTGCACTAAGAAGGGATTTCCCGAAATTCCCACGGGATCGGCCAGAACGGGTAAATTTAAAAATATTGCAGGCGTAGCTGCTGGCGTCCTCTAGTTTTGAATAAGAATGAACCATGCGGACTGCCAATGACGATTCGTAGCTGCTGTCAGATTCTCGGACTGTCAATGCTGACTCGTAACTGCTGTCAGATTCTGTATCAGACTCATAGTTAAATTCTATTATGAACCTGTCCATCGCAGCATCCATAGAACCATTAGTTTCACGAAGCTTGTCTTCAATGTGGCGCACATGTTCGCATTGTTTTTGCCAGTCTTCTGCAGTGAAAGATTGAAAAGCTTCTTCAGCTAAATTGACAATGTTGTTTGCCTCTTGTCCTACATTTTTGCTTGCGACTCGCCTTTTAATGAGACTCCACATAAATTCAATTGCGTTTAGCTCGCAGTGGTATGGTGGTAATCTAACCACTCTGTGGCCATGAGCTTGAAGCTGATCAAATGCTTGATTTGATCAGCTTCATATATTGGAGCTTCTTTATGGTCTTTTATAATTTCGTATAGTTGAGCTTTAACCTTTAACATTCTAGTTTCCACTAAAATTGGGTAAAATGTTATGCACTGGTAACATACCTGTCATCACAGAGTACCATACCAACATAAATCAAACAAACACCGACATTTGTCAGAGGTAAAATAACTGTGAACGGACTGTACATAAAATGATTCGATTTTATGTTATTACTCTTTCAAAAATTGAAAACTGTGGCAGTTATGTATTGTGAAAATAATTTATATAATTATATTATGCATAATCGATAATATATAAGTAACATAGTT
This sequence comes from Euclidia mi, assembly GCA_944739405.2. Taxonomy (NCBI): domain Eukaryota; kingdom Metazoa; phylum Arthropoda; class Insecta; order Lepidoptera; family Erebidae; genus Euclidia; species Euclidia mi. The sequence goes on from OX123183.2 coordinate 114,487,542, forward strand.
AGTCATAAAAGACTCTTCTGAAAATAATTTGTGTAAAAATGTTACATATTTCATAATCACTTGGCCATGGATGAATTTCTATTTTATTACGACGCTTTCTTGTACAAATTCTTCGTAGAACTTCATTTCTCTAATTGTCCATATTTTATTCTTCTAATTATATATTTATAAGCACAGAAACAATAACACATTAAACGCAACAAGAGTATAAACTTAGGTCCTAATTATATGTGCCCATAGTTACATGAAAAGCCTATTTGATTCAAAGTATTCAGTCTATAACATAAAACATGGAATTACGAACTCACATCGGCGTATTATAATAACAAACAGGTTTACGTAAAATTTCGTGCAGCGGAGACGCAAGCGACATGACCTATCTCTCACAGGGCTCATAGCCGAATGATGAGGTCTGGGCGGGGCGTAAACTAGCAACTGACACTCAGTACACCGCTTATGCTAATAAGGTTTAAATTGCTGAAGCGTTTGATATTGATGGGATCTACCGAGCGTCAAAATCATAGACGTTTGGCAGATTTTATTTAATTTTACAAAATATACACGGATAATATGAAAATAAATAGGGTAATTCTGGGAAATTAAAAATGGGAATATTAAAAATAAAATTCGCATATTTTTTTCGTCGTAATTTTATCAACGGGTCTGCGGTAGATGTTTGATAAAAAGTGATTTATAACTGTCAGATATGACGGAAACATCTCATAAACATGAAAATAATGGTATAGGCTTTATCTCGTCATGATACTAACAGCGGAAGTCAGGGGCACATCGCCTTTTAAATATTTAAAATGGCAAATGGATATCGAATCGAAATAATGTGACACGATGTTTATTTTTAAAGCACATTCGACGTTATATACCTATTAACAAATATCAGTCTATGTGTATGAACATTTTGTTGTCATTTTTTATTTATGTTAGTGTTTTGATTAACTTTACTGATACAGTTATGCTTTTAGATTTTAGATTCACAATCATCAATCAATATAATTATATACATAGACTCACGCCTGTTTCCCGGAGGGGTAGGCAGAGACTACGGAACGCCATTTGCAACGATCCTGTCATATCTCTCTCTTGCTTCATTCACTCCCATCAAATTTCTCATGCATGCTCTTCGGTTGAAGGTCCTTCTAACCTATCCTTTTTTATGATGTCTCCAATATGGTCAGAGAACGTCCGTCTAGGTCTTCACCTTCCTCCTGTCCCATTCACACTTGACTTATATAACTTCTTGGTCAGTCTTTGGTCATCAATATAATTATGTATATACAACTCTTCCGTTACTGACTGACTGACAATGCACAGCCGAAACTAGTTGGTGCCAGAAGCTGAAATTTGGCATTACTGTGTCTTCGGGAGTGTAGGGGTTTGATAAGAAGGGATTTTACAAAATTAGAACGGCAACGCGAAAGCTTTACGTATTACAGTCGAAAATAAAATTAAATGCGAGCGTAGCATCAGGCATCCCCTAGAGCGTAATATATATTTTTTATATAGTACGTAAATGTAAATACGTAAATGTAGTATGTAAATTGCAGTGGGTGTATTTTTGTACATAAAGTTTTATTTACATTTTATGTATAAAGGCAGCGATAGCGTAGGGGGGATACCAACAGACTACCATACAGGGGGTACCAGGTTCGGATTCATATAATACACGCAAAACCATCTAGTCCCAAACTAAGCAAAGCTTGTACTATGGGTACTAGACCCTCTGCTAACTGGATAAATTGATTCTCTAAACCATGGTACTTGGCTATACCTTTTGATTGCTAAGGTCAGACAGGCCATCGCCCTGTTAAAAAGCAAATTTTTGGTCAAGTCCGCTTGGACTAGTAAGCGGCACTCGGGTTGAAACTAAAATAACGCTAGGACGATGATAGTACAAAATAAATTAAGAAATAAAATTGTAGATTTCTAATCACATTTTTAGTCTCATGGTGCGCCGTTCGTAACAGATTGATGTAGTACAGCAACGTTGGCAGAGGTCAGCACTTGGATGGATGCCTGCCTGTTGTGGCATTTATATTAGAGTGCTATCATGCTTCGAAGGGCATGTAGTGCAGTTGGTTCCGGTTCTTATCACAGGACAAAGATTGTTAGGCCATGTCGGAGGCCGTCGGGTGACCTAAATAGATACTGCGACACCTGAGAATACCATGCTCCCACATGTAAAAGAAAGAAACATTTCATCAATCAACAATATTACTATTTCATATATATATATACTTTCAGTGCCTTACTAATTGTTTTCAATGGTAATCAAAGATTTGTATTGATTATTTTATTTACCTATTTTAAAAATAAATAAGTTTGAAAGCAGGGTTACATTGGTTGACGAAATATGACGTTTCGCAGAACTGTTTTGTTGGGCAATGTCATGATTAATCCAGTTATAAGACTTCAGTATAAGCTTCCATCGCTTATAATGCCATTACGGAATTCCATTGTAAGCTTCAATTTTCTGTATCCACTCACCATTAATCCGAAAATTCGTGAAATCTTATATTTAAACCACCGCGTGTTTGATGGCCGCTCAATCCAAACATGCCTGAACGTGGATGTTTGTCTTGGCCAGGATGTTCCTGAGTACAATATGTATGTATTTCCAAAAAAAAGTAAATCTGTACGTCTATCATTATCTGCTAACCAAAGCACAAACTATGCTTAATTTGGGAATACATAGATGGTGTTAATGTGCATGTGGTAGAATATTAAAATTAGAATCATATTTCCATCCACAAAATTTCGCGTAATTAATAATGGTAAGATACTTTGCCGTGTGGTTGACGGCATAGAATACAAGTGTCACCACCCCCTATCTTCCCGTGGGTGTCGTAAGAGGCGACTAAGGGATAACACGATGCAAATACCATCTTTGCGTAGAGACGGAAAACTCGACATCAAACCCTATACGACTGCCTCGTTGGTCTCGCGGCATGAACGTGCGCGTGGGATCGGAAGGTCCCGGGTTCGATTCCTGGGTCGGGCAGTGTTATTGGGTTTTTCTGTCACGAAATTCTCAGTAGCAGCACGGAGTCTGGAAATGTGCCCGGTACGGCAATAGGCTCGCCCCTTATTACGTGGGACTAAAGTATATCTGGCGAAAAGTGGGTATAGAAATACACCTCTGCCTCTCCCTTCGGGGAAAAAAGGCGTGACGATATGTATGTGTATGTATGTAAGATACTAAAAAAGCGGACCCAGATCTTCAAAACTAAGAGTTTTAAATGCAACCAAAATGCGCGATAAGGTATTCAATGTACCTACTCATATTCTTCAAATGCCCTTTTTCCAACACTTCTTAAATATCTCCCCACTCCATCTCACGAAATACACGAGCAGCAAAACAGCATTAAATTCCAAATACATCAAACTCGTGAATTCATTTCTGTTTCATATGTACGGACATAAATTTTAAATCTAGGCTTTGAATCGAGTGAGTTATCATTCGGTTCTTTGTTACTAATGTGTGCCATCTATCATGTGATCTGACGTTATTGGATTTATCCCTTGATATTCGGACCGGTAATATTTTCTTGTTAAGCTGGTAGTGTTTCTAGGTTTGTATCTCTCGGTAGAACTGGGTTATGGGTAGTTCATACGTATTACAGATTATTATTCAAGTTCCTTTACACAATTAATGTTTTGGTATGTAGTAAGGTAGACTGGTAGATAATGCCCATGGCATTAAGTCCGCCTATTTACTCTGTGTGTATGAAATAATTAATAAATAAATAATAGGTACTGTGAGTGTCAGCCGTGTGTATCATACGATACATTTGACGTGGTCAAGTAATATTAGCTAGAATAATATTTAAATATAGGTGTAAAATACCTATGTCCTCTAAATCTGGTGAGACTAGAAAGTGGACCCCGGACTTCAAGACACAAGATTAGGATAATTCAATCGTGGCCTTAGCGTACTATCAGTACGCCAAGACCATGATTAAGACGATCAATAGTTAGAGGTGGGTGACCATTTGCGGCTTAATTGCTACTTTGAATTCTTTGTGATAAATTGAACGAATAAATATCATTTGTTAGCTATAAGGTCAACCTTGATACTCTATTTAATCTGATAAATAAATGAAAGCACTCAATTATATAGGCATGACACTTCATAAATACGCTTCAACGCGTGTAAGACTTGGATGAAACCGAGCGATGATGCACACTTGATAAATACATTAAATGTTTCAAAGGGACCGAATCATTTGAAATGAGTTGCATTTCACACTGGTCATCATAAATAATCCAAGACTGAAAGCTGTCTCAAAAACCGAAAACTAACTGGCCAATCACAAAAAGAGGATTAGAATGCCACATGAATACATTGAATATAATACCTAGCACTGGCTCGCATTGAGATTGCAAATATTCAGCGTATGCCACTGCCTATAAAATGGTAGCAGCTGCCGACAGCCTACAGTCTAACACGGAATCAATGTCTGTATGGACAAGGGCTAAAATAGTGTGGAAATTCGGAATTTCTAGGTACAACCCTGAAAGTTCTTTGGTCGCTAGATATCTTGTATTGTTTATTTGTTTATTGTTTAAAATATTAAATAATACGCTTTAAACCAGACTTAAGAGTTGAAAATAATAAATTTAATAATTTTATTATAGTATGTGTTTTTGGGGTTCTGGAACCAAATAACAAAAGTACGGACCTTAGAGATGCAGTTGGAATCAGTAATATTATTATACACAATAACATTCAGGTTTCCTAACACTTTTTCTTAAATTCAGTTCTTTGCAAGATAGAAGCTTTCAGAGTGGTTAAATTTGCAACCGTACCAAACCTCTTATAACTTAAGAGTTAGAAGTTAAATAACATGTATTCACTTTTCTGTAGTAGATATTTTTGAGGGTGAGAATACCAAGTCGGTACGCAAATAAATCCAAGAATTATTAGAACAAAATGGAGTCGTCTATCTATCAGGCCTAAACTAAGAACTTTACAATTTCACACTCCTCAACATTGCAACTTGACATTTACTCTACTATCACAAAAATTAACCTTCTACAAACTATCAATCACCCGCAAAATGGAGCCGAAAAGTGTGTAATCAACCCGCGATACTTAACTTGCAAGGCGAAAATTATCCCGAGTCTAGACAAGCGACGACAGCTTAATTACAAGTGATAGTATTCACGGTCCAAGTGGCCAAGAGTGGATAGCAGGGCTATTTGTATGCAAATGTACACCCCCCTTCATGTCCGCTGTAGGAAACTCTGGATTGTTGAGCGGAAAATTGTTTAGAAAACAATACTATCTTGATTCTGATCAATTGTAATTAGCAGGAGGGTTAGTCAGGTATTTTTGATGTCATTGAGGTTATTGTAATCAAAGCTTATTGTTGATTCTATGATGGCTTTAAGTTTTTAGGGTACATTGAAGTTAATAAGTTTTTTCTGGTTATTTAGTGGGTATAATTCTTATTAAGAATACTATTATAATTACTAAATCTCACCTTTATATAAAGACATGCGCGCTCTTGCGTACATGCACTTATAATAAATATACGGTCTATTAAGTGACACCGTAGCTCACTACGTTCTTTCATTTTCTTTGCCAACATTATTGTCAACTTTTAAGCACATATCACTTACATACGCTCTACTTGCCATTTTGAATTTGCTAAGATCATATGCTAGCTATACTAGCTTTCTTCATATGAATCATTAGACTACGAAAATAAACTACATTTTGCTATCACAATATTCAGCACCTGCAGCTTGGCACTCAACCAAATTACTTTAAAAGCAAATATCTAAAAAACACATTCTCCAACATCATTCAGTCTATTAGCTTTTGCTAGAGTTCTTATTCATCTTTGTAAGATTTACCTAAAGTAATGTAGTCACCAGACTAAGGTAATATTAGTTGGGTGCTACCAAATTCATGCATAATAGATAAAGCAATCAGTTTCAGGGGAAATTCGCGAACAACCAATTGAGTATGAAATTAATAAAAGCACTTTTTATATTTCAAAGTTTTTATGAAGCGGTGAAAGCGGCTACTGAAGTATCTACTAGTTTTGCTCGAGGCAAAACTTAAGTCACTTGTTGTGGCAAAAGTTGATCTTGAGAGAAGTGGATAACAGTGTAATGCTCTTTTGGACTTAACCCCTTGTATCTGAACGCAGATCTACGCGAGACACAATAGCTTTTTAATTGTGTCTGGCATTCCGGCATACAATTAAAGCAAACATAAAAAAAGAAACATCTCAGCCGTTTGCTATTATTCTGGTAACTACTACCATTGTGTTTGAATAGCCCCATATTCCCTACGAATTTTAGGGACTACCCACTAAAACCACCACGGTGTTCGGCAACGTCCGATAGTAAGGAGGCCACGAGATCCGCGATTAACAAAGTTTGCAATCCCGAGATTCTGTCATATCTAAACACTTTTCCATTCCACCACGCCATAATATTTTGTATACATTATAAAATATTTATCTTATCTTAAATCTCATGGAGTTATGATGTCGTAAATTTCCGATAGATTTACGGGTTCATTACAGATACCTATTACACGGCGACTATACCGAAACTTTACAAATTTTACGGCCTTATACGTTGTAAGATAAATTACATGATGGTTTTACGCCGTTGTACGATTTCTTTTATCTGTGGCGTGAGATTAAAATAATTTTACTTTATTTTCTATTGGTGCGGTTCTTAAGTTATTTTAAGACGTAAATTTGTTTTAATACAGTTTACCTGGCCCGAAACATACACAAGGAATGTTTAAGCTACAGATTTTGACTAAGTTTTGGAGTTTGTGAAGTAAGGGATTTTAGATTTAGTAGCTCAGGTCATCAGGTCCCAACCTGATAAGTTTCTGCCAATGCCATATTATGGTCTCGTCTTGGCAAGATTTTACATAAAAAAATTTGGTGACTTTAGCATTTGCCAAGAAGTGCACAGTGTGTAGACATTTGCAGGTATCCTAATAAAATAAGATCTTTACCACAAAACATTTAATAACATTCCACCGTTTTTCATTTCTCATCTCTGTACTAAAACGTTTTTCATTTCTCATCTCTGTTCTGTCTCTGTAATGCATTAGTAAATTCCTCTTAAAACACACAGCTCAAAACCCACTACAACTCTACATGTTTTACCTCTCAAATTAAATTTTTAATTATAATACAAAGTACAAAAGGTAACTTAAAATGCAATAGCAAAGCTGAGTACACTTTCTTAAAGAAATTTTTACACACTCACCGTGCAAACTGAATGAAATATTCAACAAAAATTTCACTCTTGCAGTGCACATACATTGTTCAGTGTTAGGTTGCATAGCTAACGAAGATGTGCGAGGCAGCTGAGAGATGTGCGAGTCGAATATTTACCAATTTGGGTGTTTTTGGTGGCCTGTGTATGTTTGAATAGTCCCCTGAGTCACAGAACCATACAGAGAACATGCATGAACATGAACACTACTTGTTAAACACAATTTCAAATTCTTGCCTTCCTGAAGAAACTAGGGATTTGCCTGGCGTAACGATGTTGATTTGTAATAATCGATTTGAAACTTTCGCGATTTGTATACCTACATCATAAAACAGAGGTATTTATGCCTTAAATTAATTAAATATCGCGAATAAGATCCGTTTCCCTAAAATTGTATGATGTTAATTTAGCCGACAGGCGTCGACGCCTTTTTCATATTGAATAGCTCAAACTCAAGTGATTGGTACGAGCCGCCGCCGTTAGTTTTATCTTGAGACTTCCTGCGTAGCATTCTGTAATTCTCTCAAACAGGCTACCGCTCAACTACTTGTTAAAATGTAGTGCTATTATTAATAGATATGGAATACGTCACATACCGCTCATTTGCTTCAAACATCTGCAACAAATCCCCAGCCTCAGTCTGGAATTCACATACCCGCATAAAAAGAGAAGTTTTCGAAAATGCTTCCTCAGTTAAAATTGACATTCATGAATGTGTCAAGTAAATACAACAGAGGCCCTAGCCAAACGGCATTCGCTCTGATATCTACTTTCGACAACGCTTGGTTGCCATGGCAACATAAGGAATTTCTTCTTTGTTGACCACGTGATATAACGAAGTCTTATGTCATTTCCATACATTTTTGCACTTAGCGACTAGCGATATCGTTAATCAAATGCCATTTGGCTAAGGGGGCAGGTATTTGCTCGTACGTCAAACGTAAACAAAGGTTACGCCAAGTGGTATTTGACTAGGTACTGGTAACAAAATTAAAATATACTTTGACTTTGCCTGGAATGTGAAGATGAAGTTGTAAGTTAAGATTAATTTAGTAAAATTGTAGGTCATACCATAGTAAAAACAGAATAGTAGGTTAGCTAAGGTTGCTCGGCGAGTTAATTGCCTACTCTTGCGTTGACGCACGGGTTGTCACGTGTTTACACCGCGGCGCCGGCTTTGTCGGCGCGCGCGCTTTTTCGCCGTTTTTTTTAAGTGATTGCGCTGAACACTACAGAATTTAAGCTTGCATGTATTTTTTTTCAAATACCTACTGACTAGCTAAGCGTTATATAACTATCTAAATGCCCTTTATAGCGAGAAAAATGTAACAAGTTTAATTTACTGTCGTTTAACACATTGTATAATATTAATAACGTTCATTACAAAACTGAATGTACATAAACAATTCGAGCGGGCGAGCAGTGTAGTACCTACATGAATGCGCGCGATCAGACGCGCGGCGCATCCCGTACTGAATCCGCGCCGAGCTTGCCGCGCTCGTGAGATTGTGTGCGTGAAAAGTGCGTGCGTACACGGCGCCCCAGCGACTCACGCATACATTCAAACCAGCGCGGCGGCGGCGGCCGATTTGTATGAAGCTATCCTACTATTCTGTTTTTACTATGGTTATACTGAGAAATACGGATTTATTAAATTTAATTTATGAAGAAATACGGTATTTATTTTCGAGGTTTCGCTTGGTTTCAACACCTTGATGTTACATTGAACTATGCGTATAAAATAATGATGATAAGAAATGTACTGTAAATGATTTTATGTAGCGGTATCTGCTTTTTTTTCATTGGACAAAAATGCTTTATTATAGAACAATCACTGTCGTCACAGATTGTGGTTCTCTTATAAATGAACTAGCGAGCCAATTTGACTCAATACATATTCAAAGAAAATCATCTTGAAATTTATAGGCAGAGAGCAGTGTCTAAATTACAAACATATTTGAAATCGTTGCGTCATGACGCGATTTTTTAAATTCCTATGTCTTTTCTGATTATTTTTCTAACTACTTAAAAAACTCAGATTTTTACATCTACTGTACATGACGTGTGCAAAAAAATGAAAATTTGTAACAAAAAGAGGAAAAGCCATTAACCTATTTACAGAAAACACCTTACTCATTACTTGAAGGCGTACTACGGCGTCTTTAAATTCGTTGTCATTTCCAAGCCATACAATACCCTTTTTAAGCAATAAATCTTCAGCAAACTTCCCTCCCTTTTGAAGCCTCATCTCACACTCAAATACGAGAGGCCTCGACCCACCTCATCCAACAAGTCCTTGACGAAAGTAATTCTGTTTATTAACTGTAAGGCTGCCTGCGAAAATGAACGTGTGACGCAGTTATTTTCTCAGCTCATTTGGTGTTTTTAGCATGTTAATATAGGAAAGTAGCCGTTGAGCTACACGGAATTATCTGTGTATGTATGTGTCTCTACGTTATTTTTATGAATTTAGCTACTAGCCTCGGCTCGATTCGCGAAGCACCATGTTGTTAAAAGGTAGTTAACCACGTCATAATAAGTATATCTGTGCGAAATTAAATTCAAATGCTTTTAAGAGTTTTCGTGTGATGACATATTTTGTTTTCTTTTTTGTACAGTAATTTCCTTTCTGTTTGTTTTTTTTTGGGATAATGTAAATTTCGTTTAAATATTGTGTCAAAATACATAAGTACCGTGTGGTTGACGGCATAGAATACAAGTGTCACCACCCCCTTTTTTCCCGTGGGTGTCGTAAGAGGCGACTAAGGGATAACACGATGCAAATAACATCTTTGCGTAGAGACGGAAAACTCGACATCAAACCCTATACGACTGCCTCGTTGGTCTCGCGGCATAAATGTGCGCGAGGGATCGGGAGGTCCCGGGTTCGATTCCTGGGCCGGGCAGTGTTATTGGGTTTTTCTGTCACGAAATTCTCAGTAGCAGCACGGAGTCTGGAAATGTGCCCGGTACGGCAATAGGCTCGCCACTTATTACGTGGCACTAAAGTATATCTGGCGAAAAGTGGGTGTAGAAATACCTTCCTTAGACGCAAAAGCAATTTTTATTTGTCATACAAAATCTGCCACTATATTCAAAATACATCCATGAGCAATGCTTCACTTTAGTAGAAGAAACCGGATTGTATTAATAATCCTGTGCATCAAACGTAAATTATTTTACTTCTGAAGCACAACTTCTTTCTCTTAGCGTTATCCCAGTTTCAGTCTGGGGTCCGCTTTCTAGTCTAACCGGATTTGGCTGAATATTAGCTTTTCCACAGAGCGACTGCCTATCTGACCTCCGCAACCCGAAGGGATAGCGATATTCCATGGTTTAGACTAGTGTCAGTTTATTTAGAAGGTACTGACACCCTGTAACGACTGTCAAAGATCTTCATGACAACCGGGACCGACGGCTTAACGTGCTCTCCGAGGCACGGGACAAGCGATAATTAACAATTCAATACGCACATAACTCCGAAAAGTCATTGGTGCGCGCCGTGGATTCGAACCTGATACCCTCTGCATGGCAGTCTGTTGGTATATCCACTCGGCTATCGCTGCCTTATTATCTGAAGAATCACAACACGGAAGAATTTTCATTTCTATATCATAATTATCTATATAAACATATAAAACAATATGGCTTTTCTATCGAAATACTCGTAAAATATACAGATATTTTACGAGTATTTCAATAGGAAAGCCAATGCCCAAGGCAAGTTGCTTGTTACAGAACAAGCAACTTGCCTTGGGCATTGCGGTTCATTCTCCGAGTGTAATAACCATATAGATATAATAAAAAATTGCATAGAAGACCGTGTAATAAAGGATTATATATGAAGACAAGCTGTATCGCATACTGTTGTAATAAACCAGGTACCTACTGTAATTTTCTAGTCATAATCTAAGGCGAGAAGTTTCGTCCATTTTATGCCTGGACCGCTCATAGTAAGGTAACCTATTGTTATGAAATTCTCGAGACAGCTTATATAGCTCTCTTGAAAGTCATTGACGCATATTTATGACTTGATATAGATTAAACATGTCCGGGCTGATACGCATTGCGGCCAAATGTTATTGATTTCGCTTCAAGTTTTGTAATAAAAAGCTAACAAGACGCACGATAAATCAGATTGCTTATAATTTGAAGAGGCCAGATTGCGGAAGTAAACTACGAAGTTACAGCTGATTGGGAACTTATATAATATTAAATAACTAACGTAAAATCTTAATTGAATTTTTTTTTCTCAATTAATTATTCTCTAAATTTCTTCAAACTTCCTTATATAATATTAAATAACTAATGTAAAATCTTAACCAATTTTGTAAATATAAAAGTGTCTACAGTGTGGCATGTACGTACGTATGTTGCGTTTTCGTATCAAAACTTCTAAACCAAATGAAATGAAGAACTACTCGTAGCAGAGAGAGAATTTGAGATGGATATAGGCCTTATCATTAGTAGCGAAAATAAGAGTAGAAAGAGTTGGAATGGGGAGAGAAAAGTAACTGCAGAGTTACTGTTATTTTATGTTATATGTATTAGACGATACATAATTATGCACGAAGTATATGCGAAGCCGCGGTTAAAAAAATGTTTTAACATTACAGTGTTACAATTTTATTATTTATGTAAATGTAGTGATTAGTCGTTGTGGTGCATAATAGTAAGTCTATGTCCAGCAGTGGACTCCAATAGACTGATTGAAGTTGAGGTTGAGATGCAAAAGAAGATAATGCTGTCATAGTTTAGCTATCACCGAGCACATGAAAAGTCTGAAAAATATAATATTATGCAGTACAAACATTACCAGCAATGATAGTAGTTGGAGTAAGCTCTTTGCACAGTCATAGCCATAACAAGACTCGCATGAAACAATGTAATACCTAAACAATAATATGTAATGAAGCATTTAAAAATTCCTGAGTATTTATTTCTTTCATCTTGTCTTAATTCAACAAAATAAATACATACGTAAAACATCCACAAAAAACAATGCAAACCATACTACACGTACCAGGATTGCAGAAAACGGAGGTGATTATAAAATTAAGCATGCCCTCTTTCGGGTACATGCGCCAATGGCTGGCATATTGCGTGTTCCTCGCGCGTGACTTTTCCCTTATTCCAGTCACGATCCCCTCATCAGTTTCGGCCGCACAGAGCTTGTCCTGCACATTTAAATAATAAACTTTAAGTAAAAAAGTGGCTTCCACACATCCGTGTAAGGGAGGTTTTAAACTTACGGGACGAAAAGGGCACCTTTCCATTTTGTATGTAATACATATTGTACGTTGCCGGTACAAAATAATATGTACATGAAGCGTAGGTATATAAAAAAGTTTAACGTCGTTACAAATGTTCCAAATATATTTTTGGGTAGCAGCTTTTTTTATAACTATTAAGTATCCACCAAGATTGCTGTGCTAATAAAAGCCACCGTTTTCTTGTTAATGTTTTTTAAGCATTTCCTTTTTGGATAAGTTATTTGTTAGCTGAAAGTTTTCCATAAATAAAATATTTTCTGTAATTTGCTTTAAATAGAGGAGTAAGAAACAAGGAGAGGTTGGTGTGATATTGCCAGATTTCAACAGATGTCTGATGCTGGCTGTAAAGGTTTAAGATTTTCTTTATCTTCAGGCCACATTGGCACAGTGATTGTTTTAAAAGGCAGAAACATTCGAATAAAATTCGTTATAGTAAAAAAACATGAATTATTCCAGATTATACTACACACTGTCAACTGTAAAAAAATACACCAAACATAAAACGCCACCGCACATAAACAGAGGTGAATAATGTCCGTATGATATGAACCAATGATGACATTAATTCCAATGTTAGGGACTACAATAAAATTGTATAATTAGTCGTAAAACTCTGTGAATAAGTACGTCCGTAAAAATGTACAATATTTAGCGGTTAGCGGGCTTTGTTCCATCAAGGTTGGGTTTAAATGCCAGATAACCTAAAGCTTAGCGATTCGATTTTTATATCAGACGTGTTTGAATTTTGTTACGTTGTTTTAATTCAGCAAATTCATCAAAATTCAGAATCTTTATTTGCTCAAAACACGGTACATTATAAATATGATATTGAAAATTTTGTTTGACTCTTTATAACATGGAACTTGATATTCCTCGGTACGATTACATTTATGTATCTATGACGTTTGGTAGAATAGACAAGATTGAAATATGTAAGCAGGGTTCGTGAATGTCATGAAAAACTATAATAATCTTAATATATAAAATCCTTGCGTTACTGACTGACTGACAGACACGCTACGGCCGAAACTATTGGGCGCAGGAAACTGAAATTTGGCATGTATGTTCCTTAGGGACTGTAGGGGTGCACTAAGAAGGGTTTTCCCGAAATTCCCACGGGATCGGCCAAAAGGGGTGAATTTAAAAAAAAATGCAGGCGTAGCTGCTGGCGTCCTCTAGTATTTTATAATAAGAATTCTAAAATCGATGAATGCAATCGATAGATATACTTGTGCATGAAAGAAAATATCAGAAAGAAAATCCAAGAATTACAACGCGGATGCCAGAATCACAAAATTATAGAAATGGTTGGATACATATTGATCTACCAATACGAACTTATTAGTAAAAATGTAGTACTCTGCCGATCGTTCTTCACTTCACACTCATCTAAGATATGGAACTTTTAAAGTAGTTCTGGAATATTATTTATCCCCTTTTTAAAGCAGTTACAGAACCACTCACGTCACTTATAAAATACGTCGACGATAAATTTACTAAAATGCCGGTCAATTTGCGAGGGCTCTACTTTGACCATCACTTTAGTAACGTGATGGGCGTAATGAAAACTGATAGAGCTTGGAGTAAAGCATAAAACTATTTTTTTTAAATTATGCTTGTGTTTTTTAAATTTAAGGCTACTTGGTTTTTTTTATAGACTCACGCCTTTTTTGCCTGGTAGGCAGAGGTGTAATATTACACCCACATTTCGCCATAATTTTTTTTTAGGTCCCCCATAATAGGTCACCATATTCACTTTGGGAGGCTTACTAAAGTACTAAATGTTCGTCAGCTCTACATTATTTCTTTATCAGGAAAAATGCAGAGAGAAGTAGTAAACTCTCAAGAATACACGGAACTTTTAAATAGACGGGTATACAGAGTTAAAGTGCCAAAAGTACAAACATCATTCGGATAGACGATTTAGTCCATTCATAGAACACTACTTATATAACAAAGTAACAAGCTCTTGTGATATTAAACAGTGCTCAGTGAAAGAAGCAAAGGTAAAAATTACAGATTGGTTGCTGTCACTCTCGTACAATTCTACTGAAAGTCTTTTAATTCATCCCCTTCAACATTGTCCATATCAAGCAATTAAAACAACTATTATAATATATATTTATTATTATCATATATATGTATACACTCATGCTCATACACACACTTACCTAATAATATAGTAAATTATAAGTTTCATCCAGTAATCATTAGTATGTCGCACGAGTGATTGCCGTGTGGTTGACGGCATAGAATACAAGTGTCACCACCCCCTATCTTCCCGTGGGTGTCGTAAAAGGCGACTAAGGGAAAACACGATGCAAATAATATCTTTGCGTAGAGACGGAAAACTCGACATCAAACCCTATACGACTGCCTCGTTGGTGTCGCAGCATAAATGTGCGCGTGGGATCGGGAGGTCCCGGGTTCGATTCCTGGGTCGGGCAGTGCTATTGGGTTTTTCTGTCACGAAATTCTCAGTAGCAGCACGGAGTCTGGAAATGTGCCCGGTACGGCAATAGGCTCGCCCCTTATTACGTGGGACTAAAGTATATCTGGCGAAAAGTGGGTGTAGAAATACACCTCTGCCTACCCCTTCAGGGATAAAAGGCGTGCCGATATGTATGTATGTATAATGGTCTCCTTCTCTTGCTAAATGGGAGAAGATTGGGTGCTGTTTGCTACCTGATTCTGATGATGTATGTGCTCTGTTTTGCCATTTTCTTATGGTACTTTTGCTCTTGCTAAACAAGAGATGAATGCTATATTTCTCTGTTCTTCTTGCTGTGAAGAACAGGCATTGTCGGGCCCCACGTTGGGCGCCAATGTCGCACGAGTGATTGATTTCCACGGGGTAGCCGGGGTCGATCACTCGCCGAGCAGTTAAAGAGAGATAATTAGGTTGTCTTACGGGAAATAAATAAAAAAATCACCAGGAAAGTTTAAACTCGCGTTATATTCCAGATACACAATGGTTTTAATTACACGAAAGAACTGACACTCGAGATTAACCGACTAGACAATTATCCAGGGCGTGGGTGGTAGGTTGGCACTCCACAGGTCTTCGGATGGGCACTCAGCTTTGTCGTGTTGTCTCCAAGCAGAAAGAGGGCCCAACCACGTGTGTCGCCGGTATATATAGGGCCGGCGAGCGGGAGAGGGCTCCCCACTGCAGTGCGTCACTCGTAGCGAGGCTCGCAAGCGCCAGGGCACGACGTCACAAGTAAAATTTGTTATTTTTGTTTAACTCGTTAGATAAGTTTAAGGTTTAATAATGTCGACCGAGGCCAATATGTTAATGTAAATGATACTCGTAAATCACAATAGGTACCCACAGGACAGGCTTGCCTAGTGTGGGGCCGCTGGTAATATCACAAAATGTAACACTTTTTGTAATAAATACTTTTTATTTATATGAAATATTAATTATCGCTTGCTCCGTGTCTCGCAGAGAACGTTAAACCGTCGGTTCTGGCTGTCATGAAGATCTTTGACTGTCGTTATAAGCAGTCAGTATCTTGAATAAAACTGACACTAGTCTAAACCATGGAATACAGCTATCCCTTTGGGTTGCGGCAGTCAGACAGGTAGTCGCTCTGTGGAAAAGTTAATATTCAGTCAAATCCGATGAGCAATAGAAAGCGGACCCCAGTTTCTAACTGGGATAACGGTAGGTGGATGATGAAATGAGCACAAAAATATACGTGTACGTTTTAAAATACTTCAGTTCAAAAACGAAATTTACTTACAAATACTCACTACGAGAATAACAATAATTATTGGGCTGCACGTGCCGTTGCCGCGTCCTGCCCCTGGCAGGGGCGAGTATACTGCAGCGACTGGGCTCTAATCGGCATTAATGTTGTGCTGTAAATAGAGCCAATACACAACGTTGAATTTTGGCGTATCAGCAAAAGTGGAATGTATAAACAGCTATGATTTACAAAGTAGACCCAAAGTTAATTTAGAAACACCTACAATATCCTCATTAATCAAATAAATATTCATAAAGATCCATAACGCTGATCAAATCAAAACCGCTCCGAATGCTGATTTCTAAAATCCTACCCTCATTCCCAACGTCTTATAAAACAAGTCATACCTTTTTACGTTACAGAAGTGCTGAATAAAATTATAAATGTCTCATCTCCGTATCGATTTTAAATCAGGACGCCGTAAATTCTCTTAAAACGCCTCCACTATATTATATTAGAGGGTTATTCAGTAAAATCGAATTATATCAATAATATAATTTAGCACACCTTAGGATCACTGGGAGAAATTGCGTCACATGCTCATATCCTGGGACCCAATGATACGACTTCATCCTGTTATCGTTGGCAGGCAGGCTGGCAATATTAATTTTTTTAGAACCCAAACGTTTGTAAGCAAAGTTGGGTAATGTAAGTAAATTAGAGTATGAATGAAACACTTTTTGGAATATACTTATCAGAAAATTGGCACGTTTGTGATGATTTGAATTCAATTTCTGATTATGTGAATATTATGGTGTCTGAGCTGCACTGCGGTTTAGTCTGTGATTCATTAGATTTATTCATAATGATTTAATACATTTCATAAGCATTAAATCAAGCAAAGTTATGCTCCGTTATGAAAACGATACTTTTACCGATGTGATTTCATGTTCAATGTTGTACAGTAATTTGTCATTTACTTTAAGGCCTTTTAAGTTTCATTGCAGAACACACTACAAAGCTTAAAATTATTGTGACGTATAAAAAGTATTAGAACATTAGTAAAATGATTACCAACCACGTAATGAATAGAAAAATATCGTAATCAATGGATGTCTCATCGTCTCATAAACGTAATCAGAACAAGAGAGAAGGTTTAAAATCGATTATTACAAGAGTTGCTCTCGTAAGGGTGGCATTAAGAACTTTCATATAATTATACTAAGGTATATAATTATATGATGAGCTTAAGATTGTCAGTGAGTACACTCACATAAAATTGTCACCATGACGACGACATTGCAGTTAGGGACATTACCGTCTCCCCCGGTGACACAAGCTTGTAAAACAACAATGAACAATCCATTTACGATGCACAATAAAGCTGTCATCACTCACATTTAATACATTTAATGACAACAGATTTTCACATCGCTTCCCTTAAAATTATTATTTATTTTACACGGACCTTGTAAAATGTCACTTTATGAATTACTACCGGATATTTGGCAAATTGTCCATTTAGTACTTCCGTCATGTTATTTAAATCAGCGGGCGCTTTGACACCGGGTAGTGGGTGTTTCAACGTTAAAATGTTATTATTTTGGTTTTATTTCTGCGTGATGAATTTATATAGAACGATTATATTGAGATTTCCAATCAAGAGATTGCGGATTTATTACAATTATAATGTATGCAATCGAACTGCCACGATGTACATATATCTTTATCAAATAAAGTAAAACACATGTGAAAAACTATGAGTATAATAGCAGGGTATTCAGGAAATTTTATAGGGCAGCGATAGCCTAGTGGAGATACCAACGGACTGCCACGCAGAGGGTATCGGGTTCGAATCCACGGCGCGCACTACTGACTTTTCGGAGTTATGTGCGTATTGAATTGTTAAATATCGCTTGTCGGTCCCGACTGTCATGAAGATCTTTGACAGTCGTTATAGGGCGTCAGTACCTCTAAAATAAACTGCCACTAGTCTAAACCATGGAATATCGCTATCCCTTCGGGTTGCGGAGGTCAGACAGGCAGTCGCTCCGTGGAAAAGCTAATATTCCGCCAAATCCGGTTAGACTAGAAAGCGGACCCCAGGTTGAGACTGGGATAACGCTAGGAGGATGAGGATTCAGGAAATGTTATTTTTACTGTTAGGCATTAATGGTGAATGAGCAGACAACCGAGCGAAAGACGAAATGTGTCCGCTCTTTCTCCAAGCGCAAATCCGGAGTCAGCGTGTCGTAGCGTGCGAATGCAATTGACTGACTAGGATTACGGAGCTAGGCGCTTTGACTAGAACAGATTAAAGGTATATCGCGCCGTGTGTTACTTCCAGTAGAAAAGTAGAGTTGACAAAGTCTGCCTCCAGCATACAGAAATCCATTACATCCCCTCGTAAATGAAAAAAGGAATCAACTAACCTGATTTCAGGCACAGACAACCATTTTCTTTGCCTCGTTGAAATCAAAGTTGTCAGAAGGAGTGTTGGCTATCTATTATTTGCTAGAGATAATTTACAATTCAAGGTGCTCACTAGAGTTAAGACAACAATTCAGTATAGCAAATAAAATACGACTACATTTTATCTCTGCTAATACATGTTTCGGGTAAAATTACATGTCTCTAAAAAATCTCAATTTTCAAAACATTTTTAATTTCAGCTTTTCACTGTCTGAACGTTACGAACGTTTTCACAAGGTAGAAAGAAACTCGATGCTATCAGCAAAACATCACATTTCCCCAAATATTTCAGATTTTAATACGTGATTAAGTTTGCTGTAACGCTAGGGGAGTAGTTTTTCTTAAATCTGCTACAGAAAGTTTGAAAAAGAAAAAACACCTTTTCCGTCACAACTATCAAAACATAATCTTTTACTTATAACTCGGGACCAAAGTGAACGTTGGAGAACGCAAAAAATATTTCCTCTGAAGATGAGAAGTTAAAACGAAAAGTATATGCTGTGATTGCGTCGTGTAAATTAGTATGTTCGTAGTGAATCTAGAGCATTATCTTCTGTATATATAAAATCCTTGCGTTACTGACTGACTGACAGACAAGCTACAGCTAAGGATATTAGGCGCAGAAATAATATATAAAATCCTTGCGTCACTGACTGACTGACAGACACGCTACAGCCAAAACTATTGGCCGCAGGAAGCTGAAATTTGGCATGTATGTTTCTTGGGGACCGTAGGGGTGCACTAAGAAGGGATTTCCCGAAATTCCCACGGGATCGGCCAAAACGGGTAAATTAAAAAAAAAATGCAGGCGTAGCTGCTGGCGTCCTCTAATTATATTATATGGTCTGTATTCGGAACCAGTAAAGAAGAGTGGGAATTATTTTTCAGTAAATTAGCCTGTTAAGGTTGTCTAATTGCCATAATTGATATCTCCTAATAAACCATGTTAATACCAGAAACCGAGTCTTCAGGTGGAATGCAAATAAATAGTTAAGTATTGAGTTACTTACACAATTCACACAATCTATTCAAAGGAGAGAGGATAAATAATAACCAAACTAAGTCCTCAGGAACAGTCCTCAGGAACTCAGTCCTCAGGTACCTAACTGAGCCTCATAGAATATCCAACACATGGTACATTTGTTTAATATCGTCAAAACTATTATGAGCCATTGACAATCGTTTGCGGTCTAAACGCACCTTAATTTGCATCACATTGAAGCGACAATCAAAACCACGTTAGCCACCGATTGCGTACCTATGAACTTCCAGATCTATGATGGAATCTAAATGACTAATAATATGTAGAGGATTTGCCTGAAGACATGATAATTGTATAGTATTTGCATCGCGATAAATAATGAAGTCATTAGTATATTCTCATAGCGTTATTCACTAATATTAAGCAAAGTTTGCGTAGGTCACCACTTGGATGGGTGACCGCGAATGACATTCACATCGGAGCGCTACAGTGCTTCGGACGGCACGTAAAACTGCCGGCCCGGTCCTTACCGCAGGACAAGAATTGTAAGATCATGTCGGAGACCTTCGATCAGTCGAGATACTCTTTCAACTCGTTTTCGGTTCAGTTAGAAAATGTGTTTGACTTAGGCATAAAATATCTCAGCAGACTAGTAATTCTTCAATTTAAAATCGGGCTCAAGATATTTTACCGAATCTACCCGTGTATTTTTGTAATGTGATATCTTTAACCGTAATGAAATTTAACTAGACGACCTCTATGAAAAGGCAAACTTACCTTTGCTATATAATTTCGAAATTAATTATTATATCATGAAACATTTTATATTGTGATCTACACATCAGACAAGTCCTAAACTAAAACCTTAGAACTATTATTATTGTTTCGTGTGAGTGTGTTATCCAATTGTGGTGTCAGAGTCTTCAGACCTTCTGAAGACTCGAGGCTAGAGAGCAAGAGGCTTCGGACATGGCCTAACGATTCTTTCCTGCGACATGACTAAGTCCAACAGTTCACGTGCTCTCCAAAGCAAGGTAGGCGAGCCACACACAAGCCCACCCATCAAAGTAGTGACCTGTGCAAGCGTTGCTTAATTTTGCCAACCCATTACGTCCGGCAAGTGAAGTCACGATTTGAGCACTTTGTGAGATCCAATAATTAATTGATGCCCCGGTTCTGGGTGATCTTTCTGTCTATTGGCTGAATGTTTGAAAAGCCTATAATTTTTACCTAAAAAAGGGAGTTGTCTTAAAATAAAGGAATAAGTGCATGTAGATTACATAAGTTAAGAATAGATAACAATACAATAGACGTAGTAATCAATATAGTATTGTTCGTAAGTACGAGAAATCATGTTAATTTTTTTTGCTGATCTGTCTTGTTGATTACTGTACTAACAATGTATTTTTAATAACGTGTTGAGGTGATGATTATTGTGATGTCGAACAATTTTCTGGTATTTGAGTCCAGGTGAATAGCTGGGGTAAATAGTTCTAGTATATATATGAGCTCGCGATATTTTTATCAGTATCAATCTGTTCGTCAAACACATCATCATGTATCGTGCTTTGGTTTTCGTTGTGTTACTAGTTGCGGTTTCGGTAAGTATTTTCTTAAATTGTAAAATTATTCTGTTTGTTTTGGAAAGACTCAAAGAAGAAAGGCTTGGTTGCAATAGAAACAACGATTCAATGATGATGATGTAAGAAGCGTCATCCTTCTAGATATGGATATAATTATATACATATAGTATGCCAAAAAATGGCATAAACACTAAGGGAATATTCTTGCCCAATTGAACATATTTGTTAAAATCTAGAAATATTCTACTCTTCAGCAGAATTACCCTTTGCAAACAGATATGGTAAAATACATACATTAAATTCTTTTTTTATTTTCTCAGGCTGAAGATGACATCATGAGAAAATGCCACAGACTTTTGCGTCCAGTAAGTATAATTATATTTTTCTGACTTGATGAAATCTGTTTATATTAAATCCTTGCGTTACTGACTGACTGACAGACAAGCTACAGCCGAAACTACTCGGTGCATGAAGCTGAAATTTAGCATGTATTTTCCTCGGGGTCCGTAGGGGTGCACTAAGACAGGATTTCCCAAAATTCCCACGGGATCGGGCAAAACGGGAAATTCGAAAATATGTGCGTGCGAAGCCGCTGGCGTCGACTAGTTTGTAATAAAATGATGCAAATTATATTTTTGGAGTAAGCACAACAATTTGGATATTTCTTCGCAGTTTATTAAAGTTTCTAAAACTCTTAACTCAACTCGCCCAGTAGGTTCTACTCCTGTATCGTACCGGACTTGATTAATTTGACCAATATTCAAAGAATTGACATGATGCTAAAATTCCCTGATGCCGAACAACTACACGTTAGTGGATATCAACATGTTGCCCAATGTTAGAATCGAACCCACACTTTGTTCGGTGCCATTGTAAACGCCAAAGCAAGTGAATAAATCATTCTACTATAAGTCTAATCTGATAGCATGACTGATCACTTACGATTACTGTTATAAATATCATAAAGTCTCACATCCTTAGATATTATGAGTATAAAACAAAGTCGTCTGCCTTCTATCTGTCTTATCACTATAAACATTATAACTACTGAACGGATTTTTATGCAGCTTTCATCAATAGGCAAGTCATTCATGGGGAAGGTTTAAATACGTAATTTATTGCGACCCGATATATCATGCCATCTGAAGTTACTAAGTAAATATTTCAGGGTGTTTCTATAAATAATATGTATGTATTTACAAAAAAGAAGTATACATATTTGTATGTTTATCCATTGTCTGCACCCATAGTACAAGATTTGCTTAGTTTGGGACTAGATGGTGTTGTGTGAATGTGGTAGAATATAATTATTTAAAAAAAATAAAAGCTCTATGTCTATAAAAACATTTGATATCACTAGCCTTTGTGACTTTAATCTAGAAATACTGATGCTACAGCTGATAAAGTCTCAAAACGAGTTATCGCTTAGGCTTTGATCTTTCCGCGCCAGCCCCGAGTCTTGATTGGTTTATTCAAAGACATGTCAGAGGCATCTTTGCAGAACCATGATTGGTTGGATGAAACGTTGATACCCTTGCTTTTATTTACAACGCCTATGTTCTACGTTTTCTTATGTTTATAATTTGAGTAACGAGTCAGTTTTAATGTTGTATTGTCAGTACAACCATTATAATAATATAGCGACAAAATCCGTAAATAGTGGTTTTATTTCAATAATCAACAAGGTTAAATTTATTTATTCTATTGGTCAATATTGTAGAACGTGTAGTCCGATACTGTTTTTTATACGAATTGGTAGCCTTTCTATTGATAATTAATTACATCAACGTCAATCGTTCCTCGCTTGCTCGTCCAATACGAGCGATCCTTTTATTCCTTCCCTCCCAAAGGCACGCGTCGCTAATTGGTCGCAAGAATTCAACGACGCTACGAGGGAGTCTAAAATCATCCGTGTCGCGCCAAACACGTGTACCGAACACCGCCATATTTTACCGCTTTATACTATAAACGCAACAAAACCGCCCGCGAGTGAAGTGGAGTGAATTGTATAATTCTGGGTTGGATCCAGACGAAGTGATTAGTGCAGCTTCAGGATTCCCGAAGACACCAGGAGGCCGCCATTTGTGAAGGAGAAGACTGATTTGCAAGGTAGGTGTGCCGCAATCCTTAGTTTCTATACTCCCGCCTCCTATTCCACTCACTTTTCCTTTCCTAGGCGATCAGAACCTCCTTACAGTCCACAATATTAATAATATTTCCAAATCGCCTAAGAACATTCGGTTTCGGTGTAACGCCGAACCACGAATGTATTATGACCCAGATTGCATCATTGGTAACCTATTCCTGAAAATGTGCTGAACAATTATACACTCCTCTTTTTTAGAAAATCAGTCTACTATGAGAGCCTTGGGGGAGGGGAGGGGGACAGTGGTCGTCTATCGCCCGCTATGACGAAGTCCGTTATCATATCTTTAATTCTCAAATTTTCTTTTAGGATACTTTGCTCTGTTGTACAGATGTATCGAAAATGGAGGCAGATATGGTTCCTGACATGGAAGCTGTAAAGGAATGTTTAGAATTAAAAGTAAAACCTCCGTCGGTAAGTACAAATAGGCTATCAGTTCATATCAACATAAATGTAAAAACAATCTAGTCTATTTTGGGATCAGATTGCCATGCATGCATTGTCCTTACATACTGGTATAGAACTATATTAGACAGACAATACCACATATAACACATACAATATACTACAATATCCTAGTAATATGACAGGATATTACTGGGATAATTGATGGATCTATTGCCGTCTGCGATTGGATCCAGGCGGCTTAAGATTGATCTGTTTGGAGACTATGTCCAGCCTTGAGGGAGGCCTAAGTCCAGTGATAGAGGTTTCCAGGCTGTCATGATGATCACATGATAAGTATTACTAGGATATTGTATTATTTTTTATTGTCTCAGAAGAACAGAGTGATGACGTTTGATAACGATGAAATTGACGTTTCTACCAATATCATCTTCACTTAAGTTCATCATAGGCAATTAGTAATGACAGCAAATGAATTATAATGCTTAAATTAAACTTCATAATTTTTCGAACGGTTAATACGAATGTAGTATGTAAGTACTGGTCTCACAGGGTCTATCGATGGATTTGGCTGCTAGAGATACATATTTGATGATTATAAGCTCAATAAAAATATCCTAAATATTGTATGTCGGCTAGAATTATAAGATACCTAAATATGTTTGTTTACTCTATTGAGCATTGTGAAATAACATGTAATAGTACTCGTATGATGTATACAAAATAATCGCAAAATTTAAAAAACATTTACAGAAATTGTACTACAATTTTGATGTTACTAACAAACTTGCATATACCACAATACCTGAAGACGTCTTATTTAACCCATATATACCGAGCATCCTCCTATCGTCGATATGCTAGGTGGAGCATCTTTGGAATGCATTACAACGGACCGCATTCAAGCATAAATCTTTATCGAACTTCCACAACATATTGGTTTCCAGTCTAGATATTTATAAATATTATTCGTGATAGCATTGGATTTTAGTATCATAAAACATAATTAAGAAAATCATGTTGTATTTAGAATCACATCTAAATATCGAAACACATGTAGGTACCTAATGTTTATTACAATGTTTCGAAGTTTCTATTTGGGAGCCCTTAGCTCCCAAATAGATCCGTTCGTCACGAGAATTTATGTGGGATTGCCATCTAAACATTTCTGTACTCTATCAGAATTTCTTAACTTACTTTAGAATCTTATGAACCACCACCATATATTCACTTCACACGAACGCTAAACTTACAGCTCAAAGAAATAAAAATTACGTAAATGGCACTGCCTATTCTCACGGTTCTACGCTCTTGTTTTGCAAGTCGGAACTCAACGTAAACGTACAATCATTACGTAATTAATCTGTAAATTTCACGTACACAAGTGTCACTTTCTGACGTAAATGAATAAATTATTTGACTTTGATTTTGTCACATAATGAAATTGTAACGTGATTACAGAATTGCGTAGACTAGAGTAGACTATTTATATAATTGTTTGTGATATGCATGAAAACACTCCGTCCTTAATCCTTGGAAAGATGCAAAGATTACTTATGATGCAATATTTTATTTTGTTTGACTTAGAAAAGGTAGGTAGTATTAATTTGATCTGAAGTTCACAGGTCATTTGATATTCAGCTTTATGTCAACGGAACAACAATCCATTTTCCAAATAACATGTACCTAGTTATCCCTTTTTGTTTACAGTGCGAACGTGAAGAATGTATAGCTAAAAAGAAGGGCTATTTGTCAGAAGCTGGAGGTATGGATATAAAAGCTTTTACAGCCATGGTCGAGAAAGATATGAAAAACAAAGATTTGTTAGCTAAAATCAAAGAAAAATGCTTGGAAGGTGATATATCGAAATACGGACCTCCAGATATGTGCGACTTCTCCAAAATGAGGCACTGCATACACATGGCTTTTGTAATGGTGAGTAATTTTCAAGGTTTGTATAGCAGTATCATCATCAGCCCTGTATATAAACTGTCCCACTTCTGGGCATGGACCTCCTCTCACTACGAGAAGGGTAAGGCCATAATTCTCGAAACTGGCCAAGAGCGGGTTGGCAGTCTTCACAATCTTTGTCTTTCGAGAACATCTCAGACATACAGGTTTCCTCACGATGTTTTCCTTCTCCGTTTAGCAAGCGATAATTAATAATGATAATTAACTATTTAATACGCACATAACTTGGGAAAATCATTGACGCGCGCCGTGGATCCAAACCCGAGACCCTCTGCGTAGCAGTCCGTCGGTCTATCCACTAGGCTATCGCTGCTTATTATATATACATTTATATTGTATAGCATACATACATTAAATATTTGATAGTTTCTATTCGGTTAAGAGGCAGGGATAGCCTAGTGAAGATAGCAATGGACTGCTATGCAAGTACAAACCCACGGCGCTCAAAACTGACTTTACGAAGATAAAAGTGCGCACCACTGACTTAAGAAAATTATGTGCGTATTCAATTGTTAATTTTTAAGTGCCTTCCGAAGCCGTCGGTGCTGGCTGTCATGAAGATCTTTGACAGTAGTTTAAGGAATTCAGTACCATTAAATATGCTGATACTGTTTATGACATAGAATATTGCATGGGTTAAAGAGGTCAGATATCAGCGCTCTATGAAAATGTAATATTCTGCCAAATCTAGTAAGACCAATAATCCCTAGGCTTTAAGACGAAAAGTCTTAAAGCTTTAACAGGACTCTCCTAAAGATATAACAGGACGATTATGATGTTTTTTTTTGTATTTGGTTAATATAGACTATCAAGTCTCAGATCTCTTTTATCATTCTAGTAGTCTTTAATTTTTCTAGTATCACTCCACCATTGTATATATTTAATTTTCCCATGAATTATGCATAGTTCCAGATTACATACATTGCCGGTAACAAATAATTATAATATTGTGTCACTAAATTCACTCTTCTTTAACAGGCATGTCCAGAATGGAGTGACAAAGGTGAATGTAGTGAGATAAAGCCATTACTGGAAGATTGTAGTAAACTGCAATAATATCTGCGAACTCTGTATTCTTCATATTGGCTAAGAAACAAATAGTGTTGGAATTTTGTGATTAAATTTAAATATGCGTTAGAATATTCGTTTACTTTTTTTGGGATCCTTTAATTATTATTTTTGGGATATACTGCATTTGCCCTGTAGAAAAAAAATAACCCTGTCAAATCTTATTAGAATAGAAATGGAGTTCCGGATTACAAGAATACTACGACAAATCTTTGTATATTGAACGTGATGATTTAATTATATTGTTCTTTGACTATATATCTAAGAAGATAATTATTATGTATTGGCTCCGGCTAATTTGGTTTCAGATTGTCTTGTGCGCATTACCTCAGAATATTATTATTAACAATCAATTCAGAAGTGAATTGATCATGTGATATCTAATTATTGATTGCAGTATATTGTTACCATAATAAACTAATAACGTACATACTCTGACTTCTATAAAAGATTACTGTTGAATTCACTTGAAAAATAATAAAACACTAGGCAACTTTAGGCTACCGCGTCCTAAGCATATACGTGGAGCTGAAAGAATAGGGCTGTTCGATACACCTTTTCTGCAACCAGACGGCGCTTCGTATACCTCTGGTCCAAATATCTGTCAAATAAGATAAATACTGACTGGTACACACACACGAAACTACCAACACGTACGTACGAAAAAGTAGGCGCTCTTTGCTGATTATTTTCCTGAGCTATTGACACGTTTCTGGACATTTTTCTGGACCTGACGTCCTAGTGCTGCCACCTAGAGCATCATTTCAGAAAACCCGCACAGTTAAAAAAAATATATCGATAATACACGTTACAATTGTGTAAGTTTATATAAATAATAATGAAGTGTAGAGAAGTAGTAAACGAGAAAAAAAAAAACGAGCTGTTTCCCGCGGTTTTACCCGCGTCCTGAGGGAACTACATCGCAAACCTTCGTTAATTTATAGCCTTAGATAGCTCATGTACCAAGGAGTAATCCTTGATACATGAGCTATCCGCCAGTGAAAGTCCTGTCAAAATCGGTCCAGCCATGATTACGAAAACATTTTTTAAGTTGTGTGACTTATTTTTTCATGTATTTGTATACAAATATAGTAGTATATTCACCCCTTAAAATATTTTGCAAATGCATATTATCAACACGCTGCAGTTTTCAACAACAAAATGCGGCAAAATATTCTTCAAAAATAATAATGCAATAACCACAATCAATAGTCAATAGCCACACCACTCAGTTATTCATGCAGTCACTATTACTATAGAAGTTGTAGAGAAAGTTCAGTTAGCTGTATTATGTGCCTCTCGAATATATCTATTTATGGTTACTACTTTTAAACTTTCCGCCATATAACCTTTCAACGACATAAAGACGATGACGACCGCCCCGCTATCACTAGCACAGCTCCCTTTACGTTTATTAAGAGTAGGTGAGCTTACTTCATTATTGCATTAAGGGTTTTGTCTTGACACGACACTTTAACTTAGATGATTATGTTCGAGACCCTTTCCCCAGTTTAAAATAGGGATTACATCCCGTCAGGTAAGAAAATGTAATTTAACTGCTATACAAAATAAAGTCCAACTCATTTAAGCATTTTAGATTAGATTAAATCGGATAAAAAAGTTTTGTTAATAAACTTAGGTGTTTAAATAACAAAGTCCTTTGACACTAGACTTAATTGGAGCTGAGCTGATCTTTCGGCAATACAATCTTTTAGTTATACGATTTACTGTAATATGTTCCACAGCAATGGTCGCATCGGTATTATTTCTTTGTATTTGACAGTTAGTCCCTAACAGCGGGACAGACTTCCGACTTGAGTATATTATTGTGTATGTATGTTATACGATATTTTGACGCTACTAAAGTCATTGCTTGTACAATTTTATGTATTGTTTGGCATTTACCGAGCATCCAGGTAGGCTAGATCACATCCGCAGTCTTCTGTAACGATTTGTTTATTTTGTACATCGAATCCAGTAGGTAATCCGCTGGTGGTTGCGGCCACGGCTCCGACAGCTTGGATATTTATACGCTTTTGAACGCA
This sequence comes from Euclidia mi, assembly GCA_944739405.2. Taxonomy (NCBI): domain Eukaryota; kingdom Metazoa; phylum Arthropoda; class Insecta; order Lepidoptera; family Erebidae; genus Euclidia; species Euclidia mi. Next base: position 114,516,454 of record OX123183.2, read on the forward strand.
AATATTTAAGATGAACCAACAACCATTCTGCGGCATTTATAATATTTGACTATAATTATTATGTTATGGCTTTAAACTGAAAACGCTGCCTGCGTTTCCAGTTTTACACTGCTCTGTCACACAAACATTTATACTTCTTTATCGTTTACATTATTAACTGCATCAATAATTAATTATATCATACATTTATCATTAGACTCGTTCACATTGGATAAGACCGTAACTATTCCTAACACATAATAATAATATTATTATCAGCTTTTATAAATTACGTAACTTCTTCAATTACCACAGATTTTGTACCTACTACTTGCAGCTTCTGAAAGTAAATACTAAAAAATACGAGCTAAAAAAAAATTCATCGTAACTTTAAATTATAGCTCTTAATACGTTTTTGCACAACTCTATCCAGTGTTGCCAAATTTATTGAAACACACTTTCAGTCTGTAACGTGGATCTCAGAATAACGTTAAAATTAGCAAAGCACTTTGCTATGGAACTTAAGTGTGTTGTTTTAGATAAGTAGTAGTCCTGATTCCTTCTCCAAAACTTGATTGATTTAACTACCATTTTCATTAGAAAGTACAGAAAGGTTTTGACTGTGTTCCTATGTTTTGCTTTTTATTTATAATCTATCAATTCTTGATGTTTGAATACGAGAGAAAATCTGGACAAACGTTTGAATCTTTATGTCTCTTTTGATAATGAATTTATGAAAAAACTAAAATATTGGCTGTTGAGGCCATGTTGGGATTATCCAGGGAGGAAACCGGGGACTATATTTGGATGGAAAAACCGTCCTTGTGTTACCTCGTAAGCTTTATTGTATCGGCCTAGTTTATAAATACAATACGTCATACTCGTCATACTATGCCTCGGTCATTTACAGTAACCCTTTGAACCGGCAAAGTAGTATTGGCAAATTAAAAAATAGAAGTATGTGTATTTTATGTGCCCTCCAGCCAGGTGACAACTGTAAGACCGGCTTTTAGCATTGTATGTATGAAAAGACAATTTTATTAATGTAACAGAAATTATTTAATACGTATAGGAAAGATATAGCCCGAAGAACCGATGTATCTTGTTATAAAATGTACAGCTGAGCTAAGATTGACCCTGCCCTGCTAACAGACCTATTTGTATTTGCTTCTGGCAAACATCCTACCTTAACTAAAAATAGTACTAGACCTACTCGAACGCAAATAGTACATAGTGAAAGTACTGCTTAAATAAAACTTCTTTATAGAAACGTACGTCATAACACTCGGGGAAATCATATATAGTCATTGTGCACGGTGATTAAATTGTTCGCATATAAAAAAATAAATTATATACTACGCTTAAACGGCTGAAACGATTTTCCCTACTTATATTATAAATGCGAAAATGTTTATGGATATAAGTATATTGGACATGTATTAGAACATAGCTTTGACATTTGATTGTATCCAAGGTAATGTTTTTATATACCTTTTGGTAGATGTAATGTCATGGATACTGACTGAATTACTTTGTACCCTATAGAGTTGCCTTCACAAACCTTGAGACTGAAAGCAGATTTGTGTTACCCCGAATTCAACGCGCGCGAAGAGACGGGCAAAAGCTAGTTACGTATAAGACAGGCTCAGACTGTAACAAGGTTCAAATCCTTAGTCAAGGATCACTACCTATCACTATGATATTTCCTGTTCTAATATAATTTGAAGTAATGTTTATGTATGTGTGTATGTAGGAATGTTTGTATGTATGTATTTATGTATGTATGATTATTTATATATGTGTAGTATATTGTAGTAATATAACATAAATGTAAATATTTAAAGTATTATCATCTTATTACTGGTACACTTACAACTACCATTTCTTTCCTACCAATAATATCTCCATCCAAAGGTTGCCTGGTAGAAATCGCTGTTAGCGATAAGGCCACCATTTGTACTCTATTTATTATAAAATTCCTATAAATTTTCTTTACGAAATGTCCAATAAAGTATAAAATAAATAAATACTCTGTTTACTATGAAATTCCTAATAAATAAATGAAAACTTAGAATGTATAGGCATAATACCTTAATAATTACATTAAACGATTAAAATGAACCGACGGATTTGAAATGAGTACCATTTCACACTGTTCATCATAACTACTCCAAGACTGAAAGCTGTCTCAAAAAGCGAAAACTAACTGACCAATCAAAAAAAGGAGGATGAGAATGCTACATGAATACATTGAATATAATACCTAGCACTGGCTCGCATTTAGATTGCAAATATTCAGCATATGCAACTGCGTATAAAATGGTAGTAGCTGTCGACAGCCCACAGTCTAACACGGAATGAATGTCTGTATGGACAAGAGCCAAAATAGTGTGTAAATATTCGGAATTTCTGAACGCAGCCCTGAAAGTTCTTTGGTTGTTAGGTAGCTTCTATTGTTTATTTAGTTATAGTTGAAAATACTAAATAATGCGCTTTAAACAAGACTAAGAAGTTGAAAATAATATATTTTTATCGTATTGGGTGATTTTTAAGGTTCTGAAGCCAAATGGCAAAAGAACCGAACCTTTATTAATTCAGTTGACACAATGACGTTGAGGTTCTGTATAAAAAATCTTAAATTCAATCGTTTGAATTATAGACGCTCTAATTGCAATATAATTCTACAGCGTGATAATACCATGTCGGTACGCAAATAAATCCAAGTATTATTAGGACAAAATGGAGTCGTCTATCTCCCAGCCTAAACTAAAATTTTTACAATTTAACACCTCAACATTTAAACTTGACATTTACTCTACTATCTCGGAAATTAACCTTCTACAAACTATCAATCACCCGCAAAATGGAGCCGAAAAGTATGTAATCAACCTCCGATATACTTGCAAGGCGAAAATTATCCCGAGTCTAGACAAGCGACGACAGCTTAATTACAAGTCAAAGAAATATAACCTTAATCGTCCAACCTCTCTGTAACAAGTGATAGTATTCACGGTCCAAGTGGCCTAGAATGGATAGCAGGGCTATTTGTATGCTAATGTACACCCCCTTCATGTCCGCTGTAGGTAACCCTGGATTGTTGAGCGGAAAATTGTTTAGAAAACAATACTATCTTGATTCTGATCGATTGTAATTAGCTGGAGGTTGGTCAGGTATTTTGACGTTATTGAGGCTATTGTTATCTTAAGCAGGCGTTTAGCTCGTAGGACTCATAGAAATAAAATACTTTATTCTGCGCATTTTGTTGTTGAACAACGATTGGCATTCAATTCATTCTTATCAAGAATAACATTTTATTTACTGAATCACACATTTATACAAACACAGGCGCGATCCTGCTTACATACACTTATAATAAATGTACACTCTGTAAAGTGACACCGTGGCCGTGGTTCAGTACCAACGATCTTTCTTTTTCTTTGGCAACACTACAACTTTTAAATGCATGTCACTTGCAAACACTCTACTTGCGATTTTAAACTTGCTAAGATCATATGCTCATACTCGCTAGCTTTCGTCATATTATACGGTAGATCAGATACCGTCACGTACGAAAAGGTTCGGTACATCTTATCTTTGCCCTACCATAAAGATGTGGAAGTCACTGCCAGCTCACGTGTTTCCTTCCTCCCTTGATCCTGGGTCCTTTCAGCGGGGCGTGAAAAAGCATATCTCAAGGCCGTCAAAGTGAGGGCCGTCATGTCACATTGCTTAACCAGCAATTGGGGATGGTGGCCTTCCCAATAGGACTTCACTGTCAGCTTACCATCAGGCAGCGTGAAATCAATTTGACAGGTTCTTTCTAAAAAAAAAGAATCATTAGACTACGAAAACATACTATATTTTTCTATCACAATAATCAGCACCTGCAGCTTTGCACTCAACCAATTTACTTTACTTTAAAGCAAATATCTCAAAAATACATTCTTCAACATTTTTCAGTCACTCACATCTTTTTGTCAACATTTTTTTTAAATAAACATATTTTTATCTTAATATATAAAATCCTTGCGTTACTGACTGACTGACAGACACGCTACAGCCGAAACTATTGGGCGCAGGAAGCTGAAATTTGGCATGTATGTTCCTTGGGGACCGTAGGGGTGCACTAAGAAGGGATTTCCCGAAATGCCGACGGGATCGGCCCAACGGGTAAATTAAAAAAAAATGCAGGCGTAGCTGCTGGCGTCCTCTAGTAATCTATATGAAGTTTAATCTAATCTTAATTGACAACATTACTTTATAACTATATATTTGTTGACCCTGAAATAATTAATACACAAGAGGTGTTTACTTAAGTGAGATGCTTACATTACATTCATTCGTTCACTTTATCCACTGTTTATCATAATTTTCTAAGACTATTCAAGTGCTACATAGCTTTTCGTTATTATATGGTAGACATGGGCCTATTATACCATCAAAACCAGTTAGCCTAAAAGCATCGCATAGTTACATAATGTAAATTTTATTTTAGATTACAATTGCTAAACATATGTAAGCTAAGTCACCAATATAGGACTTAGTACCGTCTTTGTCGAGCTATTGAATCAATATTTTTCACACATGACGTCTTTTATATATAACCTTAAAGACGAAAATAGATTTGTAAATTCTTTACTTATTAATTTGAAAACCTATATTCATAAGTCAGAATGCCTCGTGTTTTCCCACGTTGTTTTGTATTTTAAGTTTTTTCAATAGACATATTAATTCTTAGAGGGGTGTTAGTGCCTACCCTTATGTATGGTAGTAAAAGTTGGGTATGGCAAAAGAGACTTGAAAGTAGAATAAATGCTGTAGAAATGAGAGCACTGAGAAGTATGTGTGGTGTGTCTTTGACCGACAGAGTAAAGAATTGTGTGATACGAGAGTGGTGTGGGGTAAAAGAAGATGTAGTGACAAGCATCGAGAAAGGCATATTAAGATGGCTTGGGCACATGGAGAGGATGGATGACGAAAGACTGACAAAGAAGTTATATAAGGCAGGTGTGAATGGGACAAGACGAAGGGGAAGACCTAGGCGGACGTTCTCTGACCAGATTGGAGATATCCTAAAAAAGGACAGGTCAGAAGTACCCTAAACAGAAGAGCATGCATGAGAAACTTGATGGGAGTGAATGAAGCAAGAGAGGTATGTCAGCATCGGAGGCTTTGGTCAACTTATCCCGCTTAAAACTTATCCCGCGGGATAAGTAGTCCACATTAATATTTTTATTATTTTTCTTTGTTCAACTCATCCCGCTTTAAAAAAACTTGTAAAATGTATTGTATTATTTGAAATATTTGTACATTCGTGAACAAAAGTGTTTGGGGAAAAATTAAACACCCATAGCTTGGTTAGACTGATAGAATAAAAAATCACAGCTGTTTCATTTATAGGACTAAAAAACAATAACTATTAAAATTATCCTTGATATTACACTCTAAAGTATTTTAACAATCAGAAATAATAACAATAACTGTTTTAACTGTCAATCAGTCTTTGGATTAATAAGAATTTTCTTAAAACTTGTCAGAATTTCAATCTTTTTATTAAAGGTTACGTTTAAAAAATCTAAATATCTAAAAAAGAATATTTTAAATCAAACTAAAAAAATAATAATTAGTGTTTGGATTCATGAAGATCTACTTAAAACTAGTTAAAATCACACGCTATGATTATAAGAGCCAAATAAAAAAATGCACGAACTGTCAAAATCAATAAATAAAACTCAAAGAATCAACAATCAGTCTTTGTATTAATAAGGATTTTCTTAAAAGTAGGCAAAATCTCAATCTTTTCATTAAAAGCTACAGATAAAAAATCTAAATATTCTAAAAACGATATTTTAAATCAAAGTAAAAAATTTACAATTAGTGTTTGGATTCATAAAGATCTACTTAATACTAGTTAAAATCACACACTAAGATATATATATTATATATTCGTGCATTTCTTGCACAAAAAAAATGCACGAATATAAAAAATTACAATTAAAATCTGAATAAATAATTATTAAAATCAACAAAATTAAATATTTAATTTAAATAAATTAAATAATAGATAGAAAATATACGACGTCATTTAAACAAGGTCAACTTCTTAGTTTTTCCAAACAATGTCCTACTGTGATTTGACCGGTGATTACTTGGTTTATGGCATAGTCAATTTTTTTCTTGCTCTCTATAGTTTCAGACAGTCTCTTCGAAATTTTGAAGCCGCCTGTAGATTTACTTATAATGGAGGCGTAGAAATGTATATCTTTGCTTAAGCCCTCCAAAAATTGAGCAATATTCGGGTTTGGTTTAATATATTTTTAGATGTGCCTTTAGATGTGTACACCAAGTGTCTGCGAGAATCGAGTTTTCGAGCCAAGTTTTCACGAAGTAGTCATTAAATTGTGTGACGCAGTTGCTGTTGGGAGCTTCCTCCATCACAGAGCCATCCTTCATCAATTAACTCGGGTGATAGATGAGACATAACATGTTGAATAGACAGTACTTATACATACATACACACATAACGTCACGCCTTTTATCCCCGAAGGGGTAGGCAGAGGTGTATTTCTACACCCACTTTTCGCCAGATATACTTTAGTCCCACGTAATAAGGGGCGAGCCTTTTGCCGTACCGGGCACATTTCCAGACTCCGTGCTGCTACTGAGAATTTCGTGACAGAAAAACCCAATAACACTGCCCGACCCAGGAATCGAACCCGGGACCTCCCGATCCCACGCGCACATTTATGCCGCGAGACAAACGAGGCAGTCATATAGGGTTTGATGTCGAGTTTTCCGTCTCTACGCAAAGATGGTATTTGCATCGTGTTATCCCTTAGTCGCCTCTTACGACACCCACGGGGAGATAGGGGGTGGTGACACTTGTATTCTATGGCGTCAACCACACGGCAAACAGTACTTATTTATTTACTCACAGTACTTATTTCAACAAAAAATCCCAAATTTTGAGAAGTAGCCCTAATCAGAAGTAGCCAAAATGAGAAGTAGCCATAATGAGAAGTAGTCTATTAACGAGTTGGTTTCCATACTAAGAATTAGCCCTTATGCACCGAAACCACTTTCTTTCATGACTGTACAAGACGTAAAATATATGAGCGGGATGAGTTGTCCAATTCAAAAATTGCACTAGTACAACTCATCCCGCGGGATAACATTGAGCGGGATGAGTAGACCAAAGCCTCCAGCATCGTTGCAAATAGCGTTCCGTAGTCTCTGCCTACCCCTCCGGGAAACAGGCGTGGGTCTATGTATGTATGTATGTATTAATTCTTTTATACAAATTACTTGTAAAATGTTCCTTCAGTAATATTTATACTTGTTTTTAATCTAAGTAATAAGATACAGTTGAAATAAATATGTAGTTAGCGATATTTAAATGTAGACTACTCGTTCAATAAGAACATTTTAACATATTTTTTTTTACACTCCCATTACAATCGAATTAATTAAAATAAAGAAGACGGCCTGAATACAAAATTGTATTTCCCTCATTGGGAACCCTTTGATTAACCAGGTGACTTACTCGTTAATTAATTCATGGCAAAGTGGAACATAATATGATAGAAAGGCATTAAAATATCACAACCCAACATTATACAACAGTTATCGCTTATGGAATTAATGGTGTCTTAGCTAGATTGTGACTGAATATCATAATATGAATATTTGGCGATTATAATGGCAGTAAGATGTCAATGCGGTTTTAAGGCAATTCCAAAAACCATATTTAAATGAAAGCCAATTTGGGCGATGTATTGAGTCCTAGATGGTATGCAAATAGTTTTTTCACTGGGTTCCAAATTTTCCACTTCATTTGTTACGTATAAGTTTATTAGTAGGTATGTGGCATAATTATGAAATGTGGACCAAGATCCAAAGTCTATAATTGCTATAGTCGAGAACATGCACGTAGATGTCTATAGTTAATGTCTAATAGCTCAAATACAAGATCTTTAATTGTCACTTATCTTCGTAATTCCGTTAGATCTATCTTAACCCTTTGAGCGTGATACACAGACATAATTATGTGTGTATATTAAAGATTTCTTCAATAATTTTAAGGAGAAATAGTCGTATCCTAGCTCAGTAGTAAGTTTTTGGACAAATGAATATCAATTCCCGTAGGACGTAGTGTCCTAGTGTAAAGGCCACTAAGGTTAAAGCTATACGCTTTTAAAGCAATGGAATTAACCGAGTTTTTGCGGCATATCTTAATAAGATTCGATATACTAGATAGCAAAACGTCCTAGATAACCTAGCTACAAAATAGGCCGTTGTTTAGCTAAATGTTACTTAGGAGACCAATTAAATACGTACGAGATTAACGTGCAATACGACTGCACGCAACTACTAACGAGGTTGTGTGTGTGGTTACATTTTGTACTTACTGGTACAAATGTTTAACAACCTGTTTTGTTTGTTCAACCTAGCCTAGACCAGCTATTAGATTTTGTTGTCTAAAGCTGATGAATGTGTTACCATTTCATTCTAAGAGGAATAATGTGGTTTATAGCTATAAAACTACAGTGACAGGGATAGCCTAGTGGAGTTAAACTTATTCATTGTTTTATTATCGCTTGCTCCATGCCTTGTAGAGCGTTGATATGAAGGCATCAGCCCTGGTCATAGTAAAGATCTTTGACAGATTATTGTAAGTCAGTCTCTTCAATATACTAAAACTGGTCCAAACTATAATTTTGAGTTGCGTAGGTCGGACGACAGTCACCCAGTGGTAAAACAAACATTCTGTCACATGTGGACTAATCGCAGCAACAGTCACCGGGCTCCAAAACAAGAGTCCTGGACGCAACCGGGATAACATGATGAGAATAAAAGTACAAAATTTTTATCTGGTGACACCTGTGATCATCCGGAAATGTTTTCTCAGTTGAGCTTTATTCCTTTAAGTAATATACGATGTTAACACTAAGTCGTTTGACTAAAACTATTTAGCTTACGTCTGTACATATGTCTAGAAAGAATCGAGAAACTAATAAAAAACAAATATACAATAACCGTTTACTATCAAAATTAGGTCATAAAAGTGGTAGCAAATCCGCATTTTTCGATCAATGCTCAATTTACAAATGGAACGGATCCATTTTAATGCAGGTATTTATTTAGCAATGAAGGTTGTACGTGTCGTAAAAAAGCGAGTGCTGAAAGCGTGTCATTCGGAACAAAATGTCCGAACACTTTCATTCCATCATTGTCCTCTGTAACAGAACGATCAATATCAATGCGTCCATCCGAATCCATTGCTTATCTTATCAAGATCAGATTTCCAATCTAAATTACAAATTGATTGATTTATGACGTATTAATGCAGAGATAGCCCAACCGGGAGACCAAGTGGCTGCTTCTAGGGGCTTTAAATCATTCCCACCCACCACAGGCTTATCGAACTGTTTTATTTATTTTTTATTAGGTAAGTACCTAGGAAGACAAACGTGAGACGAGGGATCTCAGGTAGGATGTCGGGGTTCGAAGGAAACACTGCTAGGCTGAACAGGTTCTTTATTATGTCTCACTACCGCTTACATACCGTATGACCGAACTAGGTAAGCACTGGCCTGAAGGCTGGAATGTAGACTCCTGCTGTTCCGACCGTCCGTCTCCGTCGCTCGCAGGGTAGCTGCTCGTAGGGTCGGCGGTGAGCTGGCCAAAAACGAGCAAGCGGGCACCTGATGGTAAGTGATCACCGCCGCCCATAGACACCTGCAATGCCCAAAATAAAATAAGTGCGTTGCCGACCTTTTAAAAAAAATATACACGCTTCACTTTATCATGTATGGAATTATTTATTATCAGAAACCTGCGTGTCTGAGAATTTTATTGTCTTCTCGCAAGATATGTGAAGTCTATCAATCTGCACTTGACCAACATGGTCTCAAATTTCTATAGTATAATCCGAAAAGCTATGTACTCAGCAATAGGACAGTACAAATAGGTATGGGGTTAAGATTTTTTATACTATTGTGGCGTAACGTAAATTTTCTCCATTCCTCTCACAAAATGTCGGAGGGAGTCAAATTTCGTTTGTCATAGTTTAAAAATTAAAGTAGCTTCAAGAACTCTGACACGGTTTTGTTCGATTAACAAATTTGTTAAATTTTGACTTAGTATGACACAGGATGAAAATTTATATTTTATTAATTTTCTTACGTCGTCGTCGTAACAAAAATTTAAAATGCGAAAATAAATTGAATTGGCTTCTGTCTGACTCCTAAATGTCTATTAACCCCAATGTTTCTCCTTAACTTCTAAAATTTCTAAGCTGAAGTAGGTACATGATATTGAGCTATTCAATGTTTTATAGAAAAGTAGCGATATTTTATCAGATAGTGGTCCAGTGGATAGCGTATGCGTCGGCTGATCAAGAGGTCCCGGGTTCTATCCCCGGGTCGGGCAATTGTGTTACTCAGTTTTTCCAAATTCTCAAAACTAAGGGTCTGTCAATGTGCCAGGCAACGGCTAGAGGCTCGCCTACTATAACGAGCGACCTAAAAGTCATAAGACGAAATGTGAGTGTAATATTACACCTCTGCCTACCCCTATACGAAAATGGCAAAAGTATTATCACAAATCCAAAGACACTTAAATAAGGTAAGTAAATAAACACACGCTTATGTCCTAAATAAGTAAACAGAACTTTTAAGTATTTCAGAAGTGTCTCATTTGCTATGTATTACTTGTCTAGTATGCAGACGAGCCGTTTTCCTTGAAAGTTAAAAGAAGAACATAATGAATACAACTCAAAGTTTATTGAATTCTTAGTTTGGGAATTCTCAAAACTTTAGAAGTATATTTTGCTGAATAAAAACCTACGTATTTAGGTCATAATAAAGTTCAATGTTTTGCAAGGTATTAGCACTTGCCCGCTGTTTTAACCGCGCTATTTTCAGTATCTCGACGACAGAGCCACCTATAGCTTCAAACTATAGCCTATATGTAACTCTACATAGTCCTTTATATTTTAGTGACAGTCTCATTAAAATCAGATACTCTAATACAAGTATTAACCCGGACAAACAAAAAGATGGGCCAACCGATAGACAGACAAACCAACTTTAAAAAAAGGATGTTTAGAACTTGGTATCTTGTTACAAGCTATACCTATGCACTCGAAAAGCCATAGTTATTTTGAAATCACAGGCACTTCAGTTTTATTGATATGTATAGATTTATAGATAGTTTACTGTATGTTTCGGAATGTAAAAGGATTTGCATTACTAAAGGTTATTGCACTCGAATATTGAACCGTAACGCCTCAGGCAAGTTGCTTGTTACAGATATTTTAAGAATATTTCATGATAAAAGTTACATTGGTTTACCTGTATGTTAATAATTATAGCTAACTATGATATAGATATGAAAATTGTTCCGTGTTTAGAAGTAAAATAATTTACGTTTGATGCACAGGAATATTATAAGCTATACTGAGCATAAAATGCAATTAGAAATGCACCATTCGTTTCAAAGCTGTGCTATACTTATGAAACAGAGTTATATTTAGGGACCCAATGTACTGTGTTAACCACCATCGTAGCGATCATAGCGAGAGTTGGCTTGCCGTTCGTAAAAGATCGGCAAAGATAAGCAACGCTTGCACAGGTCACCACTGGGATGGGTGTCCACGTTTGGCATTTACATCTGAGCGCTACCGTGCTTCGGAGGGAACGTAAAGCTGTCGGTGCCGGTTCTTGTCTCAGGATAAGAATCGTTAGGCCATGTTGTAGGCCTTCCGGCAGTCTGAAAATTCCAACACTAGAGATGGCCACACACTCACAAGAAAAACAAAACAAGCCACCAATAAATTTAATAAAATCAAACGTTACCAAGGATGTACTTCTTGATTATAATAGCAGGATTTGGTTGATGAATAAAAATTACATTAGTGTGTAAGGAACATTTTTAGATACTATATTTAAACGAAAATCATGTGTTTTTATTCTATCTCAGAAAACCAATAACGAAAAGAAATTTAAGGTAAGAATAAGGAAAGAAACATCACATGAAAACGGCTGAACGGATTTGAATATAATTTTGCACAAAGATACTTATTATTACGTGGTTAACTACCTTTTATCAACATGGTGCTTCGCGAATCGAGTCGCGGGCTAGTAGATAACTCACACAAATAATGTAGAGACACATACAAACATACACAGGTAATTCCGCGTAGCTCAACGGCTACTATTCAATATTAACATGCCAAAAACACCAAATGAGCTGAGAAAATAACTGCGTCACACGTTCATTTTCGCAGGCAGCCCTACAGTTAATAAACAGAATAACTTTCGTCAAGGACTTGAGTGGATTCGGTGGGTCAAAGCCTCTCGTATTTGAGTGTGAGATGAGGCTTCACAAGGGAGGGAAGTTCGCTGAAGATTTATTGCTTGAAAAGGGTATCGTATCGCTGGAAAATGACGGCGAATTCTAAGACGTCGTAGTACGCCTTAAAGTAATGGGCAAGGTGTTTTCTGTAAATATGTCAATGATTTTTTTCTTTTTTGTTACATATTTTATTCTTTGCATATAGCTTGTGGAGTAGTAGTAAAATAGTTTTGACGTGACAACGTCTTATAAATTGGTTTGCCGGGTGACACTTCAAGAAACTGCGTTACGCTCCGCTCACGTTATGCGCTCACAATGAGAGCGAGTGAGAGGCACGCGTCCCGCCTAAGAGCGAGAGAGACAGACATAAAAAGTGAAAGGCACGCGTCTTTCATCCTTCTTCCTACTATACGAATGAATATTCACATTAAAATTATTTTACCACTCAAAGTCGTTGTCACGTAAAACTTTCGCCCGTATACCGACTTTACAGGCAACCAATTTTTTTTTAAAGGTTATTGTCTATAATCAGGTAAGACATAGGAATTTAAAAAAAATACGTCGGGAGGCAACGATTTCAAATATGTTTGTAATTTAAACACTGTTCATCTTCACATTCCAAGCAAAGTCAAAGTATATTTTAATTTTGTTACCAGTAGTCAAATACCTAGCCACTTGGCGTAACCTTCAGTCGAGATTCCTTTTGACGTACAAGCAAATACCTTTCGTATTTACTTGACACATTCATTAATGTCAATATTAACTGAGGAAGCACTTTCAACAGCTTCTCTCTTTATATGGGTATGTGAATTCCAGACTAAGTATAGGGATTTGTTGGACATGTTTGAAGTAATTGAGTGGTGTGTGAGGTACTACATATTTTAAACAACGTAACATACATTGCAACGGATTACATGTCCTTACTAATGGAAATCCCTTAATAAAAATAAAGATACAAAAGAAAAGGTTTGGTCTGTGTCTGCTACAAAAGAAGCAATAGGTCCAACCAACATGTTACCATAAAACTTCTAACCTAGACAGTTCACGAAAAATATTAACCCTCAACTGAGCGAAGTTACAGTTTTTTAAAATGTTTTAAAAACTTCACATTCGTACTTGCCTTTACGAGTATTTCCTTCGTAAATCTCTCAGCTATCCCGTACATTTTTGTTGACACAAGCCTACCACTGAACAACGTATGTGTGCTGCAAGCGTGAAAGAACAATGGCAGAATTCGGTCTGGGTTTGTTGTGGCAACCTTAAACTTCATATGAACAAAACAAATTGGTTCTTTTTCTACGATTTTTAATATTTTCACTTTGTCTCGTTAAAGCTGGAGTATTTTATGATGATAAAAAGCATTCCAATTGATTACGAACTAGGTACCTACTTTATTATTTGATTGTTGCCATAGACAATGTTGTGACAGGAATAGACGTGAGTGCTATTGATCCGTATCAATTATTAAAAAATAATTATTAAAATGCAGTTATTTAATCTCTAATGAACATTATACCAATAAGCTAATAATTTTTGAAGCAAAAAAACTTTTAATTAAATAAAAACGTCACAGCATCGTTTTAATACCGTATCGATTTCACATAAAATCGATTTAAAATGAGCAGCTCTGCTTTTGTCTTTGGCTGTGACAGTTAGATGCTACAGAATGCTTCTGCGTTATGATGTCAATCTGACATAATTTCATTTGATAATTCAAACGTACCTACATTGTTCATTCTTATCTAAAAACTAAAACACCGATATTTTGTTTTTCCGGGTTTCCCGAGTGAAAATAGAATCATTTATAGATTCTGTTACTTACGCCGAATTTTTTGAAATATTTTTTATTACTGTGCGCTTCAACTTAATTTCAGACATTTCGATGTATGGAGATCTGCCATTGTCCTTTTTGTTGAATATTTCATTCAGTTTGCACGGTGAGTGTGTAGAAACTTCTTAAAGAAAGTGTACTTAGCTCTGCTATTGCATTTTTAAGTTACCTCTTGTTTTTGAGAGGTAAAACAGGCAGAGTTGTAGTGGATTCTGAGCTCTGTGTTTTAAGAGGAATATACTTATGCATTATTTTAGTACAGAGATAAGAAATGAAAAACAGTGGAAGAATATGAATTTGGTGTTGGTGGTAAAGATCTTATTTTATTAGGTTATCTGCAAAATGTCTAGACACTGTGCACTTCTGGGCAAATGTTAATATCACCAATTTTTTTTTCTTAAAATGTTGCCAAGGCAATGCATATGGCACTGTCAAAAAGATATCAGTTCTCATGTAGAACCAAGCTTACATAGTCTCACGCCTATATCCCCAAAGAGGAAGGCAGAGGTATATTGCTACACCCACATTTCGCCAAATTTATTTTAGTCCCACGTAATAGAGGGCGAGCCTATTGCCGTACCGGGCATATTAACAGACTCCGTGCTGCTACTGAGAATTTTCTACCGCTTTCCTGCTGCGAGATCAACGAAGTCAGAACCAAGCTTCTCTAAAATCCTTAACTTCACAAGCTCTAAAACTTAGTCGAAATATGTGGCTTGAACATTCCTTGTGTATGTTTCCTGCCAGGTACAGCGCATTGTAACAAATTTACGTCTTAAAATAACTTAAGAACCGCACCAATAGAAAATAAACTTAAAATATTTTTGTAAGATTTAGATTTTAATCTCACAATACAGATAAAAGAAATCGTACGACGGCGTAAAACCGTCATGTATTTTATCTTACAAGTAAATACTTAGTTTCGGTATAGTCGCCGTTTATTAGGTAACTGTAATGGACGCGTAAATCTATCGCAAATTTACGACATCATAATTCCATGAGATTTAAGATAAGATTAATATTTTATAATGTTTACAAAATATTATGGCGTGGTGGAATGGAAAAGTGTTTGAGATCAAGTTTTCGGCCCTGTTGTTATTGTAATATGCTATTAGCGATTTGCGTAGCCCAACCACTACGAGAAGTCGGCAAACATGGTAGTAAATTAAGAGGGTAGTCTCTAAAACCCTATATAATGTATACCAATACTCTCACACAGGGCTTTTGCTCACTACGAAAAAGGATTGAATCTCAGCGGAGTCGCGCATGCCGTATCACGTCCGGTAGGGTAAGGTAAGGTCCTCGGTCACTATACCATGTTAGTAGGCCTGGTCACGACAAGTCTCCAAGACACTTTCAGAGCTGTCACACAACTTAAATATCAATACTTAGGTCGCAATAGAGTATTAGACCACAAGAACAAAAAAATGTACGAATTATCCGAGAAGGCGACCTAAATTAAAATGCCAATATCGGTCGTACACCAGACAGCTTATGTATGATAGCTATGAGTAGTAGTATCATCATCATCCAGTTTCAACCTGGGGTCCGCTTACTAGCCGGATTTGGCTGAATATTAGCTTTTTCACAGGGCAAATGCCTGTCTGACCTCCGCAACCCGAAGGGATAGCGATACTCCATGGTTTAGACTAGTGTCAATTTATTTAGTGGTTCTGACACCCTATAATGACTGTCAAAGACCTTCAAGATAACCGGGACCGACGGCTTAAGGTGCTCTCCAAGGCACGGGATAAGCAATAATAATTAACAATTCAATACGCACATAGCTCCGAAAAGTCAGTGGTGGCGCGTCCGTGGATTCGAACCCGATACCCTTTGCATGGCAGTCTGTTAGTATCTCCACTAGGCTATCACTGCGATTGCTATGATATGTTTATTTATCTTGATGGTTGACTGAAGTATTGGTACTGTAACTAAAGCTCACATGGCGAAGACTTCGAGAAAATACTAACTTTTCTGTATGAAACACCAGTAACCATCTTCGCCGTTTTCTTCATTCCTGAAGGTTACGTCTGCTCTGGTAAGTCCTGGTGGATGAGGCGACGAGCTACTGACACACCAACTGGTCTTTCACGTATCTTAGAGGCTCAGTGACAGGGAGTCCTGTAAACGCCTATATTATATGGTGTCAGACCATCGTCTTGGTGTCCGGCATCCAAGTCTTTTTCTGTCTACTATGCCAGCAACAACGAGTTGTTGAGATTTCCTGGCTGTCTTCGTTCGCCAAAATTAAATAAATTTTCGTTGTTAGCAAGTAGGGTATACGTTGATACCTTTACCAGTATAGCAATAAATACCAAAGCCAAGGTTTGAGAGGTTTTAGTCCAGTAATGCTTCAAATGTCTGTTTTAAGTCCAAAAGAGCATTACACTGCTATTCACTTCTCTCAAGATATTTTTTTGCCACAACAAGTGAAAAAAGTTTCGCCTCGAGCAAAACACTAGTAGTTACTTCTATAGCCATTTTCATCGCTTCATAAAAGCTTTGAAATATAAAAAGTGCTTTTATTAATTTCATGCTCAATTGGTTGTTCGAGAATTTCTCCTGAAACTGCTTGCTTGATCTGTTATGCATGAATTTGGTAGAACCAAACTAATATTGCCATAGTCTGGTGACTACATTATTTGAGGTAAATCTTACAAAGGTTAATAATTTATAAGAACTCGAGCAAAAGCTAATAGACTGAATAATGTATTTTTAAGATATTTGCTTTATATTAAAGTAATTTGGTTGAGTGCCAAGCTGCAGGTGCTGAATATTGTAATAGCAAAATATAGTATGTTTTCGTAGTCTAATGATTCATATGACGAAAGCTAGCGAGTATGAGCATATGATCTTACCAAATTTAAAATCGCAAGAAGAATGTATGTGAGTGACATGCATTTAAAAGTTGTAGTGTTGCCAAAGAAAAAGAAAGATCGTTGGTACTGAACCACGGTGTCACTTTACAGAGTGTACATTTATTATAAGTGTATGTAAGCAAGATCGCGCCTGTGTTTGTATAAATGTGTGATTCAGTAAATAAAATTTTATCCTTGATCAGAATGAATGAAATTAAATAAAATGATTCTTTATTTCGTGTATACTTTGTGTAAAGTGCTTACGAAACGTCAATTTTAAATTTATCAGTTGTACAAGTTTATATTTTTAAACATGTTGAATTAGAGCAGCTCAATCCCAAGCGGTTTTGTCGTCTATATAATCTGAAATTTTATAATATGCTTTTAAACACAATTTAGTTTTAACAATTATCTTAAATTTATTTATTGTTAAATTGCTTATACTAAGAGGGAGCTTGTTATAAAAGCGTATACACTGCCCCATAAAACAGTTACTTATTTTGCTATGAAGTACAAGATTATACTTATGTCTAGTATTTACAGTGTGAAGATCACTTTTTTTACTTTTGTCAATATTCTTGTGGATATCGTATATACATTGCGATACAACAGTTAGAATGCCTATCTCACTGAACTTTCCTCTTAGAGAAATACGAGGACCGAATTGAATGCCAAACGTTGTTCAACAACAAAATGCGTTGAATAAAGTGTTTTTATTTCTATGAGCCCTACGAGCTAAACGCCTGCTTAGGATAACAATAGCCTCGATTACGTCAAAAATACCTGACCAACCTCAAGCTAATTACAATCGATCAGAGTCAAGATAGTATTGTTTTCTAAACAATTTTCCGCTCAACAATCCAGAGTTACCTACAGCGGCCATGAAGGGGGTGTACATTAGCATACAAATAGCCCTGCTATCCACTCTAGGCCACTTGGACCGTGAATACTATCACTTGTAATTAAGCTGTCGTCGCTTGTCTAGACTCGAGATAATTTTCGCCTTGCGGGATTTATACCACGTACCTTTGTTTGGAGTAACCGATATTTCGGCACTGTTGCAAGCGCCATGTTCACGGATGTGAAATCCGAAAGACAATTTAAAATAAGTTTAAATGACCACGTAAGTTTAAATTCCTATATCGTGGGTTGATTACACACTTTTCGGCTCCATTTTGTGGGCGATTGAAAGTTTGTAGAAAGTTAATTGCCGAGATAGTAGAGTAAATGTCAAGTTTAAATGTTACGGTGTTAAATTGTAAAGTTTTTAGTCAAGGCTGGGAGATAGACGACTCCATTTTGTTCTAATAATACTTGGATTTATTTGCGTACCGACATGGTATTGTCACGCTGTAGAATTGTATTGCAATTAGAGCGTCTATATTTCAAACGATTGAATTTAAGATTTTTTATAGAGAACCTCAATGTCATTGTGTCAACTGAATCAATAAAGGTTTCGTTCTTTTGCCATTTTGCCACTTTCAACTTCTTAGTCTTGTTTAAAGCGCATTATTTAGTATTTTCAACTATCTACACTAATATTATAAAAAGGAAACATTTGTATTTTTGTTTGATTGTTTGTATATTTGTAATGGATAAACTCAAAAACTACTAGACCAATTTTAAAAATTCTTTCTTTCTTATTTTATAAAAATAAGGGTCCGTAAGATATTTGAGTTTTTCGGGTACGCGAAGTAGTTCCCGCAGGACGCGGGTGAAACTGCGGGAAACGGCTAGTACCTAACTAAATAAACAATAGAAGATACCTAACGATCAAGGAACTTTCACGGTTGTACCAAGAAATACCGAATATTTCCACACTATTTTGGCGCTTGTCCATACAGACATTGAATCCGTGTTAGACTGTAGGCTGTCGGCAGCTGCTACAATTTTATAGGCAGTTGAATACGCTGCCGTGTGGTTGACGGCATAGAATACAAGTGTCACCGTCCCCTATCTTCCCGTGGGTGTCGTAAGAGGCGACTACGGGATAACACGATGCAAATACCATCTTTGCGTAGAGACGGAAAACTCGACATCAAACCCTATACAACTGCTTCGTTGGTCTCGCGGCATAAATGTGCGCGTGGGATCGGGAGGTCCTGGGTTCGATTCCTGGGTCGGGCAGTGTTAATGGGTTTTTCTGTCACGAAATTCTCAGTAGCAGCACGGAGTCTGGAAATGTGCCCGGTACGGCAATAAGCTCGCCCCTTATTACGTGGGACTAAAGTATGTCTGGCGAAGAGTGGGTATAGAAATACACCTCTGCCTATCCCTTCGGAGTTAAAGGCGTGACGTTATGTATGTGTATGTATGTTGAATACGCTGAATAGTTGCAATCCTAATGCGAGTCAGTGCTATGTATTATATTCATCGTATTCATGTAGCATTCTTATCCTCCTTTTTGTGATTGGCCAGTTAGTTGTCGCTTTATGAGATAGTTTTCAGTCTTGGATTAGTTATGATGAACAGTGTGAAATCCTCATAATACTCATTTCAAATGACTCGGTCCCTTTTAAACATTTAGTGTATCAAGCGTTTATCATCGCCCTAGCGTTATCCCGGTTTCATCCAAGACTTACACGCCTTGAAGCGTTTTTATTAAGTGTTATGCCTATATAATTGAGTGCTTTTATTTATTTATCATATTAAATAGAGTATCAATAGTGACCTTACATCTAACAAATTATATTTATTAGTCCAATTCATCACAAAGAATTATGTTATAAAGTAGCAACTAAGCCGCAAATGGTTACCCACCTCTGACTATTAATCGTCATAATCATGGTCTTGGCGTTCCGATAGTACGCTAAGGCGACGATTGATGTATCCTAATCTTGTGTCTTGAAGTCTGGGGTCCAATCTCTATCTGTCTAGGCTTTTTACACCAATCTTTAAATATTATTCCAGCTAATATGAGTTGACCTCGTCAAATGTATCATATAAAACATACGTTTGACACTAACACTACCAAACACTACATACCAAAACATTTATTGGATTAAGAAACTTGAACAATGTCAAAATAATCTGCAAAATAAATAATACGTAAAACATTTATAGTGCAAAGGAACTTGAATAATAATCTGTAATACGTATGAACAACCCGTTATCCAGTTCTACCGAGAAATACAATCCTAGAAACGCTACTAGCTTAACAAGAAAATATTACCGGTCCGAATATCAAGGGATAAATCCAATAACGTCAGATCACATGATAGATGGCACACATTAGCAACAAAGAACCGAGTGATAACTCTCGCGATTCAAAGCCTAGATTTAAATTTATGTCTGTACATTTGATACAGAAATTAATTCACGTAAGTTTTTTGTATTTGGAATTTAATGCCGTTTTGCTGCTCGTGTATTTCGTGAGATGGAGTGGGGAGATATTGAAGAAGTGGTGGAAAAAGGGCATTTGCATTATATGAGTAGGTATATTGAATTCGTTATCGTGCATTTTGGGTGCACTTAAAACTTTTAGTTTTGAAGATCTGGGTCCGCTTTTTTAGTATCTTATCATTATTATATACGCGAAATTTTGTGGATGGAAATATGATTCTAATTTTAATATTCTAGCACATACACATTAACACCATCTATGTATTCCCAAACTAAGCACAGTTTGTGCTATGGTTAGTAGAAAATGGATAGATGAACAGATTAACCTTTTTTTGGAAATACATACCTTTTGTGTGTACATAAGCCAGGGTATTCCTGTGTAGGAGCACAAATTAGCTTTTTAACAATTGACCTTTGCAATCAAAAGGTATAGCCACGTACCATGGTTTAGACGAGAATCAGTTTATTCAGAGTTACTGACTCCTTATAGTGGCTGGCAAATATATCTCCATGACAGCCGGAACTAACTGCTTAACGTGCTCTCCAAGGCACGGGTAAGCGATAACTAACAATTCAATAGGCGCATACATACATACATACATAGACTCACGCCTGTTTCCCCGAAGGGCATATTAAACGCCCACATCTCTGAAAAATCAGTGGTGCGCGCCGTGAAACATAACCCCTGCATGGTAGTCTGTTGGTATCTCCCCTACGCTATCGCTGCCTTTATACATAAAATGTAAATAAAGTTTTATGTACGGAAATACACCCAGTGCAATTCAACTAGGAAACTGCACAAAAATTCTACACTCGTTAAGAATTATCATAATGAAAGAGCGCTACGTACGTACTATGCAGCAGCAAAATTAAGAATGAAACTTTGTGTACGCTTTTCGACGTAAAATATTAACATTTTTTTTGCAAAAAGTAAAATGTGAATAATAGTATCAGTACCTAGTTATAGTTTTGGCTCTGAATGTGTTTGGGTATAAATCAGTGTGATTTACTGTAGTAAGAGGGCTGTTTCATTTTTGCAATGTTTAATGGCTGCTATGCACGGTTACGTAATTATTACGTAACAAGTTTAAAAAATAATTATTACCTACGAGAGGATGCTGGCAGTTACGACGACACATTTTATTTTATTTGCCTGTAATTTCGACTGTTAAAAGTAATTTTTGAATGGAATTAAACAAAAATGTCCTAATTCACTTCTTAGTCCACTAACAAGCTAAAACCGGGGCGGCTGTGCATTGTTTGTCAGTCAGTAACTTAATAATGTTATAATTATAATTATTCAGATTGATAGTGAAACTAAAATCTAAAAGCAGAACTGTATAAGTTACAGGTGTTAGACAGGGATGTGTAGCGTCGCCGTGGCTGTTCAACTTCTTCATGGACAGTTGTTTGCAAGATTTGAAACATAGTGATTGTGGATTAAGGATGAATGAGTTACTTGTCAAATGCCTCCTTTATGCTGATGATCAGGTTATGCTTGCGTCTTCAGCGGAGGAATTGCAGGAGATGGTAACAATCATGCATGGTGCGTTAGAGAGGAAAGGAATTAAAGTTGACTGCACGGTTAGCGTAGTGGTTTAAGCGGCCGCCTCGCCGCTTGGTACTGCGCCGAGTGTTGTGGGTTCGATCCCCACACGAGACAACACTTTGTGTGATCCACAAATTGTTGTTTCGAGTCTGGGTGTTCATTGTGTCCGTTAGTTGTATGTTTGTAAAGTCCCCCGCGACACAGGATTTATTCCTAGTGCGGGAGTTGTCTTTTAAAAAAAAAAAAAAAAAAAAGTGAATGTAAGTAAAACGAAAGTTATGGTTTTTGAAAAAGAGGAATGTGTTACGGCTTGTAATATTATGATCGATGGACAGCGAGTGGAGCAAGTGAATGAGTTTGTATATTTAGGTACGCTGTTGACAAGAGATGGTAAGAATGTAGAAGATATTGAAAGAAGAGTTAATGCAGGTAATAGAGTGAATGGAGCTCTGAAGGCGTTTATGAATAGCCAAAACGTGTCCAAATTGGCTGTGCATAGAGGGGTGTTAGTACCTACTCTTATGTATGGTAGTGATAGTTGGGTATGGCAGAAGAGTCATGAAAGTAGAATAAATGCTGTAGAAATGAGAGCACTGAGAAGTATGTGTGGTGTTTCTCTGACTGACAGAATAAAGAATTGTGTGATAAGAGAGTGTTGTGGGGTAAAAGAAGATATAGTGACAAGCATCGAGAAAGGTATGCTAAGATGGTTTGGGCACGTGGAGAGGATGGATGACGAAAGACTGACCAAGCAGATATATAAGGCAAGTGTGGAAGGGTCAGGACGAAGGGGAAGATCTAGGCGGACGTTCTCTGACCAGATTGGAGACATCCTAAAAACAGGATAGGTGAGAAGTACCCTAAACAGAAGAGCATGCATGAGGAATCTGATGGGAGTGAATGAAGCAAGAGAGATATGTCAGGATCGTTGCAACTGGCGTTCCATAGTCTCTGCCTACCCCTTCGGGAAACAGGCGTGAGTCTATGTATGTATGTATGTATAAGTTACGTTTATCAGAATAGTAACACAAATAAAATAATTTTTATACAAATAGACTGATATTCGTTTATAGGTATGTGACGTTGAACGTGCTTTAGAAATTAAACATCGTGGCACATTATTTCGGTGCCATTGTAAATATTTAAAAGGCGATGTGCCCCTGACTTCCGCTTTTGTATCGTGACGAGATAAAGCCTATACCATTATTTTCATGTTTATGAGATGTTTTCGTCATACCTGGCAGTTATTAATCACTTTTTATCAAACATCTACCGCAGACCCGTTGATAAAATTACGACGAAAAAAATATCCGAATTTTATTTTTAATCGCCCCATCTTTCGACATTATGACGGAATATATGGTCCCGCACACGGTTTCTGAAAGCTTCCGAACTGGGAGACGCAATGTAGTGAAACTCCTGGGGGATTTGCGAAGCATTTATGGTTATGACAGTTGATGGTACCAGGTATCCATTACCAGCGCCATTTTCATATATCGTCCTTATTCTGTTATATTTTTCTTATGAGTATTTAAGGCCGATGGGAGCCGTTGCCGCAATTGAGTACCGGTTTGATGTGGTGTTTTTGTGTTATGCGTGTTAAATTGATAGTGTTTTTCGTGTTGAGATGAAAGGCAATGTCCTTACACGCTTTTAGTAAATGGTCTCGGTTGTGATGTTTTTTCAGTAGTATTAGGTAATATAATCTCGTTGGGTTATACTACATTTGAAGGAAAGAGATAAATATTTTTATCTTTCGCGACTTGTATTACTATACGATTTTTGTTACCATTCCTAATCGTCTTATAAGTACAATGTACACGCTATTAGTAAATGGTCTCGGTTGTGATTTTTTTTCAGTACTATTAGGTAATATAATCTGTCTCGTTGGCTTAATACTGTATTTGAAACTGAATAATAAATAATGATCAGCTCTATTACGCGCTCGACCGAGTTTGGGTTTTTAAAAAAAGATTTAATTGTCCTTGGAAATTAGAAATATATTGAATTAAAGAATCAGAAATTACAATACAAGTGAACAGCTCGGCAATCGGACAGAGACTGCCATGGGATCATCTCTTGGGTGGCTCATGGGTGTCGGAATAAGCAGAACTGCCTAGTAAAGTGAATCTCGAGTCTGGTAAGCGTTTAGGCATAGGGAGGACCGGGTGTAACACCTCCCCGGCCAAGAGTAAACTTACCCTGACGAGTAAGTTTACTGAAAAATAGGGAAATAGTAGGTTTGGGTAAGGAATTTAGGATAACGCAATTTAACATAAAGAGTCCTTAAATGTTACAATATTTGGACCGAGCTTTAACACAAAATACTTAAACTAGATAACTCTTATTCTAGGACGAGTAGTTTGTACTTCTGTCTCGTCAGGTTCTACTGGCTTTATATTCATTTTAATACAATTCTTACAAATAACCTTGCGATAATAAAATGCGAAGAATGCAACTGCTAGAATTAAAATAATCATTGAAAAGGATAGACTAGTCCGAGAAATTACATTAGTTATTAAATTATCATCAAAATCATTAAGAATTTTCTCAGAATCATCAGCAAGGCTTTTGATATGTTTTAAACTTTGTAAATCGATGTTTTTGATAGTAGAAGTAGATAAATTCACGTTTAGTTCCTTAAATTTACTTAATGTGCAACACTTATCTTGTATTAAATTAAAATCTAAATTAATTTTATTATTACTTATATTATATGCAAATTCTGACGTAGATAACAGTTTAATATCTTTGCAAAATGCTGTGCATTGTGGTTTAAGATTTAACAAGACTGTTCCACTTACAGTTATTTCAGTTGTATTAGTCGAACATTGAATGGACAATTTCGTCATCCCAGATTGTACAAAAATCCATTTATTAGAGCCAAGACTATGCCAGATATTAATATCACCGTAAATAAATTTTGTTTCACATTGAGACGGCAAGTCTTTTACAAATTTAGTTAATAATTCTATTTCACCTGTCAGTTCTTGACCCACTGATAGTATATTGGAGACGTGACAGATCATTAGATTTTTATATAAAGATTTACATTGTGTCATGTCTTGAAATGTACAATAGGCCGACCTTTCTTTATTGAGAGCAATAAAGTTAGTCGTCGGAATCATAGGTAGTCATAGGAATTAGGTGAATTAGTATCATGTGGCACAGGTGTTGGTATTACTTGATAAAGATTAAATTGGGATTGGTAAACTAATGGAATTCTTACAACGAATATAATCTTATTACTAGTGTAGTAAGGAACTACTTCAGATATTCTTAAAAGTAATACTATATTATTTATATTTAAATCTACAGGGAGTTCTCTAAATTTAGGTAAGTACCTAGTGTTTATTTCTAGCTCATGGAATAGTTGCTTTGGTGTTATAACAGCTAGATGCAGAGTATCACTACACATCACTATCACAGAAAACAGACTCGTGTTAAACTTAGTTCTAGAATGTATATACTATATGTTTTGCACTTCTAATACGATGTTTTGTTGGGTTTTCGATCACAGCTTAACACAGTCCGAAGATATAGAAATAAAATAACTCACAGGATCGGCAGGAACATTGTTAAATGATTTCAGGTTGTAGAAAGTCCTTGCGGCTGATGCAGAGAAGACTCGGCGTGACGATACGACGACAGGTAAGCAGAAATGTCCCAGGGTTACCGTGACTTTGGGTAGTTTTCGGTGATTGTGACTGCGTTTCGTCGGCTGAACGCAAGGGTAAGTACACAAGGTCTTTCTTTTCAGGCTTGCACGTCGGGTCTCTAGTTTCGTGTTCTTTTCGCCGAGTTTGGTAAGTATAGAATAAATATTTATTATTATAGGCTGCAGGTTGACCACACAACAGGATTTGCTCAACCGATTGAATAGTTATATTCGTATTTGTTCACTTTTACACTTATAGAGTTAGTTTTCTTCACAAGGTTAAGCTCAATTTGGTAATGAATCACAACAAAAGATTTACACGATATTTGAACAAGGAGACGTTTCCGAGGGACTTCTCAAATCCCACCACTGCCACCAAATATTACGCGCTCGACCGAGTTTGGGTTTTTAAAAAAAGATTTAATTGTCCTTGGAAATTAGAAATATATTGAATTAAAGAATCAGAAATTACAATACAAGTGAACAGCTCGGCAATCGGACAGAGACTGACATGGGATCATCTCTTGGGTGGCTCATGGGTGTCGGAATAAGCAGAACTGCCTAGTAAAGTGAAATTCGAGTCTGGTAAGCGTTTAAGCATAGGGAGGACCGGGTGTAACAGCTCGCGTGGCTTGTATATATTATTGAACATTTGTTACCATTCCTAATCGTCCTATAAGAGTCTTACGATGCTGGTGTAAGCGAGGCGAAAACGGGTATAAAAAGTATTATTTATACTCTGAAGACAAGTATCTACGCGAATACAACTCGTCCACTAATATCTTAGTATGTACTAATCATCATCATTATCCTCCTAGTATTATCCCGGTAGCATTCAAGACTATTATAGTATATACCACACAATAATATTGCTCCTATTTATCGAATTCTAAATGCCTGCCGCTACCGCCTCACATGTTTTTTCAATTTAACCGTTTCTGTCTAATCCCATTAGAATTGCAGATAATTCCTTCTTAGTGCACCTCTAAGGTCTCCCAGGGAACCTTAATACATGCTAAATTTTAGCACCATGTCCCCAATAGTTTTGGCTGTGCGTTATCTGTCAGTTAATCAGTAACGCAAGATTTTTTTAAATACCAATGGTACCGAAGTTTGAACTAAATTATTTTCTCCATTTTAAAATACCTGTCACAAACATTCTGTCTGCCGAATCTACAAAAGAGTTATATTTTAGTAGCGGTCAAGTCATAAAATTTAAAGATTTAAGTGGCCTGTCATAGTACGTTCTACCGTATGCTGTCTTTGGCAGCTGCACAAGGTTACCAATAGACATTACTCAAAAGTATTGCTTTGGAATAGAATAACGATTTATGAGAAGAAAATATGTAGAATTTTCGATGAGATATTATCGAGTATTTCATATTTAATAGTTTGGACCATATAGTTGGAGTTTCACAATCTAAAAATGCTTTTGCGTTTATTATTATGTGCTTAAGTGAGTTTGTGCCTAATATAGTAATTCGGAGTAATTTCTAATAGAAAATTATAAACCGTAAAAATATTCTACTAGCACCAAATTGGTGAAAGAAAGCCCACAGTAAGAAATATATGTATGGACAAGGAAAATGGTAAACAATAATTTTCAGTAAAATACGTTTCTTTGGTCTATAACAGCTGTGATCAAAATTTGCCACCGAAACTTGCAATGTGAGATGTTTGTTCAGGTACTCCAATATTTCCCGTAATTATCTGCTAAGACTATTTGTTCAAACGTGAAAACCAATTGCCAATGTAGGCGTTAACATGAAATATTCTTAGTAAGAATCGGTAATTTTTTTAGTTATAATATTTTTTAAAGTCACTGACCGCGCTAGAATAAAACTAGTGATACGGGGAAGTATAGACACATTCAATATATGGTCACAAAGTACACTCAGACTCGAAAAAACAGTTTGTGGATCATACAAAGTGATATTTTCTGTGGCGCAGTTCCAACAGGCGAGGTGACCTCTTGAAGCACAACGCCATACGTTCAGTAAGATTAATTTGATGATAACCTTTGCCTTTCTATATGTCAAATATTTTTCACCGATGTTCACTGCCAATAATGGAGTCATCTTTGCGTTGATTGGTCCATTTCGAGTTCAAATCTTCGTTGAATTTGGAGCAACCTAATCAGTGTACCGAGGGTAATTTTGCTGCGGAAGTATTGAGTAGCTGTTTTTAACAAAATAGTACTACTGTAAACTTAAAGGTGGAGACGGTGACTTATGAAGTAGCGTGGAGGAATACTACAAAGGAGACCGACCACAATGTATGGGACTTTGGCCTGGGCGTGAACAATTTAAAATTGGAATTACAATATTAATTTTCAATAGCGTAAACTAAGTAGAAACATTATTCTTTGAAGTTTAGTACCAAGTCAGTTGAATAATAAAATAAAACACATTGTTAAAAATGATCGATGTGAGTAACTTGTTGAAATGCCAAATACATACCACTTGCGGTGCAATCCATTGAAGTATTCACTTGTCGTACGCGTCACTACTTGTTGTACTTCCACGAGATTGAGAATATGCCTTCTCCGCTGTGTAATATTAGTACCACAATTGATGCAAAGCATTCATGTTCAAGCACAAGTCATCGTTCGAAGCGGGTACTGGGTCCGCAGGTAGGCCATGGTCGTCATGAGGAGAATATTCGGAGTCCATTTTAGAAAGCACAAGTAGAAAAAGAACAGCTAATACAAATTCAAATTCATAGTAAGATCAAACGAAACGAACGCAAAGCTAGCTAATGACGGTTACACTAACAGAATTGACAAGTTAGTCAAGTGTTGCTGGAGTATGAAAATAAATACCCAAAATACTTTACCATTTTGATATTATTAAAAATAATATCATTATTTTACGTTAGTAATGACTGTCGTCTAAAAAATATATAAAATAGAAAAATCATATAAAAATATCTACGTACCTTCAGGTTTCGGCACTCGCTTTAAAATGTGATTTTGTTAAACACTTTTTAACGATATTTTTCACCGATTATTTACAAGGCAACACAAATCAACCATTGAAGTACCTACACGATTATAATCAAATGAAAGTATTTTAAAATCCATAATTATTATGTGTTTAATTCCTACTACTGGATAGCGATCAATATTTATAATATATTAAAATAAAAAAAATTACTAATTTACTTTTTTTTAAGACGATTGTTCACGTTCAAGCCAACTTTGGCCGGTCTCCTTTGCTTATTTCTCAGTTTGATGGTTGCAAAATGTTGCAAAACATCAGAAAATGTATACATATATAGCAGGGACCGTACTGTTTGCACTGCAATGTTTATATTAAATCAAAAAATCCGCTCAATACATTGGTAATGTATCTTGCAAGATTTCATTTCAGACACCAGAACATGTGAAATTAAATAAAAGCCTCTAATAGAGGAGATTACAATACTTAATATATGAATTGCCACCTTTAGCATGGCGTTAGAAAGTTTGCTAAGATCCAATCTGGAACATTACTACTCCTGGAGTGCACTCTACTTCTCCGACCTATGTCGCTAAGCTAGCCAATGCTCGAAGTTTCTCTGAGGAATATAAGTCGAAATCAAATGATCTGACAGAGAACCTGCGTGATCACCATAGCCCAGAACTAGAGGACTACATCAGAAAGTTCTAAGATTAAAATGTCAACTTTGTAGTGGCCAACTTATATGAAATGTCTTTGTTGCATTGTCTACAATGTGCAACTGTAAAGAAATTGAGATTATTATTTAAAATTCTGTCAACTATTTATTTAGGATAAATTAATTAACACAGTAATTCATATATGTGTACATATTGTTGTTTTAATTGATTTTAGATATTATTCACAGTGAAAACAGGCGTTATGCCGCTTGCATCCAAAACTTTTTCCTTGAAGCCCCGGATCCGATTTCGGGTCCAACCAGATTTCACAGAATGTTAGTCTAGACTGGTATGCGGATACTTTTCCTTTAAGGACTTTCGTTCACAATGGTATCTAAATGAAAACATAGACTCCTTCACATTGAATAAGGAAGGAAATTTATTTTACGTTTCTGAGGTATTTTAAGTTGCCCTAAGTGTTTAATCGGGATTTAAACAGCTTTGACTACATGAGTGGCAAACGGATTAAGGTCGTCATTTGGTATCACCACATGCCCTAAGTTCGATTCCCACTTAAAATAACAATTTCGTGTGATTCCAACAATCGTTATATTAAGTTTTAGTGCTATCTGTGTTTGCTGTTTCAAAACTCCCGAACAGGAAATTTGTTCTAAGCGTGGACTAGTTTCTAACTTTAGCGCGTCCAAATAGTAGTACATGTCAGCCTTTAAAATATTGTAATAGGTATATGGCATACCTACATAATTATAATAATATGCGGATATCACACACGATGAGCCCCATTACGGTATTTGAGTAACAACACGTGTTTACTAATATACCACATAGATTAACACGTTGACTTTCCAGGCCAAATCCAACAACCGTCACGTGGCGTCCCGCGGTTTTTTTATTGAAGATAGATGAAAACACTTCACATTTAATAAATATATACTAGAAATCTCCGTCACTGTAATATTTCAGTTATTTTCAGCATGTATCACATGTGTGATACAGGGACGTCTCGACCTTAATTTTAGTGTATCACATATGATGCAGGGACGTCGATGGAAAAAATGTGTATAATCATATTATATAATTAATTATCTTAGTTTTCTTGCGGTAGTTGCAGAAAAATAATTATAAACATCAGTCATGATTAATCGAGCATCGCGGAGCTATTGCTGCACAAAATAGTCAGCAAAAATAAGTTTCCGACCGTTAAGTGATGCCAATTTACTGCGTATTTTAGAAGAAAGTGATGGAAAAGACGAAATTTTGTTGGAATTAGAAGATGCTGCAGTCAGTGATTCCATATCCAGTTACCTGTGGAAGATCAAGAACTTTTGAGAAACGAAGATTCCATTGAGGTAATTGAACAATTTATAAGGGAAACTAACGATCCTGTCTAACCGAGTGGTTTACCAGCTCCAATGAAAATGCTCCAAAAAAGAAATTGGAGGATGCTGGCAGCACCACAAAAAAGCTCAGAAGAAATCACCTCAGGTACACACAGAGTGTAAACAATGTAATAAGCCATTTTGTATCCTATGCTTAAACGAATTTCATTGAATTTTTGTTTAATTTTTGTCACTGCATTATTTTCTTTCAGTAAAAAAAAGTGTTGGATCCTTGGTGTTTTACTTTCCTTAATATCTACACTAAACGTCCTAATAATATTTATTTCCCTAACTCAGACGTCCTCGCCAATAAACGGCGTACATTCTGTACGCCTAATTGCATCATATGTGATGCAAGAACGTATGGTGAAAGATCATTTTGTATCATATGTGATGCAGGAACTGTCAACGTGTTAAGCTTCCTTCATCGTATAGAAGAACGCCAGTGAACTGTATTAATTGGCGCATAGGCAGTCTATTCGTGTGCGGCGAATCACAAGTTCAAACGTTTAAAGGAATTAAGTTGGTACACATAATATCTATGGGTAATAGGCTTAATGTCTGTATTCGTACGATATTATAAACACGAATGTATATCTGTTTTGTTGTTAGAGCTAGTCTTTCTCTATTCGTTGTATAAAAAAATCTTATTCATAACTGCCATAATATACTGCTTATTCTTTTGTTAGTTGAGTTTTGTGTAGCCTTACAGGGATAACGGTGACCAGTAAAGGCTGTAGGCACCTTTCATGAAATCTTAAATTTTGTGTTCGATTATCAAAAGATTCTACCACATTCTTATATCGATATTTTAAAACAAAAATATTTAATAGAGTTGAACTTATAAAGAACCTTATTAAGTTGTTCAGAAAACAACTTTAATGACAATTTATGTCACAAGTTATGTCAGTCAGTTCTCAAAACAGGCAGGGTTTTTGTTATATATAATGTATGTATCGTATTCATTAGTAGTATTTACGAGTCTTTTACCCCTAGCCCCTCTATGTAGCAGTATGTTGATGGTCCTACAGAGATATCGCTTTTTAATGTAATAGGCGGCAAACGTGCAGACAGATCACCTGATGGGAAGCGATTACCGCAGTCGATAGATAACTGAAACAAAAACGAGTGACAAGTGCGTTGCCAGCCTTTGAGATGAGAGAAGGAAAAGGAGGAGTAGTGTTCTATTTCTGACTTTTACAAAATTAAATACAAGTTTAAATAATCTATTTAACTGCACTTCTGTACTGATCCCCACAAATCGACTTTCAATACACGTCAACAGAATACATTCATCAACAATATCTACCAATTCTCTCATAGGTTTAATATCACACTGTGTAGGGTATCGTACCTAACATCTATTGCTTGATATGATGATATTAAATGATACGAGGAGATAGACTAATTAATAAGTTTATTATTGCTAAAGTTCTAATGCTAAGTACAATTGATAGAAAATGATAACTGATATAATGATAATGAGTAAACGCGACGCGGTTGATGACCGGTAGTGAACTGATTTTATATAAATGTATTACAATATGGATGCGTAATGGCGAAAATGCTGACATGATAATAATGTAATTTCGCAATGTACGGCTACACCGTACACACTGACTTCTTGATTGATTTATGTTTGTTTTTGAAACGCCGCAGAGTTAACTGATAATAATTTAATATACATGGAAAATTTTGAATTTCGTGCAATGGTACGGCTCTGTTACGAGGCAGTAAGCAACTATATTTGTTAATAATTTTATCGTGAAGCGATTAAATATGTATTTCGTACTCTAATGGTATTTGCGTAGATTTTGCTTGATATTTGGCTATATGACGGTTGGGCTTGACGGTTTTTTATCTGGTAGCGTCATTATTCAATTCAATTCATTTATTTATAAAAATATAAGCTTACAGCATTACACCAAATCGCTAACATCTATGCTAAATATATATAAAATAGGTTACACATTAGAATATTATCAATTATTATGATTACAAAAACAAAATAACAAAATAAGATAACATAATTATATTTTAACAAAAAAACAAAATAAAATAAACTTAACCGTATTATAACACATAACATACCTACAAAATTATTTATCTTTTCATAATATTTAAATAATTAGAAACATTATTTATAGTTTTCGCTAGTGTGTCAAAAAATATATCAGCATCTGGATTATGTCGTAAGAATTGATTAATTAATGTGATTGCTCTAGCAGTGGGACTATTGGATGCTTGGGGAGAGCGCCAGGTTGGCGGGTAGAAAAAGAGCCTATGTTTCCTTCTTTCATTACCACACATATAGTGATCGGATACATTAAAATAAATACATTCCCGCACGCTTGGATTGTCTATTTTACTTACTAGAAGCAAACAGTAGTGAATTATATGCGTGTACTCGCGCCTGAGTTGGAGAGTTTCTAGTCCAACCATGCCTGATACAAACATGGAAGGATACTGATACGGATAATATCCATGTTGGCGTTTATATAAGTACCTGCAGAATTTGCGTTGTACTTTCTCTACAATTGTGGTGTATAAGGTCTGTTGTGGATTCCAAACAAGCGCATTATACTCTAATTTGCTGCGAAAATAGGCATTATAAAGTAGCTTAATAACTTGTATATTTCTAAACTGAGCAGATGTTCTCATTATGAATCCAAGACATTTGTTAGCGTCTTTACAAGTATTAAGAATATGCTCATGAAATTTGAGTTTATCATCCATAACAAGCCCCAAATCTCGGATTGAACAGACTCTTTCCAGAGCCACTCCTGCAAGTTCATTGTTATTAACGATTTGATTCCGGGATCGAGAGAATGTAATAGATTTGCACTTGGAACTATTAAATGATTTATTTTTTGAGACCATTCTACAATTGAATTAATATCACGCTGTAATGCTGTACAGTCGTTTGGTTCAGTTACTGCAAGGTACAGTTTTAAGTCATCAGCAAACATCAGACATTTTGATATTCATATAACCGTAGGTAAGTCATTAATTATAATTAAAAACTGTGTAGGGCCGAGGGTACTACCCTGACTTACACCTGACCGGGTGAAATATTCTTCAGACCTATATCCATTCATCCTTACAAACTGTTTTCGGTCTTTGAGATAATCCGCCATAAAATTTAGAAGAGATGTTGTAAACCCAAAAGATGCAAATTTCTTTAAAACTACGTCATTATCAACAAGATCAAAAGCTTTTCTAAAATCGAGGTATACAGCATCTACCTGACAACCTGACTTAACTCGTGTGCTTATGTAATCTACTAATGGAACATGGTTGGTTAAGGTAGAGCGCCCAGTACGAAATCCATGTTGATAATCACTTAGCTGTCCCTTAATTTGTTTAGAGATGTGAGTATTAAGAATAGTCTCAAATACCTTAGCAAATACTGACAAGACAGCAATAGGTCTAAAATTTGTTATATTTGTGGATGAACCAGATTTAGGTATTAGTGTTACTCGGGACACTTTCCACTTGCTAGGATATACACATTGTTGCAGCGCAAGGTTATATACATGCAGCAGTGGTACTTCTAGAACTGATAGGCAGTCTTTAACAATAAACGCGGGTATATTGTCGGGTCCGTAAGCCGCTGTAGCTTTAAGATGGCGCACTGCACACCAAAGATCACTCATTTTAACTTGATCTATAGAAATACTAGATCCAATAGCTAAATGAGCTGACTTTTGCTCAGCCATATTTACATCTAATAATGGAGAAGACTTATGGATGATAGAGCTAAAATATTGAGCAAAGGCGTCAATAGCAGTCTGTCCTTCTACTGTGCTATTGTTATATATGTAATTATTAGTCTGTTGCCTACTTTTACGTTTCTCTTTGACATATTTCCAAAAACTAGTTGGTTCACGAGTTATATTATTTTCTACTGTTGTTATATAGTTTCTAAATGCGGCATTTATTAGTTCCTTTACTTTAGTTCTGTAGTATTTAAAAAGATAGATAGATAGATAGATAGATAGATAGATAGATAGATAGTAACTATTTATTGTACACCAGAAAAAACAAGAATACATGGATCAAAAGAAGAACTTAAGTCTAGTGGTACAAGGGCGGTCTTATCGCAAAATGCGATTTCTTCCAGACAACCAAGAATGGAATACAATGATTATATATATAGTGCAAGTTTAAAAGAGCAGTCAGGGAATATCTGCCAAGTAGTGATTGGTGACGAGTTTCTTAAATACTGTGTAAAAAAGAAAAAAAGAAAAAAAAAAAAAGAAAAAAGGACAAGTCAGAAGTACCCTTAACAGAAGAGCATGCATGAGAAACATGATGGGAGTGAGTGAAGCAAGTGAGGTATGTCAGGATCGTTGCAAATGGCGTTCCGTTGTCTCTGCCTACCCCTCCGGGAAACAGGCGTGAGTCTATGTATGTATGTATGTATGTTAAGGACTGAGCCTGTCGGATTGTCTCAGGCAACGAATTCCACAATCGTACAGCCTGTACAGTAAAAGATTTGTCGTAGAAAACCGTACTGTGTGAAGGAACTTTCAATCTAAGATTCTCCGATGATCTTAAGCACTTTGTATGTGTGTCGTGAAGGTATTCAAAGCGTGTTTTGAGATATAAGGGAAATGAAGGATTGTATAGAATATTATAGACAAGACAGAGAATGTGAGTATTCCGTCGAAGGCGGATAGGCAGCCACTTGAGCTTCATGCGAAATTCGGAGATATGATCATATTTGCGTAACTCATATATGAATCTTATACAGAAATTTTGGAATCGCTCTAGATTATCAAGCTGATCATTGTTGAGATCGAGATAGCTGGCATCGGCATAGTCAAGAATGGGAAGAAGAATAGATTGTACAAGTGCAATTTTAGTGGCAGTCGAAAGGAAATTACGAGGAAGGAAATTAAGGAAATAACGATAAAAAATACACAACAGTTGCTTTCCTAGACATATCTAAAGCGTTTGACTTTGTTTCTCATAGTCTACTGTTAAAAAAACTAGAAAACAACGGTATTCGAGGACAAGCCCTAAATTGGCTGCAAACTTATCTAGGAAATAGACGCCAATGCGTAGAAATCACCCAACCCAACGATAAAGGAACCGTTCAATCATATAGGTCTGATTGTGAAAATAATAAATTTGGAGTCCCACAAGAGAGCGTCCTTGGTCCTCTTTTGTTTTTGATTTATATCAATGATTTACCTGACATTACGCATCATAAAACAATATTATTTGCAGATGACATTTCAATTATAATAACTACTAATAAAGACATGACAATTGCACAGCATGAAACTAACATTAATGATACACTGACATTAGTTATAAATTGGTTGAACAATAATAATTTACAAATTAACATCTCAAAAACAAATTTAATTAATTTCAATAATTTTAAACACAATTCTCTTAATCTTAATTACAATGGACATATACTATTAAATAATGATAAAGTGACATTTCTTGGTATAATTATTAATAATAAACTTAACTGGAAAGAACATATTGAAAAAACTTGCAGTAAATTAAATGGATTCTCATTTGCGCTGTACAAACTTGCAAAGGTTGCAAGCAAACATGCAGCATGTATGGCCTATTTTGCATATATTGAATCTGTGCTACGGTATGGCTTATTGATATGGGGAAACGGTACACATATAAATAAGGTCTTTATTGCCCAAAAGAGGTGTATAAGGGCTATCTGTGACATTGCGCCGGACGTTTCCTGTCGTCCTTATTTTGACAACCTAGGTATACTGCCTTTGCCTTGTATATATATTTTGGAAGTCGGAAAATTCGTCAAACAAAATCAGAATTTATTAAGTCTTGCTAAGAATGTAACCATGTTAAGAACCAATCTGTCTGGGTTACGTATATTAATACGTAACCCAGACAGATTGGTTCTTAACATGATACCAAAAAGTTCACGCTTTAAAAATAATTGTTATGCTATGTGTGTAAAAATATATAACAAAATTCCAATGTACATAAAAGAGCAAAACTTATCAAAATTCACAAGGGATTTGAGAAATTGGCTACGACAACAAATGTTTTATTCCGTTAAAGAGTTTCTGGATTGGAAATAGTACTGGTATAGATGCAACATTATAACCCTATTGCTTAAACGTATCTCATTTACTAA
Source organism: Euclidia mi (assembly GCA_944739405.2). Classification (NCBI taxonomy): domain Eukaryota; kingdom Metazoa; phylum Arthropoda; class Insecta; order Lepidoptera; family Erebidae; genus Euclidia; species Euclidia mi. The sequence goes on from OX123183.2 coordinate 114,553,168, forward strand.
TTTGACCACATTATAACTAGAAAAGAAAAATATATATTTGCATGCTATGAACTATGGCTAAATGGGCTTGTTCTTAATATTATATAATTATTTGAATGCAAACATCTTATGTAACCCTATTTACAGTGAATAAATGATTTGAATTTGAATTTGAATTACGCAGTCGTCGCAATGATGCCACGGTAGCAAAAAGACGTCGACTGATGTATTGTAGCTGGATGGTCCAAGAAAATTTTGTGTCTAAGTATATCCCCAGATTTTTAACATCTTTACTGAAAGGTACAGAAGCACCTGCAAAAGACACCTGGGGAAGCATAGACCAGTTAATCCTAGAAATAAGTCTAGTGCTGCCGATAATTAAAGCCTGTGTTTTAAGGGGATTAACCTTAAGACCATACGTTTCAGTCCATTCAGATATAGCAAATAGATCCTTATTAATACTGGCGACGCCTAACAACAAATTTTCAAGCTTCGCTTGAGTGTAGATTTGCAAATCATCTGCATAGAGGTGGTAGGAACTAGACATAAAATTAGATAATGAATTAATAAAGATTGAGAAGAGCAGAGGAGAAAGAACGCCGCCCTGAGGTACACCCGCAGTATTGTCACACCAGGACGAATAAGTATCATCCAGATGGACACGCTGCCGGCGGCCAAACAGGTAACTACGAAACCAGTCAATCACTGATGGAGATATGCTAAGAGAGCTTAGAATGGCAAGGAGAACATCGAAATCAACGGTGTTGAAAGCATTGCTGAAATCCAACAAACAGAGAATTGTGAGCTTGCCATCCTCCATGCCTGATCTGATATCATCCGTAATATTGACAAGTGCAGTCCTGGTACTATGACCTGAACGAAAACCTGATTGAAAAGGATTGAGGATGTTGTTTTTAATAAGGAATGAGTTGAGTTCATTATGGATAAGACGTTCAAGGAGTTTGGAAAGAAAGGGTAATATGGATATGGGCCGGAATTCTGAGAAGGATACAGGATTGGATTTTTTAGGTAGAGGAACCACATGAGCATACTTCTAAGCTGTAGGAAACACGCCACTAGTAATTGAGAAGTTGAACATGTGCGTGATAATAGGCAGGATAACATCAAGGATGGGGAGGATCATATTACGGGTGATACCATCAGAACCAACAGCGTTAGAGCTAATGGATAAAACGCTCTTCTTAACATCACATGCAGTAAACTGACTAAAGACAAAAGGAGTATAATCAGGAGTTGAAAGCAATGAAAGATAATTAATTGTACTCATTTGATTGTCTTTTCAAAATTGGACGAAGCAGAGAAGTGCTAGTTAAGCAAATTAATATCAAAGTTGTAAGGATTAATATTCTGACTTTGCCTTCCAACCCCTGAAGATTTGAGAAATGTCCATACTTTCGCTGGATCTCTGTTTTCTACAGAGCTATGGATATACTGGCGTTGTGCATCCCTACACACCCTGTTGCAGTGATTTCTGAGTGTAATGTATTTTAATTTATTTACCTCAGTAGGTTTTGATTTTAACTTAGACTTAGCAGCTGCTTTTTTCTGAATCAGTACTCTTATTTCCTCAGTAAGCCAGGGTGAAGGCGCATGCTTTAATTTAATAGCACAAACAGGTGCATGAGCATCGTAGAGGTCGATCATATTTTTCTCAAATAACTCGATTTTGTGGTCTACAGTTTCAGCATCCAGTAGTGGTTTCCAGTCAATTGCCTTAGCATCATCAATGAGACTATCAATATCCATACCACTAAAATTGCGAAGCAAGAGAGTTCTAGACTTTTCCTTGGGGGGACGAATTTTATAGGACAGATAAATGAGGTCGTGGTAGTGATCGTTCTTTATTAAATTCTAAGCGGAGGCGTTTATACATTTTCAGATTGTAATATTTTAACTTTATATAGTGAATTATTTCTTCAGTATACCATTTAGGATATACATATTTATTTAAATGAGTTACTGATTTTAGAGGGACACGTGTGCTGTTGAGCTTATTATAAAATATATCTACGGCCATATTTAAGTCTATGTTCTGCTGAAGTGTTAGCTCTGTCCAGTCTATGTTTGCAATATCAGTGTACAGGCCAGCAAAATCTGCCGTACGAAAATTCCACTCCGTACTTAAATGATGACCTGGAGTAATGATTGTAGAGTTATTCATCGTTACTTTTGTAGATATTTTGAGCAAAATCTCTAAAGGAGGGTGATAGGCGTCCATAGGTACTAAAGCTTCAGTTTCAGACGTTACATCAACACTACTTCAATCGAGAGTGGTCAATACCAAATCCAAGATGCATCCATAGTCATTGCACACATTATTACACTGTCGAAGTTTACAGTATTCTAAAAAACTATAAAATTGAGTCCTGACACATTTGCTACCCGACTTCAAATTAAAATCACCAACTATCAAGCTTGGATATTCAGAGTAGGTAGTAATAGCATTTTCCATGCAGGATAACACGTCTAAATATTTTTGGTCACTGTTATTAGGGGGCAAATATACAGAACAGGTAAAAAATTTTACCTTTTTACACGTAATAAAAACAAACAGTAATTCCTTATCGTCAGTTAAGTCATCAACATCGGTAATTCTTTTTACTGTATAACAGTTCCCTACTGCTAGTAAAACACCACCCCACCCTACATCGCCTTCGCGATCCTTACGTAAAACAACATAATTATTCGGGAGAGAAAAGTTCGCCATCATTGATTGAACTGTTAAGAAAAGTTTCTATAAGAATTATACAATCGCTAGATATTGTTCTCATATTGTTGTAAAACATAGCAGTTTTAGATCGTAATCCACGTACATTCTGATAATACAGCAATATTTTCTTGTCGCGATTTTTATTTTTAAATATACTTTTATTTTTGGTAATTGTTGCAGTTCTGATTTTATGTGTAGGAAACTAATTTCTTACGAAAAAACATAGACTGTTTATCGTTAGGGCTTGCAGTATGTGGGATAACTATCGAGTAACCATAAAAATTTATATAATCACTATTGATATTAGACAAGATGTTCGTATAAATGTGTCTTATTCCAAAAGTAGTAAGCTTACCAGTACTTAGTGAGAACATGTCAAAAGAAGCAATTATTTAAGATAAGTTTGATTTTTGCCTGAACAGAGATTTCTATTTGGAAGTGACTAAGCACATGACCTAATGCTAGCCACGACGTAACTGCCGTGGCTAGGATTAGGAATCATATCTACTGCATTAAATTAGACGGGATTTAACTAAAATTCTTATTTCATCGCCCTTGATTTTGCATTACTTTACTTAGAATATCGGTTATCTAGATTTAGTTTGAAACCTTGCTCTGTCACACAAAGGAAAATTACTTTTTTATCGTTTACATTATTGAATGCATCAATAATGAATACATCCAACATTCCCACGGTAGTCCATTGAAAATATACATTTGGAGTTTCATTTATCAGAGGACGCTATTTTATTTTACAGATATGTAGGGAGGGTTAGTGTAAACCTTGATCCAACTTTTGGGTCGTACCTCTTATCCCTCGGCCACCATCTTGGAAAGAGTGCAGGTGCAGATGGTTTTTCTTGATCATCTGGTAAACTATTGGCCGCACAAAGAATATGTGCAAGAGTATTTTGTTGCAAATTAAATTATCTACAACTTTGGTCCTAAAACTTTTGACATAAAGCTAAAAATAAAAAGTGTTATTTTTATTATAGTTGTATTTTGTCATTTTATGCATTTTCCCGTTATAACTATATCCCCAGTCTTTGAGATGTCCCTGGTGTTGGCCCAGGGTCTGATCAAGCGCCAGTATTAAATTTTGATGAAGAACTTTAGAGGAATGTTGCCTTTTTGTCCGTAATTCATCATTTTTCTCAATGAATTTTGATATCTCTAGTAATTTTCCCGCGGTGATAAGTTTCCCTAGATTTAGGCACTGCAGAAAAAATTGCAGTATCCTCCGGCCCAGATTTCCTATATCTGTATTTTCTTTTAACTCTAGTCTTCAGGGTCGTTGTGATGAGTGGACATTGGACCCTATGGTACTTCAGAGTCGCAAGTTGGAAGACTGGGCCTTGTTTTAGAAGAAGTAAAGACAATTTAAATGTATTATTTATTACTGACGACGAACAAATTATTACACATTGAAAGGAAAATTTGTTGCACATTTCATTCAATTTTCGTACTTAACTTTACTATCTTTAATTTTACGGCTAAATGCTATGAAATCAAAGTTAAGAATTTAATGGGCAACAAAACATAATTTGGAATTTATCTGTACGGCCAATAGTTGGCCAGATAAATTAGGAAACCCGTTTGTGACCACTCTTTTCAAGATGACGACCACAGGACAAGGGTTGCGACTCCACAAACTTGGATTTAACAGGATGGTAAGGATGGTAACCCCCTTCTAGACATCTATAAAATAAAATTGCGAACTCTGACAAATGCAGACTAAGGCCAAAAAAAATTAACATTTCAATGGACCATGGTATAAAACGGTAAACACGGACACTATTCCTAAAACATAATATTGATATTTGGTTTAATATATTATTTAACTTCTGCACTTACCACTGATCTTCCACTAATTGCAGCTTCTGAAAGTTTAAACTTAACAATTAGGTATATAACAGGCTAAAACAAAAACTACATAGTAACTTTAAATTACAGTTCTTTGTTATACGTTTTTCGCACAAGTCTATCCCGCGTTGCCAAGTTTCTTGAAACACACTTTCAGTCTGTAACGCGGATCTCAGAATAACGTTAAAATTAGCAAAGCACTTTGCTATGGAACCTTGGTAAGTTGTTTTTCATAAGAAACTTGCTTCGTTATCGCCGACTGCCGTCTAAGACTGAAGTTTTCGATGCACTTACATTAAAACAATATTATTAGTATACGGTATAGCTGTTTCGTTGAGACAGATTCTGTGTTGCAACGCTGAGAAATTCTGATGGAAGTTAAAACTGGTTCCAATGGAATTTTTGTCTTAAGGTATATTAAAATTAGTCTTCGCCCACGTGAGAGTCAGTTATATTGGCAAAAGTTTAGCCGATGATTGATTGAATCAGGCGTTACTTGGCGGAACTCCATTGTAACCTAATGGAAGGGAAGAGGAACCCACCACGCACCCTCGAATTGACCACCCCAACTATTGCAATAGAAAAAGGTTGACAATATCGAACTCCTCTAAAAGGATAAGGGATATAGGAATGGTATGGGTTCCAGGAAGATACCTGACTTGCAGTATCCCGCTGTATGCGCCGACTATTCTTCGACACGTGTTTCACCTCTGCACGAGGCATCCTCAGGAACGATGGGCAACGACTGAGCGCTTTCCAACCGTGGGCACGTCTTATAAATGATTGTACTTTCTAATCCCCTCCCTCCGTTGCTCGACTGATGTGAGTCATTATGACGGTGTGCGAATATATTCAGCAATGGGGACCCGTTAAAGTTGGTTTGATCGTTCAGTAATGTATGCTTGTCCCGCTTTAAAATCTCTAATTGTTCCAATACGCACATTCTAAGAATAGTCGGCGCATACAGCGGGATACTGCAAGTCAGGTATCTTCCTGGAACCCATACCATTCCTATATCCCTTATCCTTTTAGAGGAGTTCGATATTGTCAACCTTTTTCTATTGCAATAGTTGGGGTGGTCAATTCGAGGGTGCGTGGTGGGTTCCTCTTCCCTTCCATTAGGTTAAAAGTTTAGCCATTGTCTATAGCCTCTTTGTTATTTCCTAATACAAAAATCATACCATAACGTCGCTCTGTTGGGACATGAAGGAGTGTTTGTCCTTCTAAAAAAAGCATTTATCATGCGGTACACTTGACAATGAAGTTGTATTCGATGAGCGCGAGTCACTCTAAACTAAACATCATAAAGTTTGTAGCCAAATCATTATGTGGCTCTTTAAGAAGTTCTGAATAACAACACTTTTGTCAAGACTGGCTACTTATCGTACCAGATCAAAGTAAAATATTATCAATGCCTCTTTTGACTAAGCAGTTTTTTCCCTCAAGTAGAAACCATAATGTCCTTCAAATTAGGTTCCCTTTTCGAAGTATTTTCTAAGCCAATTACACCATCAAAGCAGTATAGCCTACAAGCATCGCATAGTTGCATAAAGTTTTTTTAATGATAATTGCTATATGGAGCTACTAAATCAATATTCTTCACACATTAAGCGTCTTTTATACATAGACGAAAATAGATTTGTAAATTCTTTACCTATTTAGCTGAAAACCTATAATCATGAGTCAGAACGCCTCGCGTTTGCCCACTTTGGTTGTATTTTATAAGTATTTGAATAGAGATAATAATTATATTATAAGCACTACTCATTGAATGTCTATTCAGCGGAAATAGATACCTATTTAGACATTTTTTTACCTAAGTAGTATTATATTATGAGATATACGTAGTTAAAAAAATATTTAGGTACGAATATTTTAATTTAGACTACTCGTTCAATGAGAACATTTTTAACATGTTTCTTTTTACTCTCCCATTACAATCGAATTAATTAAAATGAAGAGGACGGCCGGAATACAAAATTGTATTTCCCTCGGTGGGGGAACCCTTTGACTAACCAGGCGTCTTATTCGTTTATTAATTAATGGCAAAGTGGAACATAATGTGATGGAAAGGCATTAAAATATCACAACCCGATATTATATAACAGTTATCGCTTATGGAATTAATTGTTCTTTATAAATTATAATAATAATGTATGTTAGATTTAAAACATTTAAATTATGGCCAATTCAAGCTATGTATATGCTATACAAACAGTTGCTTTACAGGGTTCCATAATTTCGACTTCATTAATAACAAATCTATGGCAAAATATGAACTGATAAAAAGGTTATGTGATCGTTCTTTATGGACCACGTCTATCGTTGTAGTAGAAATTATGTACATATATTTCTGTAAATTGAAATGCGTTTAAAACATCTTATCTTCGTAATCCCATCAGTTTTCGATAGATCAATCTTTAATAGAGAAAGACTTACACAGACGTGTGTATCTATACAGATTTTTACCATCACTTTAAACAGAAATATATGTACCTAGCCTAGGTATCCTTTTGATGAGCTGTTGGAAAAATGAGTGTCAATTCAACAATAGGGGCACTAAAGTTAATATCTAAGGTCTTTTAAAGCAAGGGAATGAACCAAATGTTTGTGGCATATCTTAATAAGATTCTAAATACTAGATAGCAAAACGTCCTAGATAACCTTGCTGCAAAAGAGGCTATTCATTCGGCCGTAGTTTAGCTACATGTTACTTAGGAGACCAATTAAATACGTACGAGATTAACGTGCAATACAACTGCACGCAACTACTAACGAGGTCGTGTGTGTGGTTAAATTTTGTACTTACTGGTTCTAATGTTTACTGGTATATTTCAACCGAGCCTAGACCGGGATTTTGTCGTCTAAAGCTAATAAATGTGTTACCATTTCATTTTAAGAGGAATAATGTGGTTTATAGCTATGAAACTACAGTGACAGGAATAGCCTAGTGGAGTTACACATATTTCTTGTTTTAATTATCACTTGCTCCATGCCTTGTAGAGCGTTGATATGGAGGCATCAGTCCAAGTCAGATCTTTGACAGATTATTGCAAGACTTCAATGTACTAAAACTGGTCCAAACTATAATTTTGAGTTGCTTATGTCGGAGGACAGTCGTCCAGTGGTAAAAGAAATATTCTGTCACATGTGGACTAATCGCAGCAACTATCACCGGGCTCCAAAACTAGAGTCCATGATGAGAATAAAATTACAAAATGTCTATATGGTGACACATAAGATCATCAGGTAAAAATGTTTTCTCAGTTGAGCTTATTTCCTTTAAGTAATATACTATGTTAAGACTAGGTCGTTTGACAAAAACCATTTAGTTTGTACATGCATAGAAAGAATAGGGAAACGAGTAAAAAACAAATATACAAGAACCATTTACTATCATAATTAGGTCATAAAAGTGGTAGCGAATCCACCTTTTTCGTTCAATGCTCGATTTACAAATGGAACGGATCCATTTTAATGCAGGTATTTATAAAGCAATGAAGGTTGTACGTGTCGTAAAAAAGCGAGTGCCGAAAGCTGGTCATTTGGAACAAAATATCGGAACAGTTTCAATCCATCATTGTCCTCTAGTCTGTAGCAGCTCGATCAATATCAATGCAGCCATCCGAATTCACTGTTTATCTTATCGAGATCAGATTATCATTCTAAATTACATTGATTGATTGATTTGTTACGTATTAATGTAGAGATTGTAAATATCTTCAGGGAGACCAACAGACTGCTTTAAGGGGCTTAAGACTTCAAAATGCGAATATAAATTGAATTGGCTCCTGTCTGGCTCCTAAATGTCCCTAAATTCCATTGTTTCTCCTTAAATCCTAAAAGTTCTAAGCAGAAGTAGGCACATGATATTGAGCCTTATATTGTTAAACAGAATAGTAGCGATATTTTATCAGATAATGGTTCAGTGGATAGAGTATGCGTCTGGTGATCAAGAGGTCCCGGGTTTTGAGTGTGTCCAGTGAGTCCCAGAGATTGGTGTTGTATGAGCTATATATCTCACCTTGTAGACAGTATTGTAGTGTTTGTCAGGTCAGTTATTGTCTAAAATACATAATATTTAATTGTATAAGTTGACCTAGATAATTTGAAACACATTGTCACACATAACCTCAATCAGTAATTGTTGATTTGTATTGTTGAAAAATCTAATTTAAATTTGTTGTTGCATTAATAAGTCAGTTTGTTTGGATACATAACAGCTGTATGTATCAATAAATTTAGTAAATTTAGTTTATCTCATAATTATATTAAGTTTGAATCATTACTTATAACAACCAAACTTTGATAAACCTTTGTTTGTTATAATATATAGATAATATTGCTAGGTAACACATATTCTGTGCTTACTTTACTATTGTATATCTCAAATAATACAGCCAGTCTGTCTGTTGCAAGTAATTAGTTAATTTATTTGAATATTTAACTTTAATTAATTTATTCGAAGGTTCAACTTTGATAACTTTGACTTTGTTTTGTGTCAATATATATTGAAACTATTAATTTTGTTGGACAGTAGATACCTGTCACTTGCCTGCACTTGCAGTAAACAGGCTAATACTTTGTTGGTTTCAAAGAATTAAGAAAAATTAAGTTTTGATTGTTAATTTTATTTATCGCTTGTCCGGGCTCTTTTGAATTTTGATTATGTCAGCTATCAAGGACTTGCGTGCGGCTGCTGGTGCTATTGCATCAGATTTGCGCTGGTTTGCCTCGGCCAGTGCTTTAGTGAACCGGCCTGATCGCCAGCAGGCCTTACTTCAGAGGTACGAGCGGATTGATGATCGCCTGGCAAGTGTGGAACAGCAATTCCGCACTTTCAGCACTTGCTGTCTTGAAGTGTCAATCAATGATTTCACCGCTGACCAGCGAAATAAGGTCAGTGAAGACTATGCCCAGGTCTTAGACCTGTATGATGCTGTCTCCAATAGTGCGAGACAACTAGTTGCAGATAGGGAAGGGCAACCCGGCCTGAAGCAGGAGCTTCCTAGGTCAGCACCGGGGCTGGTGAGTAGGCTCCCTACTTTGGACCTCCCCCATTTTGATGGCTGCCTAGGAAGCTACCTGGGCTTCGTTAATTTGTTCGACAGCCTAGTCAATGATAGGGCTGACCTTCGGCTGGCACAAAAGTTGGCCTATCTAATGTCGGTTCTGGATGGGGAGGCTAAGGGCCTCATCCAGCATCTGCCCGTGTCTGACGAGGCGTACCAGACGGCTCGGGACCTAATCACCCGTAGGTACCATAATAAGCGTGGCCTCGCCGACACGCACATCGAGCAGATTTTGGGTTTGCCGACGCTCACCCGGGTCTCTGGGTTGCGCACCCAACTTTTGAACCCGCTTTTGGTGGCCATCAACGCACTTTAGTGCCTTGACCTGCCCGTGGACCAATGGTCCTATCTATTGGTGCACATTGTGTTAAAGAAGCTGCCTGCCGACCTGAGGTCGCGTTTTGAGCAGCGCTTTGGTGGGGATAGCGTGACCCATCTGCCCCCCTTTGCTGACCTGGAGAGGTTCCTGGAGGATGAGTGCCGGGTCTTGGACAACTCCGGTGGTGACACGCCGGCTAAGACCCAGCCGCCCAAGGTCAAGGAGGAGGCTCGCGTTCACACCCGAGCCAATGTTGACCGGCGCCCTCCTCGCTTTGCAATCACGCAGAGCCCAGTGGAGTGCTCTTACTGCAAGGTCACGGGGCACAGAACGGCCAGTTGTAGGGCATTCTTGGACCTACATGTCGCCTCTCGTAGGCGCATCGCGAATGCCCGCCGCCTTTGCTTCTCTTGTTTGGGGTCCCACTACCAGCGAGACTGCCCAAACTCTCGCCCCTGTCCTCACTGTGGAGGACAGCATTTGGACATTCTCTGTATGAATGCCAGAGAGGTTGGCCGCTTGTCCAACCAGCCGACGCCGCGCACGGGCGGGTGTTTTGCAGGTGGCAGCCGAGGCTCACCGGCGCGCAGCCGAGAGTCGCCTAACTCAATTGATCGCCACTCGCCCCGCTTGGAAAACCGTAGCGTGAAGCCTCTCGCGCACCTGAATGTGCTGTCCAGCGTCACCAGCACCATGACTGCTGCCCCAGGTATTCCCCTCCTTTGCCGGAGCGTCCCCGCCTTGACTCGCGACCACAGTTTTGGGCGGGTGCGTCATTATGACCCCCCACAGATGGCGCGCGGATCGAGTCATCGCGCCTTTGAGGACTTCAAGCCGCACCCACATTTTGATTTGCCTGGTCCTGGCCAACGGTCGCCGCCCAGGCAACAATAGGTCATTGACCCCTGCCCTATAACGCCAACCTCCCCCATTGAGACCGTTATCCTACCAACGGTTGCTGTTAGGGTCTGGGGACCCACGGGGACCTCTGTTGTTGTCCGTGCTATATTGGACACAGGTTCACAAGGTTGCATTGTTTCCACTTATTTGGTAGGGCAGGTTAAATTAAATATGGGCTCTTTTCCAAATTGTATACGGGGCATAGGTGACGTAGCCTCTAATGTTGAAGGGCAAGTTAAGGTTTTGTTTGGCCCTGTTGAATCTTCACACCCGAGGATTAAAACCTCGGCTATTGTGCTGAAGAATATTTTGGGTATGCATCCATAGAAACAGCTACCCGCTGCTGTGGTGAATTTGACATCGGGATTGGAACTGGCAGACCCCAAATTTGACACACCGGGACAAATCGACTTGTTGATTGGCTCTGATGTCCTCGGTGGAATTTTGATTGGTGGGAAAAGGGTCTTGGTGCCAAATGGTTTGACTGCCATCCCGACCATATTTGGATTTGCTTTGATGGGACCTGTACCTAGGGACCCCCCCTCCACCCGAACTTGATAATTTGTTGGCTGTAGGCTCTGCTCTCTCTGATGCAGTCCAGAGGTTTTGGGAGGTAGAGGAGCCCGAGCGATGAGGAGTGCGAGCTGTTCTTCCAGAACAACACTGGTCGACTCCGTTCTGGTCGGATTATCACGAAGCTGCCCTTTCTGTCTGTTCGGCCTCCGCTTGGTGAGTCACGACCTTTAGCCGAAATGAGATTGTTGGCTATGGAGCGTCGCATGGGTCGTGATCTGAAGCTCAGACAGAAGTACATTGAGTTCATGAGAGAATATGAACAATTGGGACACATGTCTGTGTCAAATTTGGATTGGCGTTCGGTGGAGCACTACTTTCTCCCGCATCATGCGGTATTGAAGCCATCGACTGGCAAGCTGCGCACAGTATTTGATGGTTCTGCGCAGACTTCATCAGGCGTATCCTTGAACCAGTGCTTGCATTCTGGTCCCAAGTTGGTCAAGGACCTTTGTGACGTCATCCCCAGCTTCCGACGACATCAGGTTGTCTTTGTAGCCGACATAAAAATGATGTTCAGGCAGACTATTATCCACCCTGATGACCGTCGCTTCCAGCTGATCCTTTGGAGAGAGTCTCCTCGTGATCGCATGGTCGTCTACGAGCTCAATACTAATACGTACGGGTTAAGGTCAAGCCCCTACTTGGCAATACGTTCTCTTTGGGAGCTCGCAGACCGCGAAGGCTTACGTTTCCCACGAGCCTCCGCCATCTTGAAGGACGATATTTACGTCGATGACATTTGCTCGGGCGCCTCCACAGTGGACGAGGGGATCCTCCTGCGGGACGAATTGATAGGTATTTTGGCCTCCGCTGGTTATGAGTTGCGCAAATGGATTTCCAACTCACCAGCGCTTTTGGAAGGCTTGCCAGAGGATCATCAGCAAGATCCACATCTATTTGAGATTGTTGACAAGCCCGCCATGATGGCTGTTCTCGGCGTTCAGTACAGACCAGTCCAAGACATCTTTACGTATAACGTAGACTTGAAATTGCCTTGTTCTTGGACTAAACGTCTCGTGTTGTCTACTGTCGCCAGAACCTTTGATCCGAACGGTTGGATTTGTCCTATCATATTTTGGGCAAAATGCTTCTTGCAGAAGCTTTGGACAGCAGGATTGACCTGGGACGAACCTCTACACGGCACCCTTGTTGAGGAATGGACCTCTTTTGTATCCTCACTTCCTGCCGTCAATGAGATCTCCTTGCCTCGTCCCATCCTTCCTCCCGGGAAGTACAAGGCCACCCTTCACGGGTTTTGTGATGCCTCGGAACGTGGTCACGCGGCTGTGGTGTACTTGCGCACAGTCAGTGCCTCAGGTCAGGTGAGAGTTTCCCTGATCATGGCGAAGAGCAAGGTTGCACCCCTTCGGACATCACTGACCATCCCAAAATTGGAGCTCTCGGGAGCAGCACTACTTGTACGCTTATTGAACCACGTGTCTAACACTTTGGGTAAAAGCATTTGTATTAATGGGACCTACGCCTGGACAGACAGCCAAATCGTTCTTTGTTGGTTGAAGGCTTCTGTTCACACCTTGGAGGTATTTGTCGCTAATCGCGTTTCCCAAATCCAGAAATCCGAAGTCAAACTTGTTTGGAGGCACGTGCCAGTTGAGCTCAACCCCGCTGATTGTGCCTCGCGCGGATGCTTGACGCCTAGTTTGATAGGTCATTCGCTGTGGTGGGGTCCTGAATGGTTGAGTCGACCAGAAATTGATTGGCCTCGAACGCCAGTTTTGAACACTTCTAATTTGCCGGGTCTACGAACACTCGCTCTTGAGAAGGTAGAATGCGCCTTCGACCCCGATTTCCTGTTGAATCGTTACAGCTCCCTCGACAAGTTGTTAGGTGTTACTGCTTGGATAAAGCGTTTTGTTTTTAATTTTAGGCACCCACAACAGAAACGTCTGACACCGTTTCTCTCACCACAGGAACGACAGGAGTCCCTCACCTTTTGGGTTCGTTCTGTGCAATTGGCGCATTTTGAGAAGGAGATTGCTATCCTTAAGTCAGGGAAATCGAAATTGTCGGGAGCAATATCTAAATTGAACCCCTTTTTGGACGATACGGGTCTCTTGCGCGTTGGAGGGCGTCTCAAGAACGCCAACCTCCCTTACGGAGCACGTCACCCCCTTTTGTTACCTAAGGACGGTCATTTGGTACGCTTGTTGGTAACTGACCGTCACCTTAAAAATTCACATGCTGGTTGTAATGCGCTCTTGGCCATTTTGCAACGCGAGTTTTGGATCTTGTCTGCCCGAAGAATTATTCGGAGTGTAGTCTTTCGCTGCATCCCTTGCTATAAGCTCAAGGCTTCTACCATGCAGCCCTTGATGGGGGACTTACCGGCAGATCGCGTAACTGAAAGCAGGACGTTTGACGGTGTTGGCACGGACTTCGCTGGTCCCTTTTTGGTAAAAACGTCGACACTTCGAAACAGCAAGACTGTCAAGGCCTACTTGTGTGTTTTTGTTTGTCTCTCCACAAAGTCCGTACACTTAGAACTGGTCTCCTCGCTTACGACCGAGGCGTTTGTAGCCACATTTGACAGATTTGTATCCCGCAGGGGGCTGCCTTCCTTGATCCGTTCTGACTTCGGCACTAACTTCAAGGGCACCTATAATTATTTGAATGATGTTGTTAATTTCCTTGAAACCAACAAAGCTGATATAGGTGATAGGCTTGCCCGACGTGGGATAAATTGGTTGTTTTCCCCACCAAATTGTCCACACTGGGGTGGTATATTTGAGGCCGCCGTAAAATCGGCCAAAACACACTTGCGCAGGACAATCGGTGAATCTGTCCTTACATTTGAGGAACTCGCAACTGTGTTTTGTAAGATTGAGGCCGTTTTGAACTCTCGGCCGTTGTGCCCGATCTCCTCAGATCCGAATGATTTTGAGGCCCTTACGCCGGGCCATTTTTTGATTGGTCGCCCACTTGTCGCCTTGCCTGAGTACCCCTATATTGATACGAGACCTGGTCGTCTTTCGCGTTTTGAATTGGTACGCCAGATTACTCAGAGCTTTTGGAAACGCTGGAATTTGGAATATTTGCACATACTCCAGCAATGCGTTAAGTGGACCGACAAGACCGATCCACCCAAGATTGGTGACCTCGTTTTGATCAAGGAGGCTAACCTTCCGCCACTCAGATGGCGCAAGGGGCGCATCCTTCGTTTGGTAACTGGGCCTGATGGAGTTCCCCGATTTGCTGAGGTCTTAGTGGACGGTTCGATTCTGAGGAGAGCGGTTGCAACATTGTCACGTCCACCAACCGATTAGCGGACCGGTAGGCCGGTCCGGAGCGGGTGGATGTTTGAAATAGAATTAGTTTTTGTTATAAGTCAAATCGATTAGATCGATTGAGTAACATTTTGTTTAGTCTATTGAAAATTTCTGACAATGGTCACACTGAACTGTCACTTCCGTCCTTCCCGGTTGAAAAATTACCTTGTCGTCTCGTACGTAAAATATCGCCTTTTGAATTAACGCGAATTGAATTAAATTGAGTTAACCGTCTTGAATGCCGCCTGATCTAGTGCTGGCAACGGTAAATTGATTGTGAACTATTGATTGACATTTGTGAAAATTGTGAATCCGGTATCGATTCCACGTGCCAACGTGTCCTGAAAACGTCGCGTTTGAAGCTTAATAGCTAAGTATAAGATACTTCATTCATTTATTTTGGCCAATATACTTGTATGAATGTGTCTAATTTAGCTCAAGCCTGACATAAGGCAAGGATAGCGGGTAAGTGAAATATAATATTGATATTGATTGATTTCAATTCATCACTGTGCAACGCAGTGCATTGTGTCTGGATCATTGTCTATCGTGGTCAGGTAGATGTATTACATCTTCCACTGCGCACTTCTGATACACCTTCCTGCCTGGCTACGGTAATTCTAGACAACAAATGAATCGCAAATCTTGAGAGCAGCGGAACCGATTTCGGTACCAAATTTTTTTTTTATAATACTCCTTGAAGTATGAGGATGGTTCTTACGGAGAGAAAATGAAACAATACTGACTGTTAGGCGGTACGAAGTTCGCCGGGTCAGCAAAGTTTATTGAATTCTTAGTTTGGAAATGTTCGATTAAGAAACTTTAGAAGTATATTTTTCTGAATGTAGTAACGTAGCGTAATAAGGTAGTAATATATTGCCACGTTTTATAAGGTACTAGCTGTTGCATGGCCGCTGTTTCCACCTCGTTATTTTCGGTATGTCGGCAACGGCGCCACCCACCGGGCCAAATTACAGTTTATTACAGCCCTATAAAGTCCTTTATCTTTTAGGGAAAGTCTAATTAAAATTGTTGGTGTTTCAATATCATTTACTAACAAATACCAGGTCTTTCTCTGACATTTTGATCGGCTTGCAACAGTTGTGGTCGCAAAGGGATTGAAATCATTTAATTTAAATTATATTTGTAAATTTAATTTTATTAACAATGTAACGATCGATAACGTTATTTTTTTATTTCCTTTGGATACATTTGTTTTAAAACGATGCATTAGTCCATGAGCCGTCACGCAAGCACAGATTGTAAGCAAGGTAAATCGTATTTTAGCTTCGAGACGTGTTTAAGCTCCCATAGTACTCCATAACCCTTTGGTTGAAGGTAGATTTTTGCCGTGAATTTATCGTGATACTTCACGGCATGTGAACAAAAGCCCAAAGAATATTTAAACCTGACAAGTACAATCTATAAAACGGCTCTCACTAATTGGTATTCGATTGTGACAAAAAGAGACAGAGCTAACTTGAAATGTACTATCGGTAGGTTCATTAGCTAGTACAGTCAAAGAGATAAGTGGCTGGACACTGGAAAACCTTTAAATAATTCTAATCTTTTTTGTTTTTAATTTCTACTACATTTATTAAATTGACCTCGTTATTGTTACAGAATATGCAAGCAAATATTATACAAGAATCCTCTTGTATATGCCCGCCGCTTCACCTGCACTTTTTTACCGTTTCTGACCTCTTTCTATATACCCACAGAATAATAAACTATAAAATCAAAGTTCACAAAATAGAAACTTATGGACTTCAGGAACTCAATTTCTATAACTAACTAATTATTAGAAACCAGTTCATGGCGATTACAAAGAAAGATATCAAAAATCGCGTCTTATGCCAGAAAGCGTATTAATGTGGACAAGAATTATAGACATATCAAATAAAAAAAATGTATCTTGAATAAATACAAATCCGTCAAATATATGGTTGGCTGCTGGCCAAGCCTGAGCGTTCGACAAAATCGTTGTTGACTCACTTCAGATTCTATGTGCAATCATATCAGCCAAACGACGTCCACTGCTGGACATAGGCCTCCCCCAAGGTTCTCCACACAGACCGGTCTTGAGCCTCCCGCATCCAACCTCCTCCCGCGATCTTGACAAGATCGTCGGTCCACCTTGCGGGGGGCCTACCTCTGCTGCGTCGTCCGGTACGTGGCCGCCACTCCAGACCCTTTCTGCCCCAACGGCCATCGGTTCTTCGAGCTATGTGCAATAATAACTTTAATTTTATATCCTGTAACATTACATTACATATATCCAAACGAAAACTGTAAGAATAAAAATAAAAATATTAAATGTGTTGTAATGTACGTATGTCGCCGACTGTACAATGGAGGTTAATATAGTTTGTACAATTAGTGTTGGCACTGCACCTGGTCTAACCGCAAACAAATTGGCCTACACTAACGGTGTGTTAGCCTCCGAATACTGTTATAAACTGTCCTGCCTAAATTCCGAAATGTTAAGCTACTAAGCCCATATTAAATTGGTTCGGTCGTTGATAAAATATTCTGGTTTTGGCACGGTATTGGATTTGGCTAAGTTTTAAGTGTGGGTATCAGTAAAAAGGTAGAGAGTTTTCACCTTAATGGTGTTAGAGGTGTGTTGTTCCTATCTGTTGTT
Source organism: Euclidia mi (assembly GCA_944739405.2). Classification (NCBI taxonomy): domain Eukaryota; kingdom Metazoa; phylum Arthropoda; class Insecta; order Lepidoptera; family Erebidae; genus Euclidia; species Euclidia mi. Next base: position 114,570,539 of record OX123183.2, read on the forward strand.
ATTCCTGTAACTAGCAGATTGCTAATATCCTGCCCAAGCTGGTTAAATTGTAAGAAGAAACTTTCGGTTCGAAAACATATTGGTTAGCAACTTGTTCTCGTATACCTCTCAGAGTATCATGTTTAGCTTACGTCTGGTATAATTATGAATCAACTGTAGGTATGTGACAAGAAAGTATCTGTAAAATGAATATACGTTTAATATTATGTCTTGCTAATACAATAACACGAACAACCCAATATTAAAGCGTTGTGAACGAAAGAAAATGCGTTATGTAATATGTATAATTTATATAAAAAATAAAACAAAGACATGTCCTTGAGCCAGGGCTCCACTTTCTAGTCTAATTTGACAGCTTATTTCCTCAGGGCGATAGATATCCACTTCAAGAACTCAGACAGGTATATTCTATTGTTAAGACCACATTCAAGATAATTATATTTTGATGATGTTTCCTTATGACGACTACTTATAACTAAAAGTGTTCTCTGAGTCATGTAACTGTTAGTACCAGCCACCCATTTAAAGCAACCTTGCCACTTGATAGATTCTTGTAATCACTACTTTTTCACGAGGTTTACGGCGAAATACTTAACAATGTTCAGTAAAATGAATAGTTACCTTGCCAGGTAATAAATCACGATTATTATTCTTTCAACTGACGTAATTTAAGCAATATTTTGTACAACCTGTATCACTTTCCTAGCGTTATCCTACTTGGAGCATGGGGTCCACTCACTAGTCTGAATATTAGCTATTCCAGAGAGTGACTGATGCCGTCTGACGTCCGATACCTAAAGCAGGGAGCAATACTCCATGGTTTAGACTAGTTTAATATTATTATGAGGTATTAAAACCGCATAATGACTGTTGATAGTCTTCATGACAATTTGTCTTGTACCGACAACTTAATGTGCTCTTCAAGGAACAGGGTAGGCAATACATTACAATTTAATACGCATATAATTTCGAAAATTGAATAACCTCTGCATAGCAGTCTGTCGATATCTACACTGGGCTATTACTGCTTATTTTAGGTTTCTTATTTAAATATCGTATGTGTTTACGATATTTAACCTTTAATTCACTACATGAGTCCCAAGCACTCACATGAAAATTAAAAAAAGCCGTATTTCGTTCGTTTTTGCCACTTGATTTCTCGCCCTTTTAATACCTTCCTGCCGTTGCGTAAGCGAGATGCAGCAGGGTGGGGTGTGTGTGCGGCTAGTATATGTCGAATAATTATGTCGAGTGAGTCCCTGGGACTCATGGTAGTGAATTATGCTACAGTTTTTATTTTTATGAATGTTGTCAAACGTTTAGATTTCTTGTTAATGTTGCTTCTACATGAAAATTATGTTTTACAAATTGATTGGCTTATCGTATGATCATAAAATGTCCCATAAAATCAATTCAAACTCAACTTCTACAATTACAAGATAAAGTATGCCTGAAGATGTGAGTATTTTCGCCATATTGCGTTACGTTTGAATAATTGTGTTTTGTTGCTAATAAAAAGATTTGCGGACGCTACTTAGTGTTTAGAGAACCCATGCTGATTTTTTTTAAATGAAATTAAATGAAATACTTAAACTTTGCAAGTACTTACGAAACGTCATTAAAAAAAATCATTTTATACAATTATTTTTGTGTGTCGAATTAGAACAGCTCAGTCCCAAGCGTTTTGGTCATCTTTATATTCAAATATTTTATAATATGCTTTTGAACACAATTTCGCTTTTACAATAATCTTAAACTTATTTATAGATAGTTATCTTATATTATAAGGGATCTTGTTATAAAAGCGTATACATTGCAATAGCATCCTACTAAATATAGCAGGGAAACCGGACTGTCCATTCCTTATGCACTGGTCCCGTAGACATTGCTACGGTCCCGGTGCAGAGGAGAGGTAGGTACTTGAATTAGGCAGAACTCCAAATCTCGTATTTTATTAATGACATCAGACATAAAGACATAAAAGACATATTTATTTCTGCATTTTGGTTGTTTACAACACTTATACATGTCAAAACCCTATTCTAGATGATGCCGGCTTTTCCTAGCTAAATGACTTCTTGAGAAGAAAGGCCGAAACAAACTCAGAGTCATTTTTTTTTGTCACTTTAGTTTCTTTAGCCTTTTCTTGATCTTTTAAAGTCCAGACAAGAAAAGGGTTTAGTATGCAAGTACAATGCCGGAAATCATCTGACGCTTTTGACTGACTCGGCCCACTGATGGCCCGCATTCAACAGCAATCGTACGGCTCAACGCGATCAACAAGCACGATCTGTATCATTATGCCTCCACGCCATCAGAAGGTGTATGCATAAGCATGTCAGCCTAAGCCATCAGACAGGTTGCCACAACTATTTGTTTATATGTTTAATAATGCCCACATCGTACTCACAACTTTACATGCTAATACATAGTAAAATACATGTTGTAAACAATATGTAAAAATAATAAAATTTAAGCAATAAAATGTCACATATTTAATTGTCAGAAACTATTATTAAATGTCAATTTGAGAATGTCTAAAAAATAAAATAATAATATTGTCACACGTGTGATTGATTTCCACGGGGTAGCCGGGATCGATCTCTCGCCGAGCAATTAAAGAGAGATAATTAGGTTGACTTACGGGAAATAAATAAAAAATATCACCAGGAAAGTTTAAACTCGCGTTATATTCCAGTTACACAATGGCTTTAATTATACAAAAAAAAACTGACACTTGAGATTAGCCGATGAGACAATTATCCAGGGCGTGGGGGGACGTTGGCACTTCACAGGTCTTCGGATGAGGTACTCAGCTTTGGTGGTGTTGGCCGGAGCAAAGGGAGCGAAACCTCGTGTGTCCCCGGTATATATAAGGCCGGCGAGGAGGAGGGAGCGAGCGGCCCACTGCTGTGCGTCACTCGTAGCGAGGCTCGCGGGCGCCGGGGCGCGACGTGACGTCACACCCCCCCCCCGTTAGGCCGGGATTTTCCCTAAGGAAAATTCCCTAGCCCAACGGGCGTAGCAGCCCTGAAGATACTCCCTGAAATTAGAGAAAACAAGGGCATGAGTACCTTGAACAAGTGACAACCCTATACGCTAATTAGGATACCTAAATAATAATGACCCACGCTTGCATTCTTCACGCGTACAACGGCAGTCTGAATTTGAACATAAACATTTATCATTCATAATTCATCACACATACCTACATGTAAATGCCGAGGCCAGTGTAATAGCTTAATATTAAAGATAACAATCTATGGAGAAGCGCTTAGGGTAAATATTAGGTAATAATGATTTGTAGATATAAGAAACTTGATCTAGCCCTACGACTTATAAATCTTGGGTTCGGCCTTTGCCACTAGATAAGTAAACTTTTTGAATATAGTTAGGTATAACAACAGATTTTTCGTAAAGATGAACAAAAATAATATAAGCCGCAGACACGACCGGACCGCTCAATGTCAAAGGAAAGAAATTAATAAATATTTTGCTCTAATTAATAACTACAACACGACCAGTAAACACCTTTTGAATGTAAACAATGGTGAATCATTAGTTAGGCATTTATTTATCGGCGCGTCGCTGAGTGAATGCGCGTGCGTCATAACGACAACTAGGTAGGTACAATCTAAATGGTATGTACTATTCGACTGTTCCGAGCTCGCGACGCACGGTTAATCACCCTGAATGTTTATAAAGTACCTATAATAACAATTTGATTATGGAATTTATACAGAATTAAGAATAACAACAGAACTTCAGAACAAGGTACGGCGAAAAACAATACGCCAATCAAGATGCATTTCAACAAATAGATTTGCGGAAAGAAAATACACATGCGAGAATCGAACCACAGACCGATCCGACAACAACTTTTTAACCACTGAGCCATAACTGATAGTTAGATAAACAACAGATTCTTTGTAACAATATTACATGTAATGAATTTTATTACAATTTATAACTGAAACATTTATTCATTTTATGTTAGCATGTTTACATAAATCATTAACACAACACAATGCATTATCTTGTGAGCTTCGACTCGAAAACAAAAGAACCATTGTTGGCCTTCACAAATAATTATGTAGGTAATTATAACTTTGTATAGATATGCGTCTTACATTGTTGTTTTTATACTTTTATTATTTTTTGTAATTAATCAACTTTAAATCCTTGATGTGCCATTCGCCTAAAGGTTTTCCGGCCATGTCGTTAAGTTTGTATACTAGAGGTGACTTTTTTGAGGCAATCTTACATTTAATAAATTTAGGCGCCAATTTCTTGCTAAAGAATTTATCCTTGTCACTAAGTAGAAACGTTCTGCGCCAAACTATATCACCGACATTGAATTCTGCCGGTTTACGGTGAAGATTATAAGATGAACAATTTCGTTGGTGGGCCGACAACAGAGCTGAATGTACCTTCTCGAAAATAGAAGATAAGTAGCCTAAAGTTTCGGCATAGCCGTCCCGTGGTTCAAGCACCATATTGGAATTAAATTCCTTGTCAATATACTGAGAACCACATGTTATGACCTCCCTAACAAAAACAAGGAAATTAGGAGAATAACCAGTAACCTCACTAACTGCGCAGTTAAGGGTGAAATGAACTTTAGTGATTAGAGTGTCCCAGATTCGATGATCAGATTCTATGAAAGTTGAAATAGCTGTCATAATGGTTTTGTTGTAACGTTCAACTGAGTTAACGTGGGGAGTATACAACGGTGTAAAATGCAAATTTGGAATTTTATTTTATTTTGACAACATACTTTTAAAGGTTGCGCTAATAAATTGTTTACCGTTATCCAAAACAATAGTAGATGGAATTCCATGCACCAAAAATACATTTTCCTCGAGAATTTTTGTTATCACTTCTGCAGTTGCCCGTTTAATGGGGAAAAGTAAACAATATTTAGAGAAACAACAACTGACCACAAATATAAAAGTGTTTTGTTTTCTGCTGGGAGGCAATGGACCAATCAAATCAATACTAATCGTCTGAAAGGGCTTTTGACATGATTTGGGTTTTCCCATTAGACCTAAATTTGGGTGATTTTGGTGTTTATGGGTGATACAAGGTTCACATGAACTGACAAACTTGACAACATCGGTGTACATACCAGGCCAAAAGTAATTAAGTGCGAGACGTTTGTATGTCTTAAAAATGCCCAGATGTCCAGCAGTGGGCGAAGAATGATTCTCCCTTAGAATGTTATTTCTTTGGTCAGACGGAATAACCTCTTTCCATTGAAATTCTCTAGTGAGAGGGTTTAATGTCTTTTTAAAACAATACAATTTATTGTTTATTACTTGATAGTTAACAAAGGAAGTCGGAGAACTTAAACAGCCTTTATAGATATTTAAATACCTAGGATCATTAGTAGAAACTGGTAAATTCTGATTAGAATTAATATACATACATACATACATATGCTCACGCCTTTTTCCCGTCGGGGTAGGCAGAGACAACAGATCGCCACTTGCTTCTATCCTTGCAAACCTCACGTGCTTCCTCTACATTCATTATTCTTTTCATACATGCTCGCCGGTTGCGGGTGCTTCTGACACCCGCTAAGAATTAATATCTATATTTATATCATTAGCAATAGCAGAAACGGGTAAAGAGCGAGACAGAAAATCAGGTAAAACGTTATCGAAACCCCGACGATGACGTATTTCGAAATTATAGGAAGATAAGCGAACTCCCCATCTGGCTAACCGGCCAGTAGGGTTATTTAAGGTCAAGAACCATTTCAAAGTAGCGTGATCTGTGTAAACAATAAACTTTTTACCATTTTCAACATAACAACGCCAGTGTTCTATAGCAGATAGAACAGCCAGGGCCTCGCGCTCTGTGGCACTGTAATTTTTTTCTTGCTTACTGAGTGATTTGCTATAGTACGCTATGACTCTTTCCTCACCATTTAACCTTTGACAGAGGATCGCGCCAAGTCCAAAATCGCTAGCATCTGAGTGTATTTCAAACGGTTGCGAGTAGTCAGGACAAGCCAACACCGAGGAGGAAATCAAACAATTCTTTAGGTTATTAAACACCTCATTAGCCTCTGTCGTCCAACAGAATGGAGGTGCGTTTTTACTTTGAGATGTTAACTTATTTAAGGGTGCAGCAATAGAGCTAAAATTCGGCATAAGGGGCGGAACATATCTGACGGAAGATCCGTCGAACGTATCTTCGGTCGCGTATATTCCGTCAAATGAGTCGGAACACACCTGACGGAAAATGCGTCGAGCGTATCTGCACACATTTGCTAAAAGCGTGGCTATTATGCACACATATAAGTTTGTTCGTGCAGGGCCGTACTCAGGGCAGCTCAATATTTTACTGTCATATTCTTTTACCTAATCATTTTTCGTGTTCCCTGATGTTATGTAGTCACAGAAGACCGGTAGTTATTTATATTGTAATTCGAGTTTGACTATTAAAAATATGTCAGACTTAAGAGATTTTTATAGTAGCCAACAAGCGTTATTTGAATATATTTCCTATATAGGTATGAAGGTTCAAAATCAAAAGACGATGATACAATTTGGTTACGGTTTTTAAGAAAATTTATACAAATGATATAGAAGGGGTTATAGTTGCAGCGCATGACACAAAATGTTTTCTATGTAAGTATTTTAATATATAAAGTTTGGAAATGAAAAGGCGTAGCCGTGAGATTTATTGCCTGTTCTTTCTCATGGTTCTAACTTCTACGCCTCTACGTCGCATTAACTGTAAATGTAGAATCTTTGGTAAAAGAGGATTTTGGTTACAAATCGTGTTCTTCATGTTTTATATTCTAGTTACAACTCCCACACTAGGAATAAATCCTGTATCGCGGGGGACTTTACAAACATACAACTGACGGACACAATGAACACTCAGACTCAGACAAATTCTCAGTGCTGGTTTTTAGGTATGTTTTATAAAATGTTATTAAAATCATAAATAATTCTGCCAGACTCATTACGACGGCAGTAATTCCCGTAGACCTTTAGAACCTCATACCTAAAAATTGGCCCACGATCCAGGCTAGCAAGTATGCGTACATCTATAGCACATACTAACACTACATTATTCTACACATTTCGTTGAAAAAATAAGTAGGGTCTGGCGGCCCTGGAATCTTACTCTACTACGCGTCACTCAAAATCACCGATCTGGGAATGACATGGATATGGCATGTCCAATATCTACGAATTTAGCGTGCCTACCTACGAAACTAGCGTGCATACCTAAGAAATGTTGGGAAATTTAAAATGGCTGCGATTTGGGTTGTACTCCAGAATATAATCGATATCGATATGGAGCCGGTCAGAGGAAACCTATACATTTTTGTAGTAAGTTACTTTAGTTAGTTTAAATCTTTTGCCAGATTAGTTTATTTCATAATGCAAATGTGGGCGAACATGGCAAAGTGAAGAACGACCCTTGTATCAAACATGTAACAAAATATTCTCTGAGAGTCAATATCGATACTGTGTCGCTGAGAAAGTACTGGACATGAATGGCACCATACATACGGTAATGAAACACACAGCCTGAAGCACTGATTTATCTGGTTTTTAGACATATTTATGCACAAAAACACGGCGACAGTGGCACGAATGACATTTCTAATAAAGTCAGTAAACTAGGGCTATCTCTTTTTTTCTCACAGAGATATCCCTAAGACAAAACGAGACAATACTATGTTTGATGGCTTTATGTCGATTTCGTATATATGTGTATAAAAAAATCATGGTGAAATGTGGGTGTAATATTACACCTCTGCCTACCCCTCCGGGGATACAGGCGTGAGTCTATAAAAATAAAAAATATAATAATATATGTGTATAATGTAATTTTTCTATATGTACCTACTATTTGCCCTCTCCATGTATATTCCTTACTCAATGGTCAAAATTCACGTGGTGCGTGGTGCGTGCGACGTCGACGGATAATCCGTCAGTACGCTCGACGTACTAACGGATCTTCGGTCAGGTGTGAAAGGTTGAACGTTTTTCTATACATTTGTATGTATTGGCGTTACGCGACGGATAAAACGCGACGGATCTTCCGTCAGATATGTGCCGCCCCTAAAACGCCTGTACCACGAGGCTGCTCCTAAAAATCGACGTACTTCTTTTCTATTAGAAGGAGTGGGATAATTTTTCATTGAATTTACTTTATCCGGATCGGGATGCAATCCACTAGAGTCGACAACATAGCCTAAATATTTTAGTTTATCTCTAAAAAATTGACATTTTTCGAGATTAATTGTTAAATTAGCGCTTTTTAGTTTATTAAGAATGCGTAATAAAAGAGTAATATGCTCGTTGAAGCTGGACGTTATACAGATTATGTAATCGATAAAACAGAAAACCTTATTTTCAAATTCTGGACCTTAAATAAAATATGAACTAATCGTTGTTGAGTAGCTGGCGCATTCGTAAGACCGAAGGGCATTCTTTTGAATTGAAATGTGCCACGCGTAGGAATATAAAAGGCTGTTTTGCAACGGTCCTCTTCTTTAATTAATGTTTGCCAAAAAGATTTAGACAAATCTAAACTAGACGAGTATTTAGCATCTCTCAGATTATCTTAAATTTCCGAAATATAAGGCAAGCTATAAGCATCTTTTTTTGTAACGGAATTTAATTTACGACTGTCCAAACAGAAACGCAGTTCACCATTCTTCTTAGGGGTCAAAATGACCGGGTTTGACCACGGACTGTCACATCGTTCAACAACATCCTCTGAGAGCATGTCGTCAAGATGCTTTATTAAAATTCTTTGTTTATCGGGAGACATGCGATAAAATCTTTGCCGAATAGGGGGGCAATCACCTGTATCAATTGAATGAGAAATAATATTTGTGCAACCGAGACCCCGCTTCTCGTATGAAATATCGGTAAATTTAGAAATAATGTTGTCAGCGGTAGCTCTCTGGTCGACTGTAAGATGATCATAAGAAACAAGATGTGTAGGGGGAACTGCCTGCAACTCCATTACTTGAGCGTCAGACTTGTTCACAATCAAAACAGACTCTAATTTGTTAGGAAATAGGACAAAGCTTCGCCAAAAATCCATGCCAAGGATAAGGGAATTTTGAATCCCAGGTACAACATGAACTTCTAAGTTAATCAATTTATCCTGAAACTCAAAGGGTAGAAACACCGATCCCAAAGACTCAAATCGTTCGCCGCCAGCTGTTATTAACCTTAAAGGTTTCGATTTATCCAAAACATCGTCTTTCAAAAATAAGTTATGCGAATTATTACCTAAAATTGTAACGCAAGATCCAGAATCTAAAAGACCAGTGGTAGGTATTCCGTTTAATTTTAGAGTAACGTAAGGTAAATATTCTACTTTAGAATTACGGATTGAGGAAATATGATAGCTACTAAAGAATTTTTTTAAAAAGTCCAACCAATTATTCCACTGTTTTATTACAATTAGTTGTATAATTTGATTTTCCACAATCCTTGTTAACTAGTTTTTTTGAAACTGTAGGGGTCGACTTAGATTTACAATTGGGGCAGTCTGACACCTTGAAACCCTTTGTGCCGCACTTAAAACAGATTAGGTAGTGTGGCTGACGGCAATTACGTAATGAGTGCGAATTGCATCTACAACGCACGCAAAAAAAATTATTTATATTAGAAGTACTCGATACGGCGTTAACTTGTGGTACAGACTTGTATCTCGATGTATCAGCGACAGAGTTATATTTATTGAAGTGATTATGATTGTAAACATTTTTGTTTGAAGAAAAATTAGAAAACGGATAATTATACGCTAGATCGGGTGCTACAGTATTCTTTGAAACTTTAGGGGGTTCAGAAAATTGCTTACTGCGACTTTGGTAATTTTCGAAAAGACGACAAACTTCGACCAGACTATCAACATCAACAACCTTTGCAGTGAGCAGACAATTAGTGTAACAAGGTCTAATATTATTTAGTAAAATTTCTAGCTTCTCCGAATCAGCGATAGGAGTACTAAGTCGCGAAAACAGACCGTGCATTTTTGCCACGTAAATAGTTATTGATTCGTTTTCGCCCTGTGAGCGCTGACGAATCTCCGTCATAAGCCGATAATCGTAGTTATGCGGACTAAAATCTCGTTTCAAAGGTTCGCAAAGTTCTAACCAAGTCTTAACATTATTTTTAACAGAACGATACCAAACTAATGCGTCACCCGAAAATATTTCAAAAGCGAAAGACAACATCTTGTCGTGTGGAATAGATCTACAGGACATAAATTCATAAATTTTTTGATTAAGGATCTTACACATGATTTACCGTTAAATTTGAATTTACCTTATTCCGAAAAAAGCTTACGGTCGTAATTATAGGAAGTGTTTCCCTCTGCCACTGAGCAATCCGACCGCGAATTACGGCTCGTGATTAATTGTAATTTCGCATATAAGTCATTAAATTTATTCCACACAGACTCAATTTTTTTAATATCCAGACTGCCGGTATCCACCCTATTCAGTCGATGAAAACAATGGTGTAGCACGTTTTCGACCTTCTGTTGAAGCTCGGAAGTATAGTTTGCTTCCAACATAGATAAGTGTTTATTTGATCTTAATAACGACTTTTCCACTTCTGCCATATCCTCCTCTGGTGGGAAGGGTGAAGATAATATATCCTCTGAGGGAGTTTTAACTGAAAGTTTAGCGATTTGTTTGCGGGGATCGTCAGGCTTTGAAACGCCGCGTATTGTGGTCTCATATTCTAATTCCGCTTTAGTTAATAATGAGAAATTTATAATGTAAGCCATTATTAGATTAAAAAAAATTCTTAAAGGTCACTCAAAGTTTGAATCACAATATTTTTTCGCGAACACGAGGCTCGTTAGTTCAACGGCTAAGCGGTTAGAACCGGTTGGCGGCTCGACACGCTGCCTGCGGTGGAACGTGATTTTAGACCGACGTTAATTAAATCACCGTTATGTTATTTACACATTTAAATTGCTTATGGCCAAACAAAATAGATAGAAACTGTACCTGTACGCAATTCACCACACCAGAATATATGCACACACAGGAGAAAAATATACAAATGAAAAAGAAATTATTTCACTCACCTGTAAAGTGCCAACTTACGTTTTAAAAATATAATCAAAAATTCTATTGGGCGCCAATGTCGCACGTGTGATTGATTTCCACGGGGTAGCCGGGATCGATCACTTGCCGAGCAATTAAAGAGAGATAATTAGGTTGACTTACGGGAAATAAATAAAAAATATCACCAGGAAAGTTTAAACTCGCGTTATATTCCAGTTACACAATGGCTTTAATTATACAAAAAAAACTGACACTTGAGATTAGCCGATGAGACAATTATCCAGGGCGTGGGGGGACGTTGGCACTTCACAGGTCTTCGGATGAGGTACTCAGCTTTGGTGGTGTTGGCCGGAGCAAAGGGAGCGAAACCTCGTGTGTCCCCGGTATATATAAGGCCGGCGAGGAGGAGGGGGCGAGCGGCCCACTGCTGTGCGTCACTCGTAGCGAGGCTCGCGGGCGCCGGGGCGCGACGTGACGTCACAATATATTACTTAAGTAATTTTAAACGTCAAAAGAAAATAAATAAAATAATGTCAAATCAAACAATGTCAAAACAAAATAAATAAAATTATAAATGTCAAATTAAAAATGTCAGAATGTAAAGATTTATGTACTACAAATGTAAATAAAATATTTTGTCACTAATTTCAAAATGTCAAAATTCATAATGTCAATTCATAATTTAAATGTCAATCCATAATTTTTAAACTCAATTCCAGGCGTTTTTGTCTGCTAAATAATCTTTAACTGTGTAATAAGCTTTTGATCACAAGCTCTGTTTAATAAATACTTTGAATTTATTAATACTTAGTTCCTGAATATTGCCGGGAATTTTGTTGTAAAAACGTATGCTTTGACACTTGTATGAGTTACTTATTTTTTATAATCTAGTTGAAGGTAGAACAAGTTTGTTTTTGTTTCGTGTGTTTAATTTATGAATGTCGCTGAATTTAGAAAACATATTTATATTTTTCCTGACATATAACAAGTTCTCATAAATGTATTGAGATGCGATAGTCATTATCCTAATTTTTTAAAATTTTTCCCCTAAGTGAATGCCTTGAACCAAGACTGTAGGTTGCACGAATAGCCCGCTTCTGCAGTACAAACACGGTTTGAATGTCAGCTGCGTTACCCCATAATAAAATGCCATAAGACATTATGCTGTGGAAATAACTAAAATATACTAATATGGCCGTATCTATATCAGTTAACTGACGAATTTTATAAACCGCGTACGCTGCAGAGCTAAGTCTATTCGACAACTGATCTATATGTGGGCCCCACTGTAGCTTAGAATCTAAGGTTATGCCTAAGAATACGGAGTTATCTATAAGATCCAACTCTTCTCCATTCAAACATATGTTAAGTTTAACTTGTTTTACATTCGGTCTTGAAAATCGTATTCATTTTGTTTTTTTTCATTTAACAGTAAGTTGTTAGCAGTAAACCATTGAACTACTTTAGAGAGAGCGTTATTTACATCGTCATTATTTGATTGTTGTTTTCTAAGTTACAAATAAGTGATGTATCATCAGCAAATAACACTATCTCTTCATGATTTTGCATAATATATGGCAAATCATTAATATATACAAGGAAAAGGAATGGACCAAGAATTGAACCTTGCGGTACTCCTATTGTGACCACTGAACCCATAAAAACTTTTCCATTTACCTCAACTCTCTGTATGCTATTACTCAAATATGATATTAGGAGATACAAAACAGTGTTCTTCACTCCATAGTCATGTAATTTCCTGATCAATGTTTCATGAAAAACGCAATCAAAAGTCTTAGATAAGTCACAAAAGACTCCTAGAGCATCATGCGACTCCTCCCAGGCATCAAAAATACTATCTAAAAGCTCAACTCCAGCATCGTTAGTTGAGCGACCCCTAGTGAAACCAAATTGTTTTTCATGTAACAGCTTATTGTTAATAAATGAATTTGAAGCTGGCCTAGAATTAATTTTTCAAAAATTTTACTAAACGTGGCTAGCACAGATATTGGCCTATAATTTCTGGGGTCAGATGTGCTACCTGATCTAAATAACGGAATTACTTTACTACTTTTCATTTGATCAGGAAACACACCACAGTCAATGCCAGTGCCTATGTCTATTGAAGATCATTGCCAGTTCAGGTGCTACTGTGTTGATTAAGGATTTTGTAATCACAAAAGAATTGCCCCAAACATCACTAGTCTTCTTCAAATTAAGAGTATTAAAAGTTTTTACAATATATCTGTCAGTGACATAACTTAATCTAAATTCAATGTTACACCTATTGACATTTTTTTTCAATAGAGATTCGGCATCATTAGGAAAACTGTATTTCTCGTCTAATCTATCGAAACTGTATTTTTAACGGCATGAGATTAGATTTTGAGTTATACTAATTTAATATCATAATCATGTCATTTAACCTATATAGTTGCAACGATGTTAGGTTTATTGGGGAGAATGGGCTCTCTGATTGCTAATTTTAATTTTAATATTTTGTAATGTGAGTGTAACTGAATGTGACGTAATGATAGGAGGTGAAAAAGTGGAGCAAGTGAACGAGTTTGTGTATTTAGGGTCTTTGTTTACGAGAGATGGAAAATGTGAGGGAGATATTGAAAGGAGAGTGAAAGCAGGAAATAGTGTGAATGGCGCCTTACAGTCCATCATCAGCAATGGTATTATCCCAAAGCAAGCTCGCCTTGCTATACTGCAGGGAGTTTTGGCGCCAACACTGATGTATGGTAGTGAATCATGGGTATGGCAGAAGAAGCATGAAAGTAGAATCAATGCTGTGGAGATGAGAGCTTTAAGGAGTATGTGCGGAGTAAGGCTGATTGATAAAGTGAAAAACAGTGTGATACGAGAGAAGTGTGGTCTAAAAGAAGATGTAGTGACAAAGGTTGAAAAGGGAATGTTGCGTTGGTTTGGACATTTGGAACGGATGGATGAAAGAAGGAATACAAAAGGAGTGTATCGTGCGAGAATGAATGGAAATGTCGGTAGAGGACGCCCTAGGCGGACGTACACCGACGAAATAGGTGACGTACTGAAAAAGGGCCAAATTAAAAGTACCCATAACTGACGCGCATGCATGATGAGGTTAATGAATGCCGAGGAAGCGAAAGAGGTATGTTTGAACCGAAGCATGTGGCGTTCTATAATTTCTGCCTACCCCAATGGGAGACAGGCGTGACGATATACATAGATATAGATAGATAGAATGTAATGTGAGTGTAATTTTTATTTCATGATTATGGAAGCTTTTCCGAAATAAATGATATATTATTATTATTGCCCCATAAAACAGCTACTTATTTTGTGGAGTCTAGTGCTATGAACTACGAGATTATTCCTGTGTCTTGTATTTACAGAATGTATATCACATTTTTTACAAAATTTGTCAATATGTTTATGTACATATAGCAGATTTTCATAAATATATTGTGTACAGTTAGAATGTTTATTTCTTTGAACTTTTCTCTTAGAGAAACTCTTGGACCCAGGTTGTAAATTCCCCTTACAGCTCTTTTCTGCAGAACGAATATTGTATTTAGGTCTGCAGCATTCCCCCAGAGAAGAATCCCTTACGACATTTGGCTATGAAAGTAACTGAAATAAACCATTCTAGCTGTTTTTAAATCTGTGAGGCGTCTAATATTCTTAACTGCATAAGCTGCAGAACTGAGTTTGCCCGAAAGCCTTTCTATATGTGGACCCCATTGTAGTTTGGTGTCCAGCATATAACCTAAAAACATGGTTGTCTCGACGGGTTCAATCCTAGATTCATTAAGTTGTACATTGGTTGTCATATGTTTAACATTGGGCATTGAAAATTAAAAAAAAAATAGTTTTCTTATTATTAAGTAATAGATTATTTACATTAAACCAATTAACAACTTTAGAGAGTGCATTGTTTACTTCGTCAGTTACTCTGTCGTCGTTTAATATTAAAAATCAAAGAGGTATAATCCGCGAACAATACAATGGCATGATTATTCTTAACTTAATAAGGTAAATCGTTAATATATATCAAGAATAGAAATGGTCCGAGAATTGAAACCTGCGGGACACCCGTTTTCAAAGCAGAACCTTGATATGTCTTACCATTAACCTCGACCTTCTGGATTCTGTTGCCCAAATAAAAAGTCAGGAGATCGGGAGCTTTATTTTTAATGCCGTAATGATATAGTTTCCTGATAAAAGTATCATGATGAACACAATCAAAAGGTTTAGACAAGTCGCAAAATATACCTAACGCATGTTGCGACTTTTGCCAAGCTGAAAAAATACTTTTAGTAACTCAACTGCTACGTCAGTAGTTGAACAACCCGTCGTAAATTCGAACTGTTTCTTGTGAAGAAGATTATGTCTATTGAAATGACTAAGCAACTGAGTAAGAATTCGTTTCTCAAAAATTTTGCTAAGTGTCGGCAATACAGAAATAGGTCGAAAATTTGAGGGCTCTGATGTGTCACCAGATTTAAATAAAGGTGTTATTTTGCTATACTTCATTAAATCAGGAAATGTTCCAGAAGTGACACAACCATTGAACACTGTTGCAAGATGTGGAGCAATTGCTGTAATAATAGACGAAACAGTCTTTACTGACAATCCCCACAGATCCTTTGTCTTGGTCATATTAATAGTTTTAAATTGTTTAAGAACATCATCTGTAGTAACAGCAACAAATTCAAAGGCTGTAACACATTCCGGCACGCAGTCTTTAAGCAGCATTTCAGCAGACATGGAAGACGATTTGAGTGACTCTGTAGTTACAATGGGTATATTAGCAAAAAATTTTTCAAATTCTGTCGCTACTTCCAAGTCCTCTGCAATACTCACATTATTAATATTTAGTAGGTAGACTGCGTGCTTTGGCTCTACCAGTTTCGCTATTGATCACATTCCAAGTAGCATTTATGGTATTTTCAGCGCTTTTTATTTTATTTTTCAAATAAATTGATTTTGCAGCATAACGAGCTTGTCTAAATGTTTTTGAGTATTTTTTAACACAATTAATAAAGGCTGGACTATTATTAAAAGGTTTTTCATTATAAAGTTCATACAACCTAATCCGACTTTTGACTGTCTTCAGTTGCTCAATCACTAAACATCAGACGGTCAGTAACATTTATTTTTTTAGGTTTAAATACAGTAGAAAATTCATCATTAATCAATTTAAATAATGAATTATATAACTGATCCGGATGGTCATGAATAGGCAACCAACGCATTTTATTTGATAGATTATTTTTAAAACTTCTAATCGGTTTTCATTTCTAGGTATAAAATTAATAATTTTACTCTGAATCTTAGGGCTTTTTCTTGGACAACAGACTAACTGCCCACAGTGATCAGACTGTAACATATTAATTAAGGATTTTTGTAAAGGCTTAGTGTTAATAAATATATTATCAATACAAGTAACTTGTTTTAATCATACATTTTGTTTTGATTCTTTAGATTTTATGAACCGTTAAAATAAAAATAAAAACGTTGGTTACTACTCTGTTAATATTTTAAGGATACTTGATAATGGAATCACTTTTTATGATACTGATTAATTTAATTTCTCATTCTAGTACCAAAATCTTAAAAAATAATAAATTAATAATTTTGCTTGTATTGCAAGGTATTTAATTAAAACGTAACTAAAACGTTTTTGGGATTAAACTTGTTTTACTTGATAAAAGAAAGGTATGGGAGTCCCTGGGACTCATAGTAGTGAATGACGTAAATTTTTTTCACCTAGTGAATAAATTAAGGGGTAAATAAGAAACTTAATTAGCTGCTAAAAAGTAGTCCATTCAAGCAGTGGAACGAAGTGGAAAGGTTCATTTTATTCAGTTATTCAATCATTTTATTCTCTGTCAGGGTGTTTCTTATTTTGCCGAGACGTGCAACTTAGTAAACGTGTAGTGTATGCCAGTACTAGCCTACACTAACTACGTACGGGAATTGAACCCGTGTTAAAGCACTGACTTTAACTCACTAAGCGGGTATAGCTACGTATTTAATGAATAGTGAGGTAAGGATAAAGAAGCAAGAAGATACGCGAAGAATTAATAATATTATTGTGATTGCAAATGAAATTATATATAAACCAAATTTAAACTATACATGGAACATACAAAATAAATGAAATGAATTAGCAACAATGATATAGTGCGACGCGATTCCGCTCACTCCGTGCCGTTGATGTGTGGTGCCAGTGGTGCCACATATTCCCTCCGGCCAGCCCGTGACTACGGGCGATAGAAGTTGGGGAATTTCACTGTTCGACCACTCCTCGTTCTTCTTTCTGGCTCCACAACGGTGCTAGCAGCAGTGGTTGCAGTCGGGATAGGTAGTGCAGTTGGTGCCGCCGCTTGGGTATCCCTCTCGTCTCGGAGCATGTAGGCCGGTTTTAGTCTATTAATGGATACGTTAATAGGTTTTCCTCTTACTACTACGTTGAGTGTAAAGAATTATGGGTACCTCTTTACGACTTTGTAAGGGCCGACGTAAGGAGGTTCTAGTGCTCTCCGGAGGTCGTCTCGACGAAGAAAGACGTGAGTGCAGGTGTGAAGATCTTTTGGCACGTAGAATGGCGAGGTTGTGTGCCAAGAAGCTGGTCTAGGGGTAAGCCGGGCCATCTGGACTCGGAGCTGTGTTGCGTACTCGGTGACGTCAGCGGTAGAGAAGTCTTCTTTCGGACATAAGAATTGCCCGGGTAAGTGTAGCGGCTCACCGTAGATGAGTTCGGCAGGCGTAGTCTGGATGTCATCTTTCCAGATGTAACGCATACCACGCAGTACCAATGGGAGTGCTTCTGTCCATTGTAGTGAAGAATGGCACATGATGGCTGCCTTGAGTTGTCGATGAAGTCGCTCCACCATACCATTCGCAGCAGGATGATAAGCAGTGGTGCGAAAGTGGCGCGTGCCTAGTAGTGAAGTCAGGGCCTTGAAGAGGTGGCTCTCGAATTGACGATCACGGTCAGCCGTGCAGGACAGCTGAACCTGGCTATCCAGTTGGACAACAGTGTGGCTGCGCAGGTCTCCGCGGTGATGTCTTTCAGTGGGTATGCCTCAGGCCACCAAGTAAATCTGTCGATGACAGTGAGACAGTACCTGAAATCATACGAAGGAGTTAAGGGCCCTACGATGTCGAGATGAATGTGGCTAAATCTGGATGAAGGTGTAAGGAAAGAGGATATTGGGGAGTTGGTATGGCGGTGAATTTTGCACATTTGGCATTATGTGCACTGCCTGACCCACTCTCTACAGTCTTTGCGAATCCCTGTCCACACAAAGCTTTGTGAGACTAGTCGCACTGTAGCAGAAGCTCCTGGGTGGTGAAGGTTGTGTAGTGAGTCAAATATGCCTCTTCTTAACGTATCTTATACCGGTAGTAAATTGACCAATAAAGTCAAGGTACCTGAATTGCCTTGGTGAATTTTTGTCGCGATTCAACTTGAAGGCGAAGGTGAGTGGTTTATGGTCCGTGAAGACTGTGAAAGGTCTAGCTTCTACCATGTGACGGAAATACTTCACTGCTTCATAAATGGCAAGTAGTTCACGATCATATGGGCTGAATTTACGTTGAGCAGCGCTAAGTTTATGAGAATAGAAAGCCAGCGGTTGCCAGCTGTCACCCTTCTTCTGCTGCAGGACAGCGCCAATAGCACTATCCGAAGCGTCCGTCACGATTGCTAGTTCGGCAGTAGCGTTTGGGTGAGCTAAAGTGCTGCATTGGACAGTGAGGACTTACAATTTTCAAAAGCTTTCAACATGTCTGGAGTCATATGTATAGGAAGAGGAAGAAGGAGCCTTTTACCTTAGGGCCAGCTAGAACAGCGTTCAGAGGTGCCAGTAGTTGAGCTGCTTTAATCGACGGTATTAAATAGAAATTTATTACTCCTAAGAATCGTCGCAGCTCTTTGACGGTTTTGGGGACTGGGTACTCCTGTATAGCTTGCACTCTGGATTATAACGGCTTCGTTCCTTCAGCGGTTACGTGATAACTAAGAAAAATTACCTCAGATTGACCTAAATTGCACTTAGATGGGTTGATAACGATACCATATTTTTTTTAGGCGCTCGAACAGTATACATAGGTGCTCGTTATGTTTTTCAGGCCCCGCTGAAAACACTATAATATCGTCAATGTATCCATAGCAGAAGTCGAGGCCCAATAAAACTTCATCGATGAACCTTTGAAAGGTTTGAGCTGCATTTCTCAAACCAAAGGTCATGAATGGAAACTCAAAAAGTCCGAAAGGTGTTGTTATCGCCTGACTGACTGAAATTTGGTTATAGGCCTTCACAAGATCTATGGTTGAGAATACTGTACATCCTGCTAGCTGGTGAGAAGTCATGGATATGACGAATGGGGTACCTGTCAGGTATTGTTCTTGCATTGAGTGCTCTGTAATCACCATATGGTCTCCATCCGTCGTCCTTTTTCTTTACCAGATGTAGTGGCGCTGACCAAGCGCTTTCAGAAGGTCTTGCTACTCCACTAGCCAGCATTTCTGCAAACTCTTTTTTAGCTACCTACAGTCGAGCGGGATCGGGACGTCTAGGTTTGCAAGCTACGGGTGGCCCTGGCGTCGTCCTGATATGGTGCAGCGTGTTGTGCTTCCCTAGTATTTGTTTCCCTGGAGGTCGAGTTATTTCTGGGTACTTACGCAGAATCTGATGGTAGTAAGAGTTGCCTGTCACTGCGTTTACAGATGCTCCGTCGATTGAGTAGCGTACAATAGGAACTGAAAGTGTCGTGACGTTGTCAATCAGGTGTTGATTTCTGCAGTCTACCAGCAGGTTGTAGAAGCTTAGAAAGTCTACCCCAATGATGGCCTTTGTCACGTCTGCAATGGTAAAGTTCCAGGTGAAATTTCTTCTAAGTCGTAGATTTATTTGTAGCTGGATCGGTCCGTATGTATGGATTACAGTGTTATTAGCGGCTACTAAGTCGTACTTTGACCGTCGACAGGGTGTTTTAACTGCAGACCGGGGAAACACGCACAGGTCTGAACACGTGTCGACTAAGAATTGCACCTTAGAATTCCTGTCAGTTATAAATAAACGGCCTGTAGATGAAGGGCAGTCACTAGGCGCTATTTATGACCACCCTGCGAGTTTTCCGATGGAAATTGGCAAGTTTGTTTGCACTTGTTAGCTTTTGACCCATATGTGAAGTGATAAAAGCAATGGGGGTGGCCAGGTGGTGGTTGTTTAGGTCGCGACTGACTGCGTGACTGAGATTGGGAACGATTATTTCGCCAATTCAGAGCTCTTGAACTTCTCCAATTACTGGACACCTGTGAGGTTAACAAGGCTACCTGCTTAGTCAGTTCAGACACTTGTTGCACGAGGTCGGTGATCAGGGGGGTCGTGTTTACCGCCACGGATGTGCTCGCCACTTGTGGTATCGCTGGCGCTATCTCGTGCACCTTATCACCTAGCTCTGCCAGATTGTCTAGTGGAATATCAGCCTGTGAAGCAATCACTGTTTGAATATTTGATGGTAATCTACTAGACCATATAGTGCGTAAAAATTCTACAGGTACTGATGGTCCTGCTAGTCCCTGCAAATGGCGTAAAAATTGGGACGGTTTTCTATCCCCAAGCTCCTCATGCATTAACAATTGTTTGACACGCTTTTCCTGAGAAGCTGATAATCGCTTTATAAGTTCCGACTTTAACTTATCGTATTTATTATACGGGCGGTCTTGTAATAACGTCTTTAACTTCGGCAGCATAATGGTGGCCTAATTGAGCCACTAAATAACAATACTTTGTGTCATCTGTAGTTATGTTTGATAGCTTAAATTGGCTTTCCACCGGAGCGAACCATAATTCGGGTTCCTCTGGCCAAATGGCGGTATTCTAAAAGTTACTCTTAAAATACTAGGAGGTACGACCGCTCCTTCACTAGCATTATTTTTGTCAGAGTCAGACATGTTAAATAAAAATCAAATCGCTATCCACTTGGGCCACACCCCAACCTTTTTTTTTTACAAAGTTCGTTGGTCGCTTCTAACTCGTCTTCGAAGTCCACTGGAGCAAGCACGGTCTTTTGGAATGTTCTCAGGAACGCCGCCCGGTAGGTATGTCGACCGAAAACGCGGAATCTCGCGAGCGTAGCGTGAACGTAGTTCCTGGCAGGGTCACCACTGTAGTGTATGCCAGTACTAGCCTACACTAACTACGTACGGGAATTGAACCCGTGTTAAAGCACTGACTTTAACTCACTAAGCGGGTATAGCTACGTATTTAATGAATAATGAGGTAAGGAGAAAGGAGCAAGAAGATACGCGAAGAATGAAGAATAATATTATTGTGATTGCAAATGAAATTATATATTAACCAAATTTAAACTATACATGGAACATACAAAAGAAATGAAATGAATTAGCAACAATGATATAGCGCAACGCGTAGAAGCTCTAAGCAGATTGGAAGCGGAGTGTTGTAGCTCCGCGCTGACTGCCTTGCGCCCGCGCCGTGCACGCCGTGTCAAGGATATTTGCCGTCTGCCAGGAACAAAAATCACGCGGCGAGTTCGTGCCTGCGGCACGTGTAAGTTGCCGGACATCTAAACTTTAAACTTACTTACCCTAAAGTTTTATTCATTTTTTTTCGCTATATTTAAGTTTTATTTTATCAAATAAAATTTGTATCGTATTGGGTTAAATTAACTGGTATAAATCTGGACGCAAATTGCGTAGGAAATTTTATATAATCGTTATAAATTTAAACTAAAAATCGAAAAAGATAAACAAAAAGGTAGATATACATAGACCTATGAACATAGGATGTTAAAGATAATTATTGTAGATCAAATAGCTTTATAGAACATGTAATGTCTGACTGATTAAATAAAACAGACTAAAAACTAACATAGCAGTTGAAGACATTTTCGTTGCATCTTAAGTAATTAGATGCAAGGCATGGTAAAAGTTCTTCAAATTAAGAAGTAAATTTCGGATAGCTACCAACTTACTTTTGTTTAAAAATATTTATATCCTTGTTTATCGTTAGTCGTAAAAAATCACTACTAGGAGAGGGAATTTTCGGTTAAAAGTTAATAGGGGAATTTCACCATTTTGAAGTAAGTTACTCTGCATATGACCGGACCAGCTGCATAACACAGACGCACCGTCTAACTTATGCGGAGGTAGCATTTGTGAGTGGAATGTATAACTCGGGCCGTTCCATGTGACTGCCACATTTCCTCAATGATATAGCAACTAGGTCAAACCGTATAGTAAGCAATCTTGTGACTTCAAAATGATATCCTGCGTAACATTGAACTCGTGAAGATGAACGTGAGACTGAAGAATTTGTTCGTTTGGAAAATATATTTTTTATTATTTAAATTTTTACCCTTAAGGCGCTGTTATACCTCAGAAACCGTGCAACGCCTAATTTTTCGTCGCGCAACTAGCCATAACGGTACATATTACAAGCTAGCAAATAATAGGGCTTAAAGTCAAAAGTCTGAACCCGAGACTTTAAAAAAAAAATTCGTGTATGTAAAATAGAATCACGGTAAAAAAATCACAAAAACGAGGCAAAAAATAATCTTTCGTCTCACTGTTTGCAATATTTTGATCGTAAACTGTTATATTTTATTTAATAATAGTGTAGGAAACCTAATGAACTAAAGAATTACCCTATTCATTTTCATATTATTTGTGTATATTTTTTTAATTCAATAAAATCTGAAAAAACGTCCATGATTTTGACGCTCGGTAGATCCCATCAATGTCAAACGCCTCGGCAATTTAAACCTTATTAGCATAAGCGGTGCACTGAGTGTTGGTTGCTAGTTTACGCCCCGCCCAGACCTCATCATTCGGCTATGAGCCCTGTAAGAGAAAGGTCATGTTGCTTGCGTCTCCGCTGCAAGAAATTTTACGTAAACCTGTTTGTCATTGTAATACGCCGGTTTGAGTTCGTAATTTTATGTTATAGACTGAAAACTTTGAATCAAATAGACTTTTCATGTGACTATGGACACATATAATTAGGACCTAATTTTATATTCTTATTGTGTTTCTGTGCTTATAATATATAATTAGAAGAATAAAAATGGGCAATAAGAGAAATAAAGTACTACGAAGGATTTGTATGAGAAAACGTCTTAATAAAAACACATGCGTGGCCAAGTGAGTATGAAATATGTAACATTTTTACAGAAATTATTCATATTCATAAGACTCTTATATGACTGACTATGTTATAGATTATCGATTATCCATAATATAATTATATAAATTATTCTCACACTACGCATCTGCCACAGTTTTCAATATTTGAAATAGTAATATCATAAAATTGAATTATTTCATGTACGTACACCTATCATTGCAAATTCTTTGGCTTGTCAATTTTGGCGAACAATAAACAGCGCTAAAATGGCGCTCCGCAGTCCACACACAAGCGGTAACATATATTGTATTATTGTGTTGTGAACATAAACCTCTTAGGTACATCGTGTAAAACTTTGATTATTCATATACTATTAGGTATGTCTCAGTACATCCTATATTTATTTAATTTTTAATAAAAAGAAGGAGAAGCGTGGTGGCCCACTTCTCCTCCAACTCCTATTTTCTATCTAGGCGGTAAACTCACTTATGACTCCTCTGGTGCATAATTTAGAACCTTGTAAAAACTATGGTGCGTAAAATAAATGTAATAATTATACACTTACTCATTTATTTTCTTTTTCAGAGAAAATATTGTAGGCGACCCATACTATATCGAAGCCTAAGAAGATGTACGACCTGAACCAATACAAGGCCGAAGAGTCGTAAACATACCATACTTTATCCAGCAGCTTCAAAATATATCCAGGCATAGTTCTTAATTTAACTGTAATTTTAAAGACATGTCTCTGATAGGAGAAACTAGAAATGGTTTATTATCAAAATATAAATTTATATGTAATATGTTTAAACAATAATTTGTAATCGCAAATGAAGATTATGTAGAGAGACATAGTGTTAATGTAAATATAGCTGCGGTCATAGGAATCACTTCATTGGGCATTGGATATTCGCAATTCCAAGAAATAACTGCTTGCATGGATATACCATTTTTTCTGCACTAACTTATATCAAACTTCAGGACACTGTCTATGAAAAATGGGAAGCAGCTGCCATTCAATTTCTGCCATTCATCTATGGGAAAAGCTGCAATACCTGAACGTGATGCCGCTATTGCTGACGGATAGAGGGATAGCAGTGACTGGTTCGAATTGCTAAAGAATATGTTGACAGCTTTAAATTTTGGTATAGTGGCAAAAAAGAGATAACAGCAGTAAAGCCAACTTAGTTAAAAATATATTGTACAAATCAAATATTTGCAATGTAACAGGAGTTGCGTATACGTACGCGCAGAGAATGATCGACTGGCTTTGCAACAACTGCCGAAGCAAGAACATGTAACAATCGAGCCTTGCGGATTATTCGTGGACAATGATTATCCGTTTATTGGTGCCACGCCAAATGGATTCATCCTCTTAGCGTTATCCCAGTTTTGATCTGGGGTCCGCTTTCTAGTCTAACCGGATTTGGCTGAATATTAGCTTTTCCACAGAGCGACTGCCTGTCTGACCTCCGCAACCCAAAGGGACAGCGATATTCCATGGTTTAGACTAGTGTCAGTTTATTTAGTAGGTACTGACGCCCTGTAACGACTGTCAAAGATCTTCATGACAACCGGGACCGACGGCTTAACGTGCTCTCCGAGGCACAGGACAAGCGATAATTAACAATTCAATACGCACATAACTCCGAAAAGTCATTGGTGTGCGCCGTGAATTCGAACCCGATACCCTCTGCATAGCAGTCTGTTGGTATATCCACTCGGCTATCGCTGTCATTATCATTATGCCATCATTCACACGCCAAATGGATTAATAGGTCCAAATACGATTGTGGAAATTAAATGTCCTATAGTTGCCTATAAGGATGGCCTGGAAAATAGTAAAAGAGCAAATAAAATACAAATATGGAAACATGTGAAAGAAAGTGAACTGACTAGTCTAAACAAAAATTGTAATCTGGGGGCACGGCAGTGCCCCCACCAAGTCGAGCAAAAAAGCGGCACGGCCGTATCATCCTTTTCTCGAAGAAATTCAGGCCATTTTCGACCCCCTATAACTTCGTTGTGGTTAAAACTAGAAGCCTGATTGTTTAGTAACCATGCAGGCATTGTATAAGGATGATGTGTTTCAAATTTCCTTCAATTTGAACCAGTAGTTTAAGAATTATAACGAGTCAAAATTCTTAATTTTGTCACTCACTGACCGATCATCATAAGTCTAAGGCACTTCTAGCCAACATAGAAGCTTGAAATTTAGAAAACAATTAGTGTTTAGTGTATGAACTAAGGAAAAAAAATATATTTCAATTTCGGTCCAGTTTTTGAGATACATCAACTGCATAAATAACTTTGTAATCCTATATGAATATAAAGGATTACAAAATTACATTTGCAGTTAGAACTTTAATTAAGAAAATTCGTTGTTGGTATACAAGAAGTAGAAGGTACCGGAAAGGACAAAAGTAAGACTCTCTACAAAAAGAAATGAGATCCCATAAAAACAATACTTGTCAAAAATACCAAGTCTCGCGACCGTCAAAAGTTGTGAGATCCATGTAATACCAAGTCGGTTATTTAAAAATCTTTAATGGCAATCGTATTTATATATGTATTACTTATGACATATATTGTGTTTCCATGCGATGGCCGAGTCAATCTATTTATTTAAAACATAAAAGATTTTTAAATAACCGACTTGGTATTTACATGGATCTCACAACTTTTTACGGTCGCGAGACTTGGTATTTTTGACAAGTATTGTTTTTATGGGATTAGTATTACCAAATTCAGGGGCGTTACACGCAAACAAACATGTTTATTTACTGTGTGGAGTTGCGAAAGTATACCATTCAAAATATAAATTATAGAAAGAGATGATGTTTTCTGGGAGACGAAAATGAAAGAAAAGCTTGTGGCGTTTTATATGAATTGGCTGCTGCCTGTAATTGTTGATTCTCGTCAAGCTCAAGGGATGGCATTGCGCGATCATGGAGAGGAAAATGTTTCATCAGTGCTTGAAGTTTCTTTGATACCAAGCCGTAAAAGGAAATTAAATGAAAATGTGTCTCGTGAACAACAGCAAATAATAAGTATTGAAGCCTCATCATCTCACACACTGCCTTTAACTTTCGATGAGAATAAAGAAAACCTGCCGGGTGGTAGCAGACAGCTACCTTTTGACGAGCTGTAAACTCTGTATTTCGTTAGTAAATGATAAATAAATATATTGTTTGCCCTTTATATCGTGTTTTACTTAATATAACATTCATACATAGTCCCCCAGCTTTATACCGGATGGGGTGGGCACAGGTTTAAAATTATGTGACACCATCGCTGACGCCGTCCGCCACTACTCTCGGCTGGCCGCTCGTCCTCCCCCCAGCAACCTATATATACCGTGGCGCAGGAGTGACCGGTCGCTCTCACTGGCTGTGCCGCATCCAAGATAAGTGGTCTCTCTTCCCTGTGTGATGCCGGAAACACGTTCCTTTAAGACATTCGAATTTCGTGACCCTCTTCTATTTTTGTTTAGAGTTAAAATTGTTTAGAGTCAGTTTTCTTTTCTTTAACTTGCTAAAGGTTGTGTAGATTCTTTTATAGAATTAAACAAATTGTTATTTGTTACCGAACTCTTGGTATTTTATTCAACCAAATAGCGTTGACGTAGGTATTTACCTACTTTCATCAAATATGAGAACAAAAATTGCGGTATGCCTGTATTGTACAAACAGATTGATTTTCATTATAATAGTTTAGGAATAATATATCTAATATATACACCAATATTTTTTAATTAGTACAAAAAATTTAACAGGGCACTAAGTATCTTTAACTGATCATATTTATGTAGTTGAAAAATAAAAACACTAAGTCCCAAAACTGTCCACAAAAATACGTGATAATTGGTAAATGCAATACTAATACTATGACCGACCCGTGTACTATCATAGTAAAATTAACCATTGATAAATTAACCCGCCCCTCTTCGCCTGCGCCATGCCCCGACGATGCAACAAACAGTACTAAATTGTTAGCTAAAGTGAGCGTATCTAATTTCGTTGCAAAAGTTAATTGTTTGTCTACGTTTGCCCGACGCGATGGCCTATCATATCAGTTCATATCACGGGAGTATGTAGCTATGCTTCGTGCGTACTTTTTGAGTGGAAAAATCGCGAATGCAGCTGTGTACCCATGGACATAGTATTGTGAGTGTACAAAAGTGACCGGGTCAGTGTCAAACAATTAAAACAGTGCATATTGGATGCTTTTGACAACGGTGGTGGATATTTTGAAGGACAATGGAAATACTTGTAAGTTTAGTAAATAATACGTACTTAAGTAAATAATAATTTGATGCGGGCGGCTCAAAATCGGTCTGTGTTCTCCACACACCTTGAGGAAGGCCTATGTCCAACAGTGGACGTCTCTAGGCTGACATGATGATGATAAAATAATTTGTAAACAGCAGATGATTCTAAGTTCATAAATACGCCAAAATTACTCTTTTCTTTTAGTCCAGAACACCTTCTTTTATTTTGATATTTGTTTGCTTTCTAATTACATACCTCCGTATTTAATTACTTGTTAAACGATAAATTTTACCGGTCCTAAGCCCGAATGAAGTATGAAGGAGAGGGTAGAATTAACAAAATTAAAAATGACTACCCACATTTATTATTTTCCTTCATTTTATTTTCTATGGCTACCTATATCATAAGTGCGACTGAGAGAATGCGAATGAGCAGGATGGAATATTATCAATGAATTAGTGAATGGATTGTAAAATATGACTATGATTTAAGTGAGATTTTCTACAAAAAACAAATGATAATAACTTTGCTCTTTATTGATATTATGAAATTCTTACGTCACATATATGATAATAATATCTTCGCTAATCTGTCCTTAAAGTTTTTGTACTAATTAAGAAATAATGGTGTATAAATCTCCTGTCACGATATTTGTCCACGATGGATTCCTAAACTACTTAACCGATTTTAAATTAAATTGGCACACCGTGAGCAGTCTGGTCCAACTTAAGAGATAGGATAGCTTAGATCTTTAATTATAGTCGCAATTTTATTTTATTGCAAATAATTTGTCTATAAATTCTAATGGTTCTGACAGACAAATCACAGTCGCCATATTGGCCGATCTAGCGAAACGTCACAGATACCGGATAACACAGTCTTTACTAAGTAGTTTGTATGTGTAAATACTTTTTGCAGTTATATTTCTTAAACAGTTAAAACGACAACTATGGAAGTATCCGCCCAGTAAAGGAGATTTGTATCAAATATAAAAAAAAAATTAAAATATCTTTACTAATATAATAAAGCGTAAGAGTTTGTTTGTCTGTTTTTTGTTTGTTTATTTGAACGCCCTAATCTCAGAAACTACCGGTTGGATCTGAAAAATTCTTTTTGTATACGATAGCCCAGTTATTCCTATAGGCTATATAACAAAACGCTTCGACCCTTTGGTGCCGGGCAAAAGGCTAAAAAGGCTAAAAGATAATGTCGGCTAATCTCAGGCATTAGCAGTAAGATTTTAAAAATTGTTATTGCCTTTGATAGCCCAATTATTCCGAAAGGCTATATAAAATTACGCCACAATTTTTAGGGGCAGACAAAAATAATAAAATGGTCAAACGAGAAGGGGGAGGGTTGGGTCAAAGGCAAAAAATGGCTAAACGAATAGGATACAATCTATATAGGTATCGTTTTCGAGATTTACAGGACGCTGATTAAAAATATGAAATTTATTTAGTGATCCAAGATGGCGGACGGGAAATCAAAGATGGCGGATGAGAAAATTTAAAAAATCAATATGGGTATCGCATTCGATATTTTAAGGGATGGCGAATCCAAATACAACATCTGTTTCGTGATTCAAGATGGTGGATGGGAAATCAAAGATGGCGGATGGGAAAAAATTTAAAATCAATATGGGTATCGTCTCTGATGATTTAAGGGATGGAGAATCCAAATACAACATCTATTTCGTGATCAAAGATGGCGAATAGGAAATCAAAGATGGCGGACGGGTTTTTGTTAAGTCGATATGGGTATCGTCTCCGATATTTTAAGGAATGGGGAATTCAATATTATATAAAAATCTATGTTTGTTTGTTCAGCATTTATAGACTCTGAAATGATAAGAGATTAAGCGCTAAGTCAATGGTAACTTTGGAAATAGGGCTTGGAAAAAAGGGAATTAAATAAAAACTCTTAAAAAGGCGAAACGGAGTTCGCTGGGTCAGCTAGTTATGATATATATATTTAAATATCAAGATCTCAATTCAATATGCTAAAACGTTTTGTTTGCGTTTTTGAAATATTGGAATACGGATGTCGCCAGAATACGGCCGCACGCGACGAGAATGCAGGGGAGCGCCCCGCAGTAGTGCGCTTCACCTCCTCTGCTTCACCCCCTCAATTACCTAAACATTCGCTTAGGACAGCGCCTTAAGCATACATATAATATTTACATAAGAGGTCTTCGAGTGAAAATTGAAAAATAAAAGTGTGCCACAGTTATCTTTTGTTTCAATTTGTTTTGCCTTCAAATAACACTTCAGCACGTTTGCACTTTTCAAAGTAACGTACGAAATATGTTACTTCAAAAGTTGAGTCCCATCAACAATTCGAGTTTTCTAAGACGTCTGCTGTAAGGGAAACCTTTGGGACTTTTGAAGGCTTAAACAGTTGCTGTTAAGATTTGAATACTTTTAAACTTTCGCGACTTGTACGTGTTAAGATTTGACGCCCAAGCGGGCGGAGACACGCACATAAGAATATAACGATAGGTTTGGCAGGAAGCTTCGTCACCAGTTAACCGGACTATTCAAAGAGTGAAACCGATTCTATAAATGTGTCGCATGAACTCTATAAGTCCTGACAAATGAAATTGATTAATTAACCGGAAATAAAAAAGAAGAAAGTACGGTCATGCGTAAATTTACTTTAATTTTACTTCTATTATCTTCCAATACATCTTCTGTATTCTAGTGCGTATCACTAATTAAAGGGAACTACATTTAAGTGTTGCTACGCGCGCGTTCGTTTGAATACATTTGTTTTCGCACATTATACATATTAAGGCCATCAGTTTCAGTGTAATTTGTGACGTAAGTATAAGGTGTTTGTGTACCTCGTTCTGCTTTAAGCGCCCCTTAAGTGTGTTTGACTTGTGTTCAGTTGTTTGCAGTAGTAGGTAATTTGTCAGAGTTTGTTATATGAGACGAACCTTGAAATAATGGGCCGTTTTCTACCTCCTTGGCTATTTTACATCAGCTTTAATGGCACCGCTTCATAATAAATGACCATTTGGAGTAGACAATGTTACTCTACTGCATAGTTTAACATGTACCGGTTTGACGTAAAATTGAAAATTGTTATCGTCTTCCAGGCATATTGTCAAACTAGATTAAACAAACTAAACTTTAAACTTTCGTGTTCATTTAAATTTCAAGTACCTACCGATATGCGGTAGAGATGTTTCGATTTTTGATCTTCAAACGCGACGTTTTCAGGACACGTTGGCACGTGGAAGTCGATACCAGATTCACAATTTTCACAAATATCAATCAATAGTTCACAATCAATTTACCGTTGCCAGCACTAGATCAGGCGGCGTTCAAAGCGGTTTACTCTATTTAGTTCAATTAATCAATTCACACGAAATGCAAAAAGGTGTGCTCACAATAACTTTTCACAAAATGTTCAATATGTCACAAACCGTGCCGGGAGTCAAAAAAGCGGCAATTTAATTAAGTTAATTACGAGTTGATTCAATTCGCGTTAATTCAAAGGGCGATCAATTTATTTTACGTACGAGTCGACAACGTGGTAATTTCTCAACGCGGGAAGACGGAAGGAAGTGACAGTTCAGTGTGACCATTGTCAGAAATTTTCAATAGACTAAACAAAATGTTACTCAATCGATCTAATCGATTTGACTTATAATAAAAACTAATTCTATTTCAAACACTTCTCAATAAGCCATTTCTTTACAGAGCTTTTAAATTGTCTTAGCGGTAATTCTCTAACTGATTTTGGTAATCTATTGTACACTTGAATAGCCATGCAGCTGCTATTTCTTTTATATAATGTAGTTGACATTTGAGGCAGTGCTAGCTTCGTTGGATCCCTCGATAGAAATTTCTTATTTTCGTTCGCCTTTGTAAATAAGTTTGGGTGTGTTCGAACAAAAATACCAATCTCATAAATATATAAGCAAGTAATAGTGAATATTTTTAATCTTTTAAATAAAGGCCTACAGGAATCCAAAGGGGTTGCACCACATATTGCTCTAATACATTTTTTGGCATATCATAACCTTGCTAATTTCCGTTGAGTTACCCCATAACAGGAGACCATATCTCAATACTGACCCCACATATCCGTGATATGCAGTTACCGCTGTCTTTTCACTAGCAAGTTTACTAAGTCTTTTCAGGGCGTATACAAAACGATTTATGCGATTGCAGACTTGTTTAATGTGAGCTTTCCAGTTACAATGATTGTCAAGCATTATACCCTAAAATTTCATTTTGCTGACCTCTGAAATTTCTTGCCCACCATATTTAACTTCTATGGCAGATTTCGCACTATTGTAGTTATGGAACTGAAGAATTTTTGTTTTTGATAGATTAACCTTTAGATTGTTCGCACTTAGCCATTTCGAAATATTATTAATTGTTTCCTTTATCTGAGTTATTTGGTCGTGGCTTCCCTGATTTTGTGGTATAGCTACTGAAATGTCGTCTGCATACAAGGTACATTTATGGTCAGTGACTTTGGGGATATCGTTAATGTATAACAGGAACAATAGAGATCCCAACACACTGCCCTGAGGAACTCCGAATCGGTTAAATTTATAGCTGGAATAACATGACTGAACTGTCTGTGTTGTGTCAATGCATGAAATTTCTACGCATTGCCTTCTGTCCTTCAAATAGCTCGCTAACCAATCAAGGGTGTTACCTCTAATCCCATAGAGTTCGCATTTACGTAAAAGAATTGTATGGTCAACAAAATCAAACGCGCTCGTCATATCAAAAAATACCACCGACATTGCTTTTCTTCTATCCAGACACTCTGTGACGTTTTTAATTAAATCAAAAGCTGCCATTGCTGTAGATTTATTTTTTTGGAAGCCGTTTTTTTCATCAACTATAATTTTGTGTTTATTCAAAAATATTGTAATACGGGTATGCATTAGCTTTTCATATATTTTTGAAAACACTGGTATGAGGGTGATTGGTCGGTAGTTTTTTAACTCTTCTTTATCATCTTTTTTGTATAATGGTTTGACTATTGAAGTCTTAAGCTTGTCAGGAAAAGTACCTTGCAAAAAAGACACATTTATAAGATGGCAAAGTATTGGCGTTATTTCATTGCAGGTTCTTTTGATAATCTTTGTGGATATGTCATCATAACCGACGGCGCAAGTATCATTTAACGATTTGATGGTTTTTGTAGTTTCACATTCAGTGCAAGGTATTATGAAAATTGTAGAATCGAGTTTATTTATTAGGCTGTAATTTAGGGAAATTGATTTTAGGATATTTGTTTTTCAATATAGAATTTATTAAAGGCGTTTTCAATTGTTATTGGGTCTGTTAAAACATTACCGTCGCAGTTTATTCTTTTTATATCGTGACGGCATGCAATGTATTAGCTAGTTATCTGTTATATTATTCATTGTTGGTCAATAATTTAATATTTTAGAATAGATATGCTACTTTGAGCAATATTATTTATTGCGTAGTGATTTTTTTAAAATCATGTCAATAATAAAGTAACATGTATGTACCTACTCTATAATTAACATACATGGTACTCTATTTTTCATTAATTTACAGATTATTACGTGTAAAACAACAAAATATCGGCCAATTTATGAACATTCGACCACTAAAACATAAAATCAAATATATTTATTTCAGTAAAATTTAACAATATAAATTTAAAAACATAGTGGCATAATTAGGCATTGAAAAAAAAAGACTGTTCAAAAGCATAAAATCTAAAACGCAACTGTTCGAAAAAAGGTTGTGAAGCTCTGAATGTTTGTTTACAAAAAGTCTATCTTCTCGTGGCACCAACTTTAATTTGACTTCTATTGTTCTCACTGACGTTGACACATTGTTTAATTAACAACAGGCAGCGATAGCCTACTGGAGATACCAACGGACTGCTATGCAGAAGGTTCGAATCCACGGTATGCTAGAACGATGATGATGACTTTGTTCAATTAACGATCTAGTCACGATAACATTCCAATATCAGTTTATTTAGGAGAATACCATTTGTGACATGAGTATGACACTGACATTAGATCGAAACTGCATTTTGAACAAATATAGTTAGAAGAATTGAGTCAAAATAAACTGTTAACTGGTGCAGAATAAGACTGCACAGTAGGTAGGTGGGCTTGTGTGTGTTAGGTACCTGCAATGCGAGCTCGTGGGGATCAGCTGAGCTGCGGCGGTTTGTAAGATAATATTCGATTCAAGTGTGCTTTTAATTGCATTGCATAGTACGTTTTAGGTAAATACCTATACCTATGTATTATATTCGTATCATGCTAACGACGGCGCGTCCTAGCTTAAAAATAACCATAATTTTGCCCCCATTAAGAACCTCATACATGGGCTCTGTAAATTCATCGGTCGGTCACCCATCCATACTATGACCGTGATGTCAATTACTTTACCTTAACATATGTAAGTTGTACGAAAATAAACCTGCGATAAAGGCTCTGCAAGCCAATCCCATGGTCACCCATCAAAGATCAAATGCGTCTAACTACTGTACCTGTTTATACTGTATATTGCCACTTGATTTTTGCAGCAAGGTATTATATCTAACGGTCCGTTTCTGTCAGTCTCGCCCAGCCCCTAGTTGACCGCGCTACTATACTAACCAGTAACCACTAGACTCCAGATGTCTCGACTAACACACTAGTTTAATACGTAATACATAAATAAAGTTAAGTACATCAACTTTTCATATTTATAAAAAAAATACGTTGAGAAAAAATAAGGATCAAAAAGCTTTAGCCGCGCTATATACGTTTTGGAATGCAATATTTACGTAAAATGGCGGACGCGGACGCGAGCGACAGGTCCTTCCTCTGAGAGCGCTCAGCGCTGAATGGCGGACATAGCATCGCGCATCGAGTTTTATATGTCTTTTTAAAAAAATCATATTAATTACAAACTAAAAGTTTAGATTGCAATTTTTTATATGACTTAAAATGAATCTTAAGGTTTCTAAATATGTATATATCTTTTTAATAACCACAGTAGTTTTTTAGATATAAATGCAAATTTGCGGGCTAAAATTAAGGAAAATGCACTGTTTTGTTCTCCGATTTTCTTGAAAATTATGAATGAAAGTACAATTTCTTTTTTAGGGACTCGCTTGTATAGCTTTTGCTCGTACAGTTAACATTTACAGAATTATAGAAAGATAAGTTTTCATAGCACTAGCGACCATTAATGCTGGCCTAAACTACCAAAATTACGAAAATGACTTTTTTAAATTCATCCGTTTTAAAATATTTACTATAGTAACCCATATATTTATCTTTAGCACTCTCTTGATAAAGAACTGAACTTTAATATTTTCTATATCTTTTCCATTAATTGTTATTTATCCGTAACGTAATAGAACAATAAAAACCCGCAAAATCGCCTCCGACGGATTAAACGCTCTTAACGATTTACCTTAATACGTTAAGAATAATCATGAGATTGTATTGTTCGCTGATGATACCTCTTTGATTTTTAATATTAAACGACGACAGAGTAACTTTGACGAAGTAAACAATGCACTCTCTAAAGTTGTCAATTGGTTTAATGTTAATAATCTATTACTTAATAATAAGAAAACTAAACTTTTAAAATTTTCAATGCCCAATGTTAAACATATGCCAACCAATGTACAACTTAATGAATCTAGGATTGAGCCCGTCGAGACAACCATGTTTTTAGGTTATATGCTGGACACCAAACTACAATGGGGTCCACATATAGAAAGGCTTTCGGGCAAACTCAGTTCTGCAGCTTATGCAGTTAAGAATATTAGACGCCTCACAGATTTAGAAACAGCTAGAATGGTTTATTTCAGTTACTTTCATAGCTTAATGTCGTATGGGATTCTTCTCTGGGGGAATGCTGCAGACCTAAATACAATATTTGTTCTGCAGAAAAGAGCTGTAAGGGGAATTTATAACCTCAGTCCAAGAGTTTCTCTAAGAGAAAAGTTCAAAGAAATAAACATTCTAACTGTTGTTTCACAATATATTAATGAAAATCTGCTATATGTACATAAAAATATTGTCAAATTTTGTAAAAAATGTGATATACATTCTGTAAATACAAGACACAGGGATAATCTCGTAGTTAATAGAACTCGTCTCCACAAAATAAGTACCTGTTTTATGGGGCAATGTATACGCTTTTGTAACAAGCTCCCTTATAATATAAGATACCTATCTATAAATAAGTTTAAAACTATTGTAAAAGCGAATGTGTTCAAAAGCCTATTATAAAATATCTGTCTATAAAGACGACCAAAACGCTTGGGACTGAGCTGTTCTAATTCGACACACAAAAATAATTGTATTAAATATTTCTTTTTAATGACGTTTCGTAAGTACTTTCAAAGTTTACATGAATTAAAGAAGTATTTCATTTCATTTCAACTGCCAGGCTTGTATATCATAGCTATTTTCATAGTATAATGTCATACGGTATTCTCCTCTGGGGAAATGCTGCCGACATTCAGACCATCTTTGTTCTGCAGAAAAGAGCTATTCGAGCAATTTACAATTTGGATTATGGGGCTTCGTTAAGGAATAAATTCAAGGAAATAAACATTTTAACAGTTGCAAGCCAGTACATTTATTCCAACCTAATATATTTATTCCAAAACAAGGCCTCATACTCAAAGAAAAGTGATATCCACAACTTGAATACTAGAAATAAGAGTAAGCTAGTAGTGCCGGCCGGGTGGCTAGAGAAAATAAAAAAATCTTTTCAAGGCCAATGTGTGCGCTTTTACAATAAAGTGCCAAGCAAAATCCAAAATAATTTTGAATATTGCTTGGCACTTTATTGTAAAAGCTATAACTATAATTTTAATTATTAAAGTAATAGTAAATTCAAAAAGATTATAAAACGTAAACTTTGTCAAAAAGGGTACTATTCAGTGCTAGATTATATTGAAGATAAAAATGCTTGGGATTAATTTGCTCGGTCCCACAGGCTACTTATTTTTGATTAGTGTTAAGTTTCATGTGAGTGTGAGTTGTTGTGTCTTTATTATGCTAGTTAGTACTTTTATATTATTATTAAAAAAGCCCTATTAATTAACAACAACATTATAGACCAACTAGCTCATATACCTATGAAAAATTCAGTGTAGTTACTAAGTTTTAAAATTGCATAGAATCAAGACGTAGAAAAGAGTGGCCCGGAGTTTCTTGCCTGATTCTTCTCACGAGGTTCTACTTTCTGAACAGGCATTTTTTTTTCAATGCTCAGCTATGTTAATATGCATTTAAAGTTACTTTTTTATTTTTTTATTTGTATAACTTTCTGACGTGTCCAAAAAATTTAAACATTTTTATGGAAATAAACATATTTAGTCCGTGTGGTGACGGATTAAGAATACGGAATGTCAACACTCCATATCATCCCGTGGGTGTCGTAAGAGCCGACAGAGGGACCATATTATGCAGAGAACAACACTGTAAGAGAAGGAAAACTTGATACAAACCCTATACCAACCCGTTTGGCCAGCGTGGTATAGTAGGCTAATTCCTCCTTTCAAAGGAGAGGCCTAGTCCAGCAGTGGACTGTCAAAGGCTGATGATGATGAAACATATTTGAGTTTGAGTTTGATATTTTCGCCGCGGGCGGCAAAATGCTCATAGTGCGAGCACGCTAGGGTTAAAAACATTCCGTTATCATTAGAATTTAAAACATCTACCCAAATTTGCTCTACCATTTTCACAAGCCTATAAATGTTTGAAACATAATTTTCCTCTACATAAAATTTACAGACACCAAACCACTTCAAGAGAATTTCAAGAGGTCATTGAAGTACCTAAATTACTATCATCCATCTTCATTTGCGTCTCATTGAGATCTGTACAATACACACCGACAATTTACCTTAAAAATACCAAGATTAAGATGCTTCCAGTTATGGAAAGGGATGGAATATTTCAATGAAATTTTTCTCATGCCGAATGTACGGATGAGCTGTTATGTATGACCCTAGGTTTGCTTCGCCGGTTCCATTATACCAAACTATTGTGGGCTTCAGACAGGCTTATTTTTAAATATTTGTGGTATACATTGTGCTATAAATAATGGAAGTGGGCAGGTTAATGGTAGCGTTGGATTCGCTATCGGGTGACGTGCTTGATATCAAGTAATAACAATAGATAGAATAATAATAATATATTATTAAAGACCGGCAATAGGAATTGTTTAAGAGAAACGTTCGTTTTTACTGACCTTCACAAGTTTTCTTGAGATGGAACTTGAAGCAGAGATCTCAAAGCAGATATTAATCATTTATTGATTTGATTTATACTACGTATTTTTTATAATAACAATATAATATCAACTGATATGAGGTATAACATAAGAACTAAATATTTTATGACGGTCGTATGAAAGTGGTTCAGATATTAAAATTCTAGCCTTAGGCGTACTGAGGCTTTTAATATGTAGAATTGTAGAAGCTTTATGTGAGACGATTACGTGATGGCTCTGAGGTACGACCGACGTCTGAAGAATTTCTTTGAACATTGATTAAGCGGGTGAAGCCTGTCTATTATACTGCGAAAATGGAGCGTGAACATGACTGTGAGATACGTAGGTATGAGTTTGCGCCGAATGATTATTGTGGATGCGGCAGTATCGAGATTGCCCCGAGATATGAGGATGCCCGTAGCAACGTCCGCGTTTTATTTTAGTTCACTCATTGCGGCTCGATCCTTTGAGAATTTCCGCCAAACTCTTGTTAGTTTTATTGTACTTTTTCCTAATTGTTACGCTAATATGATGCCCAGGGAACATACATGCTAATTTTCAGCTTCATGCAAATGATTTGGCTGTGCCGTTGTGTTAGTCATTCTAATGCTTAAAAAGTAAAGCGGGTTAAATATTTCAAACCCAAACGGCCAGAACTGTGGGTGTATTTTAGAAAAATATTTGCCTGGACTGACATAATTATCATCGCAAAACCCTAAATACTGAAGTTAGAAATATATTATTGGGATAGTGAGCTCTTTTTATGACATAGGTACCAACTAAGAAAAGCTTTTTATAAAAAATGTTACGGGGTAAAGCAAAGATAAGGTCAGGTGAAGCCTAGTACGACTGCTGGCAATACGTAGCTATTTGAAATAATATAAAATTCACCACAACTACTTGTAGTTAGACGATGTTGAACAACCGAGTGTTACTTTGTTTCTATTGTGCGACCTTTGTCACTGTATTATAACTCCTAGAATTCTTAACGTGGCAGTAAATCCAAATATAGAATGATAACGTGATAAATCTGATAAGAAAATATGGATTTTTTTACCATTGTTTATGTTAACATACTTCTGCAAATGTTCCAAAGAGAAATCAGAAAAGTGTTTTACCTTGTACTTCAGTAACTATTATTTAAGTTCTATATAATAAAGGGCTAATTTTGAATATTCAATTAACGTAGAAATTGCACGACTCGATTGAACTATTGCGACAAGATTAACGAACTAATCCGAAACATTTTCACCCAATAGTACCTTCTGCACTATACTTGTAGCTAAAATAAGTGCAAAACGATTTCCTTTTCAAAAATGTAAAAAGCGTTGCCGCTCGCAATTCTAGCCAGCATTCCAACTATACGTCTTGCTTTGTTGAAAGTTGACAACTAAAAAGCCATGTCATTAACTGGATGTGGGTTTTACATCCATCAGTTTTGCCCTGCGATTTTTGAACTGGTCATCCTTTTTATCTTTTAGCTGACAAGATAAAACGGTATGAAAAGGATTACCAATGTTTTTAGAAGTCTTAGCATAATTCTTTGCAAATCCAGGCCAGTAAACATTTTTTACTGATAACTCATTGTATATATTACGCATAATATGAAGGTAGGTAATGAGGTAGGTGTTAAAAGTTGCTTGAGTGTCCATTGTTTGAATCCTTGTAAATAACTTGCGAGATAAGGTCTATATAAAATAAAAGTATATGATAATATATGATAATAATCAGGCTTCTAAACGCAATGGTTTGGTAAACCTATGTAATTATTATCTATAATGAAAATTATACAATTAGCACTATAGTGTTTGTAATTTTGCGCAAGTTTGATTGATTGCCCTAGTGCAATGATCTGGTTTCCACTACATCACGACTACGTCGCCATTTGTAGTACTATATATAATTATAGTACCTACTTACTTATAGTATATATAGTTTGTTTGTTTAGTTGAACGCGCTAACCTCAGGGTTAGCGCGTTCAACTAAACAAACAAACACACTTTTTAACTTTATATTTTAGTATAAGATTACTCTAGATATTCATGCTTTAATTTAAGCGCAGGTGTATAGTTTGGCAAAGAAAAACATTAACAATGTTCGAATATGTACGAACTTCAGAAACAGAGGCTAATTGAGTATCTTAGTTAATATTGATAAATTGCGTCTTTTATCTTTTAGTTCTCACAACTGAATTATAAATTAGTCAGTTACTCAAATCGCTGAGCGATTCAATTCAATTAAGATCTCGACTTGCGTATCTTGAAACCTAGGTATAGCACTGCAGAATTTAAAAGATGTTTGTTATTTCATTTCGCTATATTATTGTATATTTTCAAAATTAATAAGGTTATACTTTTTATTTCTAACAACGTTGCTTCCTTAGAATAAACATTGAACGTAGTGATGGCCGGTTTATTTTGACTTTTTGGGTATTGTTGACTGCAAACTGTGTGTATTATGTTGCGAAAATATTTTAGTATTTTCTATTCTCAACAATTATTATGCATTGTTCTATATTATATCTTAATATATAAAATCCTTGCGTTACTGACTGACTGACAAACACGCTACAGCCGAAACTATTGGGCGCAGGAAGCTGAAATTTGGCATGAGTGTTCCTTGGAGACTGTAGGGGTGCACCAAGAAGGGATTTCTCGAAATGCCCACGGGATCGGAAAAAACCGGGTAAATTTAAAAAAACGCAGACGTAGCCGCTGGCGTCCTCTACTATTTGAAAAAATTACGTGTTGTACTTGTAATGTACGGTAATTAAAAATTACCCTTGAAAAATTACGTGCATATTGTCTTTTTAAATTGATAATGGTATTTTCACAGATAAAACCGATGTGAATATTAATACTGTTGAGTGACTGGTTGATTCTTTTGACTGACGCATCGGGGTAGGTACGTCGACACGACATCTTTGGTCGTGAAGTTAATGATTTCGAAGCCATCCAAATAGCCAGATATTTCGACAAGACGACACTTACCCGACTGTTGATGATAATATGGTTGTATGATTATAATCAAGAGGTGCCGCAACCATCATTATTAAAAACCCTCTTTTCAAATATAAAGCTACAACTATAAGGAGATTCAGCCATTTGTAGTTCACATTGTGTTGTTCCGTATGGAAACCGAACCCACAACATTTGGCTCTGTATGAAGCAGCGATCTGCAGTGTTAAGCGCTGCTTCATCCGAACTGTCACATGAATTAACTTATTTGCAGAAATTTCTAATAAAAAAACCAGTACTAGAACAATCTTGACAAAATGTTACCTTGTTCTGAACCCAAAGCAGAATCCGACTAGAGATCACGCCATCAGTCGCTAAGAATCCCCACTACCTTAAGACCAACAATTTGTCCAATCGTTTATAGCTGTTCACGCTCAGGCCAACAATATTCTCTTTTAAACCTAAACACCCTACTTAGTCAATACAAAATTGCAATCATGAACTTCAAGTCACGAGAAGGCACACACGTTCCACAACACTGACCACGAGACTGAAATGAAATGGACATACTCTTCAGAGAATCACCCTTTTCAAGCCAAACGAAAGACAGTATCACCCTGACCTAAGTTAAATGAAAACTAGGTTCAACTGATCAGATCCACGACACACAGCTTTAAGTTATTAAAGAGACCTGTTAGTAATAAACGCGCGGTAAGTACCTACAGTCGTACGAACTTATTAAGTTAAAAAAGGCAATAGCAATCAGATGACTGTTTAATTAAATTAGTTAGATTTTTTCCTGCAGAAGCTTTTAAAGTGAATGAGGATATAATTATTTCCGTGTAACGTTCGCTGATCGGTAAATAATAAAGGTGATTTTATTAATTAAGTTGGGTGAATGGTAGTTTTTTTCGGGTGCTTTGAACTCAAAATGGACGAAAGTAAATGCGTATAAAGCAACTAGCTGTCCCGTGAAATGTTCGGCCGTATAAATTATTCTTAGAACTATTGATGGGTCGCCTGCTGGTTAGCGATTACCGCTGCATATGAACACACGCAACACCAAAGAAGTCACAATGGAAATAGGGACGGGAAAAGGAATAAGAGCAGGAGTGGGATGAAGGTAAAGCAATTGGAGCCTCCAGCCTCTGTGTATATTTGTGCCACTGCGAGTACATTTAGTAAGAGAACATAATTATACTTCATAGATGACTAGGTTAGATTAGTCCATCTTTTTGATAATCGGCGGTGAGGACGTCGACACTCTCATTTCCTTTGTATTATTAAACGTTCAGGCCAAACATTACACGGCGTTGCATTTGAACAATTATTTAACTAAAGTATTTGTTTGATATAATACAATCTTTTAGTAACACGATATTTTGGTACTATTGAAGTAATAAAAATGGCTTGTACAGTTTTATGTATTGTTTGGCATTTATCGAACATGAAGATAGGCATGATCTCATATCCACAGTCTTCTTTAATGGCGCTGATATACCGGAGCATTCACTTGTAACAAAACAGCGAGCATTCACCGTATTTTGATTTGTCGAAAATTTTCACGATCATTCTAGCGAGCACTCTAAATTCAAATAGTCCGTAGAATATAGAAAAATATAGAAATCACACTACAACAGCAGTTTTACCCAATATATTTACTTCAGTTTCACTTATGAATTATTTCTTAACTAAGAGTAAGAAAGATACATAAATAAATGACGTATCTAAATAATAAAATGCAGATTTTAATTTAAACCGATTTAATAAATCACACAAGTGCCTGTTCTTACGTTCAAATTTATTTATCGGAATCGAGAGTTTATCAACATTCTATTCAAATTAATTCTGAAGAAACCAAATCAAGCAAACATTTTATCGATATTTTATCGATATTTATTCTGAGTAAGCCCATCACTAGTCAAGTTAAAATTAGTGACAAACTACGAAGACTCTTCTCTAGATTAAAATCATATGTCAAAAAGAAGTAAATATATGTATAAGTCAAAGTGAAGTATATATGGGTTTAACCGCCAATGTAGCGCCAATTCCATGTATAATCTTTATTCTAAGGCTCGCCCGAATGTTCGTGAGCATGCTCGCTAAAACCCACTCATTTGTTTTGTAACATTCGCGAGAATGCTCATTACATGTGAATGCTCAAGTGTATCAGCGCCTTAACGATTTGTGTATTTTGTACATCGAATCCAGAAGGTAATGTGCCGGCGGTTTCGTCCACGGCTCTGACAGCTTGGATATTTATACACTTTAATACGCAAGTATTTAAGATGAACCAACAACCATACTGCGGCATTTATAATATTTATTATGGCTTTCAATTTAATTAAGAGTATAGTTTAATTCCATACAAAATGCTTAAAATGTATTGTGACTATATACAATCAAAACGTAAAAACAATACCATGCCATGTCTATATGTGTAGTCATGGATGGTCAAAAAGATGAACGAACAACCTCACTGTGGCATTTAAATATATCTTATGGCTTTGTATTGAATTAAGAGCATGGCTATTCCATACAAAATATTTAAAATGTAACGTGGCTAGACACAATCAAAACGTATCAAAAATACGATGCCATGTCTATACGTATAGTCATAGAATGTCAAATAGAACATACTAACCTCACATGAATAAATTACAAAGTCTAAAATAACTTTTTACATAACCAAAAGCACTGAATCCAATTATATGAACAGCTTAAACACTACGCTATTTAATATTAAACACCGTGCAGCGAGATTCATTTTTAATACAAATTGTGTTAAATATATTA
Source organism: Euclidia mi (assembly GCA_944739405.2). Lineage (NCBI taxonomy): Eukaryota > Metazoa > Arthropoda > Insecta > Lepidoptera > Erebidae > Euclidia > Euclidia mi. The sequence continues at coordinate 114,614,027 of OX123183.2, forward strand.
TGTGGGGACTATAGTAAGTTATTGTTCATTGATAGCCTTAGGCTATTTCCTAGTGAAAAACTTTAGCTCTCTTTGCTTAATCACCCTATTAACACAACAGAGGGCGCTGTTCTCAAATTATTGTGCGCTTCGACGGTTAATTTAAACTGTTATCTACTCGTAGTTTAAAGTCACATTGAGTTTTAATTTATATTGCCATGGTATAATTAAAGTTAGAGTTGTAATGAACTCGTTTTCAGTAGAGTTACTGCAGTTAAATGTAATGCTTCTATTTAAATGGTGAGCTTGGTATAGGCAGACTCTTAGTAGTTAGGAATTTGTGATTAGTCGGGCAAACTGCGATTTTACGTAAGGAAAATCTATTGTTAGCTTCATTGACGAATTATTTATTTATTAACTTTATAGACACATAAACGTATAAAGGTGGACTTAATGCCTTAGGCATTTTCTGCCAGCCTACCTTAGATTGGTGCAGAGATTAATGGAAGGTGTATTAAAAAAAAAGTGTAGTTTGACATAAACATAAATATATTTAATAGGTATGATGAACGTATAAATTACATAAAATAAAATCATATGATATATACTTACATACACATACATATTAAACATACATACATAAATAAATATATACCTAAGATATATATAAATGTTACGATACTTCTGCTAACTTTGCCAATAAAAGCTACTTCACTTTTGTCTTAAAGCAATACCTAGTAGTGGACGTCCTGATTTCGAGAGGAAGGTCCTTCGAAAGAAGAATAGCTTGAGTAGGAAAAGATGCGTGGATGAAAGAAGATCTATGTGAAGGACAAAGAAGGAGTAGGTTATTAGATAAACGAAAGTTGCGATCGTGGTTGCTGCATAAGTACTAGAAGTAAGAACTTAAATATTTGGGTGTATCGGGAGACATGAGGATAGAATAGAGAGTAGTGAGAGCACTCAGACTGCGTCTTTGACGAATAGGAAGCCACATCAACTGGGAACGATAAGTAGACATGCGGTTATACTTGCGAAGATTGAAAATAAATCTATTGCAATTATACAATAGTAAATAAATTGACAGATCTAATCACAGCATGGATGGGTTGGATGGTCGGTAGAAGTATAGCCTCCCTCACAGCATATAATAAATAATTAATATATTTCAAAACCTTATTTATTACAAGATCATCATCCCGTTGAATGATAATGATGACTACATTATTGGCAAAACATAAATTCTATTGTATTAAAAAACATTCCGTAATCATTAGAATTTTAAAACATCTACCCAAAATCCCTCTAGCAAACAATTTCACAAGCCTATAAGAGCTCAAAACATATTTTTTCTCTACATATAATTAACAGCCACCAAACAACTTCAATAGAATTTTATAAGGTCATTGAAGTACCTAAATTACTATGATCCATCTTCATTTGTGTCGCATTGAGATCTGTACCATACGCACCGACGACTTTACCTCAAAAATATAAAGATTAAGCTGCTTCCAGTTATGGAATGGTATGGAATATTTCGATGAAATTTTTCTCATGCCGAATGAACGAATGAGCTGTTTTGTATGACCCTAAGTTTGCTTCGCCGGTTCCATTATACCAATCTATTGTGGGTTTCAGATATGCTTATTTCTAATATAAATATTTGTTGTATACATTGTGTTATAAATAATGGAAGTGGGCAGGTTAATGCTAGCGTTGAACTCGCTATCGGGTGATGTGCTTGATATGAAGTAATAACAATAGATATAATAATATAATTATTATATACCGGCAATACGAATTGTTTAAGAGAAGCGTTCGTTTTGGCTGACCTTAAGAAAGCGTTCGTTTTCTTGAGATGGAACTTGAGGAAGAGATCTCAAAGCAGATATTAAACATTTATTGATTTGATTTATACTACGTAGTTTTTGTGTACAACTATTATATTGTGTGACGTGAAATCCACTAAAATTACGTACGTGTCATGATCATCATAGCGGATTCCCAAAGTTGTGTAGGCTGACGCTTGTACCCCCGGAGGGGTAGGCAGAGGTGTAATATTACACCCACATTTCGCCATGAATTTTTAGGTCCCACGTAATAGGGGGCGAGCCTATTGCCGTTACCGGACGCATCACCAGACTCCGTGCTGCTACTGAGAATTCGGAAAAACCCAGTAACACTTTTGTTCTCCAAAATCCCAAAGTATCCAAGACTTTCCAGCCTTGGGACTCGGGACTGATATTTAGTACAAATAGATTTGAAAGCGTATTAGCTATAATTATTCACAAGCATCTCGTGTTAAACATGACATTAACCAATATTGAGTTGAGTGACCGAATTGAACACTATCTGTACCTATTTCTTTCACTACATAATATGATATTATTTTAGTATATTTTAATTTTGCATCACGTATGATAAAAAATGCCAAAATTTCAATAACAAAAAATCAACAGCTATGAGGTATAACGTCATTACTAAATATTTTATGACGGTCGTATAAAAGTGGTTCAGATATTAAAATTCTAGGCGTACTGAGGCTTTTAATATGTAGAATTGTAGAAGCCTTATGTGAGACGATTACGTGACGGCTCTGAGGTATGACCGAGGTCTGAAGAATTTCTTTGAACATCGATTAAGTGAGGTGAAGCCTGTCGTATTATACTGCGAAGAGGGGGGGCGTGACTGTGAGATACATAGGTATGAGTCTATGCCGAATGATTATTGTGGACGCGGCAGTTTCGCGATTGCCCCAAGATATGAAATAATATAAAACTGCAGTTAGACGATGTTGTACAACCGAGTGTTACTTCGTTTTACCTGTGCTATCTTTGTCACTGTTCTGCGCCCTAGCATTCTGAACGTGGCATTAAAATGTGGAATGTGATCAATCTTTAAAAAAATATAAGCCTCAAAGTAAATAACCAATGTTAGTAACAATTTTTTTTTCCAGTTTATAATTATTTTAACACACTTCTGCAAATGCTTGAAAGGGAAATTAGAAAAGTATTTTACATAGTATTCTGTCAACTATTATTAAAGTTACATTTATAATAAAAAACCAATTTAGAACAATCATTTTACGTTGAAATTGCACGACTACATTGAAATGAATAAATAAGATATTTCGACGAGATTATCAAACTAATCCGGAATATTTGCATCCAATAGTACCGTCTGCACTACACCTGTGGCTACAATAAGTAAAACACGATTTCCTTTTCGAGAACGTAAAAACTGTTGCCACTCAGCAATTTTGCCGGCATTCCAAGTATATGTCTTGCTTTGTTGAAAGCTGACAACTAAAAAGCCATGTAACTAACTAGACGTGGGTTTTACATTCATAAGTTTTGCTCTGCAATTTTAATAATAAATGGTCATCCTTTTTATCTTTTAGATTATAAGATAAAATGGTATGAAAGGATTGGCAATGTTTTTTTTTATTTGAATCGTTGCTTAATATAATTCTTTGCAAATCGGTCGAAAGGCCAATAAACAATGTTTTGCTGATAACTCATTGTATGTATTATAAGCATAATACAAAGGATATCTGGTGTTAATAGTTACTTTAGTGTCTATAGTTTGAATTCTATAGAAATCTTCTACTATAGAAATATTTGTTATATCTAATAGCGCATTCCAGGATCTAAAATTGTTACACGTCTTTGTAGTTTTGCCAGCGTCCGTTTGATGTCATCGGTGTTTGTAATTTTGCCAATAAATGGCCGTAGTCCTATGATGTGGTATTCATTTAGTCACCATTTTGTATTTACTGCATACGATTAACATTGGAGACATCCTAAAAACAGGACAGGTTAGAAGTACCTACCCTGAACAGAAGAGCATGCATGAGGAATCTGACGGGAGTGAATGAAGCAAGAGAGATATGTCAGGATCGTTGCAAATGGCGTTCCGTAGTCTCTGCCTACCCCTCCGGGAAACAGGCGTGAGTCTATGTATGTATGATTTACAATGATAAATTACAGTTATTCGTCATTTTTTAAATCCTTTATTAATCCAGTCATTCATGCGTAAAATAAGCGCAGGTGTATAATTTGGCAAAGTTTCTAACGAACTTCAAAAAATAAGTTTAAGAACTATAACCCGACTACGTTAAAAAAGGGTCTGAAAAGGATGAAACAATAAAATAGCTCAGTCAGATATAAAGCTATAGCCGTGGTCGCGGCTATTGTATACCTACCTAATGTGGGTGCCAGAAATACTTAACTTTTATTATATCGTTTTTAAACTTATTTTTTTTATTTAATCCTTTTTCGTATCCCGATGGGGCGTGTAAACTAACCCTGCAATATTTACATTGTCCTAAGAAAAGAAAGAAAGTAAGAAAAATAGGTACCTAACGGAAAGCGTCTTAACCGCGCGAATTTTAAGTAATACCACGTTTTAAACTTATATTTTTACTAAAACAGTATAATACACTACATATTTGTAATGTGCTCACCAATACCTTTCTTTTGATTCTAACACTAATGTAATGATTATCTCAGTTTAGTTTTTTTTTTAGGTAGGAAGTATTAATTCCGTAATAGAAAATTTAGATAAAATTTATATAACCTAATGGAAGGAAAGAGGAACCCACCACGCACCCTCGAATTGACCATCCCAACAATTGCAATAGAAAAAGGTTGACAATATCGAACTCCTCTAAAAGGATAAGGGATATAGGAATGGTATGGGTTCCAGGAAGATACCTGACTTGCAGTATCCCGCTGTATGCGCCGACTATTCTTCGACACGTGTTTCGCCTCTGCACGAGGCATCCTCAGGGACGATGGGCAACGACTGAGCTAATTTATATAGCCTATGTCACCCGGGCTATTATTACAAATCTATTGACGCCCCATTTATTAAAATCGGTTCAGTAGTTTAGGCGCTACGGTGGAACATACAAACATAGACTGCCAAAAACATTACCCTTCCTTTTGGCTTCGCCGTAGTCGGGTAAAAAAACAGAGGTTAATTGAGTATATTTGTTAATATTGATAAATTGCGTCTTTTCTCTTTTAGTTCTCACAACTAAATTTTAAATTAGTCAGTTACTCTAATCTCTGAACAATTCAATTCAATTAAAATCTCGACTTGCGTATCGTGAGACCTAGGTATAGCACTGCAGAATTTAAGAGAGTGATTTATTTCATGACGCTGTAGTATTTTATATCTTCAAAAATAAGGTTATACTTTTATTTCTAGCAACCTTATTTTGTTAGAATAATGAACATTGAACGTTTGATGGCCAGTTTATTTTGACCTTTTGGTTATTGCTGACTGCTAAATGTATTATTTTGCGAAAATATTTTAATATTTTCTCTTCTGAATAATCTAATACTGTTCTATTTTTTAAAAAGCCCCTAAAAATACGTGCATATTTTGACGAAATATAAAAAGTCTTTTCAAATTCAAAATGGTATTTTCATAGATAAAACCGTTATGTAAATATTGCTGTAGTTTCATATAACTGATGACTGACTGAGTGTTTTGTTTTACGCAACGGTGCTACATCTTCGGTCGTGAAGTAAATGTTTTCAACGCTATCCACATCTTCGGTAGACGAAACTTAATCGACTGTAGATTATAAAGAGGTTTTGTGGCTGAAGTTATTTGGTTACTCATTATTAAATGCCCGCTTCTCAAATATAAAGCGACAACTTTACAGAGATTCAGCAATTTCTGGATCTCACGGAGAGTTGTTGTCCCGTATGGAAACCAAACCCTTTCGCAGCAACCCAAAGTGAGTATTGGCGTCTGACATAAGATCTCTCTATCTTTCCTCATCGTAAATAAAGTCCTGTCAATTCACTTTACGAAGTCCTGTTGTACTAAAATCATAAGGGAGTAAATCTTCAGAAGATTACACTGTTAGGATCTGCCACAGGATAACCAGCATCGCCGTGAAAGAAGTCAAATTAAAGCTATATTCAACCGATCAGATCCACGAAATACAGCTTTAAGTAATTAAAGTGACCTGTTAGTAATAAACGCGCGGTAAGTACCTACGTCCTACAGTCGTACGAACTTAATTAGGTAAAAGAGGCAATAGCAATCAGACGACTGTTTAATTTAATTAGATATATTTCTTCTTGCAGAAGCTTTTAAACTAAATGAGGATAAAATAATTTCCGTGTAATGTTCGCTGTTCGGTAATTAGGGTGATTTGCTTAATTTGATTAATCATGTTGAGTGAATTGTAGTTTTACTTCCGGGTGCTTTGAACTGAAAATGGACAAAAGTAAATGTGTGTTCTGCCGTATAAATTATTCGCACAAAACTTAGCACTGTTCCGCATAACCTTAAAAAACAAAGCTGCACTATATTTGAGACCCTTATATACTTCACTAAATCAGCCCGCGGTTACACTCACGTTGTTAAGGGCTACTGCGCGGCACCCGTGGCTCATAGTATAATATTCTATAACTATTAACTTCCTCGATAAATGATTATATATATATATATATATATATATATATATATATATATATATATATATATATATATAGCCTCTCCTTTGAAAGGAGGAATTGGCCTACTATACCACGCTGGCCTAACGGGTCGGTATAGGGGTTGTATCAAGTTTTCCTTCTCTTACAGTGCTGTGTTCTGCATAATATGCTCCCTCTGTCGGCTCTTACGACACCCATGGGATGATATGGGGTGGTGACAATCCGTATTCTTAATCCGTCACCACAACACACGTCGAAAGCTATATAAAGGTCCTTTTTAAATATTAATTTGTACTGTGCATTAGTTAGTATGAAGCATTTTAGATATGGTGAAGTTTTTGGGTATTAGAAATGCGCTGTATGACACAAATATTTTTCAAGTGGACCACTAGAACTCCATCTAATACAGGAAACTATTTTCATTGTTATTACTTTATCAGCAGTATCTTATATTACATTGAAATTTGTAAAAGATTTATGAAATTTTACCAAAAATTATTAAATTTATTTTGAGTGGAAGAGATTCCACTCAAAATTATGTGAACAATACGGGAAGAAAGAACGTCATCGAGTTTATATTTATAAATAAAATGCTCTTCACCCCATTTCGATTAACCGCTCAAAGCGACACCTAATTCAATTCCGTCCACACATTATGATACACAATAAGCAACAAAAAATACAAGGCCCGACAGACGTAAGAAGATAACGAGAGTAATTAAAACGGAGCGATTCGTCGATCCGGAAAGCAATTACATGGACGCGGACAGTACAAATTTGAACAAGTGACAATGGGACCAACGCCTTTTTCCGATAAAGGTCAGCTCCTTTTGATCCCTTGAATTGACAGACTCTTTGTTGAAGCGTTGTGTTGAAGAAGTGTCACGTACGTATACGCCACGTCAAGGTTTTTGGCCTCGGTCTGAATAAAGCCGGAGTACTCTGTGCTGACAATTATTAAATACATTTTTAAAGCCGATGATATAAAGAATATCATACGCGATTATTGTATACTCTGGCTAATAAATATTGTCGTACTCTGGCGTATAAATTAAAACATTTCAACTGACTGTCAAGTAACAACCCATTAAAAGTTTTAAACTTCAGTCACATTTTTGTAGTAAATCTATCAATAGTTCGAAAACTATTCAGTAACCAGTCCGCATAAAGTGTTTATTTGATAAATACTCCCCTTTATTTGAATGATACTTTGAGTTTGTCAATTTATACAGAAAGTTTAGTTCGTGTATTAATAAATTTTCAATTCATGAGATTGGTAAGCTATGTAAATGTATTTGTTTTTTTCAATAATATAATATTTTCTCTTTAACGTGAATTTATTTTATCGGTATGATAAATATTTATTGACATAGATACTTCTTTTATCTTTAATTCGTCCGGAATAGTTTAAAAAAAACATTGATTGTTAAACTCACAGTTGAATTTAAATAAAACCGAAAACACAATTTTCATTTGCTTTAATTTCCTGTGTACCTTAAACTAAATTAAATTAGCTAACGACGGTGTTAAGACGCTTAATTAAGCCTCATAAATCAATTAGATACAATGTAATTAACGTTGGTTTTGAAAACATGTCACCCTTACTGAAACGTTGATGTGTTTACCGCATTCATTACGTCTGGTGTGTTATAAGAATTAATCTTAATTTTGACTTTTAGGAAATTCTCATTAGCATCACGGAGTCTGGTAATGTGCCCGGTACGGTAATAGGCTCGCCCCCTATTACGTGGGACCTAAAATTTCATGGCGAAATGTGGGTGTAATATTACAGCTCTGCCTACCCCTTCGAGGATACAGCCGTGAGACTATAAATAAATAAAATAAATTAATTATGAGCTTTTATAATTGAGGAAATTTCTGTAAAATGGCTGTCTTAATTTGCTTATATTGAGAAGACGATGTCTCAGTTTACTTTCTAGACTTGTGACCGGTCAGTAAACTTACACTCCTTGCTTAAACTGTTGTTGCGGCAGTCATAATGATTTTTTACATTCCTCACATAAGAAATTAATCATGATTAACTTCTAGAAATATACTGGTATAAACTATAGGATATTGATATCCATTTTGGTTGCAAAGGTCAGGTGGCAGTCACCATATGGGTAGAGACATACTTAGAGCGTGAAATACTTAGGCTGAACCTAAGTATGTCACTCTCGAGCGTCCTTACTATCTCCACATACGAAAATCATACCATAACTGCATGGAACGGAGTGTCGTTGCGATGTGAAATATGGATAAACAAGTACTTTATATATATTTAAATATAGTATTTACCTACATATTTATTTGTACGCTTACAACTATCATTTCTTTACTACCAATAATATCTCCATCCAAACGTTTGCCTGGTAGAAATCGCTTTTAGCGATGACACCGCCCATTTTATTGTATCTTATGTGAATTTCCTTAAAATATTTGTATAAGTATTAATAAAGTGTATACTAAATAAATAAATAAACTAATATAGAAAAAGGTAATAATAATATCCCTACTAATACATCTGTATATTTAAAATCCTTGCGTTACTGACAGACAAGCTACATTTGAATTGTTAATTATCGCTTGTCCCGTGCATCGGAGAGCACGTTAAGCCGTCGGTCCCGGTTGTCATGAAGATCTTTGACAGTCGTTACAGGGCGTCAGTACCTTCTAAATAAACTGACACTAGTCTAAACCATGGAATATCGCTATCCCTTCGGGTTGCGGAGGTCAGACAGGCAGTCGCTCCATGGAAAAGCTAATATTTAGCCAAATCCAGTTAGACCAGAAAGCGGACCCCAGGCTGAAACTGGGATAACGCTAAGAGAAAAAAAGAAGAGAAGACTGACAGACAAGCTACAGCCAAAACTATTAGGCGTCGAAAGCTGAAATTTGGCCTGTATGTTCTCGGGGACCGTAGGGGTGCACTAGGAAGGATTTTTCAGAAATTCTCACGGGATTGTGCTATAGAATTAGTGTGCGGACGTAGCTGCGAGCTCGTTCTAGTTATAAATAAGAATTTATAATATGTTAGTATGGATACTATTACCGATTGTATGCACACTGTTAGATTAATACCGAAGAAAATTATTTACCAGTGAACCTTTGGGTGATGCAGAGAAAAAGGTTTTGTACTGCGAGACCAGTTTCTGTATTTAACTATTTCTGTTACAGTTTGCTTGCCCTATGTGCTAACAAACGCACCTGCATTAAATTTTGTAGTCACTTTGGGTTTGGAATAGCAAAACTGCCTTCGGTGCACCTGATATGATGTTGACTTCTGCCCTAAGCGTATAAAACATACTGTAGAAGTACTATCTCTCTAGCATTGTCCACTATTTAATTTGTCATGTATGTACATACAAAGGTTTCTGCTTCTTGCATTTAAGAGATTAGCTCTTGTCGGTGGAGCAATTACCATTCCCTTCGGTTTACTGCCCGTTCTTTGACCTCTTGATATGACCCGACCCCAACTTTTTCATTCAATTGTGCCACATTGTTTTGACGTGGCCGTCTTCTTCCACCTGTTCCTTCAATTTTAACTTCTAATATTATTTTCAAGAAGTTGTCGTGTCGTATTAAGTGGCTAATTATCTTCCCTCTCCGATTTTCTATTATTATTTTGTATTTAAACACAAAGGTTGGCGAGGGTGGCGAAAATAATCGTACCTACCTATTTATCAAAAAGGAAATATACCAAAGCACTACTTAAGTTTTTGTTTCTTTGTAGGTTCATTGACCTCAGTTAACTATTGCTGTGTCCTATCCTAGATAATAAAACAGAATAATTTTACCAAAAATAAGCACAGACTATAAAACAACACTTGCAAAAGCAACGTCAATCGCATTATTCACACTCATTAAATTATTTAGGAATATGCTCTTTGTTAAATGAAGCACGCCTAGCAAACTAAATTAAGACAAAGTGCAGTAATTAACAGCTCTAAGGGCCGGTTGTTTCACCACAATTTAACGCACGCGTAAACGTCAAAAATGGCGCTAACTATCGTCAAACCAAAAATTGCGCTGTTTCACAAAATGACAGCCTTGACGTACGTCAAAAAGTAACGTTTACGTTAACCGGTCCTGGACCCATTGGTTAGCGCCATTTCATTGTAAACATCTGCGTCGAATACTTGTGAAACAGGAAATAAAAACAATGGACTCCCTGGTATATTCGTCTTTATTATACGATAGTTCGTCTGATGAAACAAATGTTGTAGAAAGAAAGAGAAAAGTATTTAAAACACGTATTTATAATCTTAACCTATGGGACGAGCAGGAATTTATTGCAAGATACCGTGTATCCATGGAAATAGTTGTATTATTAACACGTCAAATCGCTTTTTGGAAAACAATATTTCCTTATATTTCTCAATCAAAGATTCAAATCGGTCTTTCTCTAGTTTTGAGAAATTTACTGCACGTTCTCTGTAAAAATAAAATACCACGTGAAATCACAAAGTTACACAAATATGGTGTCTATTAAATTACTTAGGTACTTTGGTGAAAAAGTATCCATATTTATTAAGGAACAACGAACGTATAAAAATATGTGTCAGTTATCTTAATATATAAAACCCTTGCGTTACTGACTGACTGACAGACACGATACAGCCGAAACTATTGGGCACAGGATGCTGAAATTTGGCATGTATGTTCCTTGGGGACTGTAGGGGTGCACTAAGAAGGGATTTCCCGAAATTCCCACGGGATCGGCCAAAACGGGTAAAATTAAAAAAAATGCAGGCGTAGCTGCTGGCGTCCTCTAGTTCAATATAAAATCGGTGTTGTTTGGATTTATTGTTTACAAAATCACAAGCACTCAAAACAAAACAACACAAATAGCCAATTCCCGCCTTTAGATGAAGTTGACCATAAGTTGACGTTAACAGCGCAATGTTCCCATACTACAAAAATCTCCCAACCATTTTTCTTGGGCTAAAGTATTGGTTTATACTGGCAACTCGAATTACTTTGACGATCGTTTTTTTTTGCTGTGAAACAACGCTTTGTATTTTACGTACGTTAAACATGGCACGTAATAGTCAGTATTTAACGTACGTATGTTACGTTAACCAACCATTTGAAACAACCGGCCCTAAGTATTTTTAAAGGATAAGAAATACACCGGTTGAAAATTTTATTCGAAAACCCAGTTTTTCCAAGTAGTAAAAACAAAGTTTTTTTGAAAAAATACTGTTATACTACAGTTCTGTTGACAAACATGGGTTGCTCGTAGAATTTTTGACTTGACTTTTGTCTCGTATCAGCAGTGTTTGTGATGCTCAAGTATTTACTTGAGCTTTTGTGACCACTATAATAATGACTTAATCTGATATTTATTTGCGCGTAAAAAACGTGGATATACTTATTTAAGAGCGCGTAGATATTTGTTGTGACCGCGACCGAAACTAAAAGCAAACTAAAGTAGCAATTATTCAGAAAAACACGTCATGTCAATAGCAAATTAACCCCTTGAGTGTCCTACGGGCACGGTGTGCCCGTAAGAGAAATAGGCCGGTAATGTCCCACGGATACGGTGTGCCCATAAGGATTTGTCTGAACTTCACTCCGGTGCTGTGTTATTGGTTACAATAATAAAAACGTACATCGACTAGTTACAGATTAACCAACATAATGCTATCAATTTTTACCATATTTCCAAGCTTGCAACCAAGAAAAATAATAAAATTGCTAATTTCGGTGCTCAGTTTTCTCCGTGCCGCCATATTGGACTGTGGCGATCAACTAAGTTGAATTTGTGATTATTTTTAAATGTGTTCTCGACGCAAACGTTAAGTGATTGTATTAGTATTATAAATTATGTTATTGACAATTTAGTGAAGTATATGTTTTAAATATTTTTTAGCCAGTTTTAAAATCATTTAGAAAAAAAAAATTGTAACTTTTGTGATGCAATTTTCGGACGCTGGCCGCTAGCCGTCCTCCACTTTTTTAAAATGATTATATGAAAGTATTATTAATTACTTTACTAAATATAGATAAATTTCTCACAAAGTTGTCTTAGAATCCATTGTTAATAAGACATTTCGTATTGTTTTTGCTATAAATAGGTATAAATATGTTTTGTGAGTGAGAAATGTTTTCCGTCGGATCGTCAAAATGGCGCAAATTTTTTGCTGCTATGAATAAATGGTTATAGTGAAGTAATATCGGTAAACTGTGCTAAATTAATGTGTATAACCGTCGCGTCGTCTAGCCGTGTCAATATTAGTGCAGTGAGAAAGGGAATTTCGTGAACAATTTATGTGTATTTTGGAAAAATGTTTCACATGGTGTAAGAAAAAACAAAGTGACCTGCATTTATAAATTACATTTTTTCGACATGAAAAGGCTAAAGGTAAGCTATTTTAATATAATTTTCATATAGAGTTACTTCTGAACTGTATATGGTTTAAAATTTACGTCATATAATTATACCAAACGCGAGAAAATTAAAGTTTTATAGGCTAGGATCTTATAAACGTTATATCCTCAAAATGGCTGGACACTACCGGAGAAAATTCATTTTAGAGCGGGGCATGCGAGGGGTTAACATCTTGAAGAAAGCTGCATGTCTGACAGTTCTTCATCATGTTGTCTAAAAACATGTGAATCCTGCCAACCAGTCCTTGGCCAGCGAGATGGACGATTTTTTATCCCTCTTAAAGTAAAAGGAAGACCATGCCTGAATTGACAGACCACTAATAAACCACTACTACAGTGGTAGGGATGGTTAGGTCTGACGATTATGTATCTTTGTTCTATAGTTTAAAATGAAGCATATTATTTATGGTAGCTTAACGGCAGTACGTTTTAGTAGTCGCGCAATGCGGGTCTTGACCGTTCACATGTCTTCAGACGTCACCCAAGCACGTGCATCCACATCTTATTGGTCAGGATCCGAAGTCCGGTAAACAAAGGCCTACTCTCGTCTTTCTGTTGCATGGGAATGGGTTTGGTTTCAGACACACGAGAAGCCCTCGGTGGCTTGTTTATATATGTTTTGCAAGTCTGGGTCTTATTTGTGTGAGTTATCTTAATGTTTATATGTAGAAAAGATCCACAATGCATGCACAGCGAGACAGTTGTATCATAGGAGTAATCTGATTTTATTTACCGTTACTAAAATTATCAATTTTTTTTATTTGTCGTCTAGTCCGTACACGCCCTAACTCTACAAGGCCTAACTTCACAAACTCTACACCTTAGTCAAAATATGTGGTGGCAATTGCAAAAATGATTGCAATCAATTACGTAAAAACGTATTTTAGTTGTCCAGTCTGTGCCAAGCCTAAGCGGGTAATTAAGTGACCGGCGAAGCCGCCCTAACGAATAATGAGCATTTCTATAAGCTCGTAGGGGCCCTGTATAAACTCATTAATACTTTGATGAATGACGATGAAGACTTCATTTGAAATCCTGTATTATGTTGAAAAGATTTTTCACTGTAGTATGAGATAACATAATAATGTTTATCTGCGTATAGATACATAAAATAGTAAATAGCACTTGCTAATAGTTAAGACTGTCAAAATTTAGTATCGCTAGTATTGAAACGCAATTATGACCCCTTAAATAATCTATATCTATATGCGCCCCAAGTTTCATCAAGCAATAAAATGACAAATTGAACACATTGTTCTATAACCAAGTAACTTATTTTTGCACAAATATTTAGGCAAAAATAAACTATCTGGCGAAACCGTAAACCGCCGTGCCTTTGATAATTTCAATTGAAAAGTATGTACTGTGAAAACATCTAGCCAATCTGATTTCCATCAGACACCCGAATGTGAAAATCAACATAAAGCAATCCATTTGCAATACACATGACTTGGTCACATACATAGACACTCGACTTCTACACCAATTGGAATTGAATTTTCCACTCATTGGTCATCGGCTTTTACCTCATATTCATCAGATAAAAGTACTTTTGAAACACGCACACAAAAAAAACAATTCATCCAATTACATATCAGTCGCCAAGCGAATAAAATATGAACGAAATAAACGTGTAATTGATGACAAACGCAGATAAAACGCAACGGAAAATAATCAAACTAAAACATAAAATAGAAATAAATCCACACAATCCGCGTCAAATCCGGGAACATAGAACGAAATAATTTAAAACGATTTTAATGTTAATTCAAACAGTTTCAGGCGGCATGCGTCCCCGGCAGTTATGCAAATAAAATGTGCTGGCCAAACCGGCGGATTTACTAACCTTATGCTAATCGAACGCGAGAATGTGGGTGCATAGCGCGTAGCTTCCCGCTTTACTTGAATGCAATTTCAGTATGGTTATGATGACTGTTTCAAAATCCGGCAGTTTCGTTTTGTATAATAGTGTAGTGACTTCGTTGTGTTTGGGATATTATTTCTTTATTTAGGTTGCCACTCTTTCAAAAATGGCATTCGTTATATTGGTTTGTGCTAGCTTTTTTCTTATTACCTACCTTTGAGTTACAATTAACTTTTTTATGTTAGTTTTAGAATTTATGATTAATAAATCAGTTCCTAGAAAAGTATGACTTGAAATCTGACTCAAATAGTCATAATCTTGCTCGAAATAAAACGTGTTTTAATTTGAAAATGGGAAGAAAACTGGCTAGCGAAACGTTTAAAGATAAGTAGTTACTTACTACTTCAGTATAATTACCATAAGCTCACATTTGGATGTCTAAGTACTTTTGTGTGACAGTTAATAAAATTATTTTAAACGTTTGAAATTTATAATCCGGTCAAAACATCGAGTAATTAAAAGGTGTTAACATAATTATTTGCTTACCGTGAATATTATGTTGGTAAACGCGAGAAGGTTTATTCATCATATCAGCCAAACGACGTCCACTGCTGGACATTGGCCTCCCCCTAGGTTCTCCACACAGACCGGACTTGAGCCGCCCGCATCCAACCGCCTTTCGCGATCTTGACTAGATCGTCGGTCCACCTTGCGGGGGGCCTACCTCTGCTGCGTCTTCAGGTACGTGGCCGCACCTCCAGAACCTTTCTGCTTGAAGGTTTATTAAATAAACTTAAATTTATGTGTATTCTGAGTAGCGATAAAAACAAAGTAATAATAATTTAACCCTAAAAACAAAATTTTGAAATTCAATTTAAACATTATCTAATTTAAAGTTAAAATATATGAGTCTTTTTAATTAAAACTAAAATTAAGGAGTACAATTATTCACTTTAAGTGCCTTCAACAAACGATATTTTTTATTGTGCCCGTAATAAAATTAATCGTAAAATGCTGCCATATTACCTGTTTTATCGTTTTGTTAGGCACTTTATACTCGTTGAAATGTGGCCTTAACTAATTACAGATGTTGTACTAAGAAGGTTAACATTAAATTTGTAATTATGATGGTGCATCCACACCGCCGTTACTTTTTGTTGAGCAGTAGACGTCTTTCAGCATAATGGATCTGGATGCACCATTAGTGTGAAGGATTACCCTTATGAGATATCATATCCGTATTGTATATTCTTTGGGCCTTTTTACAAAACAAGGTTTAAAAATATAATACCAGGTTTAAAAAATCCTTTTCAAAGAATGCTAGGTAATTGTTTGTTTATTTTTCGTGTGTGTGTGGCCAACTCTAGTGTCGGAGTTTTCAGACCGCCTGAAGGCCTCCGACATGGCCTGACGATTCTTATCCTGATATAAGAACTGGGACTGACAGCTTTACGTGCCCTCCGAAGCACGGTAGCGCTCAGGTGTAAATGCCATACGTGGTCACCCATCCCAGTGGCGAACTGCGCAAGCGTTGCTTAACTCTACCGATCTGTTACCAACGGCAAGCCAAGTCTCGTGAAGGTATGAAGGTAATTATTTACTTTAACACTACATTTATTCCTAAGAATTTTAGTGATAATAATTTATCAAAAATGACTGTGTCTGTAGTCTACATATAGGTAATTAAATTTAGTCAGATGAGATTAGGTTTAAACTTCGATTTATATTTAGACGATGTTTGTAACAAGACGGTTTAAGTTTAGAAAGATAGAAGACACGTATGGTACAGTGGTTTAAACGGCTGCTTCTTGATTTTCCAGTGCTTTGATAGTTCAGTGTTTGGGTTATCACTTGTCACATTACTTTTTGCTACTCACATGATATTGTTGCGAGTCAGAGTCTTCTCTGTGTAATGTTTTAATGTTTGTGTGATGGCTCTCTATAGCATCAGTCCTTTGAAAAGTTATTAAATTACATCAATTAGTCTTTTGCTTGCTTGCTACTTTACAACCAACTTGAAAAAGAAGGAGGTTCTAGGAGGTTGTAGTTTTAATGTTAGTAACCGATACCAACGATTTTTTTTATTTAGAAGGATGTACTGAACATTTAGTCCCATTAAGTTAGAATTCAGTTTTTGTTTAAGTTTCATTTATGATTCAGATTTATGTTGACACATACACATACATACATATCGTCACGCCTTTTATCCCCGAAGGGGTAGGCAGAGGTGTATTTCTACACCCACTTTTCGCCAGATATACTTTAGTCCCACGTAATAAGGGGCGAGCCTATTGCCGTACCGGGCACACTTCCAGACTCCGTGCTGCTACTGCGAATTTCGTGACAGAAAAACCCAATAACACTGCGCGACCCAGTAATCGAACCCGGGACCTCCCGATCCCACGCGCACATTTATGCCGCGAGACCAACGAGGCAGTCATATAGGGTTTGATGTCGAGTTTTCCGTCTCTACGCAAAGATGGTATTTGCATCGTGTTATCCCTTAGTCGCCTCTTACGACACCCATGGGAAGATAGGGGGTGGTGACACTTGTATTCTATGCCGTCAACCACACGGCATTTATGTTGACTTAATATAATATTATTGATGCCGACTACGGTCACCGATTTCAATCGTCCAATAGTGATAATAAAAAATTACAACTAAAACATGCAAAATTGACTATGATTGGGATATTAAATCTATAGGAAAACAATATTCATAGTAGCATGTATTATATGACGTATTCTCTTGTAATTATTTAGTATTTTATTCTCTACCTTAGACCTGCCAAATGCCTCACACCTGCTACGATGATCTCTGCATCCCCAAAAGGTTGACTGGGAGAAAATGCATGTAGGCATTGAATCCGCTTTCTGATTTTTTATTAGCAAGAAGTTTTAAATAAATAAATAAAACCAAAAGTAAAATAGGTAGTATATTTACTTTATTCAAAAGTTTTCAATCTTTAGGTTCTATCTGTAATATCACTCCCCAATAGGCATTGTTATCATAGTAATACAAAATTAAAATATATAATATAAAAGTAAAATAGAAAAATATTTGTATAATTTTACATACTCAGTAATTGAAACGGATTACCGGTGGTTGCTTAGATTGACTCTTAGGGCCATTTCACAATGCTAATAATAAGCCAGCTTTAAATTATATGGCAAATAAAATTTATTTTTATGACTACCTAACCGGAGCCTGGCCATGAGATGCTGTTTTTTATATTAGAAAACCTTTTCTGTTCGGTTGAGAATCACTACAAACTATAAAACAATGTCTGTCTTCTGTCTTGTCAATCTATAGGTTCTATCTGTAATATCACTCCCCAATAGGCATTGTTATCATAGTAATACAAAATTAAAATATATAATATAAAAGTAAAATAGAAAAATATTTGTATAATTTTACATACTCAGTAATTGAAACGGATTACCGGTGGTTGCTTAGATTGACTCTTACGGCCATTTCACAATGCTAATAATAAGCCAGCTTTAATTATATGTCAAATAAAATTTATTTTTATGACTACCTAACCGGAGCCTGGCCATGAGATGCTGTATTTTATATTAGAAAACCTTTTCTGTTGGGTTGAGAATCACTACATACTATAATACAAAGTCTGTCTTCTGTCTGTCTGTCCCTATGTATGCTTAAACGTTTAAAACTACGCAACGGATGAAATCCGTGCGCTTTGTTTTTAATACCTATTTAGAATGATTCAAGTGGAAGATTTATATGTATAATAGATGCACAACACTCCACCCGTGCAACGCCGGGGTGGGTCGCTAGTTTAGTATAAATAGCAATTTTGATGAGCTATAGGCCCTAGCAGGCTCCAGGACACGCAGAAGACTATTGAGAGAGCTGGTGCTGCCCGATCCAGTAAAGTTTGCACACATTCGGACAAAAGTTAGTAGTAGTACACATTTGTCATATCCTGATGTAAATACAGTGGTGTTGATATGCATTTGTAAAAAAAAATCAGGGGTGAATATTCTACTTTACTGGCTTAAAAACTTACTAAAACTTATTTCTTTTTTGTAATCATACATTTTAAAAATCAGTTCGGTGTATTGACCGCGGCCGCCACCCAGCTGATTGCCTCGAGGCCGAATTGCAGGTAACTAACACACACAAGCACACGTACCTACTTTGCAGCCTTATTCTGATTTAGTATTTATGTAATATTCAGTTAAATTAAGGTCCTTAAATTATCGCACACTGTTTGAAATAATTTTAGTGTTATATACTCTGTATATTGTAGTAAAAATTATTTTGCAAATGCAGATCAACGTATTGTGGATAAGTATGTGGCTTATAATATAATAATATGTAGTATAAGAGAAAACACTGATTTACTGCTTTAAATTGTCTTTCGGGATATATACCACGTACCTTTGTTTGGAGTAACCGATATTTCGGCACTGTTGCAAGCGCCATGTTCACGGATGTACTGAGGGTATTGCGGGTGGATGAATGTTACGAGCAAGTATAACGGTCTACCCGCTTTCTTACTCGTTTTTTGCGTACAACACCACTGCCACTGTTTTCACTATCGCACTGTACCCGATCACGACATACTACACTCACTACGTCAGCTCGCGGTTTGAGTTTTTCCGTTTCACGGGTTTTACATAGACGCACCACTGGATGCCAGATACTCGACAGTTGAAACCCATCCTCTCTATTGAAATTATTAAACTTTTTGATTTCAATAGCCTCCCTAACCATTCGAGGTATGTAGTGGCGTTCTGTCGAAAGCACCTGAGGGTTGTGTAACTCAATCCAGTGGTCGGTACCCGAGTCTAAAAGGTGTTGAGCTATGGCTGACTTATGTGGCTCGTTATTTTTGACTGCCCTGATGTGTTCCTTTATCCGGCAAGAGATGGTGCGTTTCGTTTGTCCTATATAGGAACTGCCACAGCTGCAGTCAACTTTGTATACACCTGGCTTTTCTAATGGAAGACTGTCTTTCGGCGTTCTTATATATTGAGACAGTTTCTTAAAAGGAGTGAAAATAGTCTTTACTGAAAGTTTGTTAAGAATATTGGCGATCTTATCTGTCACTCCTTTGACGTACGGTAAGTACGCTGGGTGTCGTTCAACCTTGAAGTCCAGGTGATTTTTAGTATGCCTGGGTGGTCTGATTCGCCTACTGTATCCGTTTTTGTGTAGAACGTCGCTTAAATGCGAAAGTTCCTTACCCAAATGTTCATCGTCACACAAGCTGTATGCCCGGTCGGTAAGCGACGTTATAACGGAATTCAGTTGACGTGGGTGATGATGTGAGTCGGCGTGTAGATAGCGATCTGTGTGTGTTGGCTTTCTGTATACAGAGTGGCTTAATGAACCGTCATCCCGTACGCCAATCATAACATCGAGGAACGCCATTCTTCTGTCCCTTTCGATTTCATAGGTAAAACTCATTTTACTGTGGATGCTGTTTAAATGTGCCAAGTACTCTTGAACCATCTCTTCATCGCCTTCCATAACACAGAAAATGTCTACGTACCGTTTCCAAATTTTTACACTTAATGGGGCAGTAGCAATGGCTTGGTTTTCGAAATGTTCCATCCATAGGTTGGCTACCACTGGAGCTACCGGGCTGCCCATCGCTACGCCATCAATTTGTAGGTAGTACTCACCTCTGTATAAGAAGTAATTCGTGGTCAGGCAATGATGTACCAGGTCGGCATATACCTCAGCAATATGGTCCTCACTGATCCTACGTCTAATTACCTCCATGCAGTCTGTTATAGGTACGTTTGTGAAAAGCGATTCTACGTCGAAACTGACCATCACTTCTTTATCACTAACGTTACTCTGCCGTAGAATCTCAATGAAATGTCGGGAGTCTTTGACATACGATGTTGTTCTACCCACCAATGGTCGCAGGACCTTAGCTACATGTTTAGCTAGTTCATAAGTAGGTGAATCCACTTGACTGACTGTAGGCCGTAAGGGAACGTTGTTTTTGTGCACCTTTGGCAAACCATACAGTTTAGGGGGTAGAACATTACGTGGTCGCAATAAATGGGTCACCGTATCTTCATCGATCGCGTGCTGGCACTCCTTGATCAGCCTTTGGGTACTACGGTTCAATCTAGCGGTCGGGTTATAATTTACCTTTTTATACGTGTTGACGTCACTTAGTGATTGACGCATTTTTTCGTCATATTCACTAACGTTAATGACTACCGTCGCGTTACCTTTGTCAGCTTTTAGGACAAGTACGCTCTCATCTTCACGGAGTTCACGTAATGCGACACGTTCAGCCACGGTAGTGTTAGGCTGAGGAAGCTTTGCTCGACGTAAACAGACAGCAACGTCTTGTCGTAAAACTTCGGCCTCCTCGGACGGTATTTTATTCCGTCGGATAACCTCCTCAACTGTGCCGATCACTTTTTCGTAAGGAACATGACTAGGTGTTGGGGCGAAATTTAACCCTTTCTCTAATATATTGAGTGCAGCTTCCGTCAACGTTTTATCGGATAGATTTATAACTGTGCGTTCAATATTTGACTTTTCTTGGTGGGAGGTAGATGGATTTTGTTTCATCATTAAGAATTCAAACTTACGGTCTTGTTTCAAGGCACTAAGTTCTCGCGAACGCTGTGCCTGTAGATAGGTGATGCGATTACAGTTATCAAAATCATCTATTGTCAACACTTCACTGCACTTCAGATGTATTTTATACAACTCCGCTTGTATTTTGTCAAGTTTATAACGGGTGTTGGCGATCAACTTACGCAATAGTTTAACACTCGCATTACGTAGAATGCCCGCGGAACCGTGAATATCGTTTCGGGGTTTTATTTTGACACAAACCGGAATAATGTCCGCGTCACGACACTTCACTAAAAACACCAACGATTGCCGTAAACATTCACATTTCTTCCGCGCGCGTTCTAGTTGTTTAATTAATTTAACACTTTCCGGCCCGTACCGGTGCACAATATAGGAATTTAAACTTTCGTGGTCATTTAAACTTGCTTTAAATAATAAGTATATATCCCGAAAGACAATTTAAAGCAAGTTTAAATGACCACGAAAGTTTAAATTCCTACACTGATTTACTGCTGTAACCGATTCATTGAACTGGTTGAGACTGATAGTGATAAAATAAATGAACCGTAATGCGAAGTGAGAGTTGAACGCGTAAAAATATAAACGCGTGAAAATTATGAATTGCTGAACGCACACTACGTGAACGCAAGTAAGGACGATATTACATCACACATTAAGTATAAGAAGAAAAATAATTATTAAATTCGAAATTATTAAGATTGGGTTAGGTACCTAGGCAAGACAGCAAGAACTAACTTCTAAAATAAATTTAGATTTATACAGTTCCAAATAATCTCTCAAAATATTTATTTTAATAAATTAAACAGAAATAGCGGTAATAAGAGAAGTTCTGCAATATAATTTAAGTTATTTAAAAAATGAAACATTCTCTTTTTGCTATGAAATAATGGAAAACTGGTCAATTATAAGCCCTTTGAGATTTTTAGCTCTGCATTCCTTTCTCATCGCTTTTATATTGACGCAGTTCCACAACGTTAAGTTTTAATAAAATGTCGGAGCAAAATATAATAAGATTTTTTTTTAAAAGCTTCTCTTTGTTCGCGATTGTCCTCTGAAAGCCTTCGTAGTAATGCTACGATGTAAATCAGTAATGACGCTTTTAAGTATGTCATTTTCAAAGCGAGTGCTTTGAAAATGTCATACATAAAAGCGTAAATATTTAATAGTGCTTTTTTTTTTCGGCGGTAGGTGCTAAAAAAGTTTAGACGCGTTTAAATTGCTCCCCTTTGATTTAATTAATAAAATACTAGTTATAGTACAAGTTTTGCCTTAAGTTTGTATATTAACTATACAACTACTAGTACTTACAGTGGAATACTAATGTAACACAAGCATCACTCAATTTCTACCACCTGCCAGCACATCACATTAATTCACTACCAGCTATTTGAATCACTACATAATGTCACAACTTGAGGACATTCAGTTGGCGCAGAAGAGTTTGGAGGAGTGCTTTGCACGACGAATGGCTGAACTGGAAGGCCAAATTCAGTCTGCGGGGCCTGCCAAAGATACCGTGGCAAAGGTAGCGGAAGAGTTCAGAACGTTCCGAGAACTGATGTTTACCATGCTTGGCCTCCTTCGCAAGCAGATAGATGAATGGTCCAGAATGCTTGATACTATGGAGACACGGCACAGGCGGAAAGATCTCATCTTCCTGGGGATTGCTGAATCAGAGAAGGACAAAGACAACTGCAGGGCCTTGATTCTGGATATCCTTTGCTCTAAAATGTCTATCAAGGATATTGGCGAGAGCTCCATTTCAACTTGCCACAGGCTTGGTGCACCCAGCAAAGAGCGGCACAGGCCTATTTTAGTCCGATTTTCAAGTGTGTATGTCAGGACTGCAGTATGGCGAGCAAAGACCGCGTTGAAGGGCTCGAAGATAGCGGTTAAGGAGTTCCTGACCAAAACTCGACAGTCTCTCTTCGCAGGGGCTCGACAGCATTTTGGGATACGGTCATGCTGGACTCAGGACGGCACTATCGTCGTAAAAGCTCCAGATGGGACACGCTCCAAGATCACCTCCACTAATGACCTGATGCTCTTGATCAATAAACACCCGAAGATAGCAGGTGATACGTGTACCGCAGCAAAGAACGGCGCCGGCGGTGCAAAAACTGTGTCACGCAAGAATTAGCCAAGTGTGTTGTTTTTAAAACTTATATCGCGTTATATCCTTTAACTTCGTATTTACATATTCGTTCAAGTTTTGTGTCAGTGAACTATTATTATTCAACTTTCTTAGACAACATGCGCACGTACATCATCGTTTTTTATTGTTTACCTTCTAGTTGACAGTCAATGACAGATGAC
This sequence comes from Euclidia mi, assembly GCA_944739405.2. NCBI lineage: Eukaryota > Metazoa > Arthropoda > Insecta > Lepidoptera > Erebidae > Euclidia > Euclidia mi. The sequence continues at coordinate 114,637,640 of OX123183.2, forward strand.
TTTATGATTGACAAAACTGACAGCTCGTTTCGTAACATCACAAGTTTTGCGTTTTGTTAGTGCTAAATTGACACAAAACTTCGTAGATATATTTTTTTTTCTTTTGTTTCCTTCCTTTTTGTTTTTAAAACAGTTCGGTAATTTTAGATTTACATTATGTAATTACTCTACTTATTGTGAGTTGGCTGGCGGGTGGTGCGGAGAAGAAACAAATAAACGTAAGTTTAAATTGGTAGCCTTTTAAATATTTTTATAATATATTTATTCTATTTACTTATTTATATATATAAATATATATCTTATTTAATCTTATTACATATAATATCAGTCATATTTGATTATGTCATCAGATGAGTCTTTTCATTCTGCTAATGAGTCTTATCATGATGATAGCTTTTGCTCCACAAGTGATACTTTAGGTGATTGCCTGCAACAGACCTTCGATCAAAGAACAGGTAATTTGATAAATGTTTGCCATATTAACACCCAAAGTGTGCCAAGCCATTATGGTGATCTACTAGAAGCCTTTTCGAATGTCAATGTTCACGCCATCCTGGTTTCAGAGAGTTGGCTCAAACCTCACCTTCCTTCTACCACTTATCCTCTTCCAGGTTTTATTTTAATAAGAAATGATCGTGTTAACAGAAGAGGGGGTGGTGTTGCCATCTACCTCCGCTCTGATTTCCCTTATAAAATCCTGGCTATCTCCTCTTCTGACAGCTCTGCGTCGGCTGAGTACCTTTTCCTTGAGGTTTGGGTCAAAAGAGTCAAAATTGTAATAGGTGTTATTTATTGTCCCCCCTCAGTCGATTACTTCTCCAGTATCGAATCGATACTGGAATCTTTAGGGTCTGAATACGCTCACCACATCATCATGGGCGATTTTAATACAAATCTCCTTGCTCCACAGTCCACTAGATCCTGCAAGCTCCTGCAGATTGTCGAGTCATGTAGTCTCCACATTCTACCATTGCAAGCTACTCATCACAATGTTGATGGGGAGGATACATGGCTTGATCTAATTTGCACCTCTGCTCCTGACCTAGTCTCCAAACATGGTCAAATCCCTGCTCCAGGTTTCTCCCATCACGATCTAATCTTCCTCTCTTACATCCTTAAGCCTCCCCGTCCTCCCTTTAAGGTTCTGCATGTTCGTTGCTTTGGGCGCATGGACGTAGATCAGCTGGAAAAAGATGCAGCTACAATGAATTGGGATCACCTGACCGCTGCTGCAACAATGGATGAAAAGGTCGAGAGCTTCAACAACGCTATTCTCGAGTTATATAATGTTCATGCACCGGTTCGAAAAGTCAAAGTAAAGCGTCCACCTACCCCCTGGATTACGAAGGCGGTTAAAACCGCTATGAGACGCAGGGATTGTGCATTTCGTAAATATAAAAAGCACAAAACAGAGGACTTTTGGTCTCTATATAAAGTTGCAAGAAATCGGTGTAATCAGGTGATACGTAACGCTAAACGCCGCCATATTCTCAGTAATATTAACTCATCCTCCCCTGCCAATATCTGGAAGTTTCTCGGGACTATAGGTATTGGCAAACAGCGCAGTTTTGATCTCCAGTGGACAATTGGTTTGGATGAAATCAATAAACATTTCACCACCTCAAACTATTTGGATCATCCTACTAAGTGTCACACCCTGAATTACTTGCGTAACCTTCCTCGTCTTAACATAGACCCTTTCAAATTTTCTTCAGTGACCCCCGGGGAAATCAAGAAGACTATCCTCTCCATCAAATCCAATGCTACTGGTTGCGATAATATTAGTCGTAAAATGATTGTTCCCATTGTTGATAAATTATTACCAGCTATTACGCACATTATCAACTTTTCCCTCGACACAGGTGCGTTTCCGTTGCTATGGCGAAAAGCCTTAGTAACTCCTTTACCTAAGACCCCTAATCCTTCTCTCCCCAGCCACTTCCGCCCCATATCAATCCTTCCATTTCTCTTCAAGGTGATTGAGGCTTGTGTCCACAGACAACTATCAAAATTTGTCATTCACAATAATCTATTGAACCGATTTCAATCCGGATTCAGACCTGGACACAGCACAGTGACCGCTTTGTTGAAGGTGACTGGAGATGTTAGGGCGGGAATGGAAGACACCAAAGTTACGGTGCTAGCTCTGGTCGATTTCACGAACGCCTTCAACACAGTCAATCACGAAATCCTACTATCCATCCTCTCCAGTCTTCAGATCTCTCCAGAGGCGCTGGAATGGTTCTCCAATTATCTCATGGGACGTCAGCAGTCGGTTCGCCACGATGACTCTTCATCATCATGGTGTAACCTCCAGTCTGGCGTTCCTCAAGGTGGCATTCTTTCTCCATTATTATTTTCTATTTTTATAAATCTCCTGACCCAGAATCTTCAGTGTGCGTATCACTTGTATGCTGACGACTTGCAGCTATATACACAGGCAGGAGTAGACAGCATCGCTTCAGCTATCGATGAGGTAAATCAAGCTCTGTCTGTTATATTTGATTGGTCAGAACGATTTGGTGTTGCTGTGAATCCCGCAAAATGCCAGGCTATTATCATAGGCAGTCAACGCATCATGAGCAAATTTGATCTTTCAGCGCTTCCATCAGTCAAGTATAACCAGACAATAATACCCTTTAGCACAGTTGTTAAAAATCTTGGCTTATACATGGATAGCCACCTCAACTGGCGGGCTCAAGTTACTTCTGTAAGTCAAAGAGTGACAGGATGCTTACGTTTGCTGTACCGCTTAAAGAACTTCCTCCCTTCTAGCACTAAGGTAATGCTCATGCAGACTTTAATCTTCCCTATTATCGACTATGGTGATGTGTGCTATTTCGACCTGAATGCAGACCTCCTCAACAAACTAGACCGGCTTCTTAATAACTGCATTCGATTCGTTTACAACCTTCAAAAATATGATCATGTCTCTGAATACCGCTCCCAACTTAAATGGCTAACTATTCGCCAACGCCGCAGTTTGCGTGCCCTAACTACTCTTTTCTCCTTTCTTAACTCTCCCTCTGTTCCTCTCTACCTAAGTCCTTATCTATAATATTTATGCTCCAATCATGACAAACATTTACGTTCATCTAATAATCGTCTCCTTTTATGTCCGTCCCATGGTTCTGGGCTTGTTAACTCTTCCTTCTTCGTCCAATCTGTCTTATTATGGAACGCACTCCCTCTCGAAATCAGGATGGCTAACAATCGGTTCACTTTTAAACTAAAGGCTCGAGACTTTTTACGGAGCAAAATGGCAGAATAAACGCATATTTACTGTATTTATTCACTTATATATTATTATATATATATTTATAGCAACTAGTTATTCAAATATATGTATTTATACTTATATATACTTAATATATATATATATATATATATATCTATAGTTTAAGTAGTAATTATGTAATATAGTAATTATTGTGTAAATAATTAAAATAGAATAATCATACACCAACCATCAAGTGTCTCTGCACCACCCTAGGTTGACTGGTAGAGAATGCCTAAGGCATTAAGTCCACCTTGTACCACATTGTTTGTGTTGTGCAAAAGTTAAATAAAAAATTAAAAAAAAATTAAATACGAAATATGACTAAACCTAAGTTTAGTGAATTGTAGAAGTACAGTTTCATTGAACTTTAGTTTAGTCATATTTCGTAACTTATACTTTGTATTTGTAGCCGAAACCCACGGTATGTGCTACATTTCGTAACGTATTTCGGAGCACTTACGCTAAGCGTAGCGTTCTTTATTCGTCTACACTTTCAATTCGTAGACTGCCTCTGTGGTCCAGCAGTAGTGTTAGTGACTGCGAATCATGACGTCTCGGGGTGGATTCCCAGGCCGAACAAAAAGTGGTATTGGGTTCTTCTGATAGGAATAATCCAATAGAAGTTCGGATTCAGGGAGTTGGCGGTGTCACACCCCCGTGCCTCGAAAAGCACGTAAAGCCGCTGGACCTGCGCCTAATCTCTCTCCGTTGAGGGATGGAATAGAGTATGCGCACACACTTGTGAACTATAATATGTCCCGCGCAGTTGGCACGTCTCATATATAGATAAACCGCCGGGGCCGAAATCAGTCTGCAGGACATCATCATCATTATTCGGCGTGAGCTACATGAAAGAACTACCCTTACAACTTTACTATGTAACTTAATCATAAGAAACATTTGAGATTGATATACGTAACAATATTGTAAAGTCCAGTTTCTATTAAATAATATGAGGAAATGTGTTCATAAGGAAATGAGTTCATGAGTGTACGTTACTATATTTCAAGCCTTCTGTGGTTAATGATTATGAGTACTAAACATCCATCCGGTTGTTATCTTCGCTTGCCTTGTTAGATCATGGATCAGAAGTACGTTTGCTTCTTGTAGAGAAAATAAAAATATTTCCTTTAAGCACATTTTTTTTATTTTTTTTTACGAGGTGGAAAAGCCCTTCGGATCTCCGACTCTTGGGGGAAATGAAAGCCGGAGTATGTGTTGTTTCCACTAAAAACCACCTCGACTTTCTCATGTACCCATTTGTCGGAGGGTAGGGCATCGCCGAAGCATTCGTCGCCACCCTCCAACGGGCATTGGCCCGCCAGATGGTTAGGCGGGCCCCGAACAAAACCCCCTTGGCGGCGGATTAAGGTGTTGAGCTCCGGCGCCAAAACACCCGGCGGCCGCAGAGGATAGGGAGGACGGCGACGCAATACCGACACGCCTCTCCTCCCGCGACCGCACCCGACTGCGAGGGACAGACAGAACTGTCCCCAGCACCCGCACTACTGAGCCCCCCCACCACGACAAGGAGGAGATCCCACGGGGGGGTTCCTTTAAGCACGTGAGAATACTAAATAAGAATATCCACTTCTATTGAAGTACCTGCTTATATCAAAACAAGGCCCACCGATTTATGCAAACGACCAAAGTTCGGGTTAAGTGCTCACAATCACAAGTTGTATGTAACCTAAGTACAGCAATATATACTGTGAAAGAAACGGATAGACCTCTAACATTGATTAACAGAGCAGAACAAATTCCTAAGCAAAATCACTGGAAGTTTTCCTGAGGAATTATGAGCAAATAATTTTGGTTAAAGAGATACTTTGAAAATGTAGGTCTATTTCAGCTTGACGGAAAAATCCGAATGAAAAAACAAAGGCTGAACCGTGTAGTTTTCACCGAAGATTAGAACACCGGTGTGCTGGTTATGTAACTAAAAGGTTTTGAGAGATATGAACAAGCTTGCATTTTTCAGTGAGTTCGCTTAGAGTTACAGCATCACATAGTTTTATGATAACTGTGCTGTTTTAGAGTATTGATGTATGTGGAATGAAACAGAAAAAGTACCGTTATATTATGATGCACATAATTTGTCAAGAAATCCCCATTTCAACAGATAACTTTAATCTGTTCCTAATTTACATGGATCATCATGACTGTATTCAGAATGATAAATAATTTTTTATAACGTTAAGTATTCATATACTAAATCACACCCCAACCTATTACATATTCCAAATAAGACTCATTTTGCAATGCACAAACACTACTAAAAAAAATGAAGCATATCACTTTCATGTTTGCTATTCCAGAAACCAGGATTCTTAGTACAGAGTATTTTCAGGTATAAATAACTTCCTTAATTTCATATAGCAGTTTGTATAACATTTAATAATATAGTGTTTTATCACAGTATAATAGTAAAATTCGTAGACCTCAGGCCAAGTAATGAATAAAGACACTTCCTGAAATGTCTTTTAACAATATGATTTTCAACATAATACGGATACATTTTGATTCCTCTCTTTTTTTCGCTACCGATCATTTTTCAGTTCGAGGAAAACTTATAACAATCACCGAAGAATAAAACAGCTTGTAACAGGATGTCATGAATTTATATTTATTATATTTTGATACAGTTCTCGCATTTGATTGAATTTCGGTGTAAGGTGTAAGGCGAGTACTTTAACCAATACACCTTATTTGTAGTCAAGGTTCAGTTCTGTAAAAGTTCAGTACTAATAATAATATTCTACCACATACTCACATCATCATTTAGTCCCAAGCTTAGTAGAGCTTGTGTTATGGGAACTAGATAATGGATAAACATACATACCTATATACTTTTCTTGTTTTTGTTAAATACATACATATTATATATAGAAACACCCAGACCAAGACAAACATCCATGTTCATGCACACAAATGTTTGACTTGAGCGGAAATCGAACCCGCGACCGTCGGCGTAGCAGTCACTTACACTGCCGCTGCGCTAACCGGTCGTCAAATTCAAAACGAATTGAAATAACTGTAATTCTGGGACAACCTAGACTCCCGCAGCTAACACATTCGCGCCGTGATTTTTGAGTCCAAAGTAAGCTTCATTTACATTCATGAACTTGGCCCTCTACTGTCGTATACGTCACCACGTACATATATTGCATACTAATATCAGTAATATGTTCATAACCGTTAATATGTTGAATAATTCAGCTGAACCGCCAAACTATTCGTTTAAGAGGTGGATATACGCCGTTGACCTTGCTCGATTTGCGAGTATCGGTGACGTAATAAAAGCCTTAGAAAATAATAAGTAAAGTTATTTGCAAAAATAAGCTGAAGGTTGCCTTGGTGTTTTAATATAAGAGGCTGATTTAATTTAAACAATCTTATGATTGATAGATTAGGAGAAAAAAGGTAATAACTACAAAAACAGAGGTTACTTTGCATATTTTATTCAGATATTTAAAATACTTTTTTTAGGATTTGGGACAGAATAGAAAATGCTTTAAATGATGTAGATTAAGACATATTTTTTTGTTTTTTTTTTCTATAACAATTACGGAGAAAAACGGTTTTAATTTACCCCTAATGACGCCGAATTCACATAATTATGTCCTCGCATTAATAAGAGCGTTGCCAGTTAGGTTCTGTATTCCTTATTATGTAAATAATCATTACGTAATTGGTTCTGGCATAAACGTATGTTAATGTAACCAAAGCTACGCCCATAGTATAGTTGTTAGTGCGTTAGCTATTCTTTTGCAGGGATATATGAGACCGCGTAATAGCAAGAGGCGTAGTTAAAGTGTTCAGTGCTAGGGCTAAAAGCTGTTTATGCATATCACAAGGTTAATATGGGTTTAAGTTGTGTGGAACGTATTAACCCGTGAGAAGGCGCGCTATGAGCATTTTGCTCACGCATCAATTTATTGCTGAAAATTTTAACTTTAGCCATACTGTTGCACTACAAGCTTCACAGTACCTTTCCAAAATTTTATCCCCTTTCCCTTGATGCAACACTCGCGCCAGTCATTGCCACAGTGACTGGGTGGTGATGTGTTTGAGTGCGGTGCTTCGTGAAGCGCGGCATTTTGCTCATCGCGCCCGTGCGCCGTGTAAGTATTTTTTTCTTAGTAAAATAATTTATTTAATTATTTTTTCGTACTAATTGTGCATATTTATTGATTAACTTAGTGGATATATTATTTAAATATTTTATTTGTTTCTTATAGTAAACAAGGTCTACAATGGGTGATCGTCAAGCCCGTCAAAGGAGAAAGGGTGGTTTTGTCCCAAGTGTTGTAAAATCTTAAGACATATCAAACTAAAGGGTGCGCGCAGCTACGGCCGTACATTAACTGTTCCTGACGGATCCCGAGGGAGTGTTGGGAAATACCTTCTTAGTGTACCCCACGGTCTCCAAAGAACAATATGGCAAATTTCAGCTTCTTGCGTCCAGTAGTTTTGGCTGTAGCTTGTCTGTCAGTCAGTCAGTAGCGAAAAAAATGTTTATATAATATATGAAAGAATATATGAAAGATCCCAATGAGTGTATTTTTATGGGCATAATTCTATAACTGAAAATGTTATAGAAGTTAAAAAAATAAAATTTACGCGGTCTTATTTGAGCCAACACCTAAGAAATTACATGTAGAGAATCAAAATATGCATAGGAGCTATGCAAATCAATTGTTGTATCACTAGTAGATACCAGTGTAATTAGGCGCACAATCCTACATTCGCAAAATGACACATTGACGCAAAATGCCACACTTTATAGGAAGTGTGGCAAGCCAAATTAGCAAAATGCGTTTATAAAAAGCAAGCAAAAAGCATGCATTTTGAGCAGTATATCAGTGTTGACTGAGCATGTTAATTTTATGTGCCGTATGTGTTATGAAGGACACATAACTTAAGATCTCATGGAAAATTAAATCATTCCATTTTATTGCGATTTTGTATTTTTTTAGCTTTTTTATGTAAAGTTAGTCAAATATTGAGGCCTAAGTGCAATATTTTTTTAGTTCGCACATAAGACTGCATGTTTTGTTATTCATATAAATAAAACACTTTATTTAATTAAATAAAGACTTCTTATTTATTATAACTTGTAAATTTATACTGAAAATTTAATTAATCTCAAAGAAAACGTCATTTGAAGTAGCGTGAGAGTTTTGCTCACGCGCGCCTGCTCGTGTAACCTTTTAGGGCGCGCCTCATGGGTTAAGAAGTCCAAACAAGTACCGTTCTCGTCTCGTCGCGTTCTGGATTATGTGTGCTCAACCGATTATGCGAAAATGGTTTTCTTTTACGTCATATAGAGTATTTGCCAACGACCATTTAGGTACAATAATCTTAATTTTGAATTCGTAAGCGATTTGTTGAGCGATAAGAAATAATTAGAGTTTAGTTTCGATGTGTTATTTTCACAGCCATTTGAAGACGTTGGTCGTAAATCTCTTTATATTAATTAACTTGGTTTTAAATAAATTAAAAATTAGTCCTATGTTCGTGAGTTTCAAGATATTTTTTACAGCTTCAATACAACAAAACTGATATCAATCACGCAACAAATGCTACACACCAAGGTTTATTTACGAAAGTTAAACTTCGTCGTCAAAAGTAAAATCAGTCCATGGAGAAGCTCACATACCGTACTAAAGACTGTAAATAACAAGAGTTACAATAATTTCAATACAAAACATGTTTTAATATTGTAATAAATCATAGCATGAAAGTTTAAGTTTTTGTATTATGATTTAATTGCAGGATCTACTTTCATTAACAAGAAAAATGAAAGGAAAATATTCCACCAGGTTGTCGCTAAAATATTACCAACGCTAAAAGAATAAATTGTTGCTGCTTATTAATTTATCATTATTGTAATAAACTTAGTGTTATTATGCAAATATGTATAAAGAAAAATTTTGTAAATATGATGTTATTTTTTTAATTCATCAGTAACTGCAAAATAAAGGAGCAACCTAGAATGAGTGAATCCTGACTTTTAGACATTTACCCTTTACTTATGCAAGAACATGGCAATAAGTCTAAAGTGAGACCCAGTTTGTCAACTGTCGATCGGTCCGGTTTTTATGTCACACACAAAAATCGTAAAGCCTCAAACAATAGAGTTGGCACACTCACACAATGAAGAAGAAGCACAAACCATCGAGAAGGCCTATATCCAGCAGAAGATTAGTAGATTAGACAGTAGACTACGGCAGGCTGATGATATTCGTAACCCTAACGAGCAACGATCTTGCTGTATGTGTAACCCCACCTCACCTAAACAGCGACACCTGAGACCAATCAAAATGGTAAAACATTTCATTTCCGATCAAGTCTTTAGAAACCGTGAAATGCAAATACTTCGGCGCGTATTTGTGACGAAAAAGGTTTTCAGTCAACCGTAAAAATCAATATGGAGCCAAAAAGTTTCGTAACATAAAAGTTAAATCCAAATTAGACTGAGGGACTCAGGCAAACTTCGCAGTCTTTCGTCTCCGAAAATGACGTCACTGACTACATCATCATCATCATCATATCAGCCAAACGACGTCCACTGCTGGACATAGGCCTCCCCCAAGGTTCTCCACACAGACCGGTCTTGAGCCGCCAGCATCCAACCTCCTCCCGCGATCTTGACAAGATCGTCGGTCCACCTTGCGGGGGGCCTACCTCTGCTGCGTCGTCGAATGTCGAACGTCCATGTTGTACCTGCTCCTATTCAGGTTGGGAACTCTACGCTCGAAGTTGTCGACAAGTATATCTACCTGGGACAAGTAGTCCAATTAGGTAGGTCCAACTTCGAGAAGGAGGTCAATCGTCGAATCCAACTCGGTTGGGCAGCGTTCGGGAAGCTACGACATATCTTCTCGTCCGATATCCCGCAGTGTCTCAAGACGAAAGTCTTTGACCAGTGTGTGTTGCCAGTGATGACTTACGGATCAGAGACGTGGTCGCTCACTATGGGCCTTATCAGAAGGCTCAAGGTCACTCAGAGGGCGATGGAGAGAGCTATGCTTGGAGTTTCCCTGCGAGATCGAATCAGAAATGAGGAGATCCGCAGTAGAACCAAAGTCGCCGACATAGCTCTCCGGATAGCCAAGCTGAAGTGGCAGTGGGCAGGGCACATAGCTCGAAGAACCGATGGCCGTTGGGGCAGAAAGGTTCTGGAGTGGCGGCCACGTACCGGACGACGCAGCAGAGGTAGGCACTGACTACAGCAAATAAAGAATACCTTCTTAACAGTTTACTTACTTTGTATCCTTATTGTTAAAACAAGACAGAAACAATGTTTGTCACAGCAAAGGTATTTTAGGTTGAGTGTCACCTGTACCTTCACTTGCTCCGTGTAAAAAACCAAGTGAAAGATTTTATTACAGTGCTCTTCGAAATTGCTAGGGAATTGTAACAAAGCTACACTCGAAGAAAGAGAGTTTCTTTTTTTACCTCCTTCGAGAACGTTCAGGATTTATTCGGTGTGTAATTTAAATAAAAATTTAATGGAAACTAGGTTTTGAGTTGAGAATGTACTATTAATTTCGCGTTTCTTGGAAGATATCACTTCGATATAATAAGGTTTTTAAGCTCCTTACTTTGTAAAAAAATGCTATTTTAATTGGCTTATTACATAAGTAACACAGCAACTAATTGGAATAAATTACACTGCTAGGTCTGTAAGAAATACAAGGGTCTTTATAAGTCTACCAAATATTAAACAAATTACCAGCTTAAGCTTCATCAATAAATTTGTTATACGTATTGAAAAAGGTTGTATACCAATAACAGAAAGTAATCAGTTGAAGACCCGAATTCGGATATGAAAACAAATAATTGCTTCCCATCTACCTCAGCCCACTTATTTCCAAAGCCTTACAATTTCGCTTCAACCTTGCCACATACTTTATTTTGATTACCTGAAGGAAAAAGTTCCAGAAATAAAAGTAAAAGAATCCATTGTAACAACAGATTAACAGAACCATAAAGAGGTACGAATGAGTTTAATCACCCCGGTTTTCTTCGAAAATTCATCGGCGGAATTATTCAAACCCTTTCTTTTCAATTTGGCTAATAGCTAAAGAAAAAATTATAGTCTGATATTTCTTTAAGAATCTCTTCGTTTCGATTTTTATTCGAAGTATTTCCACGTGGATTGAGATATAAGAATGAAACAATCTACGGCAACAGGTCGGTTGGGTTATATTTTATATTAAAGCGAAATCACTAAAGGAACATTTCAGAGGAAAATTAAATACATCTATTTATCTATAAATAGCATGGCATTTTAAAATCATGAATTTAGAATATAAAGTTCAATGCTAATTCGTTTTAATTACTATTGCCCGACATGTAAACAAGAAATAAAAATTTAATCTTGCCTTTATTTTGCAATCTAGCACAAAAAACATAAATCCAATCATTAAATATTATTTCCCATTTATTGGTCAATAGTCAGACAGGTCCTTTAAATTATATTTTCCCTAGTTTACACAAATGTTACACACTGAAATCAATTCTACCGCGATATATTGGTTTTAAAGATATTAATCACGATAGGTCCCTAAAAGTTATGAAATAATAATAAATAGGTGTACTATTACATTGATTTATGACAGGTTCTGTAATAATAACATTTCAAACGAGATTTTTTTTCCATTCCACCGACGCGAATGCGCCAGCAAAAATACTATTGTGTGCGTTGCATTTGTCACATAAAATTCACAGGAAACGCCTGACAAACCATCGCAATCGGCGCCCAGTCACAGATTACTAAATAGTTAAATAAATCTATAAGAATAAGAATAATTTATTTCGTAAGAATATGAGTACAAAATAAAGATGGTAATGTTACAAAATAATATTTCCGTCATATTTGACCAGAGTCTGGTGTACAAAATTTAAAAACATGTTATTGTAACGGAATCCTATGGACCCCAGGCTGATTAAAATTTTAGTTTTCTTACTAACTGGGTCTAAAATATAAATTTCAGCCTGGCCCCGCCAAGTAATTTGTGGCCAGGGTTCCCGCGCCCCTTCGCCCGCGCAGGAACTATGCAATTCGTCCCTTCCTCTATATTCCTCTACTGACAGCATTTACCAAACGTAAACGCTTATAATTGAATGAAAGGTGGACATCAAAATACTAAAGACAGCGATACATTAGTATTGGTTTGTCATCACAAAATCACTCTCCATATATTCATGCTTCACATATTGGTACTTGAGTACAAGGCAGCGTATCTCAGAGACGGCAGCTCCAGGGAGACGGAGAACATGATCCAGGTATATTAGTCATATAGTATTATCGGCGCCGAGTATTTCAGCGATATCCAGTGTATAGTATTAAGCGTACAGTAACAGTCTCAGAACTGATGTCACAAAACGCCTCCTTGCCGCAAGTCACAACATTGAAGCCCATACAAACATAGTCAATTAGAACGTATTAAGCCATCGCGCATAGTTTGCAGGGGAGCTCTCGTTACAATCGCCGCTAGATTAGCCGCACGGTCTTACTGCTACCGCGTGACCGACAGGTGGCTCTTCTTTCGCTCTTTAAAACCTTGTCAGCTGCTATGTACTGGCCTGTACGCAGGTTTAGACAGCGATTGTGAAAGTCCTGCATTCTACCACCTGATCGCGAATACGGAGACTCCCATCATACATCGCTCGTCTTTACATCCATCATCAACAAGGTACGAACCACTACTAATGGTACACGCGGTTATTGATAATATAACTATGTACAATATCTCATAGAGAACTTTATATTTAGTCAGCCTGGTATATATATATGGTGTGATATAGACATAGATACACAACAGAGTTATTAATGTTATACAGTTCATGCAATAAATTACAGTAAAGTGAATAACAGACACTCACCGGACTTTTAGCTGCGTCACTGCCAAACTTACCCCTTGCCCTGTGCTGATCACCTTCTCTTGAAGCCGCTCGCCTTGTTCTTCGATATCACTAAGCACTAATTATCGACCAACACCGAACCTCTTACGCGCTAGGCCAGGTCCGATCTCTCTCGCGCCATAAGACCAACTGTCTGAACTACCACGCGAGTCCGTTCCCGAGATCTGCCCTCTTCCGCGTCCTAAGACTCACTGTCCGAGATCCGCCCGGTTCCGCGTCCCAACATTGACTGTCTAAACTACCACGCGAGTCCGTTCCCGCGATCCGCCAACCTCCGCGTCCTAAGATCGACCGTCTAAACCACCACGCTAGAGCGTTCCCGTGATCTGCCCTCTTTCGCGTCGCTACATTGACTGTCTCGTCAAACACCACCAACGCAACGCCTCTCAAATCCTTACTACCTGACAAGGGTCCGTTTTTTATGGTTTGTCCCTTTTTTTATGATACTCAACTATACCGCATGTGAACACTACAGTGCCAATATTTTCTCATATTTCATGGCTATTTCTTTACTCATATGCCTGTCACATAATTCTTATAAATTTGTCAAACGCTTAGAATTTATGAGTTTACTAATAACGTTGGCGCCATCGTAGCGATAAGACAAACACATGTGGAAACAAGTATGCCACCTAAGGACTATTTATTATTATTTAATTTGGTGTAGCCAGCAACACCATTACATTATTATCAAAGAATACGTACAGGATTCAAAATAATTAAATAAATTCATGCATGTCAACGTATTGCTAGTAACATAATTAAATTTGGTCAGTCAAACTAAAATTAAATAATGAGTGTACATTAATAATAATAAAACTAAAATGTCAAATTGTTACAAAATTAAGGATAGATGTCAAAACATAAATTTCAAGTTTAAATAGTGGCATTCAAAAAATCCTTTATACTATAGTAGGTATGCTTTATTATTTAATATTTCCTTAAGTTTCAGTTTAGTTTTAGTTTAGTTTTTTCCATGCTTAAATTTCAGTTTAGTTTTTTCCATGCTTAAAGAAATCATCAAGGTTCATCAATCATATGGGCTAGGTATTTAGGAAACTATTGTAATTAAAATCAGTATGCCCCACCTTCTAAAATAAATTTAAATTTGCACAATGCCGAATAATCTCTCAAAGAATTTCTTTTTTTTTTGTAAATAAACCAAAAATAGCGATAGTAAAAGAAGTTCTGCCATACGATATTAGCAATTTGAAAATGATACATTGCCTTTTTGCTCTGAAGTCATAATCCTTTATTCATTTGGGTCACAATGTGATGCTTATGCACGTCAAAATAATAAATTTTAAAATAATAACTTAAAGATTCTACATTTACATTTACTGCCACGTTCGCAAAGCAAGGGCGTAGAACCATGAGAAAGAACGGGCAATGAAACTCACGGTCACTCTTTTTCATCGCCAGGTTTTGCATAATACACATAATTTACATTTTTCATTGTGAAACAGGAGCATCCACTTCCATTATATATACCTAATAATGCATGCAATCCGCGAAAGTGATCAGAACCATGATGGATATGATGCAGTTAAATATTAAAATTCAATACCAGCCCGCAAGACCGTCATCGACCAGTCATCGCAAGTAGCACCCGTTCACGAGTATGACGCATGTGTCAGCCATCATCCCTCTCGCCATATTAGAGGTCAACATTTTAGTGAGCATGACGACAACGGTATACGAACAGGCAGTAAGAAACAATCTATTGGTACACTGACCATGACCGCCAATTACCTCTATTTTCCAGATCGTTATTATTAACATAAAGTAGTGGAACGCGTGAAGGAATGCAAATGTAGAAAGAATTTTGTGTAGGTGACAAGTGAATAATGATATGATCAGGGATAAATAGTGTTAAACTACATTTAACAAATCATAAAAATATCCGAATCCTGCAAGAATCATGTGTGAAATAATGGAAAACTGACCATTTATAAACTCCTAAGATTTTAAACTTTGTATTCCTTTCTCATCGCTTTAATATTTACGCAGTTCCACAACGTTTAGTTTTTATAAAATGTCGGAGCAAAATATAATAAGATATCTTTTTAAAAGATTCTCATTGTTCGCGATTGTCCTCTGAAAGCCTTTCTTTCCTTTCTAGCTACAATGTAAATCAGTAATGACGCTTTATGTCTGAGATTTTAAAGTACTCTACCATTCATTGAACTTTAGTTTAGTCATATTTCGTAGCTTATAGTATGCATTTAAAGCCGTGTAGCACGGCATTAACTATATTTTGTAGCACATAGTGCAAGCGTAGTAGTGTTTTTTAGTCTTCGAGAGCTACATGAAACAAACAACACTTACAACTTTTCTTCGTAATTTAATCAGATGTCACATGAACAATTTGACATTAATATATAATACGTAACAACATGGCTAAGCCATGATCGTATTAAAATAAGGAAATGAGTTCATGAGTGTATGTTACTATATTTTTAGAAGACTGTGTGAATTGTGTGATTAAGGATTTTGAGTACTAAACATAATAGAATGTATATATCTACTCCTTGTTATTACATTTTACCTTATCAGGTTTCTGAAGGACGTAGTGGCCTTGTAGATAACAAGAAATATTTTCATTAAGCACCTGAGAATAATAAATATGAATACCCACTTCTATTGAAGCACCTGCCTATATCAAAACAACGCCCACCGATTTATGCAAACGACCAAAGTTCGTGTTTAGTGCTCACAATCACAAGTTATATGTTGCCCTAAGTACAGCAATATATACTGTGAAAGAGATAGCTAGATCTCTAACATTGATACAGTGCAGAAGAAATTCCTAAGCAAAATTACCTGGAAGTTTTCCTGAGGAATAAGGAGGAAAGAATTTGGTTAAAGAGATGCTTTGAAAATGTACGTTTATTTTAGGTTGTAGGGCAAAACATCCAACTGAAAAAGCATAGGCTGAACCGTGTAGTTTTTGGCAAATATTAGAATACCTCATCCCGGTGTGCTTGTTATGTGACTAAAAGGTTTTGAGAGATATGAGCAAGCTTGCATTTTTAAGTGAGTTCGTTTGGAGTTACAGCAGCACATAGTTTTATTATTACTATGCTGTTTTTGTTCTAAGTTATTGGTGTGAATGTTGAATGCAACAGAAAAAGTAATGTTATATCATACGCAAATAACATGTCAAAAAATGGCCACATGGCCAACTGTGCCCTATTTACATGGATGGTAATTAGAATACTGATAAAGCTTTATTAGAAATCGTGCTCGTTAATATATTATATGGGAATACAACCAAATTGACAGTAGAGTTACCAAATAAGAGACTAAAAATAGAAGTGGAAAGAGTGCGAGTGAAAAGAAAAATAAAGTCAACCTCATTGGCGACATTCTAAGCGAAACACAAACGAAACGTGTTCAAAGTAAGACTAATATCACAATGCATTTACTTACACTACTAGAATAATAAGGCAGAAATAAAGCCGTATATATCACTTTCATGTATACTATTCCAGAAACTGTCCAGGATTATTAGTACAGTGTATTTTCAGATATAAATAGCTTATATCTTATAGTTTGTATAGCATTTTATAATGGAGTGTAATATAATACTATAAAAAATAAAATGTGGGTGTAATATTTACACCTCTGCCTACCCCTAAAGGGATACAGGCGTGAGACTATAAATAAAATAAATAAAAAATAAAATTCGTAGACCAAGTAATCTATACCTAAATGGTTTTTCTGAAATGTCTTTTTACCATATGATTTTTTACATAATACGGTTACAGTTCCATTCTTCTGCTTATATTTCGTTATCTATCATTTTTTAATTCTCGGAAAACTTACTTCAATGACCGAAAAATTATATAGCTTGTAACAGGATGTAATGAACTCGTATTTAATATCTTTTTAGTAGAGTTCTCGTACTATAAAGAATTTTAGTCTCACGGCAGACTTTAAACATTTCCAAAAGCATTTAAAGAACATGCATAATAATGGAAACAAAAAAATGATATTTCACGCAGTGTTTTTAAAACTGAACTTAACATAATTATGATACACGACGAACTAGCAATGGCAAGACGACCACTTTTACCAATACACCTTACTTATAATTGCATTCAAGCTCAATCAAGCTCAACTCCCGCAGCCAACACATGCGCGCCGTGATTTTTGTGTTCATAGTAAGCAACATTTACATTCACGAACTTGGCCTTCAACTACCGTATACTTAACCATATACATATGAAACATACTAATATCAGTAATATCTTCATAACCTTTTTAAATAATTCAACTAAACCGCCAAACTATACGTTTAATATAAGCGTTTCCAGTGTACTGTATTCCTTATTATGTAAATAATCATTGCGTAGTTGGTGCCGGCATAAACGTATGTTAATGGAACCAAAGCTACGCCCATAGTATAGTAGTTAGAACGTTGCCTATTCTATTGCAGGGATATATGAGACCGCGTAATAGCAGGCGTAGTTACGGCCACAGCCTACTGCGGCAGCGGCAGCGGCAAGCGTTTTCGATGTACATAGCGCGCTTTGCTACGCCGCGGCGACCAATCTCGTCATCGAAATCGCTAGACGGAACCGCCGCCGCTGTAGGCTGTGGCTGGGCCGTTAAAGTAATAGAGCGGCGCTGGGGTTAAAAGCTGTTTATGCATATCACAAGGTTAATATGGGTGTAAGTTGTGTTGAACGTATTAAGAAGTCTAAACAAGTGCCGTTCTCGGTTACGCATTATGTTTGCGCAACTGATTATGAGAGAATGGTTTTCTTTTACATTATTTACAGAATTTGCCACCGAACATCTCATAATAATATATAAAGCAAGAGTTTGTTTGTTTGTTTGCTTATCTCAGGAACTACTGGTCCGATTTGAAAACTTCTTTCAGTCTTAAATAGCCCATATATTATATATAACATGACGCTTTGAGCCACGGGAGCGGAGCAGTAGCCTTACATAACGCGGGAGTAACCGCGGGCTCATCTAGTTAACAATAATTTTCGCGAGACAAATATTTTTTTATTCAAGTCGTGCTTTCATTTCAAATTTGTACTTTAAAGAACAAGAAACTCGTAACTTGGCTTAGTTACGTTTGACGTTTGTAGAAAATCTCGATATCCTGATTATTGTTTGCATGATAAATTTTAAAACGGAATTCTTCTTTGCTTAGCTCTCTCGCAAGAAAATTTAGCATTGTTGTAACAAAACAAAACTGATGTCAATCACACACATAAGTACACGCCAAGGTTTAGTTACAGCGGTGGCGCTACGTTATAGACTGTCGATGATTAGAGTTTCTATAGTAATGTCGCTAAAAACAAGTAAAATTTTTAAATAAATCATAGCATAATTTAGCATTTTATATTATGATTTAATTGCAGCATCCACTTTCATTAACAAGAAAAATGTAAGAAAATATTCCACCAGATTGTCGCTAAAAGATTAACAGCGCGAGAGCTATTTTTATATTGTTTCTGGTCGTCAACTTATTATTATTATTATAAACGTTGAGTTAGAAGGAAAGAAAGAAATAAAGGAAAGAAAATGCGTTTATTTCTATCAGACGAAAGACATGAACAATAACGACAATGTTGAAAAAAGAAAAAGATTACAGTTTAACGGTACAAATCTGTACACGCTTGTCTCTGAGTTATTATGCAATATGCATTAAGCATAAATAGGTAAATAAGACGTGATTTTTTTAATTACGTTTGTAGTAAATGTACAACCTAGTAAGTAGGCCGCCTCTTTGACATTTCCCCGTTAAGTACGCAATAACATAACAACAAACCTAAAGTACGGGTAAAGGACTCAGTGTCCAAACCTAAGACTAAAGAGTTGACACACTCATACGATGAAGAAGAAATGCAAGCAATCGGGGAGGCCTACATCCAGCAGTGGACTAAGGCAATCTGATGATAATTGTGACCCTAACTAGCACAGACCAAGCTGTATGGCGTAACCATACCTTACCTAAAGAGCGACACTGGGGCAAAAATCAGGATAAGGAGCAAAATGGCACATCATTTAATTTTTTATCAGTTTCTGCCTCCGTGGTCCAGTGGAAAGCGTATGCAACTGCTGATCGGAGGTCCCGGGTTCGATTCCCGGGTCGGGCAAAAGTGTAACTGGGTTTTTCGAATTCTCAGTAGCAGCACGGAGTCTGGTGGTGTGCCCGGTAACGGCAATAGGCTTCCCCCCACTATTACGTGGGGCCAAAATATTCATGGCGAAATGTGGGTGTAATATTACGCCTCTGCCTACCCCTTCGGGGATACAGGCGTGAGTCCGTAAATATTTTTTTTTTCTCAGTTTTATTCAAACCGTAAAATGAAGATAGTTCGTCGCGTATTTGTAACGTAAGAAGGCATTCCATCAACCGTAAAAATCAATGTCGCGCCAAAAAGCTGTATAATGTAAAAGTTAAATCCAAATTAGACTGAGGCACGCAGGCAAACTTCGCAGTCTTTCAACTCCGGAAATGACTGACTTAAATACGGACAGCAAATAAAGAATATCTTTTTAACAGTTTACTTACTATGTATCCTTAGTGTTAGAACAAAACAGAAACAAGCTATGTCACAGCAAAGGTATTTTAGGTTGATTGTCAGCTGTACCTTCACTTACTTAGTGTAAAAACCAATGGAAACATTTTATTACAGTACTCTTCGAAATTGCTAGGGAATTGTAACAAAGCACACTCGAAGAAAGAGACAGTTTCTTTATTTTACCTCCTTCGAGAACGTTCAGGATTTATTCGGTGTATAATTTGAATAAAAATGCAATGGCAACTAGGTTAAGTTGAGAATGTACTATTTCTTTCGCGTTCCTAGGAAGATAACACTTTTATATAATAAGCTTTTTAAGCTCCTGCTTTTGTTTTTGGATGGCTTTTTATATATGATGCTTATTAGATTTGTAGTACACCAACTACCTTGGATCAATTACACTTGATAGTTATGTAACAACTGCTAGTATCTTTATAAGTCTACCAAATATGAAGCAAATCACCAGCTTAAGCTTCATCAATGAATGTGTAAGTCATAAGTATTGAAAATAAGAAAATTTGGCCAGTGCGAGTCGGACTCGCGCACAAAGGGTTCCGTACCATCATCTATAAAAGAAAATCACGTTCGTTGTATGTATACTTAAACACTTTATAAGTTTCTACCTGTTTATTAAGGTCCAGTAACAAATTGCTTAAAAATTACGGTTGTTGTATGGGAGCTCCCTTTATTATTTACTTTTTTTAAATTTAATTATACATATTCTGTGAAAATTTAAAGCGTCTATCTGTTACAGTTAGTAATTTTGAGCAAAAAATACGAAAAAAAACACGTTTTTTGTATGGGACCCCCCCTTAATATTTTCATTTTTTTTTATTTTTAGTATTTGTTGTTATAGCGGCAACCGAAATACATAATTTGTGAAAATTTCAGCTTTCTAGCTATCATGGTTTATGAGATACAGCCTGGTGACAGACAGACAGACAGACAGCGGAGGCTTAGTAATAGGGTTCCTTTTTTACCTTTTAGGTACGGAACCCTAAAATTGGCTACCAATGACAGAAATCAATCAGTTGAAGACCCAAATTCGAATATGAAAACAAATGATTGCGTCCCATCCACTTCAGCCCAGTTATTTCCAAAACCTTATAACTTCGTTTCAACCTTGCCATATACTTTATTTTGATTATACCTCAAGGAAAAAGTTTGAGAAATAAAAGTAAAAGAATCCATTGCAATAACAGATTAACAAAACCACAAAGAGGTACGATTGAGTGTAATCATCCCGGTTTTCCTCGAAAATTTATCGGCGGAATTATTGAAACCCTTTCCTTTTAATTTGGCTAATAGCTAAAGAAAAACACATACACAAATATTTTTTAAGAGTATCTTCGCTTCGATTTTTATTCGAAGTATTTCCTCGTGGATTGAGATATAAGAATGAAACAATCTACGGCAAAAGGTCGGTTGGGTAATATTTTATATTCAAGCGAAATCACAGCGAAGAACGGTTCAATGTGGAATTAAGAAGACAAGGAAAATTAAATACACCTATTCATCTACAAATAGCAAGATATTTTTAAAGCATAACTTTAATTTCAGCACAAATTCGTATTATTATTGCCCGATATGTGAACAACAAATTTAAAAATTAATCGTGCTTCTATGCTGGACACTAGCAACAAAATAAATGGCTAGGCGGACAAAGAATCGTTTCAAATACATGTAGCTGTGGTAAAGCTGAATTTACTTGATTTTCGATGTTTGGAAAGCCATCTATTGTATTGTTGTACGTTTTTTTGGAAAATAATTTAGTAATTACTTGGAAAAGATGTCTTGCGAAAAAAATGTTTTGAGATACCAAGAATGTTTACCTTCTGTATATATAAAATTCTTGCGTTACTGACTGACTGACAGACAAGCTACAGCCAAAACCATTGGGTGCATGAAGCTGAAATTTTGCATTTATGTTCCTTGGGTGCCGCAGGGGTGCACTAAGGAGGGATTTTCCAGAATTACCCCGGGATAGGGCAGAAAGGTTAAATAAAATAATATGCGGGTGTAGCTGCGTGCATCCCCTAGTTTCTGATGATATCTTGGAAAAATTCACGTATCGATATTTGTTTCGTTATCACTAAGCATTCAGACGCCTTCCTATGGAGGCCAAGCTACTGATTAATATAACATGTTTTGTCGTTTTGTTAGGCACTTTATACCCGCTGATTACAGATGAGGTTAATATTAATAATTATGACCGTTTGCCCATCCTACATACCATCATCATTATAAATGTGTTAGGCAGCGATAGTCCAACGGAGAGACCAACATACTGCTATGCACGGGGGATCTGCGGTTCGAATCCACAGCGCGCACTTGTGACTTTTCGAAGTTTTTTTTTTTTTTTGTTTCTCTTTATTAACGAGCTGTGTCATATTTGACAACGTCGCTCAATAACATGCTTACATATATATAAACTTATCACATATACCTTATTTCTATAAGTACCAATACATATCATATCACTTATGAATAGCAACAATGACACTATAAAGCTATGTAAGTATATATAATATATATGTCGGCTCTGACCGACAGCACGGCAGCCCCGACCAGCAAATATTACATATTATGTAATACCTACTAATCGAGACCACCACGCCACACCACCAATCAGAGCCGACATATACTTTTAGACTATTTTATACCTAAAATAAACAACTTATATAGTAATCGGGCCCTACTAGATGTTGGCTGGGCTAAGATCTCATTACATACGCCAACATTCGTCATGTTAAAGTTCAGAGCAGCTCTGAAGGCCCCGTTGCGCACACACTCCACGAGGAGATGATAAGTGTCTTCTACTACTTTGCAGTCTGGGCAAAGGGCAACCTCAACCTTTCGCATCAAAAAGGCGAATCTCCTGCATGGAGTGTGTCCGGAACGGAGCCTGCATGCTGTGACTACTTCAGATCTACTCAGGTCACAATTGTCTATCCAAGGTGTTCTTAGCGGGTGCGGCACAATGGTTTTATACCAGATACCTTTCTCCTTAGAACGTAGGTCAAAGTATTCACTCCACCAGTTGTAACAATGGTTTCTAATTAAGTAAATACAATCAGTAAAGTATGGAAGTATGTTCACTGTGTCTCCCTCTGTGCAGGCCTGTTTGGCCAATAGATCAACCTCGTTATTTCCAAAAATGTCGGAATGAGAAGGTATCCACTGTAATATTACAGACTTACGTTCGGCTCTCAACTCTAAAATAAGTTTTAATACGGAGTAGGCTATCGTTGTGCCTCGGATAGCCGAGGTGCAGCGAGCCAGGTGTTGCAAGGAGCTGCGAAAATCGGTAAATATTACAAATTTATCCGATTCAATGGATTTAATGTATGATAAAGCTTCATAAATAGCTATAAGTTCCGCACTCATAATGCACATATTATTTTTAATTTTGAATTTCATACAAGCATTTAATTGACTGTCAAAAATTGCAGCTCCTATCAACTCTCCGTCTTTAGACCCGTCCGTAAACAATTTGTAATATTCACTGTATTTTTTTTCCATAAACTCCTTACATAATTTTTGAATATCTGAGATATTATAAAGGCGTTTGGCAGATGTAATGCTATCAATGTATGGATATACAGTTGATGACATATCAACACTACTCATCCACGTATTTAAAGAGAACATGTCTAACTTATGGCTCGACTGGATGGGCTGTTCCAGCAAGTATTCATGCATATCTAGTAAGATAGGTACCCCCTTACCCCGCCAATATCTATTGCTTTTATGACATATAAGACTTTGCAGTAAATTTATTGTCACACTATTTTCTATAGATTTACACTTTAACCAAAACTTGCCTCCCAAGTATAACCGCCGTACATGCAATGGAGGGAGACATAGCTCACTCTCCATCACATGTATTGGAGTACTTTTGATAAAGCCTCCAATAATCCTCATAGCCTGATTTTGTATTTTATCTAACTTATACAAATTAATTTTGCTACAATTGCCATATAAAAAGCTGCCGTAATCCAATCTACTTCTTACAATAGCTATATATATCCTTCTCAATTGCTTAGGATGGATCCCCCATCCGCATCCAGCTAGTGCCTTAAATACGTTAAGATATTTTGCTACTCTAAATGTTAACTCATTAATGTGTTTAGTCCATCTCAATGATCTGTCTACCCACATCCCCAGATACCTCACATTGTCAACAAGCTCCAACTGCGTACCATTTATGTTTATATCTAGAACCTGTCTATTTATACCCTTTTTAAAAATACACACCTTACTTTTAGCGTGAGATGCTTCTAATGCGAGGTCTGCTATTAAACGAGAGAACCGGTTTAGAGCTAGCTGTAGCGAGTTACGCCCTTGTTCAATTGTTCTACAAGTAGTGTACAAAATAAAATCGTCGGCATATTGTGACACATATACATCTCTTATTAATTTACATATATTTATCGTTGCTATATTGAAAAGCTAAGGAGACAGAGGGTCCCCTTGCCCTAAGCCCCTACTCGTATTTCTGCTTATTATCATGTTGTCAACCGATACTCTTAAAGACCTTTCATTCAAAAACGACCAAAGGTACATACATATACTCGAGCCTACCCCTAGCTCATCCATAATACGAAGTAATGCATTAATATCAACATTGTTGTAGGCGTTATCAATATCTATAAAGCAACCAATAGTGACAAGATTATTAACAAAACCTAATTGAATCCTAGAAATTAAATTAGCAAAATTTTCGAATGTAGACTTTGATTTCCTAAAACCGGTTGTTTCTACGTGTAATAAATTATTGTATTCTAAATACCACTCAAGTCTATTGTTAATTATATTATGGAAAATCTTACAAACACACGACATAAGACATATTGGCCTGAGCGCGGCAGCCGACGATGAATCACGGCCCGGCTTTGGAATTGGTATTACATATATATCACGCCATTGTGAAGGCACATAACCAATGCAAAATATTTTATTATAGATATTGACAAGCATATCCTTACCAATTGTGGGTAAATTTTTAATCATTGAGTATGATATACCATCATACCCAGGTGACGTATCTTTGGATTTAATGCATTTTTCTAACTCGCATAATGTTATCTTGTTCTCTAATTGTTCATTGTAAGAAGAAAATATTGGCCTTTTTGGCCGCACATAGTCAGGTGTTAAGTTTTGAAGAAGATTTTGAGCCATTACTTTATCAACATGCCAGTTCGAATATTTACAACCCTTAAGCCATCTCATTTTTCGCCACATATCATTTACTGTTGACGACTCATTGATAGATGAACAAAAATTGTGCCAACCCTCACTTTTAGCTTTTCGCACCAATCGCTGGCTGTTTCTGGTTTTAATTTTTAGGTTACATAAATTGCTAGGGGTCGGATTCTTCCTAAATTGTTTCAATGCTAACCGACGCTCTGCAATAGATTTAGATAATTCAGGTTTCCAATAGGGCTTTGGGGTAAATTTCTGTAAAGGATCTAGATGAAATTTTATAAAGGGTATATGCATATCAGCTGACTCATTAATAATATTCAGAAACACATCATAGGCCGACTGTAGATCGTGTGGAAGACTAAAATCGATAAGTTTATTACGTATATATTCTTTGTATGAAGCCCAGTTAGCATTCTTATAATTCCTTTTTTTTACATACTGAGGAACGTTATTGTCATAGTACATACTTATCTTAATAACAAGATGATCACTATCTAATGTCTCATTCATACACATCCACTTAAAATATACCGCCACATCAGACGTCGCAATAGAGATATCTGGGGACGATTGATGTAAAACATTATTTACTTACTTAAAATATGTATAACTACCGTCATTTAAGGAAATCAAATTATTATCCATTAATGAATCAAATATTATCTTGCCTCTCGAATCTATCTTATTTGACCAGCTGGGATGGTGGCCGTTAAAATCCCCAAGAAATAATGTTTTTGTGCGAAACATTGAAAATAATTCGTCCCATACGTTTTGTAATATTGGCGGCCGGACATTAGGTGGGCAATATATAGCAACTATATTTTCAACATACCTACAGTTTAAAATTCTAACTCTTAACAACTCAATATTAGGATTAGAAAGGGACATTGGTTGTAATTGCGTTTTGATTGATTTGTGCGTAAAAACAGCTACTCCGCTGTATGAGTCCTCCCTATCGTTCCTATATATATTATAGTTGCTTATTTTAAGCTCAGCTTCCGGATCTAGCCACGTCTCACAAACAACCCCTATATGAATTTTCTCTCGCCATAGGAGCTGCTCAAAATCGATACATTTATTTCTAATACTTCGAGCGTTCCATTGAACAATATTTATATTAAGGCGTTTATTCATACTTAATTATATACTAAAATTAATCTTAAAAGGCAGGTCGCAGAGATACTGTACAATGTTTGTTGTCAACCACTTCATAAATAAAGATACCCCGTGTTTAATCTTAGTCACGTTATTCTCATAGTCGCTCGAAAAAGCAATATCTTTCAACAAATTTAATAATTGTAAAAACGTTAACCCGCCTGCACGCCTCTTCTCTGGTTTCGCCTTTTCTTGACCGCCCGATGGGTTTGTTGTGTTCTCCAGTACCTCCTCCGAACTAGACCCAGATAAATCCATATCTACAGCTGTTTGAAGTTGTTTCTTTTTCTTTTTTTTTAAACTAGGGTTTCTTGAGATACGCGAAGGTAACGCGGGGCTCTGTGGTTCCTCCACTGGATTAGGGGGCGTGGATACAATATCCGCTTGCTGATCGCGGTCCTTAGGTGTCGCGGTCCTTTTCAAGGCAGCTGCATACGTCATGTCATTTGAAGACTCTGATTTCAAAGGCTCTTGTGAAGGCTCCTGGGTGCATGGTGAATTATGAGTCACTTTAGGTGGTAAATTATCTTTCTCTCGAATCGAAGCCACGGGGGCACACATGGCAGCTGCTTTTCTGTAGGTGCAATTGTATTGAGCCATAAAATCTCTAATTGTCTTTTCTCTTCGATATATAGAACATATTCTGTCCAGTGCATGATGACTACCACGACAGTTGACACAGATAAGATATGAAGTTGCTTGGCAATTTGAATGATTTTTTGTACACTTAGGACATACCTCCTTTTTCGCCGGGCATGAGTGAAGACTATGCCCGAATCTCCAGCATCTCGAGCATTGGGTGACTGGAAATACGTATGGTTCTACTTTTACAGTCATGCCATGTATCTTGATACTTTCAGGTAAGGTGGAACCTTTAAATGCCAATCTCACTGTTTCACTTTCAATCCATGTAGTACTCTCCGCACTCCGCCGTTTCAGACGCTTTGCCGCCAGTAATTCACAAGGGCTCGAAACAGTTTCCAAAACCTCCTTCTCAGTCAACTCCAACTCCACGTCTCTGATGATACCATACGACACACTTACTTCTAAAGGCTTATGGCATCTCCAGCCCAGGTCTTGTAATTCCTTCGATGAAATTAAGCGCTCTGAACTTTCGATATCTTCAAACTGCAACAGCACCTTATAGGGGTTAATATACTTAACCCTTGAAAAATCAGTTATATTGTGCTCCATTAGTAACTTCGCCAACGCAAATTGCTTAGGCAACTTCTCACCGCAAGTAACTGTGATGTCAATTTTATTTCTCTTTCTCTTTCCATCCCTTCCGACCAAAATCCATTCTTCTTCCTGATTCACCTCTCGTCCTCTTTTTGGTCTATCTAATGGTGGCTCCGGCGCCGCGGTTTCCACTTGCAGTATCTGGCTCCACTCATTGTTAACATTGGTTGTACTAATCATTTCATGATCATTCGCCTCTTCATCTACCCCGTACTCTTTATCACTATTTTGAATTATAATATTATTAACAACATCATCCTCACTCAAATCTAAGTCTTCGGACATCGTTAATAAGGCGCTAAATCACTAGCGCCTGGCACTCAACCGTACATTAAGCGCAGGTACGTGTAATCACATCCGCGTACACGGCTCAACTCATTTTCAATCTTAAATCTAAAAGCATAACTGTATCAGTAAAGTTAATCAAAACACTAACATAAATAAAGAGTGATAACAAAATGTTCATACACATAGACTGATATTTGTTAATAGGTATATAACGTTGAATGTGCTTTAAAAATAAACATCGTGTCACATTATTTCGGTGCCATTGTAAATATTTAAAAGGCGATGTGCCCCTGACTTCCGCTGTTAGTATCATGACGAGATAAAGCCTATACCATTATTTTCATGTTTATGAGATGTTTCCGTCATATCTGACAGTTATAAATCACTTTTTATCAAACATCTACCGCAGACCCGTTGATAAAATTACGACGAAAAAAATATGCGAATTTTATTTTTAATATTCCCATTTTTCGACATTATGACGGAATATATGGTCCCGCATACGGTTTTTGAAAGCTTCCGAACTGGGAGAAGTAATGTAGTGAAACTCCTGGGGGATTTGCGAAGCATTTATGGTTATGACAGTTGATGGTACCAGGTATCCATTACCAGCGCCATTTTCGTATATCGTCCTTATTCTGTTATGTTTTTCGTATGAGTATTTAAGGCCGATGGGAGCCGTTGCCGCAATTGAGTAGCGGTTTGATGTGGTGTTTTTGTGTTATGCATGTAAAATTGATAGTATTTTTCGTGTAATGATAAAAGGCAATGTACACGCTTTTAGTAAATGGTCTCGGTTGTGATGTTTTTTCAGTAGTATCAGGTAATATAATCTGTCTCCTTGACTTAATATTATATTTGAAGCTAAATGATAAATAGATTTAATCTCGCGCGACTTGTATATATTATTTGATATTTGTTAGCAGTTTCTAATGGTCTTATAAGTGTCTAACGGCGCTTGTACACGGTAAGAAAATACGCCGGGCCTATGCAAGAATTCGTGTCGTAACTAGAAAAGAACTGCAGGCTTAGCCAAGACGTCTTTCTGCAAACGCTAACGCAAAAAAATGTATGGAGTGAACGCAAAGTCACGTGATATAATCAAACAAATAGAAAAGTCGTAGCCAAATACACAACGCATAAAAAGCATTCGCATCGATAGAATAAACTCATCGTTTCTGCGATGTCAACCGCAAAATGGTAGCCAAGTTGCCAATTTCGGCCAAAACTAACGCTATTAGCGTCGATTGCGCACGGATAACAATCGAATGATAGAACCCTGCAGAAAACGCAAAAAAGAATCCCACAGACGGTCAGCCTGTACTCGGCCTAGAGCTCCTTGTTAGGGCCTCGCTAAATCACTATGCCCAAAACATTGTTTAGCTATTTCAGACGCAAAGGGCCCATTTAATACAGCAAGGGGCCACTTAAGTGTTCGCCAAGTAAGTTGATTATCGCGATTCACGTCATTGTTTATGTTTCAAATTCCTTAGAGAGTCAAAGTTCTTAAGTAATAAATATTATTTAAGCTTTAAAAAACTCTAAATGTTTAAGAATATATATAATTATATAAAACTTAACACGAATAAACAAATCTTCTGGTTCGAACGTTTATTTCACTAGCATAAATATTTACATTACCTTGATATTTGACGCGCTTGACGCTTCAAACAACGCAAGGCATGTACTAATAACCATGTTGTGTCGCAGAATGTGCGTGTGACACTAACGCGTGGTGTTGGCTACCAATTTTGCGTTTTCTTCGATTGCAAACGCGTTTGCGTTTGAAATCGGAGAAAGGCGATGGAAACGATACGTTTGAGTTTTGGCTAAGCCTACTGTGTACACTGCTCGCAGCGGTGCACGAAAAAAATCTTGTCTGCCCAAGACACGACGCGGCGAACGTTGTTGCGGAGCGGTGGGGGGCGGAGTAGTAGGGTTCACACAGCCAGCCAGGTAAGTAGTGATCTGTGGCTAGTTTTTGTTGTGCGTTTGGTGTGGACGTGTATTGCAGCGTAGAGTACAAAATGGCTGATGAGTTACTTACAACTTTAGTAGAAGGACAACCGCTATTGTTGGAGAAAACTACAACAACTTATTTTCATGCAAAAATAATTCACAATCATTTCCTCTCCCAAACTCATTTTTCTCTTGAATAATTGGATGAACCCAGTAAAGTCTCTTGTTTTTTGTTTCCTTTTTCATTTTGTTATAATAATAATATGCAATTATCATTATTTTTTGCTTTGTAGTTAACATTTTTATAAATAAACGAAAGTGAATATCAGACTTGTTATTACTTGCGCACCCTACTCCCCGACTGACAACTGCACGAAAAAAATCTTGTCGCGTACACGTTCCGATTTGTCTTGGCTGCAGAAAACACGAAAATTTTCGTGTGTAGAACAGACAAAATTCTTGTCGTGTACTCGAAGAATTTGTCTTGTCTGCCGCAGACACGGTCAATTTTTTTTAACGTGTACAAGCGCTCTAACTGTGACTATAGCTGATGTAAGCTAGGCGAAAACGGGTATAAAGAAGTATTATTTATACTCTGAAAACAAGTATCTACGCGATTACAATCCGTCCATGAATATCATAGCATATACTATAAAATGATACTGCTCCTTTTTATCGAGTACTAAATGCCTGCAGCTATCGCCTCACATTTTATTTCAATTTGACCGTTTCGCTATGCTATGCTATGCTACGCTATGCCACGCTATGCTATGCTATGATTTGCTATGCTACGCTATGCTATGCTATGCTAAGCTCCGCTACGCTACACTATACTATACTACACTTCCGCTTTGTATATGGATGACATTGCCTGTAGTGTCATATCCGCTCCGCTAGCAATTTGGCTTTGTGAAGAGCTCATTCAGCTTTTCAAGCGAGGCCAGTTTGATCTTGTCAAATGGACAAGCAACTCTAAGGAGGTTCTCACACGCATACCAGAGTCTCATAAAGCTTCTCCAGATATTGAGTTTGAGAAGTCTGTACCGCGTAAAGTTCTCGGTTTACGCTGGGACAAATCCTGTGATAGTTTTCGGTTTGACGTCTCACCGCCAGGTGATAAGTGCACCAAACGCACTATGCTGTCCACAGTGGCGCGACTATGGGACATAATGGGTTTTGTGGCTTCCACAATTTTTTACGCCAATCTCTTGATCAAGGAACTTTGGCTATCAAAGTGTGAGTGGGATGAAACACCCCCTGACCATATTGTCGCCGCTTGGGGCCAGTTTTGTATTTAGCTTACCGCGCTCAATCAAATTACTATTCCGCGTCATCTTGGGTTGGTAGATGGATGTACCATCAACTTAATAGGTTTCGCTGACGCCAGCGAGCGTGCTTACGGCGGAGTCGTATATTTGCAAGTTCGCATTGGTTCTAACTACTCGGTGCAGTTAGTTTGTGCCAAGCTAAAGCTTGGCTTTGTATTTTTACATGCTTAACATCGCGCGCTACGTATATTGAAGTTGCGACAGATTTAAGCACGGTGTCATTCCTTGCAGCCCTTAAACGATATCTCTCACGGCGCGGCCCTATACATTAATAATTTTCCCAAATCGACTAGGAACATTCGGTTCGCCGAAACAGACCGAAAAATTATATAGCTTGTAAAAGGATGTAATGAATTCGTATTTAATATCTTTGTAGTAGAGTTCTCGTACTATAAAGAATTTTAGTCTCACGGCAGACTTTAAACATTTCTAAAAGCATATAAAGAACATGCATAATAATGGAAACAAAAAAATGATATATCACGCAGTGTTCTTTAAACTGAACTAAACATATGATACACGACGCACTGGCAGTGGCAAGACGACCACTTTTACCAATACACCTTACTTATAGTCGCATTCAAGCTCATTCAAGCTCAACTCCCGCAGCCAACACATGCGCGCCGTGATTTTTGTGTTCAGAGCAAGCAACATTTACATTCATGAACTTGGCCTTCAACTATCGTATACTTAACCATATACATATAAAACATACTAATATCAGTAATATCTTCATAACCTTCTTAAATATTTCAACTTAACCGCCAAACTATACGTTTAATATAAGCGTTTCCAGTTAGTTTCTGTATTCCTTATTATGTAAATAATCATTGGGTAGTTGGTGCCGCCATAAACGTATGTTAATATAACCAAAGATACGCCCATATTATAGTAGTTAAAACGTTGCCTATTCTATTGCAGGGATATATGAGACCGCGTTATAGCAAGAGGCGTAGTTACGGCCACAGCCTACTGCGGTGGCGGCAGCGGCAAGCGTTTTCGATGTACATAGTGCGCTTTGCTACGCCGCGGCGACCAATGTCGTCATCGAAATCGCTAGACGGTACCGCCGCCGCTGTAGGCTGTGGCTGGGCCGTTAAAGTAATAGCGCGGTGCTAGGGTTAAAAGCTGTTTATGCATATCACAAGGTTAATATGGGTCTAAGTTGTGTGGAACGTATTAAGAAGTCCAAACAAATGCCGTTCTCGGTTACGCATTATGTTTGCGCAACTGATTATAAGAGAATGGTTTTCTTTTACATTATTTACAGAATTTGCCACCAAACATCTCATATATAAAGCAAGAGTTTGTTTGCTTGTTTGCTTATCTCAGGAACTACTGGTCCGATTTGAAAACTTCTTTCAGTCTTAGATAGCCCATTTATTATATATAACCGCGGGCTCATCTAGTTAACAATAATTTTCGCGAGACAAATATTTTTTAATTCAGGTCGTGCTTTCATTTCAAAGGAGAAATACCAAAGACGGCCTGTAGCGGCCAGAAAGTTGTGAATCGTTAAAATTAAACATATAATTTTTTAAATTTATACATCTTTTTCGTTTCTTGATAGAGCTTCGGTGAAAAATTTTAGTTTTTAAAGATTATTATTTTGAATAGGCTATGGTAATAGCGGATAAATATCTTATGTTGCCAGCATTAAAAATAAAATGAAGTATGGTAGGCAGAAATTCTTTTAAGGAAATAATATAAGGAAATAATATATTTATTATTATATTAGAAAACAATATCTTTTATTTACTTTATAAATATATTTGTAAAAAGAATCAAGAAATATATATTTTATTATATACTCCATAATTATTGATCGGTAAAAATGGTTTTGTTTTTTATTCGATAGTATAAATATATTTTCAAACCATTTGCAACACATTTTTATCTGTTATATCATTCGTGTTGCTACTGCGCATCGTGAATATTTTGCTCTGATTTATTGGTGTTTTCGTACGGTTTTAATTGTAATGTAATTGAATATAA
The DNA here is from genome assembly GCA_944739405.2 of Euclidia mi. Lineage (NCBI taxonomy): Eukaryota > Metazoa > Arthropoda > Insecta > Lepidoptera > Erebidae > Euclidia > Euclidia mi. The sequence continues at coordinate 114,670,576 of OX123183.2, forward strand.
ATTCAATAATAATGATCACTACCTTCTACTCATGCCAAGAATATGCAGCGGTGTTTGTGATTGTGGTTAGTTTTGTAGGACGAGTATAGTACGAGGTTCCCTAGTACACAGGTGATTATTCATTATTATTGGCCTCTCCTTATGTACATTTTGTTCTATATGACACAAAGACATTACTTTATTTACATTTAGGTATTATATTTATGTTAAAACTCAATTTTGAGGTATATTTAGTTGTGGATTAATTTCCAATTCAAATATCTCGTATCTTGTATCCACCAAGCGTTATATAAAAAAAATATATACAAGGTAATAGAGTAGTCATTTATCTTCAAAACAGACATGGTTTCGTGTTTGTCCTTGCCAGGACCATAATGTATGGCCAAATTGTACATCTCCTTTGTACTTAAAAGAACAAGAAACTCGTAACTGGGTTTAGTTACATTTGACGTTCTCAATATCCTGATTATTGTTTGCATAATAAATTTTAAAACGAAATTCTTCTTTGCTTAGCTTTCGCCCAAGAAAATTTACCATTGTTGTAACAAAACAAAACTGATGTCAATCACACACATAAGTACACGCCAAGGTTTAGTTACAGCGGTGGCGCTACGTTATAGACTGTCGATGAAAAGAGTTTATATAATAATGTCGCTAAAACAAGTAAAAATTTTTAATAAATCATAGCATAAAAGCTTTAGCATTTTATATTATGATTTAATTGCAGCATCCACTTTCATTAACAAGAAAAATGTAAGAAAATATTCCACCAGATTGTCGCTAAAAGATTAACAGCGCGAGAGCTATTTTTATATTGTTTCTGGTCGTCAACTTATTATTATTATTATAAACGTTGAGTTAGAAAGAAAGAAAGAAATAAAAGAAAGAAAATGCGTTTATTTCTATCAGATGAAAGACATGAACAATAACGACAATGTTGAAAAAAGAAAAAGATTACAGTTTAACGGTACAAATCTGTACACGCCTGTCACTGAGTTATTATGCAAATATGCATTAAGCATAAATAGGTAAATAAGACGTGATTTTTTAAATAACGTTAGTAGCGGCAATACCAAATGAGCAACCTGGTAAGTAGGTCGCCTCTTTGACATTTCTCCTTTACGTACGCAATAACATAACAATAAATATAAAGTACGGGTAAAGGACTCAGTGTCAAAACCTAGGACTAAAGAGTTGACATACACACACGATGAAGAAGAAATGCAAACAATCGGGGAGGCCTTCATCCAGCAGTGGACTAGGGCAATCTGATGATAATTTTGACCCTAACTAGCACAGACCAAGCTGTATGGCGTAACCATACCTTACCTAAAGAGCGACACCTGGGGCAAAAATCAGGATAAGGAGCAAAATGGCACATCATTTCATTTAATTTTTTTATCAGTCTCTGCTTCCGTGGTCGAGTGGAAAGCGTATACGACTGCTGATCGGAGGTCCCGGGTTCGATTCCCGGGTCGGGCAAAAGTGTTACTGGGTTTTTCTAATTCTCAGTAGCAGCAGCACGGAGTCTGGTGATGTGCCCGGTAACGGCAATAGGCTCGCCCCCTATTACGTGGGACCTAAATATTCATGGTGAAATGTGGGTGTAATATTACGCCTCTGCCTACCCCTTCGGGGATACAGGCGTGAGTTTATAAATAAATATTATTTTTTATCAGTTTTATTCAAACCGTAAAATGAAAATACTTTGTCGCGTATTTGTAACGTAAGAAGGCATTCAATCAACCGTAAAAATCAATATCGCGCCGAAAAGCTGTATAATATAAAAGTTAAATCCAAATTAGACTGAGGCACGCAGGCAAACTTCGCAGTCTTTCAACTCCGGAAGTGAAATCACTGACTTAAATACGGACAGCAAATAAAGAATACCTTTCTAACAGTTTACTTACTTTGTATCCTTAGTGTTAGAACAAAACAGAAACAATTTATGTCACAGCAAAGTATTTTAGGTTGATTGTCAGCTGTACCTTCACTTACTTAGTGTAAAAAACCAATGGAAATATTTTATTACAGTGCTCTTCGAAATTGCTAGGGAATTGTAACAAAGCTACACTCGAAAAAAGAGACAGTTTCTTTATTTTACCTCCTTCGAGAACGTTCAGGATTTATTCGGTGTATAATTTGAATAAAAATGCAATGGCAACTAGGTTTTAAGTTGAGAATGTACTATTTATTTAGCGTTTCTAGGAAGATTACACTTTTATATAATAAGCTTTTTAAGCTCCTGCTTTTGTCTTGGGATGGCTATTTATATATTATGCTTATTAGATTTGTAGTAAACCAACTACCTTGGATCAATTACACTTGATAGTTGTGTAACAACTGCTAGTATCTTTATAAGTCTACCAAATATGAAGCAATTTACCAGCTTAAGCTTCATCAATGAATGTGTAAGTATTGAAAAAAAATGGCTACCAATCACAGAAAGCAATCAGTTGAAGACCCAAATTCGAATATGAAAACAAATGATTGCGTCCCATCCACTTCAGCCCAGTTATTTCCAAAACCTTATTACTTCGTTTCAACCTTGCCACATACTTTATTTTGATTATACCTCAAGGAAAAAGTTTGAGAAATAAAAGTAAAAGAATCCATTGCAACAACAGATTAACAAAACCACAAAGAGGTACGATTGAGTGTAATCATCCCGGTTTTCCTCGAAAATTTATCGGCGGAATTATTCAAACCCTTTCCTTTTAATTTGGCTAATAGCTAAAGAAAAACACATAGACAGATATATTTTTTAAAGTCTCTTCGCTTCGATTTTTATTCGAAGTATTTCCACGTGGATTGAGATATAAGAATGAAACAATCTACGGCAAAAGGTCGGTTGGGTAATATTTTATATTCAAGCGAAATCACAGCGAAGGACGGTTGAACGTGGAATTAAGAAGACAAGAAAAATTTAATACACCTTATTCATCTATAAATAGCAAGATATTTTTAAAGCATGACTTTAAGTTCAGCACAAATTCTTATTATTATTGCCCGATATGTGAACAACAAATTTAAAAATTATTCTTGCTTCTATGCTGGACACTAGCAACAAAACAAATGGCTAGGTAGACATAGAATCGTTTCAAATACATGTAGCTGTGGTAAAGCTGAATTTACTTGAATTTCGATGTTTGGTAAGCCATCTATTGTATTGTTGTACGTTTTTGGGAAAACAATTTGGTAATTACTTGGAAAAGATGTCTTGCGATAAAAATGTTTTGAGATACTAAGAATGTTTATCTTCTGTATATATAAAATTCTTGCGTTACTGACTGACTGACAGACAAGCTACAGCAAAAACCATTGGGCGCATGAAGCTGAAATCTTGCATTTATATTCTTTGGGTGCCGCAGGGGTGCACTAAGGAGGGATTTTCCAGAATTACCCCGGGATAGGGCAGAAAGGTTAAATAAAATAATGTGCGGGTGTAGCTGCGTGCATCCCCTATTTTCTGATAATATCTTGGGAAAATTCACGTATCGATATTTGTTTCGTTATCACTAAGCATTCAGACGCCTTCCTATGGAGGCCAAGCTACTGATTAATATAACATGTTTTGTCGTTTTGTTAGGCACTTTATACCCGCTGATTACAGATGAGGTTAACATTAATAATTATGACCGTTTGCCCATCCCACATACCATCATAATTATAAATGTGTTAGGCAGCGATAGTCCAGCGGAGAGACCAACAGACTGCTACGCAGGGGGGATCTGCGGTTCGAATCCACGGCGCGCACTTGTGACTTTTCGAAGTTATGTGCATATTAAATTGTTATTTAGCGCTTGCTAAACGGTGAAGGAAAACATCGTGAGGAAACCTGCATGTCTCAAAATTCTCCATAACGTCTCGATAGACATGTGAAGTCTGCCAATCCACTTAACCAGCGTGCTGGACTATAGCCTTATCCTTCTCAAAGTAAGAAGAGGCCCTTGCCCATTAGTGGGACAGTTTATATACAGGGTCAGCCATTGTCATTTCACATCTTGATAAAATTACTAGTAGTACAAATTTAGTCATAGTCTCTTGTAAATATAACGATAAGTATATATAAATGGGCTTATGATAGTATAAGAGAAAACAATGATTTACGGCTATAACAGATTCATTCAACTGGTTGAGGCTGATAGTGCTAAAATAAATGAACCGTAATGCGAACTAAGTTTTAAACGCGTAAGCTTAAAACGTGAAAATATGAATTGCTGAACGCGTACAACGCGAACGCAAGTAAAGGAGTCACTACATAAAACTTAAGAATAAAAATTACTTAAATAAATCCATGCTTAAAGAAATCATCAAGGTATCCTCATATGGGCTAGGTATTTAGAAAACTATTGTAATTAAAATCATTATGACCTAACAACTAAAATAAATTTATATTTGCACAATGCCAAATAATCTCTCAAAACTTTTTTTTAGAAATAAACCCAAAATAACGGCAATAAAAGAAGTTCTGCCATACGATATAAGCAATTTGAAAATGAGACATTCGTTTTGGCTATGAAATAATGGAAAACTGGCCATTTATAAGCCCCTTAAAGTTTTTAGCTTTGCATTCCTTTCTCATCGCTTTTGTATTGAAGCAGTTCCAAAACGTTTAGTTTTAATAAAATGCCGGAGCAAAATATACTAAGATATCTTTTTAAAAGCTTTTTGTTCGCGATTGTCCTCTGAAAGCCTATATAATGCTACGATATAAATCAGTAATGACGATTTTATGTATGACATTTTCAATGCACTCTACTATTCATTGAACTTTGCTTTAGTCATTTTTCGTAGCTTATAGTATGCATTTTTAGCCGAGTGTCACGGCATGTGCTAAATTTCATAGTGTATTATGTTCTATATTTGTCGAGCGCTACATGAAACAACTACACTTACAACTTTACTATGTAACTTAATCACAGTCATGAAACAGTTTCACATTGATGTATGTAACAACATTGTAAAACCATATTCGTACTAAATAATATGAGGAAATGAGTTCATAAGGTAATGAGTTCACGAGTATGTTACTTTATTTTTAGCCATCTGTGTGGTTAATGATTTTAAGTACTAAACATGACAGTACATACGTACTGTCATGTTTAGTACTTAAAATCATTAACGACATCTCTAGTCAGGTTGCTATGATAACTTACTTTTAAAGATCAGAAAGACGTACGGATCTTATAGAGAAAATAACATATTTTCTTTAAGCACCTGAGAATACTAAATATATATATATTTTTTATATGGAAATAGGCGGCAAATGAGTAGACGGATTGCCTGATGGTAAGCAATTACCGCCGCCCATGGACACAAGCAACACCACAGGACTCACAAGTGCGTTGCCGCCCCTTTGGGTTGGGAAAAGGGATAGGATAAGGAGTGGGATGAGGGAGAAGGAATGGGGATAGGGCCTCCGGCACTCTCACTCACCGAACGAAACGCAACAGTTTAGGTACTGATACTTTACGTCGATTTTCTGTGAGAGGGTAGTACTTCCCCGGTCGAGCCGGCCCATTCATGCTGAAATCAGCAAAGCTCTATATGAATGCCCACTTCTATTGAAGCACTTGCCTATATCAAAACAACGCACACCGATTTATGCAAACGACCAAAGTTCGTGTTTTATGCTCACAATCACAAGTAATATGTTGCTCTAAGTACAGCAATAGATACTGTGAAGGAGACATATAGATCTCTAACATTGATTAACAGTGCAAAACAAATTCCTAAGCAAAATTACCTGGCAGTTTTCCTGAGGATTTACGAGGAAAAAATTTTGGTTAAAGAGTTGCTTTGGAAATGTACGTCTATTTTAGTTCGTAGGGCAAACAATCCGACTGAAAAAGCATAATCTGAGCCGTGTAGTTTTCAGCGAAGATTAGAGCACCTCATCCCGTTGTGCTTGTTATGTAATTAAAAGGTTTTGCGAGATATGAGCAGGTTTGCATTTTTCAGTGAGTTCGTTTGGAGTTACAGCAGTGCATAGGTTTTTAAGATTACTGTGCCGTTTGTGTTCTAAGTTCTTAATTAGAAGAGGAAAAAGTGCGAAAAAGGAAATAAAGTCAACCTCATTGGCGACGTTCTAAGCGAAACATAAACGAAACGTGTTCAAAATAAGACTACTTTCCCAATGCATTAACTTACACTACAAGAAAAATAAGTTAGAAATAGAGCCGTGTATATCACTTTCATGTATAGGATTATTAGTACAGTGTATTTTCAGATATAAATAGCTTATATGTTATAGTTTGTATAGCATATTATAATAGTGTTTTATAATCCTATAAAAATAAATATCGTTGACAAAGTATGTATACCTAAATTATTTTCTGAAATGTCTTTTTACCATATGATGATATGATTTTTTACATAATACGGTTACATTTTCATTCTTCTGCTTATATTTCGTTATCGATCATTTTTTAAATCTCGGAAAACTTACTTCAATAACCGAAAAATTATATAACTTGTAACAGGATGTCATGAATTCATATTTATTATCATTTTAGTAGAGTTCTCGTACTATAAAGAATTTTAGTCACGACATTTCCAAAAGCATTTAAAGAACATGCATAATAATGGAAACAAAAAAATGATATATCACGCAGTGTTCTTTAAACTGAACTGAACATATGATACACGACGCACTAGCAATGGCAAGACGACCACTTTTACCAATACACCTTACTTATAGTCGCATTCAAGCTCAACTCCCGCAGCCAACACATGCGCGCCGTGATTTTTGAGTCCAAAGTAAGCAACATTTACATTCACGAACTTGGCCTTCAACTATCGTATACTTAACCATATACATATGAAACATACTAATATCAGTAAAATCTTCATAACCGTCTTAAATAATTCAACTTAACCGCCAAACTATACAGTTAGTTCCTGTATTCCTTATTATGTGAATACTCATTGCGTAGTTGGTACTGGCATAAACGTATGTTAATGTTATCAAAGTTACGCCCATAGTATAGTAGTTAGAACGTTGCCTATTCTATTGCAGGGATATATGAGACCGCGTAATAGCAAGAGGCGTAGCTACAGCCCGGCCACAGCCTATGGCGCGCTTTGCTACACCTTGGCGACCGATGTGACCTCAGAAGAATAAGTACAGACAAGTACTGATCTCGGTTATGGATTATGTGTGCTCAACTTGATTATGTGAGAATGATTTTTTTTATGTCATAGAGAATTTGCCAACGAGCACTAACAATGATTTTTGAGTGAGACATATATTGTTTTATTCTAGTCATGCTTTAATCTCGAATTTGTCCTTTAAACAACAAGACTTGCAACTGGACTTTAGGTAAACGTTCTTCGAAAATTTTGACATCCTAATTAAGTCTTTTATAATAAACTAGAGGACGCTAGCAGCTACGCCTGCATTTTTTTTTAATTTACCCGTTTTGGCCGATCCCGTGGGAATTTCGGGAAATCCCTTCTTAGTGCACCCCTACGGTCCTCAAGGAACATACATGCCAAATTTCAGCTTCCTGCGGCCTATAGTTTCGGCTGTAGCGTGTCTGTCAGTCAGTCTGTAACGCAAGGATTTTATATATTAAGATTTTAAAACGAATTCCTTCATTCCTAAGCTCTCGCGTAAGCCAATTTTCCATTGTTGTAACAAAACAAATCTGGTGTCAATCACACATATAATCAATTATACGCCAAGGTTTACTTACGGCGGAGGCACAAAAGTAAAAATAAGTCCATGAGAAGTCTCTTACCTCATTGAAGACCGTGGATAATAAGTGTTCCTACAATAATTTCACTACAAAGCCAGTTTAAATATTGTAATAAAGCATAGAATAAAAGATTTAGCATTCTGTATTATGATATAGTTGCGGCTTCCACTTTCATTAACAAGAAAATTTAAAGAAAATATTCCACCAGATTGTCGCTAAAAGATTCTCAGCGAACTATTAATTTTTAAATTGCTTCTGCTTTTTAATTAATCATAATTATACTAGAGGACCCGTGCTGCTCCACAGCATATTTAAATATTATAAAAAAGCTCTTACATAGGAATAGCAGTTTTGCTAAAATGGTAGTTTTGGTAAAACGGTAGTTTTCGTAGGGTAGCTTTGGTAGCAATCGTAAGTGACAGTTCTACCAAAACTACTATTCATACCGAAAATACTATTCCTATCAAAACTACTATTTGTACCAAAACTACTATTCGTACTAACATATGTACCATTTTTTTAAAACCATCATTTCTACCAAAACCGCCGGTGCTGTCCAAAGTACCTTTTCTCTCAAAACTACTATTCTTACCAAAGCTACAATTTCTACCATAACTACCACTTGTAATATAATTATATGACAATAGTACTATGAACCGCTGTAATACATATGTTCCACATAAAAAATATATTTTTTCCGTGTGGTGACGGATTAAGAATACGGATTGTCACCACCCCATATCATCCCATGGGTGTCGTAAGAGCTGACAGAGGGAGCATTTTATGCATAGAACAGCACTGTAAGAGAAGGAAAACTTGATAAAACCCCTATACCAACCTGTTTGGCCAGCGTGGTATAATAGGCCAATTCCTCCTTTCAAAGGAGAGGCCTAGTCCAGCCTAGTCAGTGGACTGTTAAAGGCTAATGAAGAGAAAAAAAATTAAGATGCCCGAAGAAAGTCCGTAATTTCAAAACACAAAAAAATTCGTAACATAAAACGTAATTTACCCGTCTGTAGGGTTGATTTTCCCAACATTAGGCGGAAATTTCACTCCATTTGGGGAAAATTCCTCGGGTCGCGGGTATACTGACGTCGTTACCGCGACCCCGTCATGAGGTTTGATACAGGAACACCACGGTGTTTTAGTGGGTATGCCGCCCAGAATATATAGGGGGGAAGAGCCAAGCCACACACCCCCCTTCCACCTGCCCCAAACTCGGTACAGAGTTGGCGGAGGGGTCCCTTTGAGGAACAGTCCTTAACTGGATTTCATCGCGATACAAAAAAAGGGGGAAAATTCCTTAAGGTTAACTGGTAACATTCGGGGAATATTACCTGCCATCAGCGATAATTCACTATAGGGATAATTTTACCAACATTGGGTATAATTTTACACACCACCACACTCACACCCATATGAAAGGAGGCATAATGGTTTTTCCTGGCAGTTACCGCAAGGAACTTATTAGATGCCATAAAAATATTTTTGAATTTAGAACCGTCCATGTAGAGAGAAAGCAATGGAATCTTAAGAAATTTATAGGAAAATTTGAAAAATAAGTTCAATGTCCACACCTATCTTCCTTCAAACTTACCCAATTTAAATGAACATACCATCAAATGAAAGAACTCTTATCAGCGCGTGTTTTAGGCCTATAACGAAACGCCTACCTCAATAAGACGCAGATATATAGAAGCAGATAGTAATTGACTACGGCTACGAAAACGTAAAAAATGTATGGGAGAAAACTGTTCTTGAATATAATTTGATGAATGTGCAAGTTAGATAATTTCTAATGCTTGATGACAAATCTATGCAGCGAGAGCTTTCATTAAAAAAAAAAAAAGCAAATCGGTTGGGTAGAACGGGCTGGCCGACTCGTATTATAAAACACAAATTCTTTTAATATATAGATTGTGAACTTAGTGTTATAATGGAAATACGTATTTAAAAAAAAAAGATTAATAAGACGTTATTTTTTAAATTAAGTCACTAGCTGCTAATCAAATGAGTACCTAACTTAGTAAGTGTAAACTCCAGCTCTTTGACATTTCTCCTTTACATACGCAATAACATGGCATTATATCTTAAGTGGGACCTAGTGTCTAATAAATTAATCAGTTCCAGTTCTTGTCTCACACACAAGTATCTTTAGGCCAAGTCTGTGGACAGTCAAACATCTCCGAATCTAGAGTTGACAAACTCATACGATAAAGAAGAAACGCAAGCCATCGGGGAAGCCTATATCCAGCAGTGGACTACGGCAGGCTGATGAAAATCGTGACCACAACGAGCTACGATCATGCTGTATGTGAAACCATACCACATCTAAGGAGCGACACCTGGTACAAAAATCATAGTAGGAAACAAAATGGTACACCATTACACTTCTAATCAAGTACTTACAAACCGTGAAATGCAAATACTTCGGCGCATATTTGTGACGTAAGAAGACATTCAATCAACCGTAAAAACCAAAATCTCGCCAAAAAGCTTTATAATCTTTCTTTCTCTTAGCGTTATCCCAGTTTCAATCTGGGGTCCGCTTACTAGTCTAACCGGATTTGGCTGAATATTAGTTTTTCCACAGAGCGACTGCCTGTCTGACCTCCGACACCCGAAGGGATAGCGATATTCCATGGTTTAGACTAGTGCCAGTTTATTTAGAAGGTACTGACGCCCTGTAACAACTGTCAAAGATCTTCATGACAACCGGGACCGACAGCTTAACGTGCTCTCCAAGGAACGGACAAGTGATAATTAACAATTCAATACGCACATAACTCTGAAAAGTCATCTCAAAGGCACGCAGGCAAACTTCGCATTCTTTCGCCTCCGACAATGACGTCACTGAGTTAAATACGGACAGCAAATAAAGAATACCTTCTTAACAGTTTACTTACTTTGTATCCATATTTATGAAACAAGACAGAAACAATTCATTACATAGCAAAGGTATTTTAGATTTATTCGGTGTGTAATTTAAATAAAAATGTTATGGCTACTAGGTTTTAAGTTGAGAAGTTGCTATTTATTTTACGTTTCTGAGAAGATTACACTTTGATATAATAAGGTTTATATGTATAAGCTCTTTATTTTGTAAAACATTGCTATTGAATTTGGCTTCTGACATCAGAGTAGTACTGATGTGATAAGCCAAATTCAATTCCGTGCAAGCAGCGATAGCCTAGTGGAGAGACTGACAGACTGCTAAGCAGAGGGTCCGGGTTCAAATTCACGGCGCGCACCAATGACTTTGCGGAGTTATGTGCGTATTAAATTGTTAATTATCGCTTGCTAAACGGCGAAGGAAAACATCGTGAGTAAACCTGCATGTCTGAGAGTTCTCCATAATGTTCTCGAAAGACATGGGGAAGTCTGCCAACCCGCACTTGTCCTGCGTGGTGTACTATGGCCTTACCCTCATCATAATGGGAAGAGGCCCGTGCCCAGCAGTGGGACAGTATAAAGGGCTGATGATGATGATGATGATGATCAGTAGTACAGCAACGACCTTGGATCGATTACATTGATTCTAGGAGCTAAAATAACACATACAAGTGCCTTTATAAGTATATCAAATATTAAGAAAATCAGTGACTAAAGCTTCATCAAGGGATGTATAATTCGTAAGTAATAAAAAAAAATGTCTAGCATTCACATAAAAGCAATCAGTTGAAGACCCGATTTCGAATATGAAAACAAATGATGGCTTCCCATCTACCTCAGCTCACTTATTTCCAAAGCCTTACAATTTCGCTTCAACCTTGCCACATACTTTATTTTGACTACGAAGGAAAACGTTCCAGAAATAAAAGTAAAAGCTCCATAGCAACAACAGATTAACAGAACCACAAAGAGGTACGTTTGAGTTTAATCATCCCGGTTTTCCTCGAAAATTTATCGGCCGAATTATTTAAACCCTTTTCTTTCAATTTGGCTAATAGCTAAAGAAAAAAAGACAGATATTTCTTTAAGAATCTCTTCGTTTCGATTTTAATTCGTAGTATTTCCACGTGGATTGAGATATAAGAATGAAACAATCTACAGCAAAAGGTCGGTTGGGTATTTTTTTATATTTAAGCGAAATCACAGTGAAGGAACGGTTCAACGTGGAATTAAGACTCAAGGAAAATTAAATACATCTATTCATCTTCAAATGATAGCATGGCGTTTTGAAAGCATGAAATTAAAAAATTAAGTTGAGTACTAATTTGTATTGCTATTGAATGACACGTGAACAATAAATTAAAAAAAGAATCGTGCCTGTATTCCGGATACTAGCAAAAACATAAATATTTTATTCCTTTTATTGCTCAGTAGTCAGACAGGTCCTTAAAATTTATGTAATATGTATGTATATTATTACATTTATTTTTGACACGTTCTTTGATAATTACATTTCAGTTGAGTTGTTTTCTCCATCGCACCAATGCGAATGCCTGCTAGCAAAAATACGATTTTGTGCATTGCATTTGTCAGTTGAATTCACAGGAAGCGCCTGACAAACCGTCGCGATCGGTGCCCAATGTCGATAACATTTTGTAAGTTACTGTGGTGCACTAGGGGACGGGAGTCGTCAAGTACTAATATACGGTACGAGTCATCCGATGTCCATGTGGACATAGAAACGTTTGAAATACGAATAGCTGTGGTGAAGCTGAATTTACTTGATTTTAGATATTTGAAAAGCCGAGCATTGTTATGTTGAATGGAATAATGTTGGTAATTTCTTGGAATTTCTTCTATTTTATAAACGTAAACCTTACCTACTCCAATGGCTCATCGACCCAAAATGTGCTCATCGCTACTGTAGAAAAATAAAACTCAAAACCAGAAGAAATAATTTTACTCATCACACAAAAATTGGCCTTGGTTTCAATAGGAACCCATAGCAACCGGCGCTATCTACTACTTTTTACTAAATTAATAGGAACAGCGTATAGCGTTTATTGAAATAAGCTACTTTTAACGGAGACTCCATTTCGAACATTTTGTGTAGGTACCGATGGCGAAGTGGCTTAAGAGGTCACATCGTCGTTTAAAAATTAGACTTCCACAAATTGTTATTTTGAGTCTTACTGTCAGGTTTGAACCCGAGACCATATGCATGGCTGTCTATTAATTATTAAATACGTCTACTCATCTACATATTATATCATTCGTGTTTAAGGCAAAAATGCATGCAATTATAATATTAAGTTAAGTATTAATCTGTGTCTCTTGATTACTAGGTTATTTCTGCTTTTCTAGAAACCGGCTACCTAAGAATTTTAATAACATGGTTAAAAAGCAATATAATATAATTTTTTTGCAGGAGTTCGGAGATCAGTGAAATTATTCCACTTCACTTGGGTCTGTAATGTCAGGTTCAGCTGTAGTCAATATTTCTGTGTAATTTATAATTATCTGTTTGACAATCACACACATATATCTCAAATAACACAAGAACCAGTCGTAATACTTGTATCTTGTTGTATACTCTTCAGAAGGCCGGTAATATAAAACATTTTAGGTTTAAATATATTTTATTGGTACAATTCGATATTGACAGCAAAATAACCAGAAAACTGTGTCGCGGAGGAGTTTACAAACATACAGCCAACGGACACAATGAACATCCAGACTCTTCAATCAAAGTGTCGTCTCGTGTGTGTATCGAACTCTCGGCGAAATGTCAAGGGACCAGGTGGTCACTTACATATATTACTACGCCAACCGTGCAGTCAAGCTAAGTTAAACCTTTCTTATTATATGTATATATTTCATTTTTATATTAGTGTCTGCACGAGAAATAAATCCTATATATATATTTATAATATATAATATATATATTACGATGCAACTGTCAATATATTTATTTCTTTAAATCTATCACGTAAAGAATCTCTAGCACCTAACTTATAAATTGCACGTTGATCTTTTGAATGACAAAAATAGTCCCAAAATTCCCTAACTTTTCTAACTGCAAACGCTGCAGAACTAAGTTTGACTGCGAGACAGGATATTTGGGCGCCCCACTGAAGCTTACTATCTAAAGTTAGACCTAAGAATACGGTTGATTCGACTAGTTGAATTGTTTCCTTATTTAAAATTATATTAGTAGGAACACTTTTGACATTAGGCAAAGAGAATTTAAGACATTTGGTTTTGATAGGGTTGAGTACCAAATTATGTGTCGAAAACCAATCTAATACTTGTGCGAGAGGGTTATCAAAATTACTTGAATTGCGATCAACTTTAAAAATTAGTGACGTATCGTCAGCAAACAAAACAATATCACATAAATTTTGAACAAAGAATGGCAAATCATTAACCTGAACCCTCTAGTAATGTACTAAGAGGATTCAGCGCTAAGCAAAACCACAACGAACTCAGACTGTCCCCCTGGAATATACCCCGCTCAATTTTAACAAGGTCGCCATTACCCTGGATCCGTCGGCATCCTGGATAGCCAAGAACCGTTTTCCATTGCCCCATACATGACCTTAACCCTTTCAGGACCATAAGGATATGGGACTATATATTATGATAAAAAGTATACAAAACAGTTAATTAGGCATCAAATAAACATCATTTTAACTTAAAATATAATAAAATGTTTTGGATTTTTTGGAATTCTTTGGGACACATATGTCCCTATGGTCGTTGGTGGTACCTTTTGTTCTAGTAAATTATATTATTCGTTTTAGATATTTTATCAGTTTTTGAGGTATTGTATATTCAAAACGCATATGCAAATTTATTACAGAAAAATTGTTTGTTTATCGATAGGTATACAATTTAAAGTAATAAGCTAGTAGATGGCAGGCAGTAATTAGGTAGAATCCAGTGAAACACTTCCATTCATAAGTCTAGAAAAGGTGTACTTTGCAACACAATTACATTTTTTTCGGATTTCTATTATACATTGAATAAACTGACACATGTCTACCAGAAGTTTGGTTATCAATGGGGTGCGTTGGAAACTGTCTTCGTCTGACAGATCTGGGAACTGAACTTGATTTTGAAGTAGGAACGTCATGCTGCCTGGCAAAGATACCGTTTTTCCAAGTTGAACTTGTCTAAACTGCAGGCTAGTTTTGATTTTATCGTGAAGCTTTGAGTAGACAGTATGCGCATTATTCACTGAAGAGATAAAAAAATTATCGAAGATAGTATTTTATTTTCAATCAGCAATATATTTTGTAAATCTATGAGATCAACACGTATTTAATCTACTCCTCCCATATTTTTGTTATGTGTGATACAATTTTAGGGAATTTCACTTTTTTCGCTGAACCAGGTTTGCGTCGTCTTCCAATGTCTATGTCTAAAGGTTTCAGAAAGTTGAACAATAAGTATCCTTTATTTTCTATCAATTTTACGCACGATATGCCCCAAAACTTGTGGTGTACTTGTCCCTCTCCTTTAGTCAATGCTGTTTTCGGAAGATGTTTGCCGATTTGTTCGAACGATTTCATATGTAAAAGAAAGTCAATACATCAGCATCAACTATTTTAAAAATATGTACTTCGCAGCCATTATATTTCACCTCTCAAAAATCACGAAAATTATTTGGCATATATGTTCCTGAGTTCCTCTTGAAAACTGGTTTTTGATTACTTTTTGCTCCAGTTATGGGTAAAAGAGTTGTAGACGTCGATGGTACAGGTGTCAGACTTATTGATACCTGAAATTGAACAGGCACATCTTCGATTTCATCAGAAACCCCTTGATCCTGAATCAAACTTCTTTGACCTTTTTCGTCAAGGTGTAAATCATCTTCTTCATCACTATTATCATCCATCAAAATTTTTAGAAGTACCTACATCATCCTTGAATTCAAAAAGATAAGATAATTTGCCACAATGTCAATAAAAATGACGATAATTCACAAAATCATCAGTTGAATAAGTTAACAATTTATTACAAATAGTGTCCCTTCCGGACCACTGGGACACTGGTGTCCCTTTTTGTTTATGATGTCTTATAACTATAACAAACATAAATAATGGTTTTATTAATGAATATTATATAAGTTTACTTACCAAGCAATGATTATAGCACAACAAAAAACAATATAAAACATTTTGAAGTTCCTAAACACTTTTGAGAAATAGGGCAAGTGCGCACTTAGCGAACAGTTATATTACAATTTTTATAGATAATATATCGTACTACCTAGGTTGTACCGTCAGTGTAAAAAAAATAATAATATGTTTAAAAATACACAAAAAATCATAATTGGTAATAGGCTTCTTAATTATTAATATTTTTTCAAATTATGGGCTAGGGACACATATGTCCCTTGGTCGCCAAAGGGTTAAGAAGGTGCGTAGAGTTGTATTTATTTTATACAACTCCAACACCCTCAAAAGCCATGTATGAGGCACAGAATCATACGCTTTCTTGTAGTCTACCCAACATGCCGCCAAATCCTTTCGGTTACGACGAACTTGTTGGTTAATGGTCATATCAATAAGGAGGAGCTCCTTAGTACCACGAGCCCCCTTCTTACATCCATTCTGGGTGTGTGACATAATTGAATTTAAGTCTATGTGTTTTAATATTTTAGCCCTCAGAATAGACGTAAGAAGTTTATAGACCGATGGCAAACATGTAATATGGCCTATAATTACCGGGCTCTGTGGTACTACCGGTCTTATAGAGCAAGTGAGTTACTCCAGTTGTCATGAAATCTGGGATCGATCCAGATTCTATGGCTGATTGAAATTGGGTTGCTAAACGGTCATGTGAACTACGTAGCCATTTCAGCCAGTAATTGTGCAGTCCATCCGGTCCTGGAGATTTCCAATTGGATAACGACCGGACTGCACTAGTGACATCTTCGCCTGAAATGACTACGTTATCCATCTCTGGAATATGTTCACATGCCCGTTCAACATCCCGAATCCAACCACCCTCAGTGTGGCCAATAGGCGCCGACCATATGCTACGCCAAAATCTGTATGTGGCATCTGTATCCGGCAACTGCCCATTAGCCACATCTTGGTCTGGTCGGTCCCAGTTTCTATAAACCCACTTTTGGTCCCTTTGAAATGTACGATTCAACATATACCGGTCCACGCGTTTTTTATATCTACGTATCCGATTTGCCCATGCATAGACTTTCTGCTTTAGGAAGTCAATGCGCTCTGTGATCCGAGATGTATATTCATGAGGACTGATGCCAGTCCCCAAGAAGGCTCGGTGCACAAAGCGCATGACCCTGGGACGTGTATTCCCAGACCTAAAGCAGAATAGCTTACCGATAAGTGCCCTTGTGTCAGCAATACGCCGTTCAATTCTGCACTGCCACGCCAGGACAGCAGATCTTTGTCGCACGACAGTGTCATGTTCTTGGAACTTGACACCTGCCATACGACATGCCGCCACGGCGGCGCAGTACAGAATTGAGTGCGTATCACCAAGATTTTCACTATTTTCTAGAAAACTACTTAATAGCGAATCAAGGGCACCTACCAGCGCCATATTTCGTCTATGCATAGGCAACCGGGGCAGGCGGGGCCTAATTGTTGGTGACATGTACCGATATTGCTCAATCGCACATTTCAAAGCATCCATAACCTCCTCATTGTACTGAATACTTACGTTACAAACCATATAATCCACCTCCACAACGGCATTATTACCCGTCCGCGGTGTATCTGTGTTTACGGGAGCACTAGCGGGTTGGACGTGAACGGCCTGGCTCGTAGGTAAGTATTCTGAGCGTAGCCTATCAAGTACGACGTTATCCAGCCTGTTACTACGCTGGATAACTCGCACCTGATCCGATAATCGTTGAGCCGTAACGTTGATACCTGGTTCCAAGGCCTGAAACAGAAGGAGCATGCGACTGCGATACGCAGTGAGTTTAGTCCCCCCCTCTGTAGCCCCAAAATATGCGCGCATGACGTTTTCGTTGATGGATTCCGTCCATCGCATGCGCTGCACATTACCACCAGCAGCGAGGACCCTGTTTGAGACCGGTGGGTCTCGTGGTCCCAGGGAGGCTGGCGGCCGGCCTCTGCCTCTCCGACGCACAGGTGACGGCGACGACGGCGGCGAGAAGTACTCGTCGCTTGAGCTCGACGCAACTGCAGCCGCTGGCGATGTTGGCGGAGGCCTCGCCGGCTGCGAGGTGGAGCTCAGCGACATTATTATTATTATTATTATATTAAAAAAAGAAATGGACCGAGAATAGAGCCCTGTGGAACGCCCATTCCTACTGGCAAACTTAAAGACCTACTTTCATTAACATCTATATACTGAATTCTATCTCAAAGGTAGCTGGCAACAAGATTGAGTGCGGTATCTCTAATACCATAAAGTTTCAATTTACGTAAAAGTGTATTATGTTCCACACAATCAAACGCCTTTGACAGGTCACAAAAGCCTATCCGAGTTAACCCTAATTACCTATATGTATCCTTAACCTGTCTCTCTGAGAGTTTTCCATGATGTTCTTGAAAGACATTTGAAGTCTGCCAACCCGCACTTGGCCAGCGTGGTGGACTATGGCCAGCAGTGGGACAGTATAAAGGGCTGATGATGATGATGACCCTTAACCTATCCTAACTTGTACCAAGCGTATAATGCGTATAGGTTTGATGCTCTGTGGTATTCTGTGATACAGACTAGCACTTATACGCACCTACTACTAGGCCCTTAACCTAGGGCACGTACTATCGTGGTACCACTGTGGTATGCTGTGACACAGACCTACGATTCGTACGCGCCTAAGACCCTAATCCTAGTGTCCCTACAGTCCCTAGATCCTAGCCCTACTATAAGTATTTATATATACTTATATAGATAGGTGCGGGATATCTGCCACCGGAGACCTATGATGACAGACGGACTGTGGGTCGGAATCAGATATGGTGGAGATGGTTTTCTGACGGCCAACTCAACAGACTCATGGAGCTGATCGGTTTTGATGGCTAAAGGTGTCTTAGCCACCGTCAGAGGTGTGGGAAGGGTATTGAGTCAAAGTCGGATTGAAGTTGTGACTGGTTTATTTCTTAAAGTACATGATCTTATATACTAAACTAATCCTATGTACACACAACTTTACGGTTGTGTGCTGTGTGTGAAAGATGCCACCTCAGCGGTATGTACCTTATGTAAGTACGTGATTTTTTGAAATTTAATATAAATCACGAACAATCTGTGTCCAGTACCTACTCACGACGGATTATATCGCTGAAATGGCATGTTCATGTGTGAACAGTTGAATTTACACATATCAAATCATATGCGAGAAATTTTCTCAGAATATTGACTAAAATTCTAAGTATTCAATACCCATCAATAAATCCGTTTATGCGTCAGCCCCAAGCAAACAACCTAACATAACTTTCGTTTCTAAAATACAAATATTGGCTTAAACTTAAACATTTCAAAGTTCCTATGTTAATATTTCATCAGGGGTTAAGCTGAGATAGTTGAATATTGTGATTTTGACCGTTTAGTTGCTTTAGTTAGCGGTTAACATAAGAATAATAATTTTACAATGGAATCAGTGACCAGTTTGTTATTTGAACTTTGTTTACTGTACACAATGGATATAGATACTAATAATAATGAAATATGTAAATAACGCATCGATATTTGTGTTATGTTTTATGTGTATGCAGCGTTTCAATTAATAGGATACAGGGAACGAATTCAATCCATGTCTTTACTTAAGCAAAGAGCACAAAGTGCAGCCAACACGAATTCAATAGGAAACAAAACAAGCCCAAAGCACTAGAAATATATTTGTCGAAACATAAAAGAGAGGCTATTTCATCGACAAGACTCTCAGCAAACAGTAGAAATTCTTTAGTATGAATACGAAACTTGCAGAGCCTTCCGTTTGCATGCCAACATTCAACCTTATATCTTATAGCCTGCAAGATATCTTTTTAATGTCTCTGCAAACCCCTTTATTCGAATATGGTATCATTTGAGAGTATCTTTTGGACTATTGTGTTATTCGACTCTGATAATGTTCGTGTGTTGTCTTAAAGCTCTTGTTTCAAAGTTTCGAAATTAATAAAGAAACTTGTTTTGAGTCGCTACGTTTTGTTAGATAATAATCTTGGGAATATTTCACTTAGTAAATTGTACTTTAAATAAAGTTTAGTTAACAATAAATTGACACCAAATACAATAGTATTCAAAATGCCAGAGCCGTGTCTTGGTTACCCAATTATAATGTATCAAAGAATATTAAAGACAACAAATAATGGCATCTTAATAACATTTGGCTAATCTTACTTGCGAGATTTTGTTTGGAAAACCACTAAACTAAAAAAATATCACCAAACAAAATCGTTCAAACTGGGTCATCATGGTCGGTCAGACACTGAGACACGATTAATCGACCATTGGCAATGGAATGTAACCTAAGCCGTAACATCGGGCATAAAAAAACATTTTTTAAATAATTACGCGACTGAGACCATACATAAACATATCAATGTATATTCCTATCATCCAAGCAAAGAATTAAGAAATAAAAATATTTCTTCTAAAATCACCAACTCTCAATTCAATTAACAAAGCTGCAACCCTATTTCATAGTAGAAACAAATTACCTACATATCCATTTACACAAAATACGTGAACCTATCGACGCATAACTAAGTCTTCGATAACGAACTGTGCAATTTAAGCCCGTATAACGTTTCATATCCCTCGAATCGATTGATAAAGCAATTAATATGGCCCGGCCAGATTACCGGACTAGTGACAATTAGTAAGGAGACCGCTATTTAGTTTTCCAAACGGCGATAAACTTCAAATAGAATCGTGTTCATTATATCGGTGCTATCGTTTCTCCTAAAACTGTATCATGTTGCGTAAAAAGGATTATACCTTTGCGCTTGTAAACCGAAACAGTAGGCAGAGGAAAATTCGAACGTAAGTTTTCTTCGTATATTTTAGTTACTTGTTTTCTAAGCAATAGTGAAGGTACCAACAGACTGCCATGCAGAGGGTATCAGGTTCGAATCACGGCGCGCACCACAGACTTTTTGGAGTTATACGTGCGTATTGAATTGTTAACTATCGCTTGCTCCGTGTTTCAGAGAGTACGTTAAGCTGATGGTCGGTTGATATGAAGATCTTTGACAGCCTTATAGGGAGTTAGTGCCTCGAATTAAACAGAAAATAAACTAAACCGTGAAATATCACTGTCCCTTTGGCTCTTTGGAAAAGCGAATATTCATTCAAATTCGGTTAGACTAGTAACTAGACCATAGATTGCAACTGGGCTAACACTAAGAAGATTATGTTTTCAAAACATGCAAAAAAAAAATTACACATATTTGCTACAATGGTATGACTTCCATTTCAAACACGGTGTTATAGATTTCTATATCTTTTAGAACCGATGTTCTGAGATTCACACAGAATACCAGCGTTGGATTTAATTGTGAATACTACCACAATGCAACAACATTGCTGAGTGTGTACCTATCTGTCACAGACTAATGTTATGCCTTGCGATTTGTTATTTTCTTATTGTACTTGTTCTGTGTCTGTGACAAAAATAATGTTTTTCTTTCTTTCTTCTTTCGATGTAAAAATGTGAGGTAATAAGGCAAATAAAGCAAAATATTATATAAAAATATCTTATACCAGATATTCAATGAACACGGCTCCTAAAACGATTTTTAATGACCAAAAACATATTCTTCAGCTAGCAACCCACATTCTACTATCACTTTAAAGTCGTCTCATATGCACATGAATTCCAAAGTGTTGAGCTAGCGATAACTATGAAGTTAGTGTTATGATTCAAGCACGAAGTTATCACTGCCGCTTTATTATGTAAATGAAGCAGTTTTGAGCGTTTAAATAGTTGAATGATTGTCTGTATGATAATGACATTGTATCACGCTAGGCTATCTTAGAGAAAACAGACACAAGTTTGTTTCAAAAAGAGCTAGCAAGTAATATATAATAAATATTATAGTAGACCGAAGTTGTTTGGTGGTGAAATGGGAGATATTCTAATTTATGCTATGATGTTAGGTAACCGTATCTTTGTTTGTCAGTAAGAAGAGATATTAATATGACATAAGTGTGCGCAGAACTTTCAAAAGAAGAATGATGGTGATTTCATCATATGAGGAGTGATATTCTATTATATTCGTCACTAGAGCAAAGGGATTTTCTTACGTTTGGGACAACATTTTGTGGTATCCAGGTGTCTACTAGTGGCCACAGATGATATGTTGCTAATAACTTCCTAAATAACTCTAAGCTAATATTTATCAATCGGAGTTGATCGCTTCGATTTGTACTAGCATTTTAATAAGGTGAATACAAAAATCGGAGAGTCATTTATAAAAAAGTACATGAAAATAATTTATATTATGTGGAAGAAGCAGCATGATTGGATCATTCTTTCAGCAAACTATAAAGAGTCAAATACCTCTCTGGCAAATTTAGCGAACGATGATGATTATGATATGCACCTATTAGACACTACACCTAATTGGGGAAACGACGGAACTATTAACGCCAATAGCTAATTTTACAATCGACTAAACTACGTTGCGTTTAAATAGTTTCTGGCGTATAATGCCGATGAAATTTGTGATTTAACATCAGTGATGCGTAGCTAAGTCCGTTTTTGGAAGTATGAAACAGCAACAAAACGAAGAATGAATTAGAAACTACGCCCATTAGCTTCTGAATACATATATAACTGCGTAGCTGTTCGCCGCCGAAAAGCAAACACCGGTGAAGAACTTTTGCTGCTGGTCTAATATGTAAGTCGTAAGATCTATCTTTTGAATTTGCTGCGAATGTTAAGATCATGCAGAATAGCATTCATGGTACATAACGTACCATAATCGGAATAATATAATAATCCTACAACTACTACTACTACTTTATTTTAAAACCAGTTTTATGTATGGAATAAAGCCGTTTCCAAAATATAAATCTAGAAATTCGTAATGAAAATATAGTCTCAAAAGAAATATTTGTGGGTTATAAAATGTGTGAGTAGCGAACCTACAAACACTCACTGCAATTATAAACAAAGCTACTACCTAATAATATGGCGTGGCAGTTTAAGAAGCCGTTTTATACGCAGTCAACTCTTAAATAACCGCATAAATATACATAATTATACTTCATACGAAGTTGTGAAAATACATCACAGCATTCAATTGCAAATCGCCAATCACTAATGTAAAAAGAGCTATTCTACTAAACCGTAATAGTTTGGATTGGATTCGATTATAAATAGAATTCTTTTTTGCTTTCAGCACCATACCGTCCTCTT
This sequence comes from Euclidia mi, assembly GCA_944739405.2. Lineage (NCBI taxonomy): Eukaryota > Metazoa > Arthropoda > Insecta > Lepidoptera > Erebidae > Euclidia > Euclidia mi. The sequence continues at coordinate 114,693,556 of OX123183.2, forward strand.
TAAATCAAGTAACACAATGAAGACGCAAGGACCTTTCTTCTTTGTTAGAAAAATCACTTACAGCAAAGTCTTTGAAAGCTTTCTGGTAGCGCCATCTACCTTCATATCTATAACGAATCGCATCAAGATCAATCGTTCCACGTCTAGTGCGAGCGATACCATATTTCCGTCCCACTCTATCCCACTCCCTGGAAGAGGCACTGCCTTCCGCCTGATTCGTCGCCGCGATTCGTCGACGCGAGTGACAGTCTAGAACATTCCGCTCGCTAAGAACGCCGTCTCGATACCGCTCCGCGCCGCACCGCTGTATGTGATTTACCGCTTCCACCAAGGAAAACCCGCTCGTGAGTGAAGTGAAAACAAGCAGCTGCATCACGAAAACACCAGGAGGAAAAGAAACGAAGAAGGTTGTATAAGGTAAGTGCCTTCCATCCTTGAAATATCCTATACCCACTCAATCACCTCCTCCCGTATCCATCTCCTCTTCCCTTATTCCTTTCTAGGCGACCCAGAACTCGCCCTAATACAGTCCATTCCATTAATCCTTCCCAAGTCGCCTAGAACCCTACGGTTTCGGTGTAAAGCCGAACCATTTTTTTGATCCATACGAGTCGGATTCATTTACGTTTTATACGTTATACCGCTATACCTAGGCAGTTATAGCACCTAGCTATACTCCTAATATATTCACATAACTGTCACATGGTTATTTCCGCCCGCATTAGTAGGTAAACTTTTATGTAGCTACCTACTTAATAAATTATTATTTCTGCAACTATCATAGTTGTCTTATAAATCTCATATTTCAATCAACTTTAATTCCTCGGCTCTAAGGTGTTGCCTACTTGGCCTACTTAGGTAAAATAATAGATACATTAGATATTCTTATTTTGTTTCGGTCTCATTAGCTTATACTTACGTAAGCATGTCACAACAAAAGAAGTCACGCGTGTCGGAAGACAAAGAGATGACAATCTTAGAAGCAAAACGCAATATTTTATTTAAGCGCATTCAAAATATCTATGAACGATCAAAAACCGCATCTATGTCTGACAGTAATAGCGAAGCATTTCTCAGTTATTGTATAACAGTAGATAGTATTCGAACAGATTTTCATAAGTTGTTAGACGATTATAACGCTAGATTACTTTCTATCAATCCTGATGAAAAACCGAACTATCAGGCGTATACCTCATTCGAAGATCTTTATTGTATTATTAAGCATATACAATCGCAATTGGAGGGTAAATGTTCGGCAGAGCCCGTTGCCCGCAAACCGAGATTACCGCCAATCGAGATTATGTCGTTTGACGGAGATATACGAAATTGGCCGTTATTCTATGCGAGTTTTAAGTCTACAGTGCACGATAATGGTTCTCTGACAGATGCTGACAGGTTGTACTATTTAATAGGTAAACTGCCACCGAAGGCCCAGTCCGTATTTGCAGGTGTCACACCCAGTGCTGAGAATTATCAAGTCATATTTCAGTCACTACTTGACAGATATCAAGACACGCGCGTCCTAGCGTCTACGTACTTTGACCAAGTTTTAAATCTCAAACTGTCCAGCAACGCGTCTGTCTCGAATTTCCAGCTGTTTATTGATAACTTCGTAACCGCGGTTAATTATCTTAGGAATTTAAAATTAGAAGATCTTTCCGACTTTATGTTGCTTCAACTCGCTTTAAAAAAGTTTGACACTGATACAATTCGCGCATTCGAGATGACGGAACGCAATAATAAAATACCTACACTAGATAGTTTTATTTCGTTCATCAAAGATCAGTGTCGAATATTTCATAATACGCAGTCTGGTTCACCTGGCCCGTCTAACACTAACAACAACAAACAAAGGTTGAATAAATCGTGAAATAGTAATAATAACTCAGTCCCTAATCCACAATCTTACGTTACATGTTCGGAATCTAATAGTAATAATTCACAGAAGTGTCTGTGCAGTAATATAGTGCACGACCATTACTATAAGTGTCCCACCTTTAATGATTTAAATCCAATTGCTCGTTTTAAAAGCGTAAAAGATAACAAAGCTTGCATTAATTGCTTAAGCATAAAACATAAAACGAGTAATTGTTCCAGTAGAACGAGATGTCGCACGTGTAAACAAAAACATCATACACTGTTACATTTTGATAAAAATAACCGGTTGTCAAGTCAAGCCGCTAACCTTGACACACTCACGCAAGTGCAGAACACGGTAGCTGCGCCTTCCACGCCTCGCAATAATGAGATATCGTTGTGTACGACATCCATTGCGCGGGCGACGCGCACGCGAGGACGGCACTCGCGCATCTATAATGATCCGCGCAGGGCCAAAACGCAGTGTACGGCGTCTAAGACTGTTCTGTTAGCGACAGCGCAAGTTATATTTTATTTTATTTTATTTGGGGAGCTTACGGCTATATTTACAGAGCAGTTATGAAGTTAAGTTGATACATGCCAATTAAAAGCTTCCACATATAGAAAAGAAATAGTGAAGCTATACAAACATTTGACATAATATGGTATAAAATAAAGAGAAAAGTACACAATAAAAAAGAAAAACAATAAAGTAGCCAGCTACATTAATATCAAATAGTTATGATCCTATAGAAATATTGTTGGTAAGTATTTTTTTACACTCTGAGTGCTACTACAGAATAAATCAATTTGCGGTTTATGATTTACTTTATTAAATATTCGAAGGACTCTTGGTAAATAGCTGTTATACCGATAATTAGTATGGCATAATGGAACATGAAGTAGATTGTTAGAACGTAATCTTCTGGTGGGAATATTAAGCTTAATACTTTTGAGTAGGAGAGGGCAATCTAAATTACTTTGTGCTAAATTAAGGAGAAGACAGATGTCAGCAATATTTCTGCGGGTATATAGAGGCAGGAGATGAAGTTTTGTGCATAGCTGATCATAATCAAGGTTTGGTAGTTTAAATTTAAAGCCTAAATACCTTATGAAGCGTTGTTGAAGTTATCGTATATGATGTTAATGGGTCGCCGCACATGGTACGTTTTCTGCTAGATAGCGCATCTCAGACCAATCTAATAACATCGGAATGCTTCAAACGCCTCGGATTATGGAATAACTTTAAAAATACTAACTCAACCGTCAAAGGGATAGGCGGATCAGAAAAGCTTTGCAGGGGTTCCGTAGATATAAAAATACATTCGCGTTTTGATAGGAATATTAATTTTAACATTTCTTCGCTTATCGTGGAGCGTATCACGGACGCATTGCCGAACGCTAATGTAGACGTAGCATCACTCACTCATCTCGAGTCATTGCCGTTAGCCGACGCGGAGTTTGCGAATCCGGCAGGCATTGATCTTTTGATCGGAGCTTCGATATTTCCGCACTTGCTACTAACTAACATAGTTCGTAGTGAGCGAAATGATTTACCGCCCGCTATTGAGACGGTACTTGGGTATGTGATTATGGGTACCGTACCTACGTTACATACTTCTCATTGTATTACGTCTTATTGTTGTTCTGCTCTTCAAGAGATCAAGGTGGGTGCTAAAACTGTGTGTAAGATAAAGCACTAATTAGCTATGCTATGCTATGCTATTCTATGCTATGCTACGCTATGCTATGCTATGCTATGCTATGCTATGCTATGCTATGCTATGCTATGCTATGCTATGCTATGCTATGCTATGCTATGCTATGCTACGCTATGCTATGCTATGCTACGCTATGCTATGCTAAGCTACGCTACGCTACACTATACTATACTACACATCCGCTTTGTATATAGATGACATTGCCTGTAATGTCATACCCGCTCCGCTAGCAATTTCGCTTTGTGAAGAGCTTATTCAACTTTTCAAGCGAGGCCAGTTTGATCTTGTCAAATGGACAAGCAACTCTAAGGAGGTTCTCGCACGCATACCAGATTCTCATAAAGCTTCTCCAGACATTGAGTTTGAGAAGTCTGTACCGCATAAGGTTCTCGGTTTACGCTGGGACAAATCCTGTGATAGTTTTCGGTTTGACGTCTCACCGCCAGATGATAAGTGCACCAAACGCACTATGCTGTCCACAGTGGCTCGACTATGGGACATAATGGGTTTTGTGGCTCCCACAATTTTGTACGCCAAGCTCTTGATCAAAGAGCTTTGGCTATCAAAGTGTGAGTGGGATGAAACACCCCCTGCTCATATTGTTGCCGCTTGGGGCCTGTTTTGTATTGAACTTACCGTGCTCAATCAAATTACTATTCCGCGTCATCTTGGGTTGGTAGATGGATGTACCATTAACTTAACAGGTTTCGCTGACGCCAGCGAGCGTGCTTACGGCGGAGTCGTATATCTGCAAGTCCGCATTGGTTCTAACTACTCGGTGCAGTTAGTTTGTGTCAAGTCTAAGGTCTCGCCTGTTAAAACCATTTCGGTTGCGAGACTGGAGTTGTGCGCGGCCCTTCTGCTGTCTCAGTTGCTCAGCAAGGTTCAAGACACAGTTTTGCCCCACTACTCTATTAATAAATATACGCATTTTCCGACTCCAAGGTAGTGCTCGCTTGGATTCATTCTTCTCCTCATCGCTGGCAGACTTTTGTCGCCAACCGCGTTAGTAAATTGATTGAACTTGTTCCCGCTACTTGTTTCAATCACGTCGCGGGTTATCGTACTCATCTTCAGGAAGAACTCTCCATAGATCATATTGACTGGAAGTTTATTCCACCAGCATCACCACATTTCGGTGGATGTTGGGCAAGCATGGTCAAAGTAATTAAAACGCATCTCTTCAAAGTTATAGGTCAACAGATCCTCTCTTACGAAGAGCCTTTAACTGTCCTTGCACAAGTCGAGGCACTGATCAACTCGCGTCCGCTTCCAACTCAGTGAGATCTAGCCTGAAGTTGGACTTACCTCTTAGTTTAAGTATTTAGTTAGTAGTTTTCTCTATTATTGCGTTTGTAGCTTTCGCTAAGGTTAATTTAGATTAATTTTATTGTCATATCGCTGTCTTAGCCTATTGATGGGTTATGCGGTAGTACACCCAACATAGCTAAGTTCAATTCTATTTTTTTTAAAGGCAACCCTTTAGGGCCGGGGGGATATGGTAGCGCCATCTACCTTCATATCTATAACGAATCGCATCAAGATCAATCGTTCCACGTCTAGTGCGAGCGATACCATATTTCCGTCCCGCTCTATCCCACTCCCTGGAAGAGGCACTGCCTTCCGCCTGATTCGTCGCCGCGATTCGTCGACGCGAGTGACAGTCTAGAACATTCCGCTCGCTAAGAACGCCGTCTCGATACCGCTGCGCGCCGCACCGCTGTATGTGATTTACCGCTTCCACCAAGGAAAACCCGCTCGTGAGTGAAGTGAAAACAAGCAGCTGCATCACGAAAACACCAGGAGGAAAAGAAACGAAGAAGGTTGTATAAGGTAAGTGCCTTCCATCCCTGAAATATCCTATACCCACTCAATCACCTCCTCCCGTATCCATCTCCTCTTCCCTTAGTCCTTTCTAGGCGACCCAGAAGTCGCCCTAATACAGTCCATTCCATTAATCCTTCCCAAGTCGCCTAGAACCCTACGGTTTCGGTGTAAGCCGAACCACTTTCTACAAACAAAATGTTCTATACAACGTTAGCAGTCGAGGTCGATAATAGAAAAGTTTGTTGTTGAAACAAGATTGAGCAATTTAATAAATATTATCATGTAAAATGGCTAATTACCAAAGTCAAAGTTTTCGGAGTTTTGGGCAACAATTTCTGTTGTCAATTTATATTGCTTGAGAAAGTCTTCTTAAAGTGACAAACAATTTAAGAAAAATATATCAGTTCAATTCTGTGGTTAAGATTTGGTTACGATATTGAACATTATCTTTGAGAATGTTGTGCTCTGTAAAAACGAAAAGCCAAGTAAATAACCAATTAATAAAAAAACAATTCCTACTTGCCACCGATTGATTGATGAAGCCTTAGGTTTTTTGTGTTTTCTTGTGCAGTGTTCATAGACAAATTTACTTGGCTTTACTCATAGAAAACTAACGTTATGTAACATACTGTTGCGTTTCTTTCGGTGAGTGCGAGTACCTTTTACTTTGGCCTCATCCTGCTTTTCTATTTCTTTTCCCATCCCAAAAGACGTCAACGCATTACGGCATTGGATTTCCTCGTATGTTTGCTGTGTCCATTTCTGGCGTTAATCGGTTACTATCAGACGATGAGTCTGCTTTTTTGCCACCTGTTACATAACAAGAGATTATCATATGGAAGAGATACCGGTCATCATAAAATAAACTGTTGACTCGTCCTTTACAGCAGTAAAATATAATATTCACAACCAACTACAGTAATGGCCCAGCGTTTTAAACTGTTACGTCACCATTTCCATCATCGTGACTGTTACTTGACATTTACAGTCTAGTATTTAATACGAAGATATTCGTAAAACCCTCTCTACTATTTATCTTATAAACACTTTCACTTTCTAGGCCATCTTATTAAAATAAGCTAATTGAAGCACAAACTCGCTCAGCATTCCTAATCTCGAGACAAGACTTCAATCGCGGGTACGCAGTAGCTATACCACAAGTTTTAGTTATTAGCTCCACTTAACATTTGTTTCTTCATAAACATAACTTGTTCAACAAAATTGAAAGCAATTAGCTCCTTTAATTAATAGATAGGACTGAAAACGTTATGCCAATGTCGAGTAATATCGTCAAAGCGAAGTTCAAAGATCCAAAATTTTCATTTGACTTCAGCCAGATGAAAATCAAATCTGCCGGTACTGGAGTGAAACAATCCTCCTCACTTTGGTGAATGGAATCATATTTTTGATTTGGAAATTGTATTAAGTTTTGGATGGTCGGCCGAAAGAAATTGTAGAGCGAAATATTTGAACTCAAACGAACGACGTCGCTTTTAGCGGAACGAAGACATAGATATTTAGTATAGACGAGGCGGTTCCGTGGTTTCAGCTACGTCTTTTTACTTTTTGTTTTGGCATACTTGTAGCTTGATATTGCTTGCAGTAATATATTTTAACGGCGCGCTGTACCTATGAGATGCATTGGTAGAGCTTGGCTTAAACTAAACTAAGTACTTATCGTCTATATTCTACGTGCATATCATTGTTATTGGTATAAAATGGCGTGCAATGAATTATAAACAAGTCTGGGTAAATTAAACTATAAAATGCATCACGCGATTCTAGTGAAGTAAATTTAATATTTACTTCACTAGAATCGCGTGATGCATCACATGCATAAATATTATATTTATGTGGATAAATAATACTCGCAAAAAAATGAAGGTATATATAATACTAGCCGTGTCACAAGATAACGCTTATGACCACCACTGATTCCAAAGTGTAATCCGTTACATAAATAACACATCCCCAATGAAAAAAAATATGTCCCTTATTGTTTTACTTAACCTAGAAATCTTTTCAGTTACATAAAATGGGATACCAGAGACGAGACAGTTTCAAATTCATGTTATCACAGCAATAAAGCGTTACCTTCGCATAAAAAGAACAATATCGTATAATGACAAACAACGAATTCATAACGTGATTGTCAAAGTTTTTATGAGCAGCCATTATTCTTTAGAGGTTCCCTAACATACAATGCACACGCATGTGTCTGACAAGAATTGTCTATTGTCTAAATTTTTATTACCGCTGCGAAACAAAATGTCTGAAAGTTATCTTTGTGTCATGAAGTGATTGAACTTTCGCAAGTCCTTTTAGTTTTCTTTTTTCGTTGAATGAGACAGATGTGCGTAATTATTTATCCTTCAAGGTCTTTGTCGGTAGACCGTTGAGGGTCAGATAGCAATAATTTATTTGTTACCGTTGAGGGTCAGATAGCAATAATTTCCCTTTCAGTGGTTTCTTTTTAGCAAGATAGTCGTGGTAGAGAATTAGTCAGTGGATGGCTAATGCTTGTTATATTCATTATAGAAAATGGTCAATTGCAAACATAACTGGAATTTCAGACGACCGGTTGGCGGAGCGGTAGTGTAAGCGACTGCTACGCCGAAGGTCGCGGGTTCGATTCCCGCTCAAGTCAAACATTTGTGTGCATGAACATGGATGTTTCTCTTGGTCTGGGTGTTTCTATGTATAATATGTATGTATTTACAAAAAAAAGTATATATGTATGTTTATCCATTGTCTAGTACCCATAGTACAAGCTCTGCTTAGTTTGGGACTAGATGGTGTTGTGTGAATGTGGTAGAATATTATTATTATGTTGAACAAAGTGATTATATTATTATTATTATTATTTATCCACTATTTTCTATCAATTGCAATGCACGAGCTATGGACTCGTATGTCATTTCTAATTCACACATTGACTGCTGGAAACTTATATGGTGTGTCCCAAGTGTCGGAGTTTGCGATGCGGCTAGCCCAACATAGTCGTGTTCAGGGAAAAAATATACAAGCGTGCTGCCGAAACATACGACGCGTGAATCATACCCATACCACACATGTGCTGACGAACACTGTGTGTTTTTTTTGTATAGCCACTCGTATGTCGCGTGTCGCGTCAGCACATACACACGCTCGACCTGCACGCTCGTTGCGTGTCATTAAGCACGAGAGGCTAGGCACGACCGAGGCCGCATAGCAAATAGCCGTCTACGAATCTTAGGCCAGCAGTCAATGTGTTAATAGTTATAAAATCATCTTAACATACATTTTAATAAATACTTTCAGACTTTTACGATTTGTACAGATACTTATATAATATCACACTAAAACGTCGGTGCAAAAATAAAGTATTCAACTTATATTTAAACTAAATGCAATTGAGACCCAAATTCTAACATTTCAGAAAAAAATATTTTGAATTTTGGCTTCAACCAATACTATTTATTTATTTGAACACCACACACAGCCATATGCAAATATGGCGGCCTAGCATGTGCTTATTAAAAACATGAATTTTACAAGCTTAATATTACGTGATACATTCGGTCACGGCGATAATCCCCCAGAGTCCTACCGCCTCTTCGGATGTCGGATTTAAATATGATTACTTTATATTACTCGGAATTTATGAGCGAAAATGTTGACAATCTGGTGTTCTCCTAAAGCAAGGGTTAAGGAAAGAGTGGATAATGTTGTAGGCATACTGCTTTATTAATTTTGTTTGCATTCATCAACAATTAATAAAGGCTGTGTCTTCACAAGGGTTGGTTTAATTTGGAGAAATGTATTTAGCAAAGGCTGAATGGTTGATACCGTGAAAAAGTAGGAGCTCATATTTGACGCGTATTGTACTTAATGTTTGTCAATGATGACGTAAAGTGCTATTGGAAATGTCTGTTAGTCGTAGTAACTCTGACGTAGATGGCAAAATTTCAGGTTGCCAAATAAAACCTGCCCTTAAAGTCACGATAATGGTAGAAGTACAGTTTAAGTATTTAATGGAAATACTAGTTCTTCAAATCTGCTATTTAGTTTTCCGAACGGCGATTAAGCTTCAAATAGAATTGTGTTAATTAACTCGGTGATATCGCTTCTCGTAAAACTGTATTGTGTTGCGTAAAAAGGGTTCGAACGTTTGGGCCTGTATATCTGATAAGGTAGGTAGAGGAATATTAAGCGTATGTTTTTAGGTATATTTTAGTTTTGTGTTGTCTAACCAACTGCCTTGTGAACATACCAACAGACTTCCAAGCAGGGGATATTGGGTTCAAATCCACGGCGCGCACCTCTGACTTATCAGAATTATGTGCGTATTGAATTTAACTTTCCCCGTGCTTCGGAAAGAACGCTTAGCCGTTGGTAAACTGAACTAGCTAAACTGAAACTGAGCTTAACCATGAAATATCGCTATTCCTTTGATTGCGGAGATCAAACAGGCAGTCACTCTCTGAAAAAGCAATATTCAGTTAAATCCGGTTGGACTAGTAGCCGGGCCACGGGTTACAACTGGGATAACGCTAAGAAGATTATGTTTTCAAAACATGCATAAGTGAAAAAGGCAAACATTTGCTACAATGCCTTCCATTTCGAACACTGTGTTATAGTTTTGCTATGTCTCTTAGAACCGATGTAAAAAATGTAGGGTTTTTTGCCTCCTAGCCTAGGGTGTACCGAGGCAAAAATCTAAATATTTTGTAAAAATATCTCATTCTAGATATTCAATGCACACTCAAAACGAAATTCATAACCCAAATCTTCTTTTTCAGCTAGCAACCCACATTCAACTATCACTTTAACGACTTTAAACTCATATGCACATGAATTCCAAAGTTTTGAGCTAGCGATAACTATGAAGTTAGTGTTATGATTCAAGCACGAAGTTATCACTTCCGCGGGTCTCATGAAATTTAAATTTGCGACCTCGCGAAGTATTATGTAAGTGAAGCAGTTTTGAGCGTTTAAGTAGTTGAGTGATTGTCTGTATGATAATGACATTGTATCACGCTAGGCTATCTTAGAGAAGACAGACACAAGTTTGTTTTAAAAAGCTAGCAGTTTCTTTATATAATCGTAGACCGAAGATTTATTATTTGGTCATGAAGTGCCAGATTTTCTATAATATATGCTATGATATTACATAACCGTAACTTTGTTGTCAGTATGGAGAACCATTAATGACATAAGTGTACGCAAAACTTTTTATAAAAGAATGATGGTGATTTTATCATATGAGGAAGATATTCTGTCACTCGAGCAAAGATATTTTGTTACGTTTGAGACAACATTAGTGGTATCCAGAGTTATTTCTCATAGGTGTGTCTACTAGTGGCCACAGATGATATGTTGTTAACTTCCTAAATAATACTAAGCTTTTGTTTTTCTATCGTACTTGCATTGCAATAACTAGAATGCAACCAGCAACCAGCTTAGCTAGTTTTAATTAACACAAAATGTACATAAATAAAGTTTCTATAATTTAGTAGGAAAAGGATTATTAAATCATTGTTTAAGCAAATTATTAAGAGTCTCTCTGGAAAGTTTAACAAACGATGATAATTTTGATATGCACATATTAGGTTCTTAAAATTTTAACACATAAGTAATTGTGGAAATGACGGAGCTTCTAACGCCAAAAGGTAATTTTACAATCGACTTAACTGCGTTGCGTTTCAACAATTTCAGGCGTACAATGCCGATGAAATTTGTAATTCAGCATCAGTGATGCGCGAATAAGTCCGTTTTTGAACGCATGAAGTAGCAACAAAACGCTCAATGAATTAGAAATTAGGCCTATAGCTGCTGAATACAACTGCGAACCGAAAAGCAAAGACAGGTGAAGTAACTTTGGTGCCGGTCTAATGTGTAAGTCAGTCGGTCGTAAGGTCTATCTCTTGAATTTGCTGCGAATGTTAGGATATTGCAGAACAGCATTCATGCTAAATAACGTATGATAATTGGAGTAATCTTATAGTCCTGCAACTTTACTTTATTTTTTATTTCAACGCAACTTTTGTAGTAGAGTAAAATTGGGGCTTCTGCATCACTTGCTCTCGCGTCGCCGCTCGAGCTGCGTGATACAGAAGCCCCAATTTTACAATCGAGATCGATTAATATAAATGTGATCTGCATCACTCAGAACAAAGTGAGCTGACGCAGACGCTCCCAATAATACCGTTGTTATCTGCGATCCGTCTGATTCACGATATAATATTGTATTTCATTCACCGACATATCATTGTAGTAGCAATGCAATGGGACAACTTACTGTCGTTTCTAGTTTGAGATGCTAATGTAACAACATTCTCAAGTTAGACTGCTGTGTTCAGTCGACGCGATCAGTCCGATCGGTTGTTGTGTGTATCATAATCTGGTATGGTGTCGAACTGACATAGCCAAGCAAAAATTATCACGCGCACTTAAATAAGTACAATAAACAACAATATCATGTTCGATCACGGCACATCGTTGCATCGAAACGATTTGGTGCACATCTTGTACTAATGAATGCATAGGCCTTCCGTATAATGAGAGGTTAGCTTTTACTAGCAACTATAACTCAATAATAGAGTTGTGGACACTACCACAATGCAACAATATAGCTGAGTGTGCACATCAAGTGCACATATTTGTCACAGACTAATCTTATGCCTTGCAATGTTTTCTTTTATATGTAATACTTTTTCTGTGTCTGTGACAAATAAATAGTTTTTCTCTTTCTTTCTTTCTTAGTAAGTAGCCAACAGTAGGTATTATGGAGACATAATAATTGCTTATAATACAAAAAAAAATAAAGTAAAAAAAACATAAAAACAAAATCCAAACTGGAACAATACTCATTTGTTCCGTGCGGGAATCGAACCCGCAACACGTTGGTGCATTAGTTGCTGCGTCTATTAAACCTACTATTTACATTGTGATGCGAGTCATACTCTTAGCCAATGCGCCAAACGTGTCGTCAAAGATGTGATAAAATATTGGACCACTTTGTCTTAACATGACGTGTATAGAATTATCCAAGATAATCAATAACTCAGTACAAACGTTTATTTTTTATAATTACGATAATAAAATCTTCTTATATATAATATATTTAAGTAGTAGACAATTAGGATTCTTGATGGATGATTTTTATATCTTAGTCTTAAAACAAATAGCACTTTAAAATACAATAAATGTTAGATTAGGAATCACTTATATAAGATATATAAGATTATTTAATTACTCTTTTAATAATAATAATTATGCATTTCATTTTCATCTACTACAGGCATTCAATCCAGCAAACCTGCCGTCTTTCTGATTTAGTCAAATCGTAAAAAGGAAATGGTGGTTTGATTAAAAACACTTGTAGGTTTTTATTACACCATACAGCTATTTCTTTTAGTATAAATTCATTTGCTTACTGCATCACTCACCTCGCTTCGCTCCGTTCGCAATGCAGAGCGCCCCAAAAATCACACTACTAACATGATCTGCGATACGGACGGTTGGCATTAGAAGTATAATATTATTTCATTCATCGATGCATCGTAATACTGGTAGCATAGTAACAATGTTTTTACTTGGGATGACATAATATAAACAACATTCTCAAGTTCGTTCGACGCGCTCAGTGCGGCTCGGGCACAGCGATGCATTCATAATAATTTATATGTAGGTAGGTACATACTGTTATCTTTGCACAGCTCGTTGATAATTTTAATGAATGAATGCAAAATCTTAACAATGTTGAAAGTAGGATCGGGTGGCTCCCGGGTTCGATTCCCGGGTCGGCCAAAGTGTTATTGGGTTTTTCTGTTAGGAAATTCTCAGTAACAGCATGAAGTCTAGAAATGTGCCCAGTACGGCAATAGGTTCGCCTCCCTATTACGTGGGACTTAAATGTATCTGGCGAAAAGTGGGTGTAGTAATACACCTTTGCCTACCTCTTCAGGGTTACAGGCATAAGACTATGAATGTATGTACTTATGAATTATATAATTGTTTTATCCACAACTAGCTTTTGCCTCTGACTTCGTCTACATGGAACTTGAACCCACGGTCACTCGGATTCCAGGTGATGCGGACGTATCGAGATAAAGCAGATTGACTGCACGTGTAGTGTTCGATCGATTAATATAAATGTGTTCTGACTTCTGCGTCACTCAACTCGCTTCGCTCGTTTCGCGACGCAGACGCCTCCAATAATACCTACTTTTGTTCTCTGCGATCCGTTTTATTCACGATATAGATTATTAACATTATGTTTTTAGCTTAGAATAATAACACCTATTCTAAGGTTTTCAGGTTAGGAATTTAACTCCTTGTCTTAGTGACCAATGTAACTGTTCTCTTTGCTGAGTTTTTTATTGTACTTATGAATGTGTATCAATTCATGTAATATTCCAATCATAGTATATATTAAAACTAAATGGGTATGTTAGTGAGTATAGGAAACGATTAAGTAAAATGAAACAATCCATATTGTATCTTTTTAAAAAAAATTAGTATCAAAGCACCATTTTTTTAAGCACATAACATTTCTTAATGCACATATTGAGTCATGATAGATACAATTGTACAAATCTCCGGAATATTTATAGCGATCATATAGGGTTAACAAATTAGGACCACCTTTATCTTCTAAATTAATTACATTAACACTATTTAAAATATTTTTCAACCATGACACTTTTTCAAGACCTTTAACGAAAACAGACTTATCTTTTAAGATATCTAAAACTAAATATTGATAATTTGAGTAAGGTATAAATCCTTCGCTCCAGTATATTTTTCTATTACGCTCAATCCAGCAAACTTGTTGTCTTTCCGATTTGGTCAAATCGTAAAAAGGAAATGGCGGTTTGATTAAAAACACTTGCAGGCTTTGATTACACCATATAGCAATTTCTTTTATTATAAATTCATTTGCTTCTGTTTTAAAGCCTTGGATGTCTACAATAGCAGTCATGATAATCTACGCACGATGTTGCTCAGAGGTTTGTATTCCACAAGTCGGTCGTTTATAATCAAACAGTATGCAGTTGTCTTATCTGGTTTTTGTGTTGAACATTCAAATTCCAATCTTACATCCACTGGACCAGTTTTTAAACTATCGTTTTGCCTCGAGCAGTCTAAGATGAAGACTGGGGCCTTTTCTTTGAAATCCTGCAGATCAAGCAACGGTTCTACCGGAGAGTTGTAATACGACTCGCGAAATTTCACATACATTTCATATAATATACTATATTTGTTCTCACAAAACTTTAAAGATAAAGGCTCATAAGGATAATATTGCGAATTTAAAAAGAGCGTAACATTTGTCACCTCACAATGATCAAATACCGAACTGTCTTTAGTTCTATTATTTTTTCTATTAGTTTGCAAGCAAAAAATGACATACCGAGGCTTTTCTAATTGAGAAGCAGTCTTTACTGACCAAGAATGCTTTGTGGTTTTAGGTAGTAAAGGATACTCATATAAATCCCAATTTCTAAAGGCCATCTGAATAGGTTTATCTCTTTCTAAGTGCTTCAAAAGTATTAAACGTTCTCGATCGGAAACTTTTATATGTGGTACTCTCCATTGAATTCTCTGTATATCTATTTGAAGCTGAACGACTTCATCAGTAAGAATAATACTATTTAAGTTAGAATTACTCCTATTCAATATAAGTTCGTGTTTACAATTTATCACAATTTTATTGTAATCCTCTGCAAACCCTAAAATCTTATTTAAGGGCACCACAACGCTAACATGTCCATCACTTTGGAAACCGTTTAAATTCCAACCCCATAATGCAGAAACTTTACTTTCTGCTTCATTAAATGAGATGTATGACTTTATTGTTGATGTTATTCCAGAATTTTTTATACGGTCTATTTCAATTCCATTCATTTCGTACCTGATGTCTTGGAACAAATACATAACAGGGTTATTAGTAAACGTAACAGCTTTCTTGATCTGATGCCCATCCTTACCGAACAGCTTTGCTTGACCTTCGATGTAGATGGAACTGGCTGATGGTAGCACGTATATATCTTGCTGGTGTATGGGGATTCTGATTTCATCGTTTTCTCTAAAACTGTTATTGTAGGGATTGTATGAATGGATTTCATAACTTTCGATCGAACTATCAAAGTGTGGTAAGTCGATAATCTGTAGTATACTCATACTTTAAACCCTAAAGCTTTAAGAAAATCTTTATTTGATTTAGTCAATTTCTTCAGGTTTTTCTTACGTCTGTGCACCTTTATGGTTGTTGACGGAATAGGACGTTTTATTTTCACTGAAGGGTTTTTATAATATACTATCATTTTGCTTTTCTTAAATGAAGACGTAATTGAATATTTTCTTCACCAAAGTCAATACGGTAACCAAACTGATCTACAATCCTAACAGATATGGATGAAATTATATTTTTGTTTACTGGAAAGTAAATAACGTTCTGAGGTATTTCTATGTAGCCGTGACTTGGAGCAGTATCAGATATAAATTCATGAATAAAATGAGTTGGTAATCCGTTGCAGTATGAACCGTGTACAAGATCACATTCAATTCTGATAACAGCTGTTAAACTGCTGTTATTAACGGGCACATTTGGTCTTGTTTTTAATACTGAAAAGTATAGTAAACCGCACTCGTACTGATCAGATAAATGAAGAGGTGGTTGAAAATACGAAATCAGTTCCGATTTATTTCCAGAGATGGTAACCGTAGTAGACATGCTTGCATACTGAACTCTTTTAGATGATCCTTTTTATTTTATTTCATGATTATACCAAAAATTCTTTAAGAAATTTAAACATAAATGTCCACAATTGAAGGGGTGATCACGTTGTATATTTTCATAATTATATTGAATGTTAGAACCTACATATTTTATAAATTCCTTCGGAGGTTTAAGATTTCCGTAACTGTCAAAATACTCAACGTAATCATTATATTTTGCATAGGCTACCCAATGAGAACCAGGATTTTTTGAACTATCCAAATTAATAACTCCACATTCTTTTTTATAAGGACATTTAGGGAGCTCATCTCTCATAAAGACACCTCTAAAATAAGGAATTCTATTCCCGTACTTTAAAATGTCAAAGTTAGTTAAGGCCCGTTTGGGTAGCCGATATCTTAGTTTTTTTCTTTTGATACGAAAATTCCAAGGCCGCCTTTATGTGGTTTAAGGTGTAGTCCTTTCCCAATACATAGAGCTTCCATTTTTTCATCATGTCTTCTCGATTCTTCATACAGCTTTTTAGCCATTTTGAATTCATTTATGGTTTTAGCAATACCAGCTGCACCGCCTGCTAAAGCTCCCGCAGCTGATAATCCCGCAAAAATAGGAATCAAAGGTAATACTCCCCCAGTTTTTGGAATAGGAATAACGCGAGGGAGCTTAATCGATAAATCATCAGCCAATTCTCTAGTAGCGGCAATAGCTAATTCTATTGCCATTTTCTTGCTCTTAGGTTTTAATTTTTTGATATGCCTTTTTGCTTTTGTAATAACAGATTTTAATTTACTTTTTAACCCTTTTCCAGGTGTAATTTTTGGAGAAGGCTTTTTGTCCAAACCAGAACCAGTTTTAATTTTTGCTGACATAGCCTTACTTACTAAGCGTGCCGCGAGTTTTTCAGCTATACTGGCATCGGAAGCAACCGCTGGCTCTTTCGCCATTTTTAACAAAATTAAATCAGCCTTATGTCGATCCTTTAAGTTTGATGACTTGTGATATGCAATATCGTGATCTTTGCAGTATTCGTCCAACTTATTTACGCCGTTATCTCCTTTTGTTAGTCTTTTTATTAATTTAGTACCTGGGCCACAGTAATTATATCCGGGTAAGTGTTATTCAAATGGTAAATTATTAATAAGCCAATTGAGAAGACTACTCTCTCCAAAACACATTATAAGACTGATGATTCCGGTTTGAATACTTTAATAAATAGTTATGTGATTCGAGTTTGTTAACGTTATTTTATTTATAATATTACATTCGATTTATCAATCCAACTGCTTTCAGCTGAAGACAAACCTAACCATTTTACTAAAACCCTGTTACCTTTTCTTCTAAGAACTTTCTCGACTAGATATATATTGGGATGTTTTGTTTTTTGAAGTTCTTGTGAATAAAATGCTCCTAAAATAGGCAGACCTCTGATAGTGTCTTCAATTAAGTAAGTTATAGGAGTTGTATTTTGTATTTTACGAATTTTAAATATTTCTGTTGACCAGTTGGGAGTATAACCTTTTTCAAATGTACCTTTGTATTTACTGATACGCACATAATCACCTACTTTGTACTTGCTTTTTAAATTATCATTTTTTGGCAACTTTAAATACCTTTCTAATATCAGTTTTTTATTCATATTGTTCACATTAGCAGGGATTTCATTAATAGTGCGATGGTGAGTGTGATTGTATTTGTAAATAACATCATTGAGGGTATTATTTACCCAATTGTAATTGCCTTTTAAACTAAATTCCTTATAGATTTTAGATTTCAATGTTCTGATAAATCGTTCGACTATTGAAGCTTTTTTGTTGAGAAGGTTGAATAATGGTTAATATGAAACGATTTCATAAGCTTCTGAAATTTGTTATTATAAAATTCTGTTCCTTTATCGGTTTGCAGATTTTAAGGAACACGCCCTTTATCCAACAAAGTTTTGAAAGAGTTATACACATCTTCTTTGCTTTTACTTCTCATAGGAAAATGAATGAATAACGGTAAGAATATATCTATAATTTTTATTTTCTTTTGAAATTGATTGCAAATCAATTAAGTCTGCTTGCCACAAGTCATCTATATCTCTAATTACAACATGTCTTCGCGGATAGTTCACTCTCGCATTTTTATGAATTTCGTTTACCACGTCAGCTTTGCTCATGTTCACAACTCAGTAGGTATGTTTGTCTCGAATTCTGCTATAATACTGAATAAAAAGCATATTATTAGGACTATTTATTATTTAATTATGTCAGCTTCTTTTAACTCTTCGATTATTGATAAAATTTCATTATCATGATTTGTATTACCAGCATCTCGGGAAGCAATTAATAGTTTCAATCTTTCAACCAGTTCGTTAGGATCGTCCCAATATACCAAGTCAGTGCTATTTTTGTATTTCTTTAACGTTGGTAAGCTTCCTCTAAATTTAGTGACAATATTATTGTTTGACGATTCAGAAAACAATGGTTTGATTATTTCACGATATTTTATACCTTTATCGCCTCTTATTTGCCCATTAGGATTGAAATGTCTCTTATGTGCATTTGTATAATGCAACATATCTTTATAGACAAGTTTATCTTTGCTCGATATTTGTTTCAAATCAGGTTTTCTTCGAAGTAAAAGTTCTTTTAAACCAGGGGTTAAATTGAAGCTTTTGTCACCAACTTTAATTAAAATGGTATTATCATTATTTGCACTATCTATTTTAGAAAACGAAACTATTGAATTACCCATTAATATTTTTTTGTTTTCACTCCTTATTCCAAATGGTATGTTTAGGTCATAAATATCATGAGCCTCTAATGATATTTCTAAATCATCCGGTAATTCCGTCTGGGGAGACTTTTTAACGTTCAGTACAGAATTCAGTTCTGGGTCATAGCATTCTTCAAACTTAGTAGATGACTTCATTAATTCTATTTTAATATTTTTCTCCATGTTATACTTATTAACAACTGTATTCAGCTAAAGAACAAATTATACTGAATTTGATTTGCCATGTTAATTACTTATATATATATATATATATATATATATATATATATATATATATATATATATATATATATATATATATATATATATATATATATATATATATATATATATATCTATATACATATAAACAGTCAGTCAAATTTAAAAAACATATCAAAGTTCTGTCTGTACCTTCCATTATTTAATGACGATTCTTTATTAATAAGTAGAAAATTATAAGGTTTACTCCAAACAGTTTGACAAATATTTCTAAACTCTTTCCACTGTAAATCAGAAGTAACATGCTCTTCATAAATATGTTTTAAATTCACATCATCTTGTTTGAATATAATAAGAAAATTCACATTGTCACGCAACAGTTGTTTTGGAATTTTGGAATAGGTTTGAGATAAATAGAAACAATCTATTTGTTTATGTCTACCCATACAAAAATAATTGCGAATATTAACTTGATTTTCACACGCAACAACATCAAAAATAAACACAGAATTTGTTAAGGCTTCACATGGAGAAATTACCTCTTTATCATCGCTAAATTTGTAGAAGTTAATCTGCGAGACTCTTCCTAATACTTCACTCAAGAAACGATACTTTGGTTGAAAAGAAGTTTTGGAATAAAGATAAAGATTTTTAAATTTTAGACCATTTTCATGTAACAACAAACTAATCATAACGTTTGTTTTACCACAGTTCAATGGACCGCACATTATACATCGAATCGTATTCGGTAATAAAGGACTATGTCTGATCTGGTGAGAAGTTTCATTTAAATCTATATTATTAATTTTCAAAGATGCTTGATCAACTTCATTTTGAAAATTACTGTAATGAATGTCTAACACGCATATTTATAGGTAGCTATAACTTTAACACTAAATTAGATATACATATCATAAAGTATAAATAACAGCATTTAACATGTTTAAACAGGTCTAGAAAGTTAGGAATTTTGTATTCTCGTATTACAATATTATATTTTTAATAATTGATTTAATTTGGTATTGAATATCATACAGATTTAAAATTGCATTCCTTATTTCATTATGCTGTCATAGTCAGCCGAAACAGGACCTGTTGCTAGCAGAGAAATCAAGTTTTATTGGTAAGTACGTTTTTAATGTTATTAGTTATTACAATATTATATTATATTATTATATGAATAGTTAGATATCTTACTTTAGTTTTATTTTCAGAATCATGTCATACAGCCCCAGCATTCTCAACATTGGAGGACTTAACAGATTTGTATTTGATAATGTTGATTCTCAAATCCCAAGTTCTTTGGACGAAGTTGACCAGACAGAAATACAAGAGGTTAGTAAATATTATTTTATTCCTCATAGTTAAATTCATATAGTTATGAACTTTTCATTTATATTTTCATGTTATTATATTGCAGGACAATGCTTTGGCAGAGAATGGTAGACAGTTAAAAAACAAGCCATTTTTTTACTCTCAAGGAAATTATGAATGTTTTGAAAAGCATCGGAACAAATCCTCTGATCAGGTAAGCACTACATAAAATGTATTTATGTTTATAAACATTTATTGTGCGCGTCCACATTATTATATATTTATGTGTGATTTATTTTTTTACAGGTTACTAGCCCATATTTCTCCACTCAAGACGATGGCATAACATACATTGAACCAAACTTTTCTACACAGTCAAAAAAATTGTCAACGTCTAAAAAGCGCCAAAGTTTATTAACGTCATCGGCAAATTCGTACATTGTTCGAAGAAATCGTCCTAAGCAAGGACGTCTTCTAATTAAAATAGATATTCGTGAATTAGATTATGTAGACAAAAATAAAAAAACGAGGCTTGCTTAAGTGCACAATATGTGGTTGAGGAGCCTTATGATGATGTAATGGATATCACAGAGACATTAATAAAAAAATATGTAAGAAATTGTGTGATACTGAGTAGTCTTAAGATAATGTTTTTATTTAAGTTTAGTTGTATTTCTAAAAATAAATAAATGTTATCTTTTTAAAAATGTGTAATTGTTATGAGTCAATGTTTGTATGCATGCTTTATATTTATGTAAAAATTAAATAAATATTGTGGCTGAATTTAGTAGCTCAGTACCGAATTGTGGAATACAAACCTCTAAGCAACATCGTGCGTAGGCTATCATGACGGCCATTGTTGACGTTCAAGGCTTTAAAACAGAAGCAAATGAATTAATACTAAAAGAAATAGCTGTATGGTGTAGTAAAAACCTACAAGTGTTTTTAATCAAACCACCATTTCCTTTTTACGATTTGACTAAATCAGAAAGACGGCAGGTTTGCTGAATTGAACGTAACAGAAAAATATACTGGGGTGAAGGATTTATACCTTACTCAAATTATCAATATTTAATTGCAGATGTTTTAAAAGATAAGTGTATTTACGTTAAAGGTCTTGAAAAAATGTTATGGTTGAAGGATATTTTAAATACTAATAATTTAATTAATTTAGAAGATAAATGTTGTCCTAATTTGTTATGTTTATATGATCGCTATAAGTGTTCTGAAGATTTGTACAATTGTATTTATCATGACTCAATATGTGCTTTAAAAAATGTTTTGTGTTTAAAAAAATGGTGCATTGATAATAAACTTTTTTTAAATTGATAATATACATTGTTTTATTTTACTTAATAGTTTCCTAGACTCATTAACATATCCATTTATTTTTTAAATTGATAACATGATTACATTGATATTACATGGAGTGAGGAATTCATTAGGTACACACATTCATAATAAAAACTCACTAAAAGTAACGCTACCATTGATCACTAAATAATTGCTGAACTATGTTAACTATAACAGTATGGTATTACTGGACACTCTGAGTTATGCAGAACACATTAATATGAATCGACCTCGATTGTAAAATTGGGGCTTCTGTATCACGCAGCTCGAGCGGCGACGCGAGAGCAAGTGATGCAGAAGCCCCAATTTTACCCTACTTTTGTGTATAGTTTAAGCTGTGTAACAATAAATTTTCAAAAAAATAAATCCACGCATGCAATGAAAATGTAGTCTCCAAAGAAAAATTGTGGATCGAAAAAGTGTGAGAAGCGAACCCTTAGCAGCCTCTGCAATGATAAATGATGTAACGGCTTCCTACTACGCCATAATAAATAAGGCTATAACTTGTAAATAAACGTACAAGTGAAGTAGGTATATACATCGTTATAAAAGTACAACACAGCTTACGTAGTAACTATTTAGTAATCTGGACACAGCTCATAATTGCAAATCGCCAATCGCTAATGTAAAAGGAACATTTCTGCTAAACTGTAATAGTTTGGATTGGATTCAATTATAAATGGAATTCCTTTTCCCTCAGTACCACGCAGTCACCTTTAAACGCACAATGAAGACGCAAGGACCTTACTTCTTTGTTAGAAAATCACTTACAGCAAAGTCTTTGAAAGCTTTCTACAAACAAAATGTAAACGTTAGCAGTCAACGCCGATATAAGAAAACTTTGTTGTTGAAACAAGAATGAGCATTTTAATAAATATTATCAAGTAAAATGGCTTATTACCAAAATCGAAGCTTTCGGAGTTTTGGCAATATCTGCTGTCGATTTCCTATAATTATATTTGTATTGCTTGAAAGTATTCTTCCATTAAAAAATACTGTAAAAAAAATAGGATTTCAACTCTGTGGTTAAGATTTGGTAACTATACTGAATATTATCTTTAAGAATGCTGTGCTTTGTAAAAAAGAATAGCCAAGTACATAACCAAGAATCAAATAAAAACAATACCTACTTGCCTCCGATTGATTGATGAAGCCTTCGATTTTTTTGTGTTCATAAAAACGTTTGCTTGGCATTACTCACAGAAAATCGACGTAAAGTAACATACTGTTGCGTTTCTTTTGGTGATTGAAGGTGCCTTTTACTTATACCTTATCCTGCTTTCGTATTTCTTTTCCCATCCCAAAAGATTGCAACGCATTACGGCATTTGTATTTCCTCGTGTGTTACCTGTGTACATGGGTGGTGTTAATCGGTTACTATCAGACGATGCGTCTGCTCTTTTGCCGACTGTTACATTAAAAAGGGATCAATTAGACTGATGACTTGTCCGTAAAAGAAAGATAATATTCACAACCAACTACAGTAATGGCCCAGCATTTTAAACTGCTGTTATCACTTCCACTGTCGTGAGTTCTAATCGACATTTACAGTCTATTTTTCATTACAAAGATATTCGTAAAAATAAACGTTTTCACTATCTAGATAGTGAAAACGCCTTGGCAAACACAAACTCAGCTCAGCATTCCTAATCTCGAGAAAAGACTTCAATCACGAGTACGCAGTAGCTATACCACAAGTCTTAGTTATTAGCTCCACTAAACACCTGTCTCTTAATTACCACAACTTGTTCGACAAAATTGAAAGCAATTAGCTCCTTTGATTAAAAGATAGGACTGGAAAAGCTATGCCAATGTTTAGTATTATTGACGTTCAAAGATCCAAAATGTTTATTTGACTTCAGCCAGATGTAAAAAACTGCTGGTACTGGAGTGAAACAATCCTCCTCACTTTGGAAATTGTATTAAGTTTTGGATGGTCGGCCGAAAGAAATTGTAGCGTGAAATATCTGAACTCAACGAACGAGGCCGCTTTTAGCGGAACGTAGACATAGATACGTATAGATGAGATGGTTTTGTGGTTCCGGTTACGTCTTTTTACGTTTTTTTTGGCAGACTTGTAGCTTGATATTGCTTGCAGGAATATATTTTTTCGATGCGGCGTACCTCAGAGATGCAAGGATAAAGCTTGGCCTAAAATAACCGCAGTACCCACATAAAACAAAATAAGGGCCACTAAGATTTTTTGCTGTACCATGAAAACAATAAAGACATTATTAGAGGCTGAGGCTCTTGAGGTAGGCGGATAGCGGCATAGCGCCAGCAGCTCGCAGATTGTAGCTCGTAGGGAGAAGACAGCCCGTAGGGAGAACCCCAGTGGAACAGTAGTACAGTAGTAGTAGTAGAGATATAGAAGAATAATACTTGGTTATCGCTACAACCATCAGCAAGGCGACGTCTGGGGAAAGTGACCGATTTAGATTGCGCACCCATCTTATATAGTCATAGACCAATGAGTCACAGACTGCCTGTGGCTTGGTATGACCATATAAGGTACCAATTCCTAGCGAAGCGCTCCTCGGACCTGGCCAGCTCCACCCACTGCGTTAAGCGCCTGCGAGATATTATAACGCAATACGTAGTATTACGTTACAATTAAATTGTTTAACTTATGGAACTACAAAATAATGTTATTGGTTGTAATATAGTCTAACAATTGCTTAAAACAATGATCATGAATTGCTTTTTTTTAACTTCATAATGAAATTGGCCATTTTGAATTAAAAACGTGAACAAAAGAAATCACCGGAAAAAGACAAAATATTGTTCTTGTCACTTTTGTTTCTTCTTTTTAGTAACGAGTATGTCCTCCTCTCTTAGCAATAGAGTCCTGAAGCCTCGTATGCATACTCTGGATCAAATTCCTCACGGATTTCTTTTTTCTGGAAATTTCAAGGTAGTAGAGCCTTGCTGATTTCAGCATGAATGGGCCGGCTCGACCGGGGAAGTACTACCCTCCCAAAGAAAATCGACGTTAAGTAACAGTACCTAAACTGTTGCGTTTCGTTCGGTGAGTGAGAGTTCCGGAGGCCCTATCCCCTATTCCTTCACCCTGATCCCACTTCTCATCCCTTTCCCATCCCCAAGAGGGCGGCAACGCACTTGTGACTCCTGTGGTGTTGCTTGTGTCCATGGGCGGCGGTAATTGCTTACCATCAGGCAATTCGTCTGGTCGTTTGCCGCCTATTACCATAAAAAAAAAGATTCTCCTCCCAGGCACGCTTTAAAGCGTCAATCAGCTGCTGTTGGTTGTAGACCCCTTGCTCATTCTCTCTAACCCTTCGTTTCAATTGGTCCCACAATTGCTCGATTGGATTTAAATCCGGACTGTTAGCTGTCTGGGCACGAGCATTGTCTTGCATCAGGATGAATCCAGGCCCATCGCTGTGCAAATGGGATTACTTGAGGCCTGATGACGTCCTTGATGTAACGTTTTGCAGTTACAGTACCCGCATTTAAAATGGTGAGCTCGGTTTTACCGTGTAAACTATTCCCACCCCAAACAATTACGTTGGGCCCACTGAAACGGTCAACTTCGTGGATGCAGGACTCTGAAAACCGCTCGCCGCGTTGTCGCCACACCCTAACACGCCGATTAAAAAAAAATACTTTGCTCTCGTCTGTTAAAAGCACCTTGCCCACTGATTAATCCCCCAGTTCAAATACTCACGGGAGAATCTTAAAAAATTTGTACGTTGAACCCTGGACAGAGGAATTCGAAGAACTCGTCGTCTTTACATTTGATGGTCTTCATGCAATTGATTACGTATAGTTTGATCACTGACACGGGTACCCGTTGTCAGCCTTAGGTGGTGTTGTAACTTACGGGCCGTTACTGTACGATCACGACAAGCACTTAGTTGGACGTACCGATCCTCGTGCGCCATTGTTACATGAACTCTACCTGAACCGGATCTCCTGGCAACACTTCAGGTCTCTTGGAAGCGATTCCATACATTTTGTTCAGCTCTTCGAGAAAACCCAACTGCAAACCCACGTAACACTGAGAACGTCCTTCTTGAATCATAGTTATGGCTCTGGTTGCTGTAATTGTATCCATGTGCCTTCGTACTGGTGGCATGATTAACGCAAGATGATAACTGAATCAATTAAAATTTAAAAGGGAAAACATTTTTCTAAAATAACCGAAACAAGTTAAGAAGACAATCGAAGAAAAACATAAGAATAACATCAATATTTTTTCTTAATATGATGGCCAATACTTTTCAAATTAGGAACACGAAAAATGCCAGCATAAAAGAGATCAAACACCAGAAAGTTCGTAATATCAATATAATGCTACTTATCAGTTACTTTCAGTTTACTAAAGTGCACTTAAATGTAAATAAACTAGTGGCCCTTTTTTATGTTAATAAGCGGCAAACGAGCAGACGGATTGCCTGATGGTAAGCAATTACCGCCGCCCATGGACACAAGCAACACCACAGGAGTCACAAGTGCGTTGCCGCCTCTTGGGGTTGAGAAAAGGGATAGGATGAGGAGTGGGATGGAGAAGGAATAGGGGATAGGGCCTCCGGCACTCTCACTCACCGAACGAAACGCAACAGTTTAGGTACTTTTACTTTACGTCGATTTTCTGTGAGAGAGTAGTACTTCCCCGGTCGAGCCTGCCCATTCATGCTGAAGTCAGCAAGGCCCTACTACCTAGCCCTTATTTTGTTTTGAGTAGTATATATGCAGAATCATTGTTATTGTTGTAAAATAGTATGTAAATTATAAATTAGTCAGTATTATGAGAGTTTGTGAGGTGCATCACCTGGGTATGGTGAAATATATTAATGTAGATCCATATCACTCTGAAGTTAAGGCATAGATCACACTCACCATAGTTGTATAACATGGTCTTTCTGTGACCACAGCTGATAAAATGAATTCGCATTTTTTTATCACATATTTGCACAATTGTGTGTGTTAGTCCCTTACACAGAAATTGTGAAATCTCTATTACAATTAGCAAAGTCTACAAAAGAATTGTAGAAAGCTATAAGAACCATTGTAGAATATACAGGTTCACGGAGGGATGCGTATGATCTGTTGTGCTCAACAGGTAATAAGGTTCACGATATTGACCACGTTAATGAGTACTTTTCCAACATTGGCAAGCAACTCGCTGAAGCAGATGACTGCATCAGTGAGTAGCTGGAGATGAATCATCAAAACTTATTGAACCCATGAGGGCCCATTGAGGGTTCAATAAGTTTTGATGATTCATCTCCGGTCAAAAATATTCCTTTTTTACCTAAATTATTAGCACTGCTCCCGCCCGATGAAATGGAAATAGAGACGCGACTACTTAATTTTAAGAACAACTGTGCAACTGGCTGGGACTCCATACCGGTCCAGATTTTAAAACTAGCAAAACATCTAACAGTGTCTCCACTAACCAAACTCACTGGCCTTTGCTATGATCAGAGGGTTTTCCCTACTGTATTTAAGGGATCTTTAATCACACCTGTACACTAGGGTGGTGAGCGAGATGAAATGACAAATTACAGACCAATCTTAGTACTCTCATCTTTATCTTAAATAATCGAAAAGTCTCTTAATGCTAGACTCAGGCAATTTCTTGACCACAATAAAGTATTATCGGACAGCCAATTTGGGTTTAGATCGGGTAGAAGTCCGGAAGACGCTATAAGTCTGCTGGCTAACTACGTGACTGCTAAAGTTGATGCTAAGCAACAGTGTAAAGGCATGTTTCTCGATTTCGCTAAAGCTTTCAATAGTAAAAGTAAAAAAATATATTTTTTATTCTGAACACGCACAATAAAAAGCAGAATAAGAAAAAAAATACCTACAACTAAATTAATACACAAAATAAGAATTAAAACTAAAGAAAATAAGAATACAATAACAGACAAAAGTGTGACGTGTTAGAACAGGGCACAGTTCAGCATTTGTCAGGCAAATGCCTGACACTGATTTTCAACTGTGCCCCTTACAGTCTCGATTCCCATTCTAAAAGACAAGTTATATAACGTGGGAATTCGCGGTCATGCATTATCTATCTATAAAGACTATCTTTGCGGTCGTACTCAGCAAGTAAAAATTGGGAAACATATTAGCGCTGATGCTCCAGTACAATATGGAGTTCCACAGGGCAGTGTCCTCGGCCCAAGCTTATTTCTTGTGTATATTAACGATCTTTGTCAACTTAATTTGATTAATGGAAAAATTATTGCATATGCCGATGACACCGTCCTAGTATATCATGGTAGAACTTGGGCTGATGTACAATAGCATGCTGAAGTGGGACTTCACAAGATCAGACTATGGCTAAGCAGAAACCTATTGACACTTAATGTACCAAAACAACATTTGTACCATTTAAGTTTGCCAAATCGAAACCATCTAATTTAATAATTAAAAGTCATTTATGTCATTTTCCATATGATAATATTTGTTCATGTCCGTCCATTTCAACATCCAAAAACGTCAAATATTTGGGTGTTTTAGTAGATGATGAGCTGTCCTTGCACCCGCATATCGAGTCGATGACATCGCGCGTTAGAAAATTAACGTGGATCCTTAAAAAACGAAGGTTTGTCGCGACTTTCAGCTTTTGCGTACGATATACTATGCACTTGCCCAATCTATTAATGCATATTGTATCCAAATATGGGGTGATGCCTACAAGTCGTACTTGATATAACTCGAAAGAGCACAGAGGTGTATTTTTAAAGTCGTGACATGTAAACCATACTTATATCCGACTAGCTCTTGCATAAAGAATGCCAAGTTTTATCAGTCAGACAGCTATATATTTTTCAGCTTGTAGCTAAACATCACAAATCAATACATATTATACCTGGCACTGACAGCTCGAAACGCAAAAAACAACAAATATTTTTTTATTAGTTAGATATTACACTGCATCTGCAAGACGACAACAAATATATAATTATGGCCCCTCGTCTCTTCAGTAAGATTAACAAAAGAAATAACCTATATCGTCTAAAATACCAAGAGTTGAAGTCTACATTAAAGAACTGGCTGTTAAGTTTAGATTACGATGAAACAGAAAGTTTGCTAGAATATAGCTTATAATAAATGATAGTTAGAAAATTATAAAGTGTATGTGTGTCTAACGTTAGCAATATAAGTGTAGTCAGTTAGCAATATAAGTAATAGAGTGTTTTTGTAATATAAGTATGCTGCTAGCATAAAATATTTCTTGTGTCCATACATGAGAAGGCATTGCCTTCTGTAACACAGGTAGCCAAAACCTAGCTCGGAAGTCAGAGGCTTCATAGGTCTTGATGTTAAGATTTGATGCAAATAAAGATTTATTCATTTATTTATTATTTATTTTTATATATGTAATGCCAAAATCACGAAATGTTTTGCCTAAACCAGAAATCAAATCTTGATCAAAAAACCAGGATATTAAATAAATAACGGGATACAGAAAAGGGATGAGGCAGTTTCATATTTATATTATCACAGCAATAAAGCGTTACATTCGCTTAAAAAGAACAATATCGTATAATGACAAACAACGAATTCGTAATGTGATTGTCAAAACTTTTATGAGCAGCCATTATTCTTTAGAGGCTCCCAAACATATGCATGTCAGACAAAAATAGTCTATTGTCTCAAATTTGATTACCGCTGCGAACCAAAATGTCTGAAAGTTTTCTTTGTGTCATGAAGTGATTGAACTTTCACGAGTCCCTTTAGTAGTTTCCTTTTTGTTGAGCGAGACAGATGTGCGTAATTATTTATCCTTCAAGGACTTTGTCGGTAGAGCGTTGAAGGTCAGATGGCAATATATTTATTTCCCTTTCATTGGTTTCTTTTTAGAAAGTTAGTTGTGGTAGGGAATTAGTTAGCGGATGCCTAATGCTAGTTAAATTTGGGGTTGTGATTAGTAAATAACTTACACTTAATGCTTTTATTATTAGAAAATGGTCACTTGCAACATAACTGAACTTTATTGACGATTTTCTTT
This sequence comes from Euclidia mi, assembly GCA_944739405.2. Taxonomy (NCBI): domain Eukaryota; kingdom Metazoa; phylum Arthropoda; class Insecta; order Lepidoptera; family Erebidae; genus Euclidia; species Euclidia mi. The sequence continues at coordinate 114,723,323 of OX123183.2, forward strand.
CCATTTAAATGTACTTTGTATTTCATTTCAAATTCTATTTACTACGGAATTCAATATTCGAACAATAGATAGATCTGTAGATTTTAGATTCGTTTTTGACATTAGCTCCATACAAAATATATCAAACACGAATCTCGAATCTCAAAATCTATGTATGGGTCGAATATTGAAAATGGCCTTTAATGAGTTTTAAATAATAATCTTAGCTGAAATTTAATAAATACTCTAAGACTCTTGCGATTCGTACAGAAGATACTAATAAGGGTGGCACTTCAATGAACACCTAAACTTCGGTGCAAATTGAAAGTACTTACCTTCTATTATTTAAAAATAAATTAAAACAATTTTTTATAACTGTTGTGTATGTGTGCATAGGATATCTATAAATCAGTGTGTCAATAGCTATCAATTGTTTCACTTGTCACCCGTCTAACAATAACACATAATATTGAAGTTGAACCTAACTAGTTAGTGTTGTCTCACGAAACTTTAACCGTACTGTCAGCACCGCCTTTAATTACCTATTCATTTACGTCTTTCTAACATCACACACACATTTCTCAGTCTCCCGAAACTTCAACCGTACTATCAGCACCGTCTTCTTTCATTACCAATTCATTTCATTCACGTCTTTCAAACATCACACGCACTTCAAAAACACCACTCACACGACCATATTATGCAAATATGGCGGCCCAGCACGTGGTTATTAAAAACATGAATCTTACAAGCTTAATATTACGTGACATATTCGGTAACCGCGATAATCCCACAGAGTACCGCCGTCTCTTCGGATGTCGGATTTAAATATGATTCCTATATATGACTCGGAGTTGGTGACCGAAAATGTTGCCAACCTGGCGTTTTGCTAAAGTAAGGGTTGAGCTTTATCAATTTTGTTTGAATTAGTCAAAAAATTAATAAACGCAGTGTCTTTTAAAGGTTTGGTGTAATTCAGAGAAATGTATTTACCAAAGGCTGTCTGGTTGACGCCGTAGAAAAGTAGGCGTTTATATTTTAGGCGTATTGTACTCAATGTTTGTCACTAATGACATAAAGTGCCAGTAAGTCTGTTAGTCGTAGAAACTTAGACTTAGGCGGCAAAACGTCGTATTGTTAAATAAAACTTGTCCTTAAAGTCAGGATCATGTTATAATTATTACTGTTTAATTTTTCGTCGGAAATACTAGTTCTTTAAATCTGCTATTTACTTTTCCAAACGGCAGCGATTAAGCTTCAAATGGAATCGTGTTCATTAACTCGGTGCTATCGTTTCTCGTAAAACTGTATCATGTTGCGTAAAAAGAGTTATACGTTTGCGCCTGTATATCAGATAAGGCAGGCATAGGAATATTGGGTCGCGGCAGTTATACAAACGTAGTTTCCGTGACCCTGCCATTCAATGGGATCGGATAGAGGAACACCATGGTGGTTTTAGTGGGTAGTCCCGGCGCTTCTCGTCGGGGAGTCACCACACTCTCCCTAGACTGAGCCCCTTTAGGGGCCCAGCCTAGGGGGGTCAGCCCGTAAATTGTTTGGTTTCCACCATGAGTCAAAAAAAAAAAGGCATAGGAATATTGAGCGTATTTTTCCTTGATATATTTTAGTTACGTCTTTTCTAAGCCATAGCCTAGCAGAGATACCAACAGACTGCCATGCTTCGAATCCACGGCGCGCACCACTGATTTTTCGGAGTTATGTGCGTAATAAATTGTTAATTATCACTGGCCACGTGCCTCGGAGAGCCGGTTAAGGTGGCGAGCCCTGCTGTCATAAAGATATTTGATAGTTTTTTAGGGACTCAGTAACTCAAAATAAACTTATACTTAACCATGGAATATCGATTTTTTTCTTACTTCCATTTCAAACATGGTGTTATTTCCTCTTTATACTGAGGTGATGCTATGTCTGTTAGGATTGATGTAAAGGCTTCGAAGGCAAAAAACATAAAATAAATAAATAATATAAATATCTCATTTCAAATATTCAATGGCTCTTAAAACCAAAATAACCCAAATCTTATTTTTCAGCTAGCAACCTACTTTCTACTATCACTTTAAAGTCGTCTTTTATGCACATGAATTCCAAAGTTTTAGCTAGCGGTAACTATGAAGTTAGTGTTTAAATTTCAAGCTCGAAATTATCACTTCCGCGGGTCTCATGAAATTTAAATTAACGACCTTGCGAAGTAAGTGAAGCAGTTTTGAGCGTTTAAGTAGTTGAGTGATTGTCTGTATGATAATAACATTGTGTCACGCTAGAATATTTTAAAGTTTAACACATGATTGTCGAAATGTGAGAGCTATTATCGCCAATAGGTAATTTTACAATGAACTAAACAGCGTTGCGTTTAAATAATTTTTGGCGTACAATAACGATGAAATTTGTGATTCAGCATCAGTCATGCGCGAGTAAGTCCGCTTTTGGAAGCATGAAGCAGCAACAAAACAACGAATTAGAAGCTGCGCCAACGGTCGTTGGCAAAAAGCAAAGACGAGTGATATATTTTTATTGTCGATATTATAATTTATTGTGCTTGCTTTTTTGGCATAAAAAGCTTAGAAATGTGAAACGTCCAATGATGAGGGCTATCTAATAGTCCTAAAACGGAGAACGGAAAATGGCCAGTGCCACCAACAATTTTCTAAACATAAATCTCAGGCACTATACTCCGAAAAATTTGTATATACACAAAATGTGAGGAGCGTGCCCCAACCAAACTCGCGTGCTAAACAAAGAAAGTGCTTCTTTAAACACTGAACCATATAGTTAATCTTATGTATATAACCAGGTCTATAAGACCAGAAGTTAATTAGACTGCCTCCGTGGTCCAGTGGACAGCGTATGCGACTGCTGATCGGAGGTCCCCGGTTCGATTCCCAGGTCGGGAAAAAGTGTTACTGGGTTTTTCCGAATTTTCAGTAGCAGCCCGGAGTCTGGTGACGAGACAGGCCACATCACCAGACTCCGGGCTTTGGCAATAGGCTCGCCCCCTATTACGTGCGACCTAAAAATTCATGGCGAAATGTGGGTGTAATATTATACCTTTACCTACCCCATCGGGAATACAGACGTGAGTCTATAAAAAAAAATAACCGTACAAGAAAATATATTTCATTTGCATTTCTGAAAATACAACACAGCATACAATTGCAAATCGCCAATCGCTAATATAAAAGGATCATTTCTGCTAAACAGTAATACTTTGGACTGGATTCAATTATAAATGGAATTCCTTTTTTCTTCAGCACCATACCGTCGACATTAAACCGAGTAGCACAATGCAGACGCAAGGACCTCTCTTCTTTGTTAGATAAATTACTTACAGCAAAGTCTTTGAAAGCTTTCTACAAACAAAATGTTATGTACAACGTTACCAGTCATCGTCGATAATAGAAAAGTTTGTTGTTGAAACAAAAATGAGAAATTTAATAAATATTATCGAGTAAAATGGCAAATTACCAAAGTCGAAGCTTTCGGAGTTTTGGGCAACAATTTCTGTTGTCAATTTCCATTACATACATACATCATCAACCTTTGACAGTCCACTGCTGGACTAGGCCTCTCCTTTGAAAGGAGGAATTGGCCTACTATACCACGCTGGCCAAACGGGTTGGTACAGGGTTTATCAAGTTTTCCTTCTCTTACAGTGTTGTTCTTTGCATAATATGCTCCCTCTGTCGGCTCTTACGACACCAATGGGATGATATAGGGTGGCGACATTCCGTATTCTTAATCCGTCTCCACACGGACGTTTTTTACGAATTTCCATTAATTATATTTATATTGCTTGAGAAAGTCTTCTTACAGTTTAAGAAAAACATATAAATTCAATTCTGTGGTTAAGATTTGGTTACGATACTAGACATTATCTTTGAGAATGTTGTGCTCTGTGAAAACGAAAAGCCAAGTACATAACTAATACATACATACATAGTCTCACGCCTATAACCCCGAAGAGGTAGGCAGAGGTGTATTTCTACACCCACTTTTCGCCAGATATACCTACTTTAGTCCCACGTCATAAGGGGCGAGCCTATTGCCGTACCGGGCACATTTCCAGACTCCGTGCTGCTACTGAGATATATATAACTAATAATGAAAAAAAAAAATCCTACTTGCCTTCGATTGATTGATGAAGTCTTAGGTATTTTTTTGTTTTCTTGTGCAGTGTTCATAGACAAGTTTACTTGGCATTACTCACAGAAAACCAACGTAAAGAAACATACTGTCTCGTTTCTTTCGGTGAGTGAAAGAGCCCAAAAGACGTCAACGGCATTTGTATTTCCTTGTGTGTTTGCTGTGTCCATGGGTGGTGGTAATCCGTTACTATCAGACGATGCGTCTGCTCTTTGCCGCCTGTTACATAAAAGAGGGATTATCATATGGCAGAACTGGTCATCATCAATTAGACTGTTGACTCGTCCGTAAAAGAAGGACAATATTTACAACTAACTACAGTAATGGCCCAGCGTTTTAAACTGTTACGTCACCACTTCCACCGTCGTGAGTTGTACTCAACATTTACAGTCTAGAGGAGGCGTTTACGAATATCTTTGTAATTAATACAATTACAAAGATATTCGTAAACGCCTCACTACTATTTATCTTATAAACGTTTTCACTATCTAGGCCATCTTATTAAGCCAATTGAAGCACAAATTCAGCTCAGCATTCCTAATCTCGAGACAAGACTTCAATCGCGAGTACGCAGTAGCTACACCACAAGTCTTATTTATTAGCTCCACTAAACATCAGTCTCTTCATTACCACAACTTGTTCAACAAAATTGAAAGCAATTAGCTCCTTTGATTAAAAGATAGAACTAAGGCAGCGATAGCTGAGTGGATATACCAATAGACTGCCATGCCGAGGGTATCAGGTTCGAATCCACGGCGCGCACCAATGACTTTTCGGAGTTATGTGCGTATTGAATTGTTAATTATCGCTTGTCCCGTGCCTCGGGGAGCACGTTAAGCCGTCGGTCCCGGTTGTCATGAAGATCTTTGACAGTCGTTACAGGGCGTCAGTACCTTCTAAAATAAACTGACACTAGTCTAAACCATGGAATATCGCTATCCCTTCGAGTTGCGGAGGAAAAGCTAATATTCAGCCAAATCCGGTTAGACTAGTAAGCGGACCCCAGATTGAAACTGGGATAACGCTAAGAGAAAGAAGATTAAAAGATAGAACTGGAAAAGCTATGCAAATGTCGAGTAATACCGTCAAACTGACATTCAAAGATCCAAAATTTTCATTTGACTTCAGCCATGAGATGAAAAAATCTGCCGGTACTGGAGTGAAACAATCCTCCTCACTTTGGTGAATGGAATCAGATTTTTGATTTGGAAGTTGTATTAATTTTGGATGGTCGGGTGAAAGAAATCGTAGAGTGAAATATTTTAACTCAAACGAACGAGGCTGCTTTAAGCGGAACATAGACATAGATACGTATAGATCAGGCAGTTCCGTGGTTTCGGTAACGTCTATATACGTTTTGTTTTGGCAAACTTGTAGCTTGATATTGCTTGCAGAAATATATTTTTACTTTGCGGCGTACACACAGGTGCGCTAGGATGCTATGTTAAGTCTAAGTCTAAACTAAACGCAATACATATGGTCTATATATAATAATAATCTATATTCTATATGCAGATTTATTATTGTTATTGGTAGCGCCATCTACCTTCCTATCTATAACGAATCGCATCAACATCAATCGTTCCACGTTCTAGTGCGAGCGATATCATATTTCCGTCCCGCTCTATCCCACTCCCTGGAAGAGGCACTGCCTTGCGCCTGATTCGTCGACGCGATCGTGGACGCGAGTGACAGTCGAGAACATTCCTCTCGCTGAGAACGCCGTCTTGATACCGTACCGCGCCGCACCGTTGTATGTGATTTATTACCGCTTCCACCAAGGAAAACCCGCTAGCGAATGGTGAATTGAAGTGAAAACAAGCAGCTGCATCACGAAACCACCAGGAGACTGCCCTACGGAAACGAAGAAGGTTGTATAAGGTAGGTGCCCTCCATCCTTGAAATATCCTATACCCACTCAATCACGCCTTAGCGTATCCATCTCCTCTTCCCTTATTCCTTTCTAGGCGACCCAGAACTCGCCCTAATACAGTCCATTTTCCTGCTCCAAGTCGCCTAGAACCCTACGGTTTCGGTGTAACGCCGAACCATTTTTTTGATCCATACGAGTCGGATTCATTTACGTTTTTATACGTTATATCGCTATACCTAGGCAGTTATAGCACCTAGCTATACTCCTAATATATTCACATAACCGTCACATGGTTATTTCCGCCCGCATCAGTAGGTAAACTTTTATGTAGCTACCTACTTATTAAATTATTATTTCTGCAACTATCATAGTTGTCTTATAAATCTCATATTTCAAGCAACTTTTAGTTCCTCAGCTCTAAGGTGTTGCCTACTTAGCCTACTTAGGTAAAATAATAGATACATTAGATATTCTTATTTTGTTTCGTTCTCATTAGCTTATACTTACGTAAGCATGTCACAACAAAAGAAGTCACGCGTGTCGGAAGACAAAGAGATGACAATCTTAGAAGCAAAACGCAATATTTTATTTGAGCGCATTCAAAACATCTATGAACGATCAAAAACCGCATCTATGTCTGACAGTAAAAGCGAAGCATTTCTCAGTTATTGTATAACAGTAGATAGTATTCGAACAGATTTTCATAAGTTGTTAGACGATTATAACGCAAGATTACTTTCTATCAATGCTGATGAAAAACCGAACTATCAGGCGTATACCTCATTCGAAGATCTTTATTGTATTATTAAGCGTGTACAATCGCAATTGGAGGGTAAATGTTCGGCAGAGCCCGTTGCCCGCAAACCGAGATTACCGCCAATCGAGATTATGTCGTTTGACGGAGATATACGAAATTGGCCGTTATTCTATGCGAGTTTTAAGTCTACAGTGCACGATAATGGTTCTCTGACAGATGCTGACAGGTTGTACTATTTAATAGGTAAACTGTCACCGAAGGCCCAGTCCGTATTTGCAGGTGTCACACCCAGTGCTGAGAATTATCAGGTCATATTTCAGTCACTACTTGACAGATATCAGGACACGCGCGTCCTAGCGTCTACGTACTTTGACCAAGCTTTAAATCTCAAACTGTCCGGCAACGCGTCTGTCTCGAATTTCCAGCTGTTTATTGATAACTTCGTAACCGCGGTTAATTCTCTTAGGAATTTAAAATTAGAAGATCTTTCCGACTTTATGTTGCTTCAACTCGCTTTAAAAAAGTTTGACACTGATACAATTCGCGCATTCGAGATGACGGAACGCAATAATAAAATACCTACACTAGATAGTTTTATTTCGTTCATCAAAGATCAGTGTCGAATATTTCATAATACGCAGTCTGGTTCACCGGGCCCGTCTAACACTAACAACAACAAACAAAGGTTGAATAAATCGCGAAATAGTAATAATAACTCAGTCCCTAATCCACAATCTTACGTAACATGTTCGGAATCTAATAGTAATAATTCAGAGAAGTGTCTGTGCAGTAATATAGTGCACGACCATTACTATAAGTGTCCCACCTTTAATGATTTAAATCCAATTGCTCGTTTTAAATGCGTAAAAGATAACAAAGCTTGCATTAATTGCTTAAGCATAAAACATAAAACGAGTAATTGTTCCAGTAGAACGAGATGTCGCTCGTGTAAACAAAAACATCATACACTGTTACATTTCGATAAAAATAACCGGTTGTCAAGTCAAGCCGCCAACCTTGACACACTCACGCAAGTGCAGAACACGGTAGCTGCGCCTTCCACGCCTCGCAATGAGATATCGTTGTGTACGACATCCATTGCGCGGGCGGCACGCACGCGCGGACGGCCTTCGCGCGCTTGTAGTGATCAGAGCAGTGCTAGGCCGCCATGTATGGCGTCTAAGACTGTTCTGTTAGCGACAGCGCAAGTTATCATATATGATGTCAATGGGTTGCCGCACATGGTACGTTGTCTGCTAGATAGCGCATCTCAGACCAATCTAATAACATCGGAATGCTTCAAACGCCTCGGATTATGGAATAATTTTAAAAATACTAACTCAACCGTCAAAGGGATAGGCGGATCAGAAAAGCATTGCAGGGGTTCCGTAGATATTAAAATATATTCGCGTTTTGATAGGAATATTAATTTTAACATTTCTTCGCTTATCGTGGAGCGTGTCACGGACGCATTGCCGAACGCTAATGTAGACGTAGCATCACTCACTCATCTCGAGTCATTGCCGCTAGCCGACGCGGAGTTTGCGAATCCGGCAGGCATTGATCTTTTGATCGGAGCTTCAATATTTCCGTACTTGCTACTAACTAAAATAGTACGTAGTGAGCGATATGATTTACCGCCCTCTATTGGGACTGTACTTGGGTATGTGATTATGGGTACCGTACCTACGTTACATACTTCTAATTGTATTACGTCTTGTTGTTGTTCTGCTCTTCAAGAGATCAAGGTGGGTGCTAAAACTGTGTGTAAGATAAAGCACTAATTAGCTACGCTATGCTATGCTACGCTATGCTACGCTATGCTATGCTATGCTACGCTATGCTATGCTGAGCTACGCTACGCTACACTATACTATACTACACATCCGCTTTGTATATAGATGACATTGCCTGTAATGTCATACCCGCTCCGCTAGCAATTTCGCTTTGTGAAGAGCTTATTCAGCTTTTCAAGCGAGGCCAGTTTGATCTTGTCAAATGGACAAGCAACTCTAAGGAGGTTCTCGCACGCATACCAGATTCTCATAAAGCTTCTCCAGACATTGAGTTTGAGAAGTCTGTACCGCATAAGGTTCTCGGTTTACGCTGGGACAAATCCTGTGATAGTTTTCGGTTTGACGTCTCACCACCAGATGATAAGTGCACCAAACGCACTATGCTGTCCACAGTGGCTCGACTATAGGACATAATGGGTTTTGTGGCTCCCACAATTTTGTACGCCAAGCTCTTGATCAAAGAGCTTTGGCTATCAAAGTGTGAGTGGGATGAAACACCCCCTGACCATATCGTCACCGCTTGGGGCCAGTTTTGTATTGAGCTTACCGCGCTCAATCAAATTACTATTCCGCGTCATCTTGGGTTGGTAGATGGATGTACCATCAACTTAACAGGTTTCGCTGACGCCAGCGAGCGTGCTTACGGCGGAGTCGTATATCTGCAAGTCCGCATTGGTTCTAACTACTCGGTGCAGTTAGTTTGTGCCAAGTCTAAGGTCTCGCCTGTTAAACCATTTCGGTTGCGAGACGGGAGTTGTGCGCGGCCCTTCTGCTGTCTCAGTTGCTCCGCAAGTTTCAAGACACAGTTTTGCCCCACTACTCTATAAATAAATATACGCATTTTCCGACTCCAAGGTAGTGCTCGCTTGGATTTATTCTTCTCCTCACCGCTGGCAGACTTTTGTCGCCAACCGCGTTAGTAAATTGATTGAACTTGTTCCCGCTACTTGTTTTAATCACGTCGCGGGTTATCGTACTCGTCTTCAGGAAGAACTTTCCATAGATCATATTGGCTGGAAGTTTATTCCACCAGCATCACCACATTTCGGTGGATGTTGGGCAAGCATGGTCAAAGTAATTAAAACGCATCTCTTCAAAGTTATAGGTCAACAGATCCTCTCTTACGAAGAGCCTTTAACTGTCCTTGCACAAGTCGAGGCACTGATCAACTCGCGTCCGCTTCCAACTCAGTGAGATCTAGCCTGAAGTTGGACCTACCTCTTAGTTTAAGTATTTAGTTAGTAGTTTTCGCTATTATTGCGTTTGTAGTTTTCGCTAAAGTTAATTTAGATTAATTTTATTGTCATATCGCTGTCTTAGCCTATTGATGGGTTATGCGGTAGTACACCCAACATAGCTAAGTTCAATTCTATTTTTTTTAAAGGCAACCCTTTAGGGCCGGGGGGATATGGTAGCGCCATCTACCTTCCTATCTATAACGAATCGCATCAACATCAATCGTTCCACGTTCTAGTGCGAGCGATATCATATTTCCGTCCCGCTCTATCCCACTCCCTGGAAGAGGCACTGCCTTGCGCCTGATTCGTCGACGCGATCGTGGACGCGAGTGACAGTCGAGAACATTCCTCTCGCTGAGAACGCCGTCTCGATACCGTACCGCGCCGCACCGTTGTATGTGATTTATTACCGCTTCCCCCAAGGAAAACCCGCTCGCGAATGGTGAATTGAAGTGAAAACAAGCAGCTGCATCACGAAACCACCAGGAGACTGCCCTACGGAAACGAAGAAGGTTGTATAAGGTAGGTGCCCTCCATCCTTGAAATATCCTATACCCACTCAATCACGCCTTAGCGTATCCATCTCCTCTTCCCTTATTCCTTTCTAGGCGACCCAGAACTCGCCCTAATACAGTCCATTTTCCTGCTCCAAGTCGCCTAGAACCCTACGGTTTCGGTGTAACGCCAAACCAGTTATTAAATGGTGTGCAATGACCTGCAAAGAAGTCAAGATTAAGAAAAACTATGTGCTTTCTGGCACGCCTGATCAAATACATTGTTTCTAAATATCCGAATAACCCCTTACATAAATACCAAATCACCAATCACAAAAAAATTGTTCATAATTGTTTTACCTTACCCGGAAATCGAACCTTGACCGAATGATCAAGATATTTATTATATTAATAACGAGATACAGAAAAGGGAATACCAGGGATGATGCAGTTTTATATTCATATTACCACAGAAATAAAGCGTTACATTCGCATGAAAAGAACAATATCGTATAATGACAAACAACGAATTCATAAGGTGATTGTCAAAGTTTTTATGAGCAGCCTTCTTTAGAGGTTTCCAAACGTACGCGTGTCAGACAAATATAGGCTATTGTCTCAAATTTGATTACCGCTGCGAAACAAAATGTATGAAAGTTTTCTTTATGTCATGAAGTTATTGAACTTTCACGAGTCCTTTTAGTTTCCTTTTTCGTTGAAGGAGACAGATGTGCGTAATTATTTATCCTTCAAGGTCTTTGTCGATAGAGCGTTGAAGGTCAGATAGCAATATATTTGTTTCCCTTTCATTGGTTTCTTTTTAGAAAGATGGTCGTGGTAGGAAATTGGTGAGTGGATGCCTAATGCTTGTTATATTTATTTAAAAAAAAACTCACTTGCAAACATAACTGAACCTTATCGTCGATTTTCTTACCATTAAAATGTGCGAGCTGTATTTTTCATTTTCGATTATCTTTATTGATATGAAATAATCTTAACATAACATTTAATCAATACTCTCAGACTCTTGCGATTTGTACAGATACCAATATTTTTAAAACGCTAGCAGCGTCACTTCAACCAATGCCGAAACATCGCCGCGTCTTGCAAATAGAAAGTATTTAACTTATATTTAAAAATAAATAAGATTGAGACCCAAATAGTAACATTTCAGAAAATATACTTTTTTATTTTGTCTTCAAATCTACCTACACGATTTCTTTATTTTTATAACACATATACAAGTTGAAGCTAACTAGTTAGTGTAGTATATTCTTGAGTTAACGCTAATGTTACACATTGGAATTAAACTACATGTTGTACACGTTTCACTGAGTTCTTACATTTTAACCAAATGATCTAGAAACTACATGTTTTTAATTTATTTGTATCTTTCGTAGAACACTCGTCTCACAAAACTTTAACTGTGCTATCAGCACAGTCGTCTTTCATTCCATTTACGTCTTTCAAACATCACAAACATTTCTAAAATACCACATGCACGGTCATATGCAAATATGGCGGCCTAGCATGTGGTTATTAAAATCATAAATTTTACAAGCTTAACATTACGTGACACCTTCGGTCACCGTGATAATCCTCCAGAGTGCCGTGCCTCTTCGGATATTGGATTTAAATAGGATTACTTTATATTTCACAAAGTTATAGTTTTCACAAAGCAATGGTTAAGGAAAGAGTGGATAATGTTGTGGGCATACTGCTTTATTAATTTTGTTTGCATTAATCATACATTAATTAACGCTGTATCTTAAAAAGATTTGGTATAATTTGGAGAAATGTCTTTAGCAAAGGTTGACGCCGTGGAAAGTAGGCTATATTTGAGGCGTATTGTACTTAATGTTTGTCAATGATGACGTAAAGTGATATTGAAAATGTCTGTTAGTCGTCGAAATTCAGACAGAGGCGGCTAAACGTTGAGTCGTTAAATAAAATCTGTATTTAAAGACAGGATAATGCTATAAATATGGTTTAATTTTTCGTTGGAAATACTAGTTACACGGCGATTAAGTTTAAAATATAATCGTGTTTATTAACTCGGTGCTATTGTTTCTGAAATTAGAAATTAGAAAATTTGAAATTCATATCATATACTCGGGTCTATAATACCTTTGAGTTGTAATAAAATCAAACTTCTATCTCAACGCAATCAAAAGAAACAGCAATTTTAGCATATTTTCAAACTCGCAACTACTGGCAAGGGAATCAATACCTACAGGGTACTTCCCTTGAACTCAGAATCTTGAAATTTGGCATGAAGCAACGTTTTATAGCACAGATAAAGGAAAAATTGCAAAAGCCGCAAATTTCTAGTAACATCGTATAATAAAAATAATAATAATAATTTTAAAGTTACTATCCCTTTCCTTATCATTAAATTATTATCATCATCATCATCATCCACAGCCCGACTGTGTCCACTGTTGAACATAGGCCTCTCTTTGTTCTTGCCATTTCCCTCGATCTTATGGTAATCTCGTCCAAGTTCGGCCCGCGATTGCAACGATATCGTCGGCCCATCTTGCTAAGGGACGGCCGACACTTCTTTTCCCCATCCGTGGTTGCCATTCTGTTACGGCCTTACTCCACCTGTTATCACTCCGTCTAGCCAGATGTCCTGCCCAATTCCATTTTGACGTTATTATTTGAGTTGCCACGTCGCGCACCTTTGTGCGTTTTCGAATTTCAATGTTGGGAACTCGGTCAATCTGACGGATACCAAGCATGGAGCGCTCCATGGCTCTTTGTGCGACTCTCACTCGGTATATCGCCTCTTGTGTGTGCCCACAATGACCTACGGTGCCGAGACATGGACATGTCTCGGCACCGTAGGTCATTGTGGGCAAAACACACTGGTTATAGAGGCGGGTCTTCAAACATTGAGGAACTTTTACCGACTTTAAGATGTCATCTAGTTTTGAAAATGCGGCCCATCCGAGCTGAATCCTCCTTGATATCTCAGTTTTCTGATGATCTTTATCAAAGGAAAGATTATGGCCAAGGTAAGTATATCGGCTAACTAGTTCTAATTTTTCACCGTCAATAGAAACTGGTGAGTTTTTGCACCATAGACCATTTGCCATAACCTTCGTCTTGGTCATATTCATTTTAAGACCTACTTTTATTGAGACATCGTTAAGATCTTGGAGCATAGTCTGGAGGTTTTAAAGATTATCCGCAAATACTATTAGGTCATCTGCAAACCTTAAGTGGGACAGAAACGCACCATTGATGTTAATCCCGCAGTGGTCCCATTCTAAGCTTTTCATAGTGTCTTCCAGGACAGCAGTGAAAAGCTTCGGTGAGATGGTGTCTCCCTGCCTCACACCTCGCTTTAGCGGAACTGTTTTGGTAAAATCATGTACATGGACCTGCAGTGCCTGCCTGCCTGCATGGTGTAAAGCTCCCGGAGCAGATTCACGTAACGAGAATCTATGTGACAACGATGAAGGGCATGGAATACGGCCCAGTGCTCAACGCTATCAAACGCCTTTTCGTAGTCTACGAAGGCCATGCATAAGCGTTGATTAAATTCGTGGCACTTCTCCATTAGCTGCTTCACTGTGTGTATGTGGTCGATGGTTGAGTATCCGCTCCGGAAGCCCGCCTGTTCTACGGGTTGGGCTTCATCAAGCTCACGCGTAAGCCGATTTCTGAGGATCTTAGAGAAAAGCTTGTAAATTTGCGATAGTAAGCTAATAGGACGGTAGTTATTTAATTTGGAAGTGTCGCCTTTTTTGTGTATGATGGTGACTATGGCATTTTCCAAAGTTCTGGGGTACGGGTATCATACATAACCTTATTAAAAAGTTTTACCAGTAACTTTTGAACTGGTTCCCCTCCTTTTCTGAGTAGTTCGACAGTGATTCCGTCTTCAACAGGTGTTTTATCTGTCTTCATATTAGATAGGGCTGTAACTACTTCAGACAACAAAATGGGTGGCAAGGTTTCTGTATTTTGATATTCCGTAGGTGGTGCTCTGGTATCATCATCTTGGGAGAGGGGTTCTGGACATCTTGATGTATATAGATCCTTATAGAATCTCTCGAGAATAGATAAAATTTGTGCTCGATCTGACACTATATTGTCTTCATCGTCCCTTAGTTTGGTGATCTGTTCACAGCCTGTACGGGTCCTTCTTCTAAATACCTTTGGTCCTCTATACTCTTTTATCGTTTGAATTATCATTTCAGTGTTATGTTGTCTTAAATCCCTACGTATAGATTTACTGATCTGTTTGTTAATCCTGTCGATGTCTTTTTTGTCTGACGCTGTATGTAAAGCCATGTTCCTTCGTATTTCCATTAAATTTAGTGTTTCTGGTGTTAATTTTCTCTTTTGTCTTTTAGTGGCCTTTAAGTGTTTTTTTTGCTGTGTCCGTTAGAGTTCGTTTATTATACCTTAATATTAAATTGAAATTCATATCAAATACTCGGGTCTCAATCAAGGTCTATCAAAAGATACAGCTGTTTATGCCGCATATTCTCGCAAATTTTCGAAACTCACAAGGGAATCAAAACCTACAGGTTACTTCCCGTGTACTTAGAATCTTGAAATTTCGTACCAGACAACTTCTTATACCTAGCACAGATTATGGGAAAATTTCCACCAAGAACTTAGGGTCCCAAGCCAACCTCACCTGCAAGTGGTGCACCTGCCGATCAACAGACGAGGCTCTGGCAAACAAAATATTCCGATAAGCGGCAATAGGCTCGCCACCTATAACGTGGGATCAAAACACTGGCGAAAAGTGGGCGTTTAATATGCCTCTGCCTACCCCTTCGGGGAAACAGGCGTGAGTCTATGTATGTATATGTATGTTCCAAAAATGTTAATGTTTTGTTACATCATACCTATAATAAAAACATTTTTTTAAATCTTAAAGTTTCCTCATGAACCCATAGAGATATAAAATTGAAATTCATATCAAATGCTCAAGTCAAAACTAAAGGGTACTTCCAGTCGATCTAGAATCTTGAAATTTGGCATAAAGCAACGTTTTAAGCACATAGGAAAAAAATCGAAAACTAAATTTTTAGGTAACCTTTCTTTTTTCAACTTTCTCATGTACGCGTGTGTCGGAGGGTCGAGTATCGCCGAAGCATTCGTCGTAAACCTCCGATGGGTATGGGCCCACCAGATGATCAGGTGGGCCCCGAACAAAACTCCCTTGGCGGCGGATGAAAGTGTTGGGCTCCATCGCCAAAACACCCAGCGGCCGCAGAGGATAGGGAGGACGGCAACGCAACACCGCATCTCCTCTTCCTCTGTGGCCCCATCGCGACGCAACAATGGTGCGCCTCCATTTGGTCGCGGGAGATAGGGCGCGCGGCAACGCAACACCGACACGCCTCTCCCTCCGCGACCACACCCGACTGCGAGGGACAGACAGATTTGTCCCCTGCACCCGCACTTTGGAGGCATCCCCGGGATCCCGGGATCCCGCTTAGCTTCACCGTGGATGTACCTGAAACCCACGGTTACTGAGCCCTCCCACCACGACAAGATGGAGATCCCACGGGGGGGACATTTTTAGCTCACCTACAGGTTTGTACAGAACCCTCGGTGCGCGAGTTCGACTAGCACTTGACAGGTTTATTTTTTTAAATAAGGCACTTCGAATTCTTTTATTTTTTTCGTAATTTTAATCCTTATTTCAATTCTGAAAATAGGTAGTGTATTGCATCAACTTGCAATACTATCATCTGCTTCCTGAAACCTTTGAGATACATTGAACTTATTCGGTCTAAATATTAATATGAAGGATACAACGATTTTCAGGCACATAGAAATAACTCTACACTCAGAATAGGTAATAAGTATAAGTTTTTTTTTATAGTAATAGGCGGCAAACGAGCAGACGGATCGCCTGATGGTAAGCAATTACCGCCGCCCATGGTTACAAGCAACACCATAGGTGTCACAAGTGCGTTGCCGCCCCTTGGGGTTGGGAAAGGGGATAGGATGAGGAGTGGAATGAGGGAGAAGGAATAGGGGATAGGGCCTCCGACACTCTCACTCACCGAATGAAACGCAACAGCTTAAGTACTGTTACTTTACGTCGATTTTCTGTGAGGGGGTAGTACTTCCCCGGTTGAGCCGGCCCAGTCATGCTGAAATCAGCAAGACTCTACTACCTTATAAGTGTGTGCGATATATATCTCGAATATTTGGTAATAATGTACTTACGGTAGAACTATAATAAATTGTGATTAAATCAGTAAATTGTTGTTTAATCTATATTAGTACCTATTCCACTTTCCTAAAATCTACAATAATAGGTATATTTTTTTAATGTTGCCTATAGGTTTCAAATTAATTCTGAAGTCATTAAATCTCAAAGTCTATTTAGAGGTAACTAATAAGAATTCTTCACTAGATTTAATGAAGTCTAGATTAAAATTAAAATAAAACATTCTAATACACTCTAATTGCCAATAATCCTCGAAAAGTCTAAAGATAAGATAAGATAAAAATTCTTTATTGTACACCAGAAAAACAGAAATACAAATAAAATGATCAAATAAAGAACTTAAAACTAGTGGTACAAGGGCGGTCTTATCGCAAAATGCGATTTCTTCCAGACAACCAGGTAAAATAAATGGTTACTTCATGGAATAGTGAATTCTTTTAAGCTTAACAGAACTAATAATATATATAATACTTATATACTTACATACCTATATTACATAGGTACATACATAGGTATAAATATGATAAAATATACATATAAATAGATACCATATATATATATACAATATCACTGTAAGTTAAAAAGAGTAGTCATGAAATATTTGCCAAGTAGTGTTGGGTGACAAGTTTTTTAAATACTGTCAAGGATTGAGCCTGTCTAATTCTCTCTGCCAACGAATTTCACAATCGTACAGCCTGTATAGTAAAAGATTTGCCCTAGAAAACCGTAGAGTGTGCAGGAACTTTCAATCTAAGATTCTCCGATGATCTTAAGCACTTCGTATGTGTATCGTGAAGGTATTCAAAGCGTGGTTTGAGATACATGGGAAAAGCAGGATTGTAAAGTATATTATAGAGAAGACAGAGAATGTGAGTATTCCGGCGAAGGCGGATTGGCAGCCACTTGAGCTTCAAGCGAAATTCAGAAATATGATCATATTTGCGTAAACCGTATATAAATCTTATACAGAAATTTTGGAGTCACTCAAATTTATCAAGCTATAATGATCATTATTGAGATCGAGATAGCTGGCATCAGCATATTCTAGAATGGGAAGAAGAATAGATTGCACAAGTGCAATTTTAGTGGCAGTCGGAAGGAAATTACGGAGTCTTCTCAATAATGCTATGGCAGCAAAAAGACGTCGGCTGATGTATTGTAGCTGGACGGTCCAAGAAAGTGTTGTGTCTATGTATATTACCAGATTCTTAACATCTTTACTGAAAGGGATAAAAACACCTGCAAATGACACCTGGGGAAGCATTGACCAGTTAATCCTAGTAATAAGTCGAGAGCTGCCGATAATTATAGCCTGGATTTAGCAGGATTAACCTTAAGACCATACGTTTTAGTCCATTCTGATATAGCAACAAGATCTTGATTAATACTGGCGATGCCTAGTGATAAATTTTCAAGCTTCGCTTAAGAATAGATTTGCAGATCATCTGCATCGAGATGGTAGGAACTTGAAATATAATTAGATATTGAATTGATAAAAATCGAGAAGATCAGAGGAGAGAGAACGCCCCCCTGAGGTACACCAGGACGAATAAGTTTCATCCAGATGGACACGCTGCCGACGGCCAAACAGGTAACTACGAAACCAGTCAATCACGGATGGAGATATATTAAGAGAGCTTAAAATGGCAAGGAGAACATCAAAGTCAACAGTGTTGAAAGCGTTGCTGAAATCCAACATACAGAGAATTGTGAGCTTGCCGTCCTCCATACCTGACCTGATATTGTCCGTAATATTGACAAGGGCTGTAGTGGTACTATGACCAGATCGGCAAACTGGTTGAAAAGGATTGAGGATGTCGTTTCTAATAAGAAATGAGTTGAGTTGGTTATAGATGAGACGTTCAAAGACTTTGGAAAGGAAGGATAGTATGAATATGGGTCGGAATTCAGCGAAGGATACAGGATTGGATTTTTTAAGGTAGTGGAATCACATGAGGAATCCAAGCTGCAGGAAATACGCTACTGGAAATTGAGAAGTTAAATATGTGCGTGATAATAGGAAGGATTACATCAAGGATGGGAAGGATCATATTACGGGTGATACCGTCACAACCAACAGCTTTAGAGCTAATGGATAAAATGCTCTTCTTAACATCACATGCTGTAAACTGACTTAAGACAAAAGGAGTATAATCAGGAGTTGAAAGCGATGAAAGATAATCTGTAGGTTTGGATTTCAGCTTAGATTTGGTCGCAGCTTTTTTCTGTAAAAGTGATCTTATTTCCTCAGTAAGCCAGGGGGATGGCGCATGCTTTAATTTTATAGCACGAACAGGCGCATGTGCATCGTAGAGGTTAAGAAGATTTCTCTCAAATAGCTCAATTTTGCCGTCAATAGTGTCAGCATATAGTAGTGGTTTCCAGTCAATTGCCTTAGCATCATCAATGAGATCATCGGTATTCATACCACTAAAATTGCGAAGCAAGAGAGTTCTTGACTTTGCCTTGGGGGGGGCGAATTTTATAAGACAGACAAATGAGGTCATGATAGGAAAATGCATCTGCACTACATTGGCCATGTTTAACGACATGGCCAAGTGATGTGAAAAGAATGAGGTCTAAGAGTAAAGGTGAAAAATTAGGGAAGTGATGAGTGGCATTCAAAGGAAGTATATGCAGATTTGTAGAGACAGCAACAGAAGAGAGAGAAGAGGAACGTGAGTCTTTTTAAGAGGACAGGTGTTAAAGTCACCCATAATTATGGTTTGACTGAAAGAGGGAGATAGATTAAGTAAGAGATTTTCAAATGACGAAAAGAAATCAACACGCAAAGAGGGACAGTAGTAAACACCTAGGAGAATTTTCTAATGGTGCAGCTCAACTTCCAGGAAGAGATGCTCACCGGCATTGGGTGGTGACGGCTGTGGGGACATGTTTAATATTGAATAAGGAATATATGATCAGAGATAAATGGCTACACCACCGCCACCAGTCCAAGTCCGGTCATTCCTAATGAGCTGGAAGCCAGGCAGGGTATACGAAGCCGTCCGAATGCATGGCTTAAGCCATGATTCAGTGACCAGAATAGCATGAATGTTCTTACAGTCAAAACTAGCCAGCATATCTGGGAAATGGGCGGGAATACTCTGTGCATTAATATGGACAACATTAAAGACTTTCGAAACACCAGAGAACAAATATTGCAAGTTTTCTACCAAAGAAGGATCACTAATGTAACTGTCATTGTCGCTACTGGCAGAAAAAAAATCGTCACTGTCACTATCCATGCACTGATTAATAACTAGTATAAATAATAAATATAATATAAAAAATAAGGTAATATATAAATAATAAAATCTAAGATAAATTAATCCGTACTACTAATGAACACTATTCAATAAAGCCCACCTGCCAGTTTTAACAATTTAAACTACAGTTATGTGAGCAAAGAAACACCCAGTAAAGTTAAATATCAGATAAAAAAAGAAAAAATAATAAGTCTAAAAGTCAAATCAAAAGTTTCATTATTAGCAAAACCTCTAGTTTCAGTTTCGTCTCATTTGTTGCACGTTTTGTAGATAAAATCTTATTTATTTATGAGTGATTTTTCAATCGGAGGAGTAAAATAAACTAAAAATATGCTACTGTCAGTAGTTTTATGGTAGAATCCATAAATATTCAATTTCTATTTTAGTAATAATTGAATTATTTTCTACGAATGTTAACACTAGAGTACACGTGTGGGCTACATATGTAACCCAGGGTGTAATATTGTCATAATTATATTGGCGGAACTAGGTATGCCACAGCGCAATCGTCTTGTGTATTCCTCGATTAGTTCTCCCTGCTCATACTAGTAGAATGCATATTACATTGGCATAAGGACGTGTCCAAAAATCCTCCTAGAAGTTGGTGGGCTACACCTGTGCCTCGCGCGTGCGTTGAAGGAAAATAATTGCCTAGTGCACAAGTGGTAAATATTGTATTTTTTTGTATTATTATGGTGTAATTAACGGTCGGTCAGTAAAGTAGGTAATAAACGGACTCATAATAATATAAAAAATGAATAATCTACAAATAAAAGTGATCTGACGTCAATATTTCTAAAAAGTGTAATTCTCTCTAGCAAAATCGTGTCCCAATTGAGCGTCGTATTTCCCAGTAAAATATAGGTACCAAGAGTTATCAAACTGAAAGCCAAGCTACTACAGGATTAAAATAACATCCCCAGCAACAAAATATGTCTATTTGGGGAGGAGTTGGTTGCTATTTATTCTGCAGCACACGCAAGCAATGCAGCAAATGTATGAGGCGCATTTGTAGTGAACATCAGGAAGGTGTGTGTCCCGATAGCTCGCCAATATTACAGTCTATTGCGAATAATTTAATTAAGTGGTTAATACCGTTGCTAGTGATAAACTTGAAGGTAAATATTACGTGCCGAAATGCAAATAAGACTATGGCATCTCAAGCCTGCCGAATGTTAGAGATTTTTAAGTAGTTTTAGTTTATGTTTGATATTTCACCATTAAGAAGACAAGTTTTGATGAATTTTAAGTTCCATTCTGATTATAATAAAGATATCTATAAATTAAACAATGAGTTTTATTAATTTGTTTATTTCTTCATAGAATTAATTGATCTAAAAATGGACTACACCTGTAGCTCGCTCTTGAACTCAAGGAGAATAAATGGGTGCGTACACTCTAGTGTTAAGTAAAACTCTGGTTATAAAATAGCTTTCTAAAATATAGCCTGTGGCTATTCCAGTGCGAGCTTAAGTTGTTTTTCCTGAAATATTTAAGTGTACACACTAAACAAATAAATATTTCAGCTCCACAAGGCCCTCGATAAAGCCTAGTGGGGAACAACAGACCAAGTTCCCAAATTTCATCATCATCCTCCTAGCATTATCCATGTTAGAACCCGGGAGAACATGTTAGAATTCGGTTAGACTTAAAAAGCGGTTTTTAGTCTAATCGAATTTAACAGAATATCAGCTTTCCCACAAAGCGATTGCCGGCCTGCCTCTGCAACCCAAAAGGCTAGCGATATTCTATGGCTTGGACTAGTTTTAGTTAATTTGCGGCTACTGAATCCCCGCAATGGCTGTCAAATATCTTCATGACAACCGGAACCGACAGTTTAATGTGCTCTCCGAGGCATGGACATGCGATAATTGACAATGTGTCTATAATGAATATATCTATTATGATTCATAGAATATTTGCTACATAATGAGTAACAATTTACAGTTTTGGATTGAATACTTGATATTTTGGTATGCAAATAATTATGACATAAAACACCTTTGAAGCTTACACAAATCTTTGTGAAATTTCACAAGAGTTTGGAAGGCTGTCGCAATGTGTAGACAAAGAAAGTTTTAATTGTTACATTTTAATTAGACAAAGCAGTAGAATTAAATTACCTAAACTTATATTGGAGTGGTGTAGAGCGGCCAGGCAATGCGGGCGCCTCACAAAATGAAATTTCTTATCGTTGAAAATTAGTAATTAATTTTATAAATTAGTCTTGCTCAAGTAATGTTAAAATACTTTCCTTCGATTGTGTATTATGATATTCTAACGAAATTGTTTTGTGACTAACCTAAGGGTCACAGTGTTACCTTTTAATAAACACTACTTCTTGATACATAAGATTACGTTGCGTTTAATTGTTATTACTGGATTATTTGCTATGTAAGGAAGTAATAAAGTAAAATAAATTATTGTCTAACTCCTCCAACATATTTATGATCTATTAATTAGCTGCGGGTTTCGACATAGTTCAATCCTCCACGGACTTCATAAGTGTCAATACTCGTTGTTCACAGCTGCTGAGCCTCTTTATAAAGTTAATACGGTAGAGGGCAACCGGGTGGTCTAAATTCAAAACAGTTTTCGTTTAATTTCATGGTTTATTTAACATTCTAACATGGGCAAGGTTATAGCGTTATCACTGCATTAATATCTACATATATTGCATTAATTGCTCTTTCCAAAAAATTTAACGAGAGAAATAACCCAGCAGTGGGAATCTCATATTTGGTATCTCGCCACAAAGTATTTACGTGTCAAAAATATTAACGTTTTTATGGAAATAAACATATTTTAGTTTGACTTTGAAATTACGCTCACTATTACTTTCTCTTCATGTTAAAATTCTTGTAATTTATTTTTATTTGCCTTATACGCCTGAGTACTCGAAATTATTTTAATACTTTTATAACATGACAATAGAACTCATTCGGTTCTATCTATTTTCATAACGCTCTAGACTCTTCACTAAGCTAAGCAAGGCACTTTTGTATAAGTATAGAATATAATCGAATTATACCCTATAGCTACATTCGCTTACTAACAGTTATACTAATTAGTCTGCTAAGACTACTTGAAACTGTTTGCTTAGGATGTTAACTGGATTAGAAGGCACTACACAATCATGGTTTAATTTGGTAACGTTACTCGACTAGCGCAAGTTTTGCCCGTCCCGGGGATGAACTTTGCGATTTTGTACGGGAAAACGTGCTTACGTACATGTTATGAAATTTGCTGCACGTATGATGAGGTTTTTTATGGTCACTCAACACTTCCAATATGATGACAAATTGTTTCAATTCTGAGATTTCTTTCTGTCTGTTGTTTGAATGTCTATAAAGTCTGCGCAGCTTTATAGACGTTACTTTTTTTATTAAAAAGACATTACTCGCACATACAAGTAACTGGTACAAATAACACCCATCCTCGGAATATCGATTTCTGAATCACACAAAGTGTAGTTTCCTGTGGGCATCGACTCAGTGCAGCGTCAGTTCGGTGGCATGGTGACCACTAAACACTACACCACACATTACACTGTTGGCTACGTTTTCAGGTACGTGCAAACTGTGCTGGAGGTTTTATGTCTCAACTGTAGTCTATTTAGTGGTGTCGGTTATCTAAAGGATAATATGAGAACACAATTATCTATAACTTCAGAAGGCCGAACTCTATCAGGTCTAGTTAGACTAGAAACGGGACACAGGGCTTCAAGGCGAGATTCATAGGTGCAATCGGCATAATGCTAGAATGTATGTAGATTCTTTCTTTTGCACATTTATTCACACAAACTAATCGATCAGCCGGACAACGCATGTAGACAGAAGAATCTGCTAAAATCTGAAGGAAGTGATGCATTTCTCTCTCTCTCGATATCAATATAAAAATTACTGAACGCAAGAAGCTGAAAATTGACACGTATTTTCCTTGTGCAGAGTAGACATTCTCTAAGAAGACATTTCTCGATATTTCGAAGGGATCGAACAGAAAAAATTACATTGAAAAAAAAGTGTTCGCGTAGCTGATGATAACTGACTCTTAGTTTGTTTCGGATGTTTCTTCTCAGGGCAGTCAGTTAGGAAACACCGGCCTCATCTAGCTTAATTTTTTTTAAAAGTATGACTTTGTTTAAGTGTTTATTATAATGAACCTATAATTAAATAAATGATTTGAATTTGAATTTGAATTTGAACCTCCAGTATCGAATAATCTCGTACTATTGTTGATAGGGTAGGTGACTATTCGAATGCCTTAATTAATGGATGTTCATAGCTATGTCGATATGCCGAATTTAGGATGCATGATATATTATCATGTATGATCACGATAATACGAATATTATTCTGTAAGAGAATACTCTGTTGATGGATGTACGTGGTCCGTTTAAGTAAATTTAGTAAAAAAATAATACTGGCCGGTAACCTTGCGGCAAAGAGTCTCAAGTGCCAACCCATTTGACTTTCGCTCAACAATGAAAGAAAATATCGTGAGGGTGCCTTAATGAGTGAGTAAGAGTAATAAGTAAACATGAATATTAAGTTTTTATAATGTACTCCGAAGACATAAGGAGTGCGATGTAAACTGTGATGCAGCATTTCCCATTGTAAGAAGAGGACCTCGTTCAGCAGTGAGATAGTTCATAAGCAGGGTATCAACCCTGGCATGTCAAAGCATAAAAAGTTTTAATCATTCAAAAACTGGTTTTCGTCATTCACAAAGTCTTAGTAACAGGGAAAAGTCGTCCGAAAAAAGATACAGTCAGCCAAAACATTAAGATCACAAGGGTTTCAGCTTATGAAGTAAAATTAAAAAAGAAATTAAAATGTTTAACCAAATCAGATTTTCTTACAACTGCCGCACTTTCCCTTTTGTAATTATTTATAATGAAATTCGGTAGGCATTGTGGCCACTGAACACAGATAAGATAAGCCAGTTTTTTTAATGTGTGTCATAATAATAAATATGGTTGCAATTTTGGCAGTAGTGCAGTGAATAAATAATTTCCTATCCAAAGAAATCTTACCTAATGATTTAGTGTCATAGAAAGAGATTTAATTACCCTCTCCTTGTATTCGCTTTTTGATTAGACGCATTCCACGATGATTGGAGCCGACAATTTTACAAATAAATTCCTGCCAACATTAGTTCTACCGTTTCAGAGATTAGCTGGAACAAATTAAAGGAATCTACTGTCTACATTTGCCGAGCGCACGCTCGGAGAACGCGCATACCCACTGTGAGTAAGGCCTCACTCGAAAATCGAATCTAATAACCCACAAGACAGTCTGTTAATCCCACGAGTAGGCAGTTAAGCGATACTAGTATTAAATAACTGCGATTCACGCAGAAAAACGTGTTTTATTTACAAAAGCCTATACTCTAGCTTTCAAGCACAGCCATCAATCTATCAATGACAGTTCATAAATTGTGATAAATATAGACTTACCTTTTAACGAAACATTTTTATACGGAAAAAAAATATATTTCACCTATGAGAGCACTTACAATATTGTAAGCATCTATTGTTATTGTTTTAAATTTCACAGAAATTTTGGTACACATTTTTACAAATACATACTTTTGAAATGTCTATCCTCGTCATAAATGTGTATAAAATCACTTGCCCTAATTTAAATGTCATGATCTCATTGCTAAAAATACTGAATCTATCTTTCTCTCTCTCTCTCTCTCTTCAGTCAGTTTCGACCCTTTGGATGTAGACTTCTTTGCTACTCATGGCGAACTTTTGCAACCTAGTGCCACTTCTTGCCTGCTGTCCCCGCTGTCCTCTTGATGTCATCATCCTAACTCCTAGAAACATACATCAATATCAGTTACTCAAAAGGTAAGATAATACACGTCACGGAATACAATGTAAAATTCATGTTAATAATCAAGAAAGCAAAGTAAATAACTCCTACATTAAGACATAAAGCATTCCTGCATTATACAATTCAGCAAAATACGTTATTATTTCAAAAACGGAATTTGAATCGTTCCGATAATGTAAAGTGCTGTAATTGGCAATGACTGCGAAATACCTACCTGTATCCAGACGTCTCAGATACCAACTGAATCCTCATGCAATCGTATTTTTCGACACAAGTTTATGTAAATGTGTAGGCCGCTACATCTCCTGGGAAATCTGTAAAAACCTTTATATCTTGTACCATCGATGTTTTATACACAGATGAAGGTATCCTTGGATGAAAATGCTCACTGTAGGAATGTTATGTAACTACTATGAACGATTGAAGTTGTTTCTTTTTATATTTTGGAATGTAACCATTTTTTATAAGTCCGGCCTTACTCTTAGTGGCATGTGTCTCTTGTCATGATCTTTTGTGCCGACTCTAGCTAATAGATATTATGAAGAGTATTTTGTTTATTTTCAATTCTTATGCCCAAGAAACAACCACGACAGATAAAAAAGTGGTTTTATCGGCCGCCTCACTGATTGACACTGCGCAGTGTTGAGGGCTCGACCCCTACACCGGACAGCACTTTGTGACATCTGTTTTGATAAAGTAAAAGCAGTTTGCTGATAAGTAATTCTAAAAATTCAATCTACAAAGGTACAGCTGATATCCGATAAAATCTTTCATACGATGACGTAGACTGCAATATTTCCCGAAATCCAAAGCTTTCTTCTGCAAAGCCATGAATTCGGTCTAAAATATTAAGTCAAGAGAAGGATTTTTTTGGAAACAGCAATCGGCAGCCGCATAGTTTGCCTAGGTGTATATTCGTGTACATATTTAATGTTTGTGCATAACAGTAGCAATAAAAATATTTGCTTAGGACCACACAAAGGAAAATAATCGCGTTTTACTCCAATAACCATAATTGTAAAGGTAATAAGGTTGCAGTTCAAACTGTGATTTGTAAATGAGAAAACCACGTCTGTTCTGTATGATTTGTATTGACAACTAAAAATTTAATTGGCACACATTAACTTATATTGGTCTTGAGACATTCATTCATAATAATGTGATATAGCTTCAACATAAGCCGCCCACCAATGAACCTACGGTTCTTTCAAAACATTACAAACTTCATGCAAAATTGAAACTAATGTATTAACTCGATATAAAAACAAACATGGCAAAAATCCATACAACATGAGATTATGAGAGGTGGGCATTTATATTCATATAGTAACTTAAATTGTATCTGTATCTACCGGTAAGGCGCATAGCTTTGTGATGCATCGTTTGGTCACGTTATCTCCACTTTTCACACTGTAAACACGGGTGAAGCCATCAGGTCCGGGATGTTTTTCTGTTATGCGTCTCATGCACCACTTGCTTGGTGGAAGATGATCCTGTTGGACCAGAACTATGTCTCCGACTTTGAACTCTTACTCCCGTTTTAACCACTTTGGTCTGTTTTGAAGTCTAGTCAAATATTCGTTTTGCCATCTCGCCCAGAAGTCATTCACTAATTTTGTCGTATATTGCCAACGTGTTAGATTGCTCATCTTGACATCCCTCATGTTTTGCTCTGGCACTACTATTGGTGGCAGAGGCGGCTCGTGAAAGATCATATTGGGTGTTCACAAAAAAAAAAGATGAAACTGCTTACCATTTATTTTGTGAGTGCTTTTGCAATTAACAGTAAGATGTGCTAAATCATCGATAACTACCTAAACCGTCAACGCAGTATCAACTCCGGCGCGCGGCGCCACTAAACAAAATACCTACTCGGAAAACAAAACAGCTTCTTACTTACTTCGCATTTTCGCAACCACACATATTATATAACCAAAGCGTTTTATCATATTGGTCGTTTTTTTTAAGATTTTCAGTTTTTTATAAAGTTTACGCTGTTAGGTATATTCCATATTAGTAACACAATTTAACTGTCTTTCTTAAACATATATACACACGATCACACATACAATTAACTATATTTTAAACACCAATCCTTTTCTAATTACCAATACCAACGCACTTACAGAGAAATGTTTTGCTTTTGTTTAAATGTTTACATTCAAATGATACCGGCAAAACACTATTAAAAAAAACGGCGCACACGTTTTAATTTTTCTTCGTGACAAATGGTCATATCATTTAGTCGGGTAATTTATTCGCGCATGCGCCCCTCGTCAAGCTAGCCAGGAGCGCCGCTCCGTATTTGGCTTATTTCTCATATAAATCTTTTGTCTCACGCGCCCAGCGCATAAAACGCTCTATCTTTCGCACTCATTACATTTCAGTATTAAGCGTTGTACTAAGCTTTCGTGAACCAAGAGCGCTGTTTGCTGTCAAATATAGTCAATTGGTTAACTAACAATAACTTAATAATTAATCTGAAAAAAACAAGTCTTATGTTGTTTAGAAATAGAAATAGACCTCACATTGATTGCGAGATGGAGTTCTTAGGTACTAAAATAACGGCGGAGCGGGATAGGGAGCCCACGCGACCTGTCTCCACCCGCAGAACCGGGCGTCGTCGCCGGAGGGCGCTCAACGATCTCCGGCCACCGTGAGTACACGCCAGCGGGCGTCGGGCCTGTTTTTGACTGCCCGCCGTCCGCAGGGTTACCAATTGGCCGCGAAAGAACTGCGCACTCTCAAGTTCACAGTTAGGCGGGAACTCGCTGCTCTTTGGCAGGAACGATGGCAGGCTAGTGAAGACGGACGCGAATTATACAGCTTCTTCCCAGATGTGTCTGTAAGGCTGAAGTCAGGATGGATCGAACCGGATTACGAGGTCTCCCAAATACTCACGGGACACGGATGCTTCAGGAAGCGCCTAAACAAGCTTGGGCTTTGCGACATTCCCGTCTGCCCGTGCGGTGAAGCTGAGGAAAGCCGTGATCACGCGCTCTGGGAATGTAGCTTGTACGCAGAAGGAAGATCGCTGATGCTAGATTCGATACGCTACGCAGAGGCGGGTCCAGTGTATCACGTGGAACTGGTTCGCAGCATGGAAAACTTTGGCGCGTTGCGCACATTTGCGCACACTTGGCACTCCATCAGAAGAACATTGGACAGCTAGAGGATTGAGTGACGCTGAACGCGAAGTACCGTTCTGTGTTGTTTTGCCCTATTAAGGGGATAGTAGATACTTACAAAGCCAGCCCCTTTGGGGAGAGTATGGCTCGGGACATTAAAGATTTGTAGGGAGTCAAGAAAGAGCGCGCGGGAAAGAGCAGACGCAAGTACCGTGCGCTTCTCCCGTGATTCGGTCCGTATGCCGCAAGGCAGGTAGGACCATGAGGTGGTGGTGGGAATATGCCCGCCGTCCGCGTCTTTGACTTCGTCGCTGGCAGTTGTCAGAGACGGACGCGCGCGCGAAGCTCTCGCAAATTGAATTTATTAAATTCAATTATCGCCGGCAAGTTTCGTTCGTGTTTTACTCGAAAACTCGGACCCTCCTTGTCTCGCCTGGGCACTTCGCCATAAGAGGCAGCGGCCATCTTTGGTTTTGCTCGGCGAAGACAAGGAGCGCGAATACAAGTGACGTTAGTGACGTTCGTGACAGTGACACTTGTGTTTTGAAGTTTGTGCGACAGTGACGTTTAGAGGTTTTTACCTCACCCCCGCGCTCTGTGACGCTTTACCCCCCCCCCCCGCGCTAGTGACGCTTTACCCCCCCCGCGACAGTGACGCTTTGCTCCCGCGACACGGACGCCTCTTGCGGTTCTGATTGGAACCACAGTGACAAGTGCACTAGTGTGACAGCTCTGCGGCCACCCATCCACGCGGCGTGTGCGACCGGCGTGCTTGCCCGCGTCGCCCACCGAGACATAGTCTCTGCCGTGTGTGCGCGCGCGTGGACCCATCCGCGCGGCGAACGCAGCAGCACTCCTGCACACCCATCCGTGCGGCGTGTGCGGCCCGGTGCCTTAACCTGCGGCCGCCACCCATCCACGCGGCGTGTGCGGACAAGGACCTGTACCAGGGCCACTGCTCAGTGGCCCCGCGTAAGTGATCCGTTTCGTGTTAGTGTGTGACGACGGCCCGTGCACCGTACTGTTAATCACTTTTTCGTGTATTAACAGTACGAGTGTTCAACGACTATACCGTCGGTGGACATACCGTGCCCTAGTAAATTTGACAATTTTTGTTTTTGTTGTTTTGACCATTACTGTGTGTGCGGCATTCACCCGTGAGTGGTTTGGTCCTGAAATCGGGACAAAAAAGATTTTTTCAGGAATTCTTGAAAATTTTCTAAGTCTTTAGGACTTAGAAAAATTTTGTTCGAGTTGAACACTTGTAAAATTTTTTAGTAACTTTGTAGTTAGAATATTCTAAGTCCCCAGGACTTAGAATAATTTTGTGTTGTGTGGACTTGTGAAATCTTTTGGAACTTGTACAAACACATATTAGGAAAGTCGAGCGTGCGCTATGGAGGAGGATGACGCCGATCGGCGCCGAAGGTCGGACGAGGAGTCCGACGGTGAGGCCGCCGCTGCAATTTTTGCACCGCGCCACCGCATCACCCATACGCCGCCCCAACGGTTCTCGACCCCATTTAGCAGCCCCGCGCCTCGTCCTGCTTCGCCCCAACCCCCCGCGCCTCGCCCCCCCTCGCCCCCCGCTACCTCTGGGAAGCGGGTACTAACATCTCCGGGGGAGGTGCCGGAGCAGACCCGGCGCAAGGTGGGACCGACGCGCCGACCAACGGCGCCAGCACCTGCCTTGTCGACAGAGGCCCTGCCGACGCCCGCACCGCCAACTACCCCGATACTCGGTACAGCGTCTTCAATATCCGAGCTTGTGGAGATGGCCACCGCCTCTACGGGCGGCATCATGGAGGCCGTCAGATCCAAGACCTCCAAGCTCAACAAGGAGGAGATAGCCATCATCGGGCAGTGCGTAAGCTCGGTAGGGTCCGTAGTCACCCACTTGGTGGCGCGCCTCGCCGCCGCGGAGCAACGTGCAGCCGTTGCGGAGGAGCGCGCGAAGAGAACGGCTGTACCTACACCGACGACATCACTTCAAGAACACGGCTCTGGATACCCGGCTCCTGTAAGTTATGCAGGCGCAATTAAACTAGGTAAGAACACGGAGCCGGTAAGATTGCCAACCCGCCCGGGTCCAGCAGTGGCTGTATACCCCGCCGAGGACCAGCGCGACAAAATCCGCACCGCCGAAGAAACGAAGAAGATTCTGCGTGCCAGCGTGGACCCTGCAGAGCTGGGATTCCGTGTCCACGGAGTCCGGAAGACCGGCGGTGCGGGTCTCATAGTGGAGACACCCTCAGAAAAGGATGCCAAGGCCCTGCGCGCAGCGGTACCAGCAACATTAAGGGTCGAGGAGCCACAAGACAAACGCCCCGTTGTCTCCCTCATGGGAGTGGACGCCAGCGTAAAGGCAGACGAACTAGTAGCGCTCATCCACGAGCAGAATTTAAAAGACCAGATGTCGGTAGACGAGGCGAAACGGAACATTCGCCCGTTGTTTAATAGGAATCGCCGAAATGGGCGCAAAATGTGGATGTGCGAATGCTCGGCGGCGCTTCGGACCCAGCTCATCGACAGAGGCCGCGTCTACATTGGATGGGACGTGGTAGAAGTAAATGACTATATCGATGTCACGTGCTGCCGCAGGTGCCAGATGTATGGCCATCCTGAGAAGTACTGTAGGGCCAAAGCCATGACCTGCGGGAGATGCGGTGAAGATGGCCACAAAAGCGCGGAATGTCAAGCCAAGCAGGAGGCCTGCGCCACCTGCAAAAAGTTCGGCAGGAAGGGAGCTAACGAGCATCGGACCAACAGCCGGGACTGCCCTGCGAGGAAGTATGCGGAGGGCCGGTCCATGGCCATGACAAACTATGGCCAATAAGCCGCTACTGAAGATTGGACAAGTGAACCTGCAGGGTTCAGCGGTGGCGACAGCAGAGCTGCCCGCCATCGCGGGGGGATGGGGCTGGACGTGGTTCTTGTCCAAGAACCATACCCCATGCCTCATCTCTCCTCCACCGCTGGACCAATGTGGGTCTTTGGAACGCACGAAGAAAGGCCCAAAAGCGGACTACTATTGCTACGACGCGACATTCCGTGCGCCCTTCTTGGCCATCTAAGCAACAGCCACTGCACCGTGTGCCACATAGACTTGGACCCTCGCCAGGCTGGAACATCAACATCTTCAGCATCGATCCACCTCATCAGCGCCTACTTCCAGTACTCGGATGACATCGCCATTCATCTGCAACACCTCAACATGGTACTGGACTCTCTGCGGTGTCACCGAGTACTGATAGGCGCTGACACGAATGCCCACTCGCCAATGTGGTACTGCTCACCGAGGAACTACGTAGGGAGAGGACCGGACGTGACGCACCGACGCCAGCAAATGGAGGACTTCATCGTTGGCCGTGGACTCATCATTCACAATCGCGAAGACCAACCACCTACCTTCGCCACGGTCAACGGGGAGTCCAACATCGACCTCACGCTGGCCACTAGGAGCACTCCGGTCGATGACTGGACCGTACACGCCGACGTGAGCAGCAGCGACCATCGGTTAATGACCTACCGTCTATGTGGCACACGGAACAGACCAGAACCAGGCTCGCCGGCGGAACCGCTGGAAGAGCCGAGGAGATTTCGCGAGCGCGGCGTGGACTGGGGACGCTTCCAGGCAGTGGTCCACGAACGTGTGGGAACGATTAACTGGCGAATGAATGCAGGTGAAGTAAGCGAGGCGTTTACGAATGTTATAGTAGGTGCGGCGAGCGAATGTTTGGGAGTATGTGGGAACAGTAAGCGTGCCAAAGGTTATGAATGGTGGTCTCCTGCATTGGAGGTCACGCGTAAAAGAGCCAGTCGTGCAAGAAAGGCGTGGCAGACAGCAAGAAAGAGAGGATTCGGGGTTTTTGAGGAGATAGCGCGAAAGAAACATAATGAGTGCCGCAATAGTTATAGGGTATTGATGGCGAGGACGCAGAACGAGTTCTTCCGGGGACTCGCCAACACTGGTAACCAAGACCCCTGGGGTCTGGCTTACCGAGCAGCCAGTGGGCGGCTCAGGCCACCCCCTAATATCATCAACGGCACAAAGTTCTCGGAGGGATATGCTGGGGACGCGCGGGCCGCCATGGGGGTCCTAATCCAGGCACTATGCCCGGACGATGACCCAGGCGCCGACAGCGCCTACCACCGACAGGTGAGGCTACTGGCGGCCTGTGCGCCCTCGGGTCGCGACGCGCCCCCGCCATCTCTAAATGTGGTGGGCTCTATAGTTCGGGACTTACCCAACACGGCACCCGGCATCGATGGGATCACCGCCCGCATGGTTAAACATGTGTGGCACGTAGCTGACTCCGAGCTGACGCGTGTTTTAGGAAAATGCGTAGAGGAGGGCACATTTCCCGATACGTGGAAGGACGGTCGGCTTATTGTCCTGCCGAAAGGCAATGACAGACCGCTGACTGATCCTAAAGCGTATCGCCCTATCACGCTCCTTTCGGTTCTGGGCAAGATCTTGGAGAGGGTCATGATCTACTGCGCACCCAACATCTCGCGCAATATCTCACCCTGCCAGCATGGTTTCTCTCGAGGTCGTTCAACACTCACAGCTCTGCGGTCCCTTCAGGACATAGTTAACGCAAGCCAGGCCAAGTATGTCCAGGCCCTTTTTCTGGACATATCGGGTGCCTTTGACAACGCGTGGTGGCCCATGATCCTGCTGAAGGCGAAGAACGGTGGTTGCCCGCCCAACATCTATCGGATGTTGGTCGCGTATTTCACGAGTCGCCGGGCAGGTCTCTTCGTTGGAAGTGGGGTCGTGTGGAAGCCGTTGACCATGGGCTGCCCGCAGGGCTCAGTTTTGGGACCCTCACTGTGAAACCTCCTGATGGATGACCTGTTTCGATTGCCATACCCAGACGGTGTGCAATTGGTCGCGTACGCCGATGACGTAACGATCCTCATTGAGTCAAACTCAAGAGCCGGCATAGAGACATCAGCCTCTTGCGCCATGGCGTTAATCAGCCAGTGGGGACAGCGGAACCGCCTGGGCTTCTCCCTCTCCAAGTCGTACTCTATGACTCTGAAGGGGAAGATGCCCGGTCGACCACCGACTGTCCGACTCAATGGGGTCTCAGTTAAGAGCGTACAGTCGACCAAAGTTCTGGGTGTGGTAATCGACACAACCATGTCCTTCAAGGAACATGCGGAGTCCATCGGTGAGCGCGCTGCAGCTGCGTTCGGTAAGATGTCGAGAGTCTCTGCCGCATCCTGGGGTATGCGCTACAGAGCGCTCCGTGTCCTGTACAGGGGCACGTACGCCGCGATAATTACCTATGCGGCCGGATGTTGGTGGAGGCGAACGACCGTGTTTGTGGTCAAAAGCGCGTTGTTAAGGACACAGAGACCCGCGCTTATACTGCTGACAAAGGCATATAGATCTTGCAGCACAGCGGCCCTGCCCGTCCTGGCGGGTGTTCTGCCGGCCGACCTCGAGGTTAGCCGTGCGGGCAGGCTTGATGATATCCGACACCTACCCAAGGAGGAGTTCAGAAACGGGAGTAGGCAAATTTCGCAGGAGACTGTTGCCTCCTGGCAACAGAGATGGGAAGGCGAGGCGAAGGGTAGGGAGCTTTTTCGATTTTTCCCGGACGTGGCGGCTCGGCTCAAGTACACTTGGGTCGAGCCGGACTATCAAGTCTCACAGCTTTTGACAGGACATGGGTGCTTCAGGAAACGGTTGTGTGATATGAGGTTATGCGAGGACAGTATGTGCTATTGCGGAGAAGAAGAGGAAAGCTTGGACCATGTGTTGTG
Source organism: Euclidia mi (assembly GCA_944739405.2). Taxonomy (NCBI): domain Eukaryota; kingdom Metazoa; phylum Arthropoda; class Insecta; order Lepidoptera; family Erebidae; genus Euclidia; species Euclidia mi. Next base: position 114,757,850 of record OX123183.2, read on the forward strand.
GCGATGCCCCTTGTATGCTGAACTTAGAGCCGAGATGATGAATGGGATCACTGTCACAACGGTCGGGCCCCCTTTTTACGCTGAGCTTGTGTGCTCTGAGGCAAACTTCCGGCGGTTTAGAGACTTCGCCCACAAATGGCATGATATAAGAGCCAACCTAGAAAAGGAGGAAAGGACCCGGGCCAGCGACGAAGCCGTCAATGTTACGTCAGCTGTGAGAAGAGCAGCACCTAGCGTACTCCAGTAGTACAGCCGCCCCTGAATGGGGAGAGTGGCTCAGGGACACATAATTTGTAGGGAGTTTACAACGGGCGCGCGGGAAAGAGCATACAGCAAGTACCGTGCGCCTCTCCCAAGATTCGGTCCATATACCCAGATGGGTGGTGGGACCATGAGGAGGTGGAGGGAACGTGCCCGCCGTCCGCTAGGCCCGAGAGGCGGCGCACGTGTTCCGCGTGCGCCTCTCGTAGCGTTAGTAGACTACGTCGTTCTTTTCCGCTCGTAGTATGAAAGAGGATGTATGAGGACAAATTATGATGATATGCAGATGGATGCATGCGAGGGACGGGGCCTGCTTCGGCGGGCCAGCTCAGGTGGGGTCGCGGCAGTTATATAAACGTAGTTCCCGTGACCCTGCCATTCAATGGGATCGGATAGAGGAACACCATGGTGGTTTTAGTGGGTAGTCCCGGCGCTTCTCGTCGGGGAGTCACCATACTCTCCCTGGACTGAGCCCCTTTAGGGGCCCAGCCTAGGGGGGTAAGCCCGTAAATTGTTTGGTTTCCACCATGAGTAAAAAAAAAAAAAAAAAAAAGGTACTAAAATAAAAGAAGTCGACACTACTAGATTTCTTGGTTTGAATATAGACTGCAATGTTAATTGGAAATCACATATTGAATACATAACCTCTAAACTTAGTAGAAGTTCTTACGCTTTGTACATGCTTTCTAAAACGGTCAATACACCGACGGTTGTAACAGCATATCATGCACATGCGGAATCAATACTGCGTTATGGCATAATCTTCTGGGGAAACTCCACCGACTGGGAGAATGTCTTCAGAGCACAAAAGCAATGTGTTAGGGCAATTTATAGGTTAAAAAGAACCGACAGTTGCAAACCAATATTTAAGGAACTTAAATTACTAACTCTTCCAAGTATTTATATTTTAGAAGTTGCTATATTTGTAAAAAAGAATATGCATCTCTTTATTAAGTTCCAGGGCAGCCGCCATCAATACAAAATAAAAAATATACCAAATAAAACCACATATTTAAATAAAAGCATCTTTTGTATGGCATCAAGAATTTTTAATAAACTCCCAGAGAATCTTTGTCAGGATAACATATTAGACTTCAAAATAAAATTAAAAAATATATTACTAGAAAAGGTTTATTACAGCGTGAAGGAATACTTGGAAGATAAATGTATAATTAATTAATTGTCATATTTTATATATTAAGTTTTATTATTATTTTATTTTTTGACATCTTTGAGTTATATTATTATTTTTTGACATTAATTTATGTTGATTATTTTAATTCTAATGGACATTTTTTTAATTATATAAATTTTGCATGCCTTAACGGTAGATTATGGAGAAACATAAGATTTTCTTTTTTTATAATACCAATACTGTACCCATTTTCGCAAAATAAATGATTGATTGATTGATTGATTGATTGTTATGAGCACTCCACTCAACAAAAATACCTATGTATGTTTCAAGAGTGTTGACAAAATTATGATAAACAGCTTAGTAGTCAAGTACTTATTTGTGGATATGTATTATAGAAAAGAGAATAGATGTGTATTAAAATATTGAGTATGTTTATAGAAAAAGTTTATATGAGTTGTATAAGTAAATATATTTTATAATTTTGGGAGTTCACTGCTCCAGCGCTTCTTTGAACGAGCCGCCACTGATTGGTAGTTCAGTTATTAAAAAATAACCAGGTGTAAGTGGCTGCATGTTGTCGTCGTCTATGGGGCACAATGGTCACAATGGTTCAGACAGGCTTCAATTTCACAGAGAACCATCGTCATTTCCTCGAATGTTAAATTGGTAGTGACTCTTCTCCTCAAATGATATTTTATAGATTGGACGCCGGCCTCCCAAAGTCCTCCGAAAGTACGTGAGTACGGCGGTATAAAGTGCCACTGAGTACCGTCGTTGGCTAACATCTCAGCCACTTTGCCGTCAAGTTGCAGGCCAGCTTCCTTCCAGGCTTGCGACAACTCCTTGTTAGCAGCGACAAAATTTCGCCCTTGGTCACTCCACATATTTGCGCATTTGCCTCTGCGTGCGCAAAACCTCTTGAAGGCACTAATGAAAGCTGCTGAACTTAGGTCGCTGACTAATTCCAAGTTTATGGCTTTCGTAGACAGACATACAAAAATAGCAATATACTCCTTAGTGGTTCTAGCTCCTCGACCCTTGGTCGTTAGAATGTGAAGAGGTCCAGCGAAGTCGACACCCAAATTAAGAAAAGCTCGTGCAGGTTTTACACGTACTCTTGGTAAGTCACCCATTACCTGCGTTCTGATTTTAGCGTTTAGCTTTGCACATACTAAACATCGATGAACGTGATGCTTGACCAACGCCTTTGCTCGTAGTATTCAGTATTTAGATCTGAGGTAAGTAAGCATCAGCTGTGCTCCTCCATGCAATGTCTTAGTGTGAGCTTCTGCTACAATGAGAATGGTAAGTTTGGTGTTCCTGCCCAAAATTATTGGATGCTTGCCTTCATCGTCTAGCTCCGATTGTCTGAGCCTTCCGCCTACTCTAAGTACACCAGCATGATCAAGGTAAGGATCGAGTGATTTTATTTTACTTGATTTTGACACTGTTTTCTTCTTCTTCAATCTATCTATCTCTTCCGAAAATTCTTCCTCTTGGGCTAATTTTATACAGATTTGCAATGCTACTTGAAGTTCTTCAGAAGTTATAATTCTATCCATGTTGTTATTTAATTCCTTTTGTTTCAAAAATCGCCTGCTGTACGTGATAGCTCTGAGTAGTTCCTGTAGTGTAGCAAAATTGTCAAATTGTGAACATAATTTATTTTTTCCATTATCTTTGCTGTTTGTCATTATCAGGGCTTGCACGTTCTCCTTTCTTCTTTCTAATTCTGTTGATGTATTGTTTGGTCTAGTGAACTGTATCTTCGGCTGTGTTAACCATTGCGGTCCATTCCACCACAAATCACACTCTTTCAGATTAGCTACGGACATGCCTCGAGATGCGATATCGGCTGGGTTGTCATTAGACTGGACGTGATACCACTGATTACAGTTTAAGTTGGTTGTAATCTCAACGACACGATTAGCGACGAATGGTTTCCATCTTCTTGAATCGCCAAACAACCAGGAAACGACAATTGATGAATCAGTCCAAGCGTAGATTTGTGACGTAGAAATTCTCATTGCCCTCTGTATTTGCTTGATTAGTCTGGACAATAGCAAAGCTCCGCACAACTCTAGTCGTGGCAGCGATATAGTTTTTAAGGGAGCGACTCTTGTTCTTGCAGTGATAATTGATATTGTGATTGTGCCGTCGGAGTGTATGGCCCGGCTATAAACCACAGCGCCATAAGCTTGCTCAGATGCGTCGCAAAAGCCGTGTATTTCGATAATGTCTTGGGTTGATGTGCCTGTCCACCTGTTTATAGATATTCCATTCACGTTCTCTAGGTCAGAACGTATTGTTATCCATTTATCAGATAATTGTTGATTCAAGGTTCTATCATTGTCTAAATTTTTAGAAAAACTAATAAATAATCGATTAGTAAAATACCTGGAATCGAACAATATACTCTCAGACAGGCAGTTTGGTTTTAGAGCGCAAAAGTCAAACCACCAGGCCGTTCAAATGGTTACTGATCACATTGTGGCTAACCTGGATAAAGGGATGCATGCTATTGGGATCTTTCTAGACCTTGCCAAAGCTTTTGACTCTGTTTCAGTTCCAGGTCTATTAAGAAAGTTTGACTATGTGGGTATAAGAGGCACACAATTGAAACTACTTACTGACTATCTTAGCGACAGATGTCAGTGTGTAAAACTAGGTTCAAACCTCAGCGCGGATATCCCTAATCCTCCCTTCGGGGTGCCTCAAGGGAGCATTTTAGGAGTCACTCTGTTCTTAATATCTATTAATGACCTATGTAACCTAAGTCTTCACAATGGTGTCATTGTGTCTTATGCAGATGATACGGTACTATTCTTTACAGGAAATACTCGTACTGAGGTATTTACACATACTCAACTAGGTTTCAATACTGTAAATAACTGGCTTTTTGACAATATACTAACCTTAAACATCCAGAAAACAAAATATATCCACTTCTCAATGCGTAACAATAACATTCATGAATCACCTAACAACACTTTATTCGCTCACGACAATAAATGTCATTCATCTGCTGACGCTGCATGCGCCTGCCCTACTTTAGAATCTACACAATGTATCAAGTACCTTGGAATAATACTTGACAATAATCTTTATTTCCGCATTCACATAGATCTCTTATGTAAACGGGTGCGCAAATTAATATTTGTTTTCAAAACAATGCGTAGCGCTGCAAATTTTAAATTAATTAAACAAATCTACCTGTCGTTGTGTCAGTCCATCATATCCTATTGCATTACTTCATGGGGAGGGGCATCCAAAACCGTCCTATTGCCACTAGAACGGGCTCAAAGAGCTATTCTAAAAGTGGCGACGGCCTTATATGTTTCCTACCTATGATTTGTATCAGTCCACTAATGTCCTAACTGTACGTCAATTGTTCATACTACACACCATACTTAAACAACACGCACTAACTCCATTCAAACCACTGCCCTCATAGGCCCTTTTTTATACAATATATTAAATAAGTTATTAGATATGTATAATAATAGTTATAAGCAATGTAAAATAATCATAACTAGATACAATACTCCCAAATTAATAATACGCATGCAGATCTTCGTTAATTGTCGTATTCCCGGAAACACCCGAATCATTGAATTGTAAGAGCCCTAAACAATGCACTTGCATTTTGCAGCTTGTTCGAATATTATGTTTACACAATCGAAAATAATTCGGGCGGTCGGCGGCGGTCGCCGGTCCGTCAAAGGTCCGTCAGTCGTCTTTATATAATGGTGGTGACTTCACGTGTTCTCTCTGTGTGGAATTATATAGAGCTGCTATTACACACCCTTCTTGGTTTTGTTTTCAAAGGTGAATTTAATTATGTTATTCAAATTTAAATAGTTTATTTTGTAAAATAGGTAAATATACTAACATTTTTCACGGCTTGTTAATATTAAAAAAATAAAAATACCTACTTTAAATACATATTAAGTACTAGTAAAAACATTTTAAAAAGATACACACAATAAACAAATAGATATAGGAATAAATAATATTATAAAGTATATTAGTACATAATGCAATAATACAACAAATAAATAAAAATATGTCTAACTCTGCCCATACCATTTTCTTTCAGACGTATTCTTCCAGAATGGATAAATTTAAACGTGAAAAGCCACTTAAGTCACAAGCAGCGCAAATGCTATTTAATGTGTACCTTTATTTCTTGTATGAAATTATAAAAATACATAAAGAAAAATACACAGAATTTGTCATTGACCGTATAATGGAAGAATGTGGGCATCAAATTATACGATTGCCACCATATCATCCCGATTTTAACCCTATTGAAAATATTTGGTCCCAAATAAAGCAACACGTAGCCAAAAAAAAATTTGCAATGACTGTCACGTCAGCTAAAGATGCTATATTAGAAAAAAACAATAATATAGGACCAGAAGAATGGAAAAAAGTTGGTGATCATGCTGTTAAATGCGAAGATGAATATAGAAAATTTGACCCAAGAATCGATAGTTTTTCTGATGAAATGATTATTTACACAGGTGATAGCAGTGACGAAAGTGTCAATGAACAAGAGCATAATGAAAGTTCTGATGAATCTACGATATCAGGAATAGAGATCCTCCCTGATTCTGATTAATTTTTTTGTAATTGTAATATTATTCTGGAATGATCACTGCTGTCAATACTTTTGAACTGAGATGTTATGATAGGATTTCTAAGATTTTAATGTAACGTGTGTTTGAAAACCATTTTTCTTCTTCTAATGTGTCTTGTATTACTTAAACCTTCTTTTCTTCCATCATTACACCAGCTACAGCAAGACACTTAAAAAGTATTACAATCGAAGTAATTCAATTCAACAAAAATTGTAGCATATTCGCTATCGTGTGGTTTTCTTCACTATTTACTTATATGGAACTATCGAATCAAATTTATTTACTGATATATGTATAAATCAATATTTATTTTTTTTAGCACAAAAAACATAATTTTACTAAATTATGCACTTAACAACTCTATATACATATCGTCTTCCGACGCTCGGGGAATACGACCGTTGCCGAACAGTGACGAAGATTTCTATGCGCATTATCACTTTGGGAGACCTGTACTTACAAACAATGACCTACTCCGATACTGAGAATTTGCTTACCGTCATAAAATAATTACCTACTATTGAATAGCCTCGATTTTAATTATTATTGCGTCAATGTTAAATTTAAGAGTATGCACATTTGTTAAATTTTTCACAATTATATTACGTAAGAACAAAACAGCCTGAAACACAGGTGAAAACCTAGTTCAGACAATTAATTTTAAACCTAGATAGCAAAATAAAAATAACCTATACCGGCCTTAAACTATATGTTAAGTATTTATTGTTTATTAGATTATAAAGTATTATAGTATAAGATTATCCAGACCTAATATATTAAGCCACTGAAATGTAAACATTATTGAATAAAGATTATTATTATTATTATATTATTAAAGGTTTCATCTCAGCCAACCTTCTCTTGTCACAGTTGTTGGATGAGAATCTTTGCCATAACAAGACAGGGCGCTATCCAACCGAGCGGATCGGACAACTTTTGAATATCGGAGAGAATGCTTCGTTTTGTGATGATATTACTGATGGTAGGTAAGTTAAGATTATATTTCAGTTGATCTGTTCCCAAGTTCCACTGTATGCCTAGGGCTTTAACTATACCGTCGATGTTCAGTTTCAGGTGAGCATTGGCAGTTCTCTCGTCCGGATCTATGGTTTCCATGAAATCGCGACTGTTTGAAGCCCATTTCTTCAATTTTAAGCCATTTAGATGTAGTAGCTTTTGTAGGTCATGACTGATTTTGACAGCTAGGTCAGATTATCAGATCTTGACATGACGTCATCAACGTAAAGATCTTCTCGTAATATTGGAACTGCTTCGGGATACTTAGCACCTTCATCATCAGCTAACTGCATAAGTGTTTTTACAGCTAGATATGATGCGGATGCTGTTCCAAATGCCACGGTCATGAGTCTGTAATCCTTGATTTATTCCGATTGATTGTTTCGCCACAGAATCCTTTGAAAATCATTATCGGCCTTGTCAGTCCATATCATTCTGTACATTTTCTGAATGTCAGATACAAAGCAAACAGCATGAGTTCGCCATCGCATGATTGGGCTTCTTAGATCATCTTGCAGAACAGGTCCTGACAGTAGTTCGTCATTCAAGGAGATACCATTGGAGCCCTTGCACGATGCGTCAAACACAACACGAGTCTTCGTGGTTTCCTTATCTGTTCGTATAACCGCATGATGAGGTAAGTACACTGATTTGTTTTTTAATTCTTCTATAGGTACTTCTTCCATATGTTTCAGTTCTACGTACCTATTAATTAATTACTTTTCTGTATTCTTGGTGAAGTTCCAATCTTCTTTTTGCTATTTCACGGGTGTTTCCTTCAGGTGATTGTGGGTTTTCTGTGTTGAACGGTAGCTTCACAATGTATTTCCCATCTTTGTCTCTCGTATGTGTCATCTTGTAAATTTCACATTGTTGTTCCTTTTGTGTAAGAGTTCTGTTTGTATGTATATCAACTTCCCAAATTGTCTTTAGTAAATTTTCAATGTTCACTTCTTGCTTCAAAACTTGTATAGCCTTTTCTTGTGCATTGAAGGTCACTGCTGTTCCACCCATTATTATCCATCCCAAATAAGTGTTTTGAGCGCATGGAGTACCTGGCGGTCCCTTGATGAGACCTTGCTTGAGAATTGCTGCGTATTCATTTACGCCTAGGAGCAAGTCTGTCGTTCTAGATGCGAAATTATTTTCATCTGCTAGTTGAATTTTTGACAAGTGTGGCCAATTGGTCTTCGTGATAGTTCTTGTTGTTGTATTTGCAGTCAAGGGCTTGGACATCACGTAGGCTTTGATAGGTAGCTTGAAGTTTTCTTCCCATCATGATAACAGTTGAACCTTGACCTCGTGCTTGACTGTAACTTTCATGGATTCCATTCCAGAGACAATTGCATTGACTGGTGATTTGTTTAGTTTTAGGATCTGAGTTGCCTTCTTACTAATAAAACATGCTTGAGATCCTGAGTCTATTAGCGCCTTCAGTACAGTAGTGTTTCCATAGTTATTTCTCAAAATAACTACTGCAGTGGCTAATAGAGCAATCTTCTGCCCGGTGATGTGATGTGACGCAATTTTTGCATGATGAACCTTCTCTTCTTCTACATCTGCTTGTGATGAGTTTGACTGGTGAAAATCTGCATGGGATGTCGACTCATCTGAATCCCTTGGTTGATGTAAAAGTGTGTGATGGCGTCTTCTACAAATGCGGCAGGACATTGGCATACGATACTTGAAAACAGCATGCCCCCCTGCCAGGCAGTTGAAACAGAGTTTGTTTGATTTGACGTGTTCTCGTCGATAATTAACTGTCATTTTTTTGAACTTGCTGCAATGACATAATGTATGTGTATCCTTACACAAAGCACATATTTTCTTCTTTTCATTTTCGGAAGTGATGACGTGAAATACTCGCTCTTTGGTGGGCTTGGTACCAATGCTGGGGTTAACTAGTTCAAGCGTCCGGAATGTAGCTTCTAAAAACTCACGTAGATCTTTCCAGGTAGCTAATTCTTCTGAGTTCACAGAATACGCAGCCTGTTCCCACTCCTTATGAGACTCCGAGTCCAATTTCTGAATGACTAGAAATATTATAAGAGGATCCCAGGAGTCGGTAGACAGCTTTAAATTGTTCAAGCTATTGATAACCTCGCTAGTGGTATCCAGAAGAGTTTTCAGCTGCGATGCAGATTGAGTGGTACATTTCTTGAGCGTAAATAATCGTTTTAGAAGTGCATTAACTATGAGGCGCATGTTGTTGTATCGATGTTTCAATGAATCCCAAGCCTACGTATAGTTAGCATCAGTCACTTGGATGTGCTTTAGTAAAGAAGCGGCTTCGCCTGCGATGCTAGTTTTTAAATAATGCAACTTTTCAACATCACTTAACTTCGTACATTCGTGTATAAATGATACGAACAAGTCCTTATATGAGGGGCCATTCTTCATAGTTTCCCGAAAATATGGGTAACTTAATGCTGGGTAACTTTACGCGTGTATGACCTTCACAGGATGTACTGTTGCACGTAGAATTTTCAGATGTCTTATTTGCTGTCGTAGCTAATAAGTCCTTGAGATCTACCAACATGCACACATATATATATTATCTTCTTGCAAGCAAAATTCATCATTTAAATCACAGCTCGTTGTTCCCGTGTAGTGCACTTAAGCAAATCCTGATGTGCCTTCTTAAAGGTGCTCCAGTAATCCTCAATTGTTTGTATTCGAGTTTGCAAATAACCCGGTTTCGCCAATTGTTCTTTGGGGCACTTCTTTAGCTTTCCTTGTACTTTCTTGAGCAACGACGCAGTATCTTCAAGTATACTCAAGGCTTGATCTACTTGGGACGTCATGGTAAAGTCGTGAAGATAACGTTTCTTCAAAATTCTGATTAAATAACGACGTCTTTAACACGTTATTAAATTTACATACATACATAGACTCAAGCCTGTTTCCCGGAGGGGTAGGCAGAGACTACGGAACGCCATTTGCAACGATCCTGACATACCTCACTTGCTTCACTCACTCCCATCAAGTTTCTCATGCATGCTCTTCTGTTAAGGGTACTTCTGACTTGTCCTTTTTTCAGGATGTCTCCAATCTGGTCAGAGAACGTTCTCCTAGGTCTTCCCCTTTGTCCTGTCCCATTCACACTAGCCTGATATATCTTCTTTGTCAGTCTATCGTCATCCATCCTCTCCATGTGCCCAAACCATCTTAACGTGCCTTTCTCAATGCTTGTCACTACATCTTCTTTTACTCCACACCACTCTCGTATCACACAATTCTTTACTCTGTCGGTCAAAGACACACCACACATACTTCTCAGTGCTCTCATTTCTACAGCATTTATTCTACTTTCAAATCTCTTCTGCCATACCCAACTTTCACTACCATACATAAGGGTAGGCACTAACACACCTCTATGCACAGGCAAACGTGCCTTTTTGGACACGTTTTGACTGTTCATAAACGCCTTCAGAGCTCCATTCACACAATTACCGGCATTAACTCTCCTTTCAATATCTGCTTCATTCTTACCATCTCTTGTAAACAACGTACCTAAGTAAACAAACTCATTCACTTGTTCCACTCGCTGTCCATCGATCAAAACATTACAAGCCGTAACGCATTCCTCCTTTTCAAAAACCATAACTTTCGTTTTACTTACATTCACTTTCATTCCTTTCCTTTCTAACGCACGATGCATGATTGTTACCATCTCCTGCAACTCCTCCGTTGAAGATGCAAGTATAACCTAATCATCAGCATAAAGGAGGCATTTGACGAGTAACCCATTCATCCTTAATCCGCAGTCACTATGTTTTAAATCTTGCAAACAACTGTCCATGAAGAGGTTAAACAGCCACGGCGACGCTACACATCCCTGTCTAACACCTTTATCGATGGTAAACCAGTCAGTGTATGCCCCGTTTATCCTCACACAAGCTCTAGAATCCTTTATGAGGATTCTAGAGCTTGTGTTGCCTCTTTCAATAAGTACCTTTGCATACAATTTGCCAACAATGCTGAGAAGGCTAATGCCTCTATAGTTTTTGCAGTCTTGTTGCGAGCCTTTTCCTTTATAAAGAGGCACAACTACAGCTGTGGTCCAGTCATTAGGTACTCGGCCGGTGTTCCAACACAAGTTATATAACCGCTGCAACTGACCAACTATGATGCCCTGTCCAGCCTTCAGCATTTCGACTGTAATCCTATCATATCCTGCAGCCTTACCTACTTTCATACTTCCCAGTGCCTTCACGATCTCATCCACGCCAATAACGCTTTCATCATTGCTATCATTACAATTCACTTCAGCTATCGGTGTCTCTATCGCCGTTCTTTCGAATAAACTTTCAAAATACTCTTTCCATCTCTTCAGCACGCACAATTCACCATTTACTATACTTCCATTCTCGTCTCTGATGGATGTGTGTTCTGAGGATTGAGTTCTTCCTCAAACTGCACGAACGGATTTCCAGAAAAACTTAATGTTACTCTGGAAATCGTCAGATTATCTGCTATATAATTAATCTTTCTTTTCCTCTTTTTTCCTTTTAACCATTTCTTTCACTATTCTTTTTGACCTAACAAACTCCTTTTTTGCTTCATCTATGTCTACACTCGTTGCTTTTCCCATTCTTTCATTTGCTCTAGCAGCCAACCAATCTGACCAAGCTTTCTTCTTCTCTGACACTGCTGATTGTACATCCTTGTCCCATCATGTATTCTTAACCTTTCGTATTTTCCTTCTCTTGATCATACCACATACTTCAGACGCTACACTTACTTCCTCTTCTTTAAAGGCCTGCCATAATTCTTCCATATCATTTATGCCATCGAATCTCTCAAATCTTGCTATCAATCTTCGTTTATACTCATCTTTCAAATCTTTCTCTTGTAGATTTTCTACTTTTATTCTTTCCAAGACCCTATTTTCATTACGCTCTCGGTGTCGCCATCCTTTAAAGAGCCCACTTATCCGGCTCAACACCAAGAAGTGGTCTGTGTGGATGCCGATCCCTCGATATACTCTTGTATCCAACACATTCTTTCTCAATCATTCATCTACTATCACAAAATCAATCATACTTCTTCTAACATTTTTCGCCTCTCGCGTATACATATGTATGCTTTTATGATCAAACATGGTGTTTGTCACACAAAGGCTCCACTCCAAACAAATCTCAAGCAGTGCTATTCCATTTTCGTTCACACTCTCATCACCAAATGCACCTAACACCCTTTCAAATCCATCTCGCTTTACTCCCACCCATCCATTGAAATCCCCTAACAAGATCAATCTTTCATTATCCTTGCAGTTCCTCAAAATCTCTCTTAAACTCTCCCAAAACTCCTGCCTTTCGTCTTGCTCATGTTGTGACATACCCGTAACTATATTGACCGGGGCGTACACCCCCACAATAAAGAGACGAGTAAGTCCTACTTTCATTCTCATCCACAGTAGCCTAGCATTTACACATTCAAACTCTTTTACGCACTCATTCATTCGCGCAGACAGTACTACACCAACTCCCTTATTAAATATATAATAATCATGTTAACTAATTATCGTAAACAACTTCGCTCGATGCTCAGGAATGCGGGGTCCTATTGTTCTCGCTCAAGTAGCCGGTCCGTCTCGCCGCGACGATGTAATAGCGGATTATCTATTACATCGTCGCGGCGAGACGGACCGGCTTCGATATTCGACCATATGTAAACGTAATAAGGTTGCAGTTCGAACTGTGATTTGGGAATAAGAAAAACACGTCTGTTCTGTATGATTTGTATTGACAACTAAAAATTTAATTTGCACACATTAACTTATATTGGTTTTGAGACATTCATTCATAATAATGTGATATAGCTTCATTAATAATTATTAATAAAAGAGAGGAAGTTTTGCACCGTTTGGTTTTTGTTGTCTTTTTTTGCTACTTGCCTTGGGTTGAAGAAAACATATGACGATATGTGACGTATATTTTTCTCTATTTTACAAAAAAGTCACTATATAATCCCGAAAAAATAAATGGTAAAATATAAAAGTGCAATCTGAAATTAATTATTTATCTAGACCGAGGTAGGTACGACCTACAGATCGAAATTGTAAAAATAAAATTTGATAGGTTTTGGTTCACACAAAATGCAGAAATAGGAGTACTCATTTATTAGAAAGACTTAGTTGAGTGATAATATTTGTTATAGTTGCTAAAATACAACAGAGAGCTCACTTTCCACCAGTTCAAGATGTCTGCTGAATAGCCGAGAAACTCAACGGGTATTTAAAAAAAATGCTTTAATGACATTGCTCCTTATAAAAGTTCCAGAACAAAGCCTAAAATGGAACAGGTACAGTCGCAATTTCGTTATTTCATACAACCACGCACTGTGCATAACAAACGTTGGTTGAGTTGTGGGATATCAATTAATGTTAGAAGCCTCCCATTTACATAGCTGACATTATTAAGAAATAATTTCTTCTCTGATGCAAAAACCAACGCTAAAAGAATTATGTGGGATTGATTGTCTTGTATTGGTTTTTGTTGTTGTTATTCCAATTTTCTTTCGAAGTATTGATAATAAACTACTCTTATTTTAAATTAAACTACAGTTTACGGATTGCATCGTGTTATATTGGTTTCACTAGTTATTACATTTAAACCGAATGATCTAGAAACGTCATTTTTATTACTAGCCGACGTTTCGAATTCTTTACAGGATTCATGTTCACGACAGACAGAGGTGATTTTTGTCTTAATTTCTTGAATGTATAAGTTATCTCAAAGTACCCGAACATTTTTTTAACTATTGGTGTTACTATTTACGCAGAATGAGCTCACAGTGTCTTCAGGTCTTCTGGTGACTTTGTCCTTCTTGGGTTTCATTAGCCTTATTTATTTATTTTATTATGGTAAACCAACAGCTAACAATAAATGAATATGTAAGTAATATAAGTTAACATAAAGCCAATTACAGGTCTTCACGTATAGTTAACGAAAATACATAACAGATGTTCCTCGATAACAAAAGTACACGAATTTAAAATACCAGTAATGCAAATTTAAAAAAGGGAAATCGGTTGTAAATGACGAAAAGAACTTAAGGTTCAGCTGCCTTCTTGCCGAATTGCTGTTCGTGTTAAATGGATCAAAGGAGAATTCTTTACACAATTGATTAAACTCAGAACTTGCTCGCACTATGAAAGAGTTACGTCTATAATTTGTGGCACAGTGTGGAATAGATATAGGTGAATTAAATCTAATTAACTTATGGGGAACGCTAAAGTTCAACCTACTGAGTAAGTCAGGACAGTCAATTTCATTATTTATTAATTTTAAGAGGAACGTTATATCAGCTTGACGTCATCGATTTATAAGAGGTTGTATGTGGAATTTTTTACATAGTTCTAAATATCTATCGGAGCTGTAATGTATATGTAGTCGATAACAGAGATATCTGATAAACCGCTTCTGAACATTTTCTATACGGTCTTTTCTATGTACTTATCATAACAGGGGTTCCAGATTTGCGATGCATATTCAAGATGGCTTCTGACATAGGTACAATATAACATTTTAAAAGTTTTGGGTTTAACGAAACACCTAAATATTCTCATAATAAAACCAAGGGTTTTTGAGGCCTTGGAAATAATTTCATCAATGTGGACATCAAAAAGAAGCTAAGAGTCATGATGAATACCTAGGTCACGAATTACGTTACATCTTGGGACTGATAGACCTCTAAGTGTATAAGATGTAGTAAATAAAGATTTCTTTCGGCTATAAGATACCACAGAGCATTTAAGCGGATTGAGGTCCAATCTGTTGAGTCGACAATACTCGTCCAGACGTGTTAAGTCAGACTGAAGTGCTTCCATATCCATTGTCGACGATATGGATGAATATATCTTCATGTCATCGGCAAAACAAAGAAGTTTGGAGGAACGAAAGCACAAGTCGATGTCGTTTACATAGATTATAAAAAGCAACGGGCCCATTAATGATCCTTGTGGTACACCGCTTGGAATTTGAACCCAACTAGATATATAGTTGCTAACGACAACAGCTTGTGACCTTTTTTCCAGATACGAGGAAAACCATCTCAATAAGTCACCCCTGATACCAATATTAGAAAGCTTGCTTTTTAGGATCGTATGATCAATACGATCAAAAGCTTTACTATACTCAGTATAAACGACATCAACCTGCGCTCTACCCTCCATTTCCTTCGTAATATAATCATTTAAAAGTGCAAGATTGGTAACGGTTGAACGCCCCTTGAGAAACCTATGTTGCATAGGACTAAATGAGTGTTTTAATGCTGCATAAACTTGATCATATATCACCCTCTCAAATAGTTTGGCTATAATACACAATTTAGAAATAGGCCTATAATTAACTAGAAGATAGATAGATAGAATATTCTTTATTGTACACCATAAAACATTTTATGACATTCATAATACAAAATTTACAAATTGTACAAAAAGCGGCCTTATCGCTATGAGCAATCTCTTCCAGGCAACCTCTTTGGGTGACAGGAACGATGTAGGTTAGCATTAAAGTTCTGTGTGGTGCAATTTAAAACATCCAGAATAAACAATATAATAAACTTATAAATAAGGGATATACCTACACATACATATAAATTCATACATACCTACTACTATATTCAATATACCTACATATATACAAAATTCAATATACTTACACATATACTATATATAAAATACATACTAGGTATAACCACATTCTATGTTATCAAATGGATGAAAGGTAGTGCGTTTTTAACATAGCTTTAAATATTTTAAGGGATTTTGTGCTTCGAATTTCTAAAGGAAGTCCATTCCACAGGCGTACAGCTTGGACAGTAAAAGACTTATAAAAAAAGCTTGTGGAATGCATTGGCATTTCCAGCGTCAAATCCTCGGACGACCTCAAGGACCTTATATGTGTGTCATTAAGGAACTTAAAACGTTCTTTGAGATATAAGGGGGTACTAGGATTAAACAAGATATTATACAATAAAGTGAGAATGTGAGTATTTCTGCGAAGTCGAATCGGTAGCCACTTGAGCTTATTGCGGAATTCTGAGACATGATCATATTTGCGTAGCCCAAATATAAATCTTATACAGAAATTTTGGAGACGCTCAAGTTTATTTAGTTGCTCCTCGGTGGGGTCAAGATAGCTGACATCAGCGTAGTCAAGGATTGGTAGAAGCAAAGACTGTACAAGCGCAATCTTAGTGGCAGTTGGTAAGAAATTGCGTAACTTTCGTAAAGATCCAGCTGATGCAAAAAGTTTTCGGCTCGTTTCTTGTAACTGTGGTCGCAGACACAGGTGTAGACATGGTTTCATCAATGTAAATACCAAGATTTTTTACATGTTTACTAAACGGAAGGTCTTTTCCATTGAAATTAATGCTTGGCAAATCAGACCAGTTAATTTTGGAAACCATTCTTGGGCTGCCAATAATAATCAGCTGCGTTTTGTCCGGATTTACTGTGAGTCCAAATTTTTGCGTCCAATCACAGATTCGCGCCAAGTCCGTGCCAATCGTTGTACAAGCGTCCGCTAGTCTATTCAAGGGGGCTTGCGTATAAATTTGCAAATCATCTGCGTAAAGGTGGTAGGATGAAAGTAATTTGTTTGAAATAGAATTAATAAATATAGCGAAGAGTAAAGGGGATAGCACGCCACCTTGTGGAACACCTGCAATCGTATTGGACCAAGCGGAATAGGTATCATCAATGCGTACACGTTGCCGGCGTCCAAACAGGTAACTCTGAAACCAGTCAATTGCCGATGGAGATATGTTAAGAGAGCGTAGAATACCAAGTATGATGTGCAAATCTTCGGTGTTAAACGCATTGCTGAAATCAAGTAAGGATAGAACCGTTAGATTGCCACAGTCCATACCTAGCCTGGCTACTTCTAGCCTAACTACTTCTGTTTTAGGGCTTTTCTTGAGAATGGGTGTAATAAATGCCGACTTCCAGATTCCAGGAACAGTGCAAGTAGAAAGCGACTTTTTGAATAACAAAGTTATTGGAACTGCTATAGTTTTAGCGCAACCTATAAGAAACCTTGGTGATATTTGATCTGGTCCCGGTGATTTTGATGGGTCAAGTTTGATAATTAGCTTCTGAACAACATCTAAGTTAATTTCTACTGTTTGTATATCTGACACCTGGTGAGTAACAGTTGAATTGTAATTAAGCGGATAATTATTTGACAAAGTAGCAGTTGGACTAAGGAAAGAGCTATGAAAGTGAGACGAAAAAGCGCTACAAATTGACTCACCCGTGGAAAGTGTTTCATCGCCATACTTGACATAGATAGGTATCGTGTTAGTTTTAGAACGATATTTCACAAACCGCCAGAAAGTTTTAGGGTTGTTCTCTATTCCAGCTTCAGTAGATGTTAGGTAAGTCCTATAGCAGTCATGTTCTACAACTCTAACTCTGTCACGAAGAAGGGTCCCAAGCTGGAGGAACATTCCAATCATCTTCCCTATTCAAATTAGGGTGTTTTTTAATTTCAATAGCCTCACGTAACATCCTTGGAAGAAAACGGTGTTCTTTTGCAAGTATCTGTGGTTCATCAAATCGCAGGTAGTGGTTGGGTCCTTGTTCCACATGTTCACACACAGCAGACTTTGTTGAGCGTTTATGTTTTATGTCAGCTATATGTTCTTTAAGTTGAATGCCTATGCTTCTCTTGGTTTGTCGAATGTATGAGAGCCCACAGTCACAGTCTATTTTGTAGATACCGGCCTCTTGCAACGGTAACTGACACTTGACTGTTGGTAGAAATTGACATATCTTCGTTGGCGGCTTGTAGTAAGTTTTGATTGAAGCTCGCTTCAAGATGTAGCCAATTTTGTCGGTCACGCCCTTGATGTATGGGAGGACAGCAGGTTGTCTTTCTACTGTGGCTGGAGAAAACAAGCTCCGACCACCGCGCCACTGTCACAGATCCCTGAAGAAAGAAAAATTCTTTCTTCAGGGATCTGTGACAGTGGCGCGGTGGTCGGAGCTTGTTTTCTTGCAGAACTTGTCAGGCAAGTTCTGCAAGACCAAAACACCCTAATTTCAATAGGGAAGACGGTTGGATTGTTCCTCCAGCTTGGGACCCTGTCATAAGGCTAATGAAACCCAAGAAGGACAAAGTCACCAGAAGACCTGAAGACACTGTGAGCTCATTCTGCGTAAATAGTAACACCAATAGTTGAAAAAAAATTCAGGTACTTTGAGATAACTTATACATTCAAGAAATTAAGACAAAAATCACCACAGTCTGCCTTGAACATGAATCCTGTAAAGAATTCGAAACGTCGGCTAGTAATAAAAATGTACTTTCTAGATCATTCGGTTTAAATGTAATAACTAGTGAAACCAATATAACGCGATAAAATCCGTAAACTGTAGTTTAATTTCAATGTGTAACATTCGCGAAAATCCAAGAAAATACTATGCTCTTATTTTACTCTTAAAGTAGTTTGTTTTTCCTGCATTATTACTACTTAACCAACTTTAATGTAAATCAAATTTATTACTACTCGTTAGTTTCTGAAAGTGATTAGCCAGGGTCACTGGTCTGTGGTAGGAAATCAGCATGCACTAGAAGAAGCTTAATATCAGTAGTTCTGCTTTGATCACCATTGCCTGCTACGTAATGGACGAAAGACTAATACGTTCGACGTTCGGCAAACTCATTGGTTCGCTGTGAGTTCTATAATATTTTGAATTTTATAGACTAATCAGCGTACTAAGCTGTCTAGACGACTAGCTCAGTACAGCATACAGCGCACAACGTTGAATACCTACATATGTGTTTAGTAAAATAGCATAGGCTTCATGACAAGTCATAAAAGTTTAAAGTACGAGTAACAAGCATAGCTGTATGAAAGTCAATACTGTTCAGTTCTATAAATTCTACAATATTTAAGAACTAATTAGGAAATAGATTCGTTTCCCGTCAAAGCTACAACTTGTGTTTCTGTTCCACATTTTCAGTTTTTCAATCTCTCAAACTATCCTCTAAAGTTTCGTACCACACGATAAAACCGCTTTATTTACGAGGCCACCAGATGGCGCGGGTCGTTTCCACTGTCTGTTGCCACTAGAGTACATGACATCGCGAACTATGTTCGAATGTGTACAGCCTTGGAAGGTTACGACTTGCGACCTTCGCGCTCGAAATTGATTACTTTTATCTTATTACTAACAGCTGCCGCCCGCGTCTACATATACGTAGTGAAGCGAAAATAGGAATCATACTTTCTAAGTATAGGTACATATACATTTAATGCTACGTTTCTATAAAATGTGATGTGGCATGTTGGATCTACATGTGTGTACATTTTGTCAACATATCTTTACAGGAAATATAGACTATCTACATCCCAAGAATCGCTTTCGTGATTACCACAAAGTAATAGCTCCTTCAAATAAACAACTGCTTGAATCTAAGTATTGTGATCAAAGTACAATTAATTAAAAAAGAAATATTACACAATTTGTCATACAAGCTTAACGTATAAAATCCTTTATATTGCATTTTCAGGCAATATTTACATGCATGTAAAAATCAGCTCACTAGACAACCGCGATGTCGTGTGAGGTGAAAGTAAATAAAAGCTTGTAATAAAGTTTTTGGATATCGTTATAGCTATGATTATTTTTATCCTAAGCCTGTGACTTCAAACGATTGGGCCAAGGCCTGCTTTTTAATTCTTCTTTTATATTTTTTTTGGAATCTTAGCAGCGGCATAGAAGGTAAGCTCGCGCCCACCTTAACTTTGGAAAGACGCTATGTTAATTGCCATTCTAAGTTTAGAAAATGCATACTTATATATTTCGCTCACTTATGTATGTTTTGTGTTAAAATGTAACGATACTTGAATTCACTTGTTGTTTTTGCGTCTAAAACTAGCAGGATGATGAATAAGATCTTTTAAAAACAGTCAAATTGCTTAAAAATATTTTTTAAGCAATAGGTATAACTGTTTAAAAGGATTACTGGTAGTGGATTTATTACTTTAAAATTTCCTAAATTTCCTTTAAACACGTATAGTGTACGTAACGTGTATAGCATTCAGTAACTACTTAATAAATAAGGCTGAGAAATTAAATGCCTAAGAATTATAAGCTGCCGTATCGGGACCTTAGTTTGGGTTGGGATCATTAGTCAACGCTTAATGGACGGTAAAATGGTTTTTGCGCTACTGAGCTCCTAAATATTTAGGCATCTCATTTAATATTCTATGTTTAATGAGACGGTATTCTATTTTTATGTCGACACTTTGAATTTAGTAATAGATCATTAGGTTGTGATTCTAATATTTTTTGTAAAATAAATAGTAACAGCTATATCGCAGGGGCTCAGTGGCGTGCCATTGGAGAGGCCAATATCCAATACTGGACCATGGCAGGCTGATGATGATGATGAGCTATATCACTCCAGTCTTTTCGTTGATTAAGTGAAACAAATGGACAGACAGTTTTTTACACATAATGAAATTAAAGTAGATTTTTGTTATACGTTTAGTGTAATATACTTTCACATGCATTACCTATTTAATATACGGATTTTCTTAAGCTTGTTTTAATTTCACAAAAATAAAGTAAATGTTTATGGCTAATGGTGCTTGTGAACATCTTTACAAATAAAGTTCGTGCTGATTTTTGATATGCCAAGATATTTCAATATTTATTTTCTGTCTCTGTTAGGCCGCCTAGCCCGAAGGCTATGTCAGACATTGTCTAACGATTATTGTCGTCTAATGATTCTTGTCCCGAGACAAGAATCGAGTCCAATGTGGCGACAGCTTAACCTGATATCCAAAGAAAGAAGAAGAAGAAGAAAACTCATTTATTCTGCTCAGGTTTTACAGAAAGTAACATAAAAACTTAAACTAACTTATCTTATAACCTAAACAGAATCGGACCCAGCTCAGCATATTGCCATCTTGTGACACAAGATGGCGCTGATTTTCAGTTGGGACCGTTTTTATAAATTAATTAATTATTAATAAATAAAATAAATGTATTACGGACGCGAGCAAAAACTTTCTATACACAAATTGGTTAAATCTTAAAAACTAATTAAACATACAGTAATGGACAAACTGTGAGCCTCCACCATGGTCACCTGTCTATGGCTATTGGCTATGGGCTATTGTATATTAATTATCTGTGCACGCGCCTAATCGCGCGGAGTTTGAAAGTTGCAAACAGACGCCAAGCCAACAATACTAACAATGGTGGAAACTATAAACAAACAGCAAACAAACAGAAATTTGGAGATAAATTTCAAATTCCGCACGTGTGAAACACATAATTATGTTTGTAACAATTACAACATAAATCGGCATTGCTTTTGTGTGTCTGCCATGTGTCAGGACATTATTATTATATGGGAGTACATATCACAGTTTTGAGCCGAGTGAAAGAAAATCCCAATACTCACAAACAACTGGCCTTGGAGTTGGAGAATTAAGTGTGTCGCTGGCCGGCTGGATGATAATAGGTACAGTGAGACCGGTATAGTTTTGCATAGAGTGATAAGTTTTAAAGTTGAAGTTGTTGTGTTAGCAGATGTTGTTTGTATCTTCTTATAAAACTGAAACTTGATTTCAGGGTTCTTAAAGGTGGTGGCAAGTCGTTCCAACAATGAGTTGCAGTTATTTTAAAACTACCACGAAAAGCAGCTGTTCGGTGTCTAGGCGTAACCAATAGGTAAGTAGACCCTCTCGTTATGTGTTTATTGAGATCGCTGGACCATGTAAGTTTATTGTAGAGGTATGTGGGCCTACCTGTAGATATAACTCCGAAAAGAAATGAGGCCAGGTGTAACTTCCTTCGAGATGACATCTTTAAGATCTTATTTTTGTTTAGAAAGGGTGTAATATGTGAGCGTGGTGGAACATTAAAGCAGTATCGTGCACAAGCATTTTGCACCCGCTGAATTAGCCTTTCAGTTCGGTTTAGCAGACAGGCACCATGCACCGTGTCTGCATAATTCAGCTTAGACAGGATCAATGTTTCACATAAGTGAATACGCATTTTCTCGTCAATATAGGTTCGAATCTGATATATTAGTTTCAACCTATAAAAACAGTTTTGGACTGCCTCTGCAATATGAGTCTCAAAGTGTAAGCACTGGTCAAATACAACACCCAGGTTCCGAGCCTCTTGTACCTGCTCTATTTGACAACCTTTGATCCTAACATCCAGCCCACATCCCTGCACCCTGCTCACCATCTCCCTAGTGCCGATGAACAAAAACTTAGACTTATTTGGGTTCAGTATTAGAGAATTTCTGCTCGCCCATTCAGATATATTGTCTAAATCTTTATTCATCTCACCCACAGAATCAGAGCAGCTCTCCGGCCTACAAGACACATACAATTGGATATCATCAGCATACAGGTGGAATCTAATTTGAGTTATGGTTCTACCTATGTCTGCCGTGTAAATTATGAACAGAAGCGGGCCCAAAATTGATCCCTGAGGGACACTCTCACAACTGATCCAAGTGATTTACTACCATCATTTTCTGTCACCTGAACAAGCTGATATCGATTGCTCAAATAACTATCAAACCAGCGTATTGATTTGTGGTCACATCCATAGTATGCAAGCTTTGAAAGTAGAAGCGTTACACTGATATAATCAAATGCCCTGGAACAGTCTAACAATGCAAGCAACGTCCCCTTGCCCTGGTCTCTGTCCTCTAGGATGTTATCCACAACGTCAATTAAGGCTGTGGTCGTACTGTGACCCACCCGAAAGCCAGATTGTCTTTCAGGTAGAACCTTATATTCCTCAATATATTGCCTTAATTGTAGACAGTTGTCCATGTGGTGACGGATTCAGAATACGGAATGTCACCACCCCATATCATCCCATGGGTGTCGTATAAGCCGACAGAGGGAGCATATTATGCAGAGAAAAGCACTGTTAGAGAAGGAAAACTTGACACAAACCCTATACCAACCCGTTTTGCCAGCGTGGTAACGTGCCACAGAGCGACTGCCTATCTGACCCAAAGAGGTAGCGATATTCCATGGTTTAGACTAGTTGTGACGTGGGAGTCGTCGCGGTACCCCCCACTACTTCTGACTGGCCACCTCGCTTACCTGCGGCACATAAATACCGCGGCGCGACAGCGAATCGCCCCTCTTGGACGCTGTGGACACCGCTGAGATAAGTTATACTTCTCTTCTGGAGGACCGAAGCCTAGTTAGCCTGCCTGCCTACCCTGCCCTGAGTCTTAGTTCTTGCCGATTGCTACCCGGTTTATACTTGTGTAACGCTTGACAAATAAATGTATTTCGTAACCAACAATACTGTATCTAATTTATCTCTCTACACACGAATAAACGTTACACTGGCGCCAAACAATTTTAAGGGCTCAGGCATCTGACTCGGCTTCTGGTCGCTTCCTTTACCTGTGTTTTTCTGTGTTTCTGTGTGTAAGTGTGTTCACAGTCGGTAAGTCGTTGCTTTTTCGTTTCTAAATGTGTTAGATAAATTATAACGCATTAAAGCTTATATAAATCGGGCAATATAGTCGACTAAAGGCTTGCGCTACATCTTATGTACTTTTATAACTTCTTTTCTAACCCAAATTTGTTAGAATAAGTAACGGTTTTGGGAATTATTTTCATTGTACAATTACATTTTTTATGTGAGGGTAGATCCCGCTTCGCGTTATTCTTACGCATTGCGAACGTTACTTGTTTACTTGCTACATAATAAATATATTTCTTTTTAAACGACCCACTGTGAACATATTTACATTACCTTTTATTTTATTGTTATATTATAAGTGTAACCCCTGTGTGAGTGACTTTTGGTGCTGTTAGGTTAATCTTTTATCTGTTTAATCTTTTTCTAAGTAACTTAGCAATGTCTTTTAAAATTAACTTCAATCATTTAGTAAAATCGGAGCTGGTTTATGAACTGATTATTCGGGGGGGTGACAAGTCTGGTTCCGTAGCCGAGCTGCGCCAGCTGATAGCGACACTAGCGTCTCAGTTTCCCTCTGAAACTATTTTGGATTCGGATTTAGACCCCGAAGAGGAAATTTCGGCTATCCGGAACTCCTTAATTAGGGCTACAAATAATATTTCTCTGCTTAGATCACTATTTGACCAAAACCTCTGTTCGCGCACAGAATCTATTCTCAACCATATTTACTTTAGATTGAATAGACTGGATCTGGACCGTCTTTCTGATACCGACTCGGCTGTGATAGTTTTGAGCAATTACCGCAATCAGTTAGCTATTTTTAAATCTTTGATTTCGGGTACATCTGAACCAACTTCGCACGTAGTACAAAAGGACTGCTCTGTATCTACCCCCCGTCGTTTCTGACGACTTTAAGTACGATCGTAAATTGTTTTCCGAACTCGCTAAATTTAAATATAATGGCAAGTCTTGTGTTCGCGGGTTCATTGAGAAAATTAATGAGTTTATGCAGGCTAGGTGTATTCCCGAAAATAAAATGTTACTATTTGCTTTTGAGATATTTACAGGCGATGCATTGTTCTGGTATCGTTGGCTCAAAGAACAGGTTTCTAGTTGGAGTGAATTGTGTTGTCTTTTAAAGCGTGATTTTAGCCCGACTGACTATGATTTTAAAATTTTAAACGAAATTAGGTTTCGCCTTCAAGCTGAGGACGAAAATATAACACTTTTTGTTGCTAAAATGCAGGGTATGTTTTCTCGTCTTGATGTGCCTATTAGTGAGTCTGAAAAATATTTTGTTGCGTAATGTCCTGCTATGTTACAATCAAACTATTTTAACGGCTAAGGTGGCCGATATCCCTAGTCTCGTTAGTGTCTGTCGTGAATTTGAGACCTTTCATAAACGAACTAAAGACCATCGGGAATCTTCTAAAGCCACACCCAATATCTTGTTGCCCGAGTTTGCCCACCAACCTCAAAAACCAAATTTTTCTAATAACAAACCAAAAAATTATTATAATAATTCTAATAAAAACTTTAACGCTCCACCACAGATAAACGCTATCAACTTACCCACCACTAATAAAAACGACAACCGGTTCTGTCCCAGGTGTCGATCCAATTCTCATAGTTTGTATAATTGAAGTAGGCGATAGCCCAGTGGTGTACGTAACGGACTGGCGAGACGATGGTCTCGGGTTCGATCCCCAGGTACCCCGGGCACACACCTCTGACTTTTCGAAGTTATGTGTGTATTAATAATGTTAATAATTATCGCTCGCTTAATAATGTGCCCGGAAGATGGCAATAGGCTCGCCCCCTATTACATTGGGACCGAAACATAACTGGCGAAAAGTGGGTGTGTAATACACCTCTGCCTACCCCTTTGGGGATAAAAGGCGTGAAGTTATGTTATGTTATGTTATAATTGTCGCAAACCACACTTTTTAATTTGTTTTAAATGCGGTCTAAAAGGTTTTCGTATGTCTGATTGTCCTAAATGTAATCCTAAAACTAATAATACAAAAAAACTAATAAGCGAGGATTGGGGAATAAATAAATCAAATAATTTCAATAAAACCGAGTGGAATAATTGGTTAAATTATCTAAAAAAAATTTTTAACTGTTAAATTCTATCCTTAATCCGCAATTCTAATATAGAATACTCGCCTAATATTTCTGTTATTGTAAATGGTAAACCTGTAGTCGGCCTGTTGGATTCTGGCTCATGTGTTACAATCTTGGGTAACAATTCTCATAATTTCTTTTTAAATAATGAGTATCAGTTGGATTGTTCTCAGCCTTTGAGTTTGGTAACCGCTGGTGGTGAAAAATTGTGTTCTTTAGGGTCTATCTCTCTTCCTATTGAATTTCAAAATAAAACAGTTTCCCTAAATTTTCATGTAGTGCCAGGGATTAAAAATAATTTAATTCTTGGAATGGATTTTTGGCGAATTTTTAATTTATTTCCTAACCACTTAGAGTCGGTGTTGTTATTGAATGAAACGGATTCAAGTTACTGAGCTGCGGACCGATGACTCACCGCACCTTGTGTCTTATAATAATTTATCTATTGAACAGAGAGCTGCCGCTGATAACATTATTTCTAAATTTTCCGATATTTCTTATAAAAAGCGGGGTCTCGGTTGTACAACTCTCATTACTCACTCTATTGACACAGGCGATAGCCCACCTATTCGTCAGCGTTATTATCGTATGTTTCCCGATAAACAACGCATTTTGATACAACAACTAGACGAAATGTTGAAGGAAGATGTCGTAGAACCCTCTGAGAGTCCGTGGTCTAACCCGGTTATTCTAACCCCTAAAAAGAACGGCGAACTAAGATTTTGCTTAGATAGTCGTAAATTGAATTCTGTTACTAGAAAAGATGATTATAATTTATAATTTGCCCTACATTTCGGAAATTCTAGATAACTTGAGAGACGCTAAATACCTATCTAGTTTAGATATTTCTAAATGTTTCTGGCAGACGTTAATAAAAGAGGAGGATCGTTTTAAGACCGCTTTCTATGTACCTACTCGTGGCACGTTTCATTTTAAAAGGATGGCGTTTGGTCTAACAAACGCACCCGCAACTCAGCAACGTTTAGTCGACACTTTGTTTTACGGTCCTGAATTTGAAAACAAGGTCTTCTGTTTTATCGACGACATTGTATGTATATCGTCAACGTTTGAAGAACATATTACGCTTTTGTTACGTATTTTCGAAAAATTGAAAATGCCAAATCTCACTATAAACTAAGATAAGTATAATTTCTTTCGTGATAAAATAAAATATTTAGGTTACGTTGTCGATTCACAAGGTCTCCATGCGGATCCTGATAAAATTGATGCCATAATTAATTACCCTACCCCTTCTAATAAAAAGGAACTACGTCATTTTCTGGGCGTGGCTTCATGGTATAGGCGATTTATTCCAAAACGACTCGTGGTATCTAAACATTTATAAAGGTTGTCTAAACAATCCCACATCTTTCGTGGACTACCAAATTATTAATAATAAATTATATCGTTTTAAAAAGTGTCTAAATCCTTTAACTCGAGATTTTCAATGGAAGGAGGTTATTCCGTCGGAACAAAGATCTAATATTATTGCTCAGAACCATTCGCTGCCCACGGCTGGTCACCTAGGTATTTTTAAAACCTACAAGCGCTTGGCATTAAATTATTACTGGCCGAATATGTATTCCGACGTTGTTAAGGCTGTGAATTCGTGTGATGTTTGTATAGCTCACAAACATCAAAACCATTCAACCTTAGGTCATATGGGTAGATCTAAGTCTTGTTATAAGCCATTCCAGATGTTAAGCATTGATCTAATTGGTCCACTACCTACTTCTAGAAGGCTAAACAATTTTATTTTTGTTGTTTCTTGTTGTTTTTCCAAATATTGTACGCTTTTTCCCATTAAACGAGCTACTGCCGAAATAATTACTAAAATTTTAGAAGAAAATGTTTTTTTGGTCCATGGTATTCCGTCAACTATTGTTCTCGATAATGGTAAGCAGTTCATTAGTTCTACATTTAAAAATTTGATAACTAAATACAAAATTCCTAATTTGCATTATACGCCACTGTATACACCCCATGTAAACTCAGTCGAGCTTTATAATAAAACTATTATGACGGCTATTTCTACTTTTATCGAACGAGATCAGCGCATTTGGGATCTAGTCGTTCCTAAGATTCTGTTTGCAATAAATTGCGCAGTAAACGAGGAAACTGGCTATTCTCCATCTTTTCTGGTCTTTGGTCGTGAATTAGTTACTTGCGGGTCACACTATGTGGTCAACAAATCTGACCCTAAAATTGTCTTCGAACCGCGTGATACATATGCGGAGGCCCTCGGCCATTTGTCTCCTATCTTCGAAAAGGTACAGGCCGCTTTGATAGCCGCTCACCAACGTTATTGTAATTCTTATAATCTTCGTCGTAAACCGGCCGAATTCAATGTCGGCGATATTGTGTGGCGGCGTACTTACTATTTAAGCGATAAAGATAAATATTTCAATAAAAAACTCGCTCCTAAATTTATTAAATGCAAAGTTGTAGCTAAAAAGTCTCCTTTAGTTTACAAATTGTCTGATATGACTGGCAAGCCAGTTGGCGAATGGCATATTAAAGATTTAAAATTAATTAATTACAAACAATAATTATTAATCTCGTACAAAAATCTCGTCAAATTTGTTGTTATAATTACTTCTGCTCACCCACAGTCCATAATGGTCATTATAGTAATACCGAATTCTTTTATCTTTAAAATCCTTTTTGTTTTGACTCAGTGGTTAAAACTGTAATCAACTGCGTCTCACGGGTTCGAAGTTTCTTGAATCTATTTGTTGTGCTAATCACCTTGTTTACGTTATGTTATAAGGTATGCTCGGAGTTATTAATATTAACCCATTCTATTTAGCGAGCCGCTAGCGCGCCTTCTAAATAATACCTTATCCCGCGCACATAAGGCTTACTCTCGTCTACATTCGTCTCGACTACCTGCGTTGAGTTTTATGACCTGTCACTCACTCTTTTGTTGTCGAAGCGGACCTTTTATTTTAATTGTTTTTTATGCAGTAGTATTATAATTGTTACTTCATAAAATGAGCAGCTCTTTTGTATTCCATTTAACTCAACTTATATATAAATTTTCTAAACAATTGTTTTGAAGTGTCACTAATAAATGTTAACTATTTATTCTAGACTATCTCAGTTAAGTGTAACCCTTGATGTGTTTTGCATTCAAGCTAGATTGATTTGAATGATAGCTAATGCACTGGTTGTGAGTGTGTCTGGCATGTGTGCGAGATATGAAGGATTTTTTTTGTTATTAGAGGGGTCCATTGAATGCGTGATGTATGAATGGTTGGCGGGTTATACATAACCAAATTTCTTTTAGGTGGTGTTTGGCACTTAAAAGACTGACACCACTTCTCCTTCTCTGTTCCAGGCGCTGTCGGCGGCAGGGGGCCAGGGAATTTTTCCCGCAGGAAAAATTCCGGCCTAAAGGGGGAGTGTGTGACGTGGGAGTCGTCGCGGTACCCCCCACTACTTCTGACTGGCCGCCTCGCTTACCTGCGGCACAAAAATACCGCGGCGCGACAGCGAATCGCCGCTCTTGGACGCTGTGGACACCGCTGAGATAAGTTATACTTCTCTTCTGGAAAACCGAAGCCTAGTAAGCCTGCCTGCCTACCCTGCCCTGTGTCTTAGTTCTTGCCGATTGCTACCGGGTTTATACTTGTGTAACGCTTGAAAAATAAATGTATTTCGTAACCAACAATACTGTATCTAATTTATCTCTCTACACACGAAAAAACATTACATAGTATCACTTTATTCAGAGGTACTGACTCACTTGTATTAACTGTCAAAGATCTTCATGACATCCGGGACCGACGGCTTAACGTGTGCGCCGAGGAACAATTCAATACGCATATAACTCCTGAAAGTCAGTTGTGCGCGCCGTGGATTCGAACCACTTTTGTAACATCATTAATTTTTGTAAGAATATTTAAATTTTCTGCACTGACGTCTTAATTAAATAAATAATTAATGTGGTTTGTGTTTATATCGTCTTCAGAACGACCGTTGTAAATTTTATACACCCTCATTCTATTTAAAGCCGCCTGAAGTTAATCTAAGATACCCAACTAGCACTTAAATCAGCCCCAATTATTTATCCTTATTGCAAGTAGTAATTAATTCAAATTTTAATAACACTACAGTGTGACAACTATAATAGTTTCACTTCAAACCGAACCTCGTTGGTAGTAAAATGTTTTGTTTACGAGGAACACCATCTGGCGACGGTCACTAACAATTGCCCCTCAATTGTTATTGCGTGGAAATTGGACATCATTGATATGGAGTAGCTATTGGAAATTATTATGATTGTCGAAATTATTAGCAGGGTTTGATTATTGTACGAATGATTGGTTGATATCCCATTAGAGATTTTAACCCGAAAGAAATTTGCCGCTAATGAGATACTGTTATTCAGATATACCTATAATTGTCCATTTTAAATATAAGTAAATTAATTAAACGATATTTTAAGTTACCATCATAACAATTATCTGCAATGCAGAAGTTGTTATCACAAAAAGAGTTGTGTCATATGCCACAGTTTTCGTTTTTCGTTCATAGACGTACAGTCGAACAACTTCCTGCTCGACCACCATAAGGGCGAGAATCGCTCAGCAAGACATCGTCGCTTCCAGTGCTACTTTAACGCACATTGACACTCGTATACAAAACCAGTTTCTAGTGTGCCTCGACTCTATGAGCGAGCCAAGGATTTTTTTCAAACTGGTCCAGCGCCGACTTGTTTGACTGTACATACTCTTACTACCACTATAAAGGTGAGAGATTTTGCGGTGGATGGATGTTTGTTACTCTTTCACGCGAAAAAGATGTAACAACATTTGATGAACATTTGCATTAGTGCCTAAATACCTATACTAGCTTTTATGGCGATAACTGACCCCTTCGCGGGTGAAGCCGTGGGCTAAAGCTAGTTCAGTCATAACATTTAATTTGAGTTCGTTACAGCCTATTAAACGTAGAGATTCGACAAATATCGACATGCGAATTAACTGAAAATAAACACACGATGCCACGTTTGCCAAACACTCGCCAAAATTTGGTCGCATTATAATTAGTAGGTACGTTAGTAACCAATCTGAACAAATATACATTTAATTAATTAATTTGATTGACTTCTGCTCTATATTTGATATTGATTTCACTTCCATTACTTGTGGAACTTGTCTAAAATTATACAAGTGCTGGATTGATGATAAATAATGAAGCCATAGCATGCTTATCTACAATATCTTTAGGTGGATAGTAATGATGGGCAGGATCTGAAGGAGCTTCAATCTGCTGATTGGCAAGAAGTGGCCAAACATCGGGCGAATTGACGTTCTCACGGCAAGGCACATTTTGGGTCGATGAGACATTGGAGGTAGTAAGGATAGGGATCGAGTAACAGACCGTAGAGTGTTAGTTCCGTAATTTGCGCCCGGGAAAAATTATTTAATTTCTAATTTCTCTACTACTAACTCATATCTGCCGTCCTCACAGAGGGCGTGGGCGTTCCTCAAGCGGGCGCCCGGCATCCGTTCTGCGTCCATTCAGCGTGCGCCTGGCGTTCGCCTTGTACTACACATTAACACAATACGTTGAGATGCTAGAATGAGTGCAGCACAAATTCCCTAAATCGATGCACTATAGGTGCTGCCACAATTTCCCAACCTATGAAAATCTTCTTAATTAATACAATCTAATGAGCCTGAAGTCTAGAAATTATGTTTATTTTCAACGTATGCTATAACAGGTAGAACTGCTCTGAGATTACTAATAAAATATGCTACTGTGGCCCAAGAACTGTTATTAGACGAGAGGTGCGCGCACGTCCTCTTTTTGCTGTGTCCCATTGCCGCACCAATGCTAGTCTGCGGGCGCCTCTACGTCGCTTGTGCAAAAACTATAATGACTTTTGTTCAGACACTACAGAATAAGATTTATTCAGTGTCAGCAAATAGATTTCGTTCTGCTTTGTTAAAGAAACTTAATGATTCCGATGTATAGTTATTTGAACAGTCTTGTAGTCTTACTCGCTTAGATTGTTCAGTAGTATAGTATGGTATAGTATAGTGTAGTGTAGTGTAGTGTAGTGCAGTGCAGTGCAGTGTAGTGTAGTGCAGTGCAGTGTAGTGTAGAGGCGTGATATAATGTGTTACTCTTTGTTTGTCCCAAATAAATAAATAAATGTAAGGGAGGCATCACAGATTTCATCATCACAGATTTCTCTACGGCATGTCAGAAACTTAAAACATCTACCTCAGGGCTAAGTTTTGTGGAATACAAAGTAAATGTATAAGCGCGACAAACGAAATACGACCCGTCGGGAGCATAGCAGCTAATCTAAGGCATCACTCACATATTGCTAACCCTAAAAGAATGGAGAAGATTTATTTTAAATTGTCTTTTGGGATATATACCACGTACCTTTGTTTGGAGTTACCGATATTTCGGCACTGTTGCAAGCGCCATGTTCACGGATGTACTGAGGGTATTGCGGGTGGATGAATGTTACGAGCAAGTATAACGGTCTACCCGCTTTTTTACTCGTTTTTTGCGTTCAACACCACTAGCACTGTTATCACTATCGCACTGTACCCGATCACGACATGCTACACTCACTACGTCAGCTCGCGGTTTGATTTTGTTCTTTTCACGGGTTTTACATAGACGTACCACTGGATGCCAGATAGTTGAAACCCATCGTCTCAATTTTTGCATTTTTAGTTTACCTTTTAGCCTCCCTTACCATTCGAGGTATGTATTGTCGTTCTGTCGAAAGCACCTGTGGGTTATGTAACTCTATCCAGTGGTCGGTACCCGAGTCTAAGAGGTATTGAGCTATGACCGACTTGTGTGGTTCATTAGTTTTGACTGCCCTGATGTGTTCCTTTATCCGGCAAGAGATGGTGCGTTTAGTTTGTCTTATATAGGAACTCCCACAGCTGCAGTCAATTTTGTATACACCTGGCTGCAAAGGTACGTGGTATATATCCCGAAAGACAATTTAAAATAACAATGACAATTAGTTAGTTAGTTAGTTTAAATGAACAATGACAATTTGAAATAAATTGAGAAGATGTCGGGAATAGCTTCGTCTTCTAACGCAAAACTCTTGTTCTTTCTTTTATGATACGACAAGTGAACAAAAAGTGTATTTTCTTAAATCTTTATTGGAAAAAGGGCTTGAAGGTATCTTGTCCTTTCAAAGCCCTCACTCTACAAGATTGAGCTATATGATTAATTTCCAACAAAACGCAACACTGAGAGTCCTATTTCCTTACGTAAATTTTCCATATGGGATACTATGTCTGTCCCGCTGTGTCTTTGGATCGGAGTGCCGAGAGAGAGACAAAATTAGTTGCTCTTGCTGCATACAGGATACGGTGCCGTGGAGACGTGAAAATTCATAACCAAACCAGCACAGTTTATAACACCAGTAACGTTATTCAACACGAATTTTATTTCAACGTATTGCGACCATTAATTCTCTGAGCACGAGGTAATGAATAAATAAGGTACACAACAAACTGCCGTGAAACATTAAATTTGCCTCATAAAAGCAGGTTTTAGGGTTGCTGCACACTTTATAATTTTAAGTTTTCAGCTATGTTCTTAAATGCAAGTATACTGTGGCGTTTGCCGAAATGTTTATTTTTCAAAATAAAGGTATACCAAAGTTCATTCTTTTGAAACATTAACACATGATGATGCTTTTACTGTAAGCGCCAACCACTTGGCACGTTCTATCATATATGCACCATTTTTCATCCCATGCTTCACGTTTTAAAACTCTTTTGGGATTCAGTAAAGTGTATCCATTTTATAATTTACTAACGATCCGCCCCGGCTTCGCACTTGATCTTGGGAAGCTATCTACGGGCAGTCCACTACGCAACGTTGAGTTCAACTCAAAATTTAGTTTGGAGCTTGGTGCAAGCCATGGCAATGTCCTCACATCTTTAAGTAGCAGGGTCTCGCGAATCTGCCACAGTGCGGTATTACATGCGTGACCTTGTCGTAATTCAGTCCTCGTAAGCATTATAGAATCACTTGGGGATGCCCACAGCTACGCACGCACGTTTTTTTAATTGATCTCCTGGGAAGTTTGAGAAATCCGTGCTCAGTGGTCCTCTAGGCTTCCGAAGCATACACGAGCATACATGCCAAATTTTTGCTTCTTACGTCTAATAGTTATGGATGTGCCTTATTTGTCAGTCAGTAAGTAGCGTAAGGATTTTATCTTATATACAGAATCTAGTATATGAAACTCCCCTCACAGGAGGATTTATTCTACATACATAGACTCACGCCTGTTTCCCCGAAGGGGTAGGCAGAGGCATATTAATCGCCCACTTTTCGCCAGTGTTTTGATCCCACGTAATAGGTGGCGAGCCTATTGCCGCTTATCGGGATATTTTGTTTGCCAGAGCCTCGTCCGTTGATTGGCAGGTGCACCACTTGCAGGTGAGGTTGGCTTGGGACCCTAAGTTCTTGGTGGGAACCCTATGCACTATGCACTATATGGGATTTATTCTAACAAGTATTATTTTTGTGTTGATGGAAACTGTCGGCATCCACAAAAATAAAATGTTCCCTAATTAATTTTTCTAACAGTGCGTGGAAATAAGCACACTTGCCTACTTTAATCTAGGACTTGAACACGTGTATACCTACTTGTAGTAGTTTTGTACACCATTTTCCGTTCCTGGTAAAATTTAATTAAGAAACTTTATATGGCTTCGTAGTTCAGCTGCGTTGGAAGATCTTAATTTTATTGGAAAAAACTAGCAACACGTTCTTTACAAATTATGTAAAACTATTCTGGTAAGGCAAGAACTAAAGAAAAATAAAAATCATAGGACTATTTAATTTGTTTTGTTTCCAGAGTTTGTAGTAAGTGAGATACGGTAACTGCAATACTTAAACACTATGGCGCTTGAGAACACCGCTGTGGTTTTACTGACATCGAGTATCTCAAGACGAAGTTCACATAATCCCTTCACCAAGGTAGACTTTAGTTTAAGTTCGTATTAAGTCGTTACTTGCTTAACGGCAAAGGATAACATTATGAGGAAGCCTACATACCAGAGAAAGTTATCCATAATAGTCTCGAACTATGTTTGTGTGAATGTAGTGTGTTATGTACTCGTGTATTCACATCATTATATCTATGTGTGTAATCATTTATAAATCAAAGTAATTTTAATAAACAATCAGTATTTAATCATCATTCTTGAGTTTCATTCAAAACATCTATCCCAACATTATATGGCGACCCTGCCAGTTCAACTGAGGTCAATCTCGCGCACGCGCCGCAGTTCCATTTCCATATAAAGAAAGTGCAACACAAACAATTTTTGATCAACGTGACTAATTATTGTTTTGCGCAATGGAATATTACAAAGTCTATTTCTGTAATACGCAGACGTATCGGTTAGTTCTTTGTTTTGAGAGATTTATTAATAATAACACTTTATACAAATTACAAAAAGAAAATATGATAGGTGAAGAAAGTCAGTCACTTTTATTTGTACCAAAAGAAATGATAATATATACTGAACCGGTTTCTCAATAGCAATTGAGGCCAGGCGCTTTTGTGAGAGAGCTGGTAACACTTTGTGAAAAGTTAAGCATAAGTGAAATATATTTTTTAGAAAATAAATATAATGCTACATTTATTAAATATTTGGTACAAGAAATAAAAAAGTCGAGTCCATGGTTGGGTCCACGGTTATGTATACTTAAAGATGTTATAAGAATAGAGGATAAGGACGAAAAAAGAGTATCTTAATGACTTTCATCTGTTACCTACAAGTGGCCACGCAGATATCAGACGAATGATCAATAATATAAAGAAGTATTATTTTTGGACAGGACTCGAACGCGATGTCACTGAATATGTAAAAAAATGTACCCAATGTCAAAAACAAAAATATTCTGTTCGTATAAAAGAACCAATGTCAATTACTTCTACAGCACATTCTGCTTTTGAAAAACTTTATTAAGATATCGTAGGTCCATTGGATAAAGATGTAGAAGGTTACTCATACATCTTAACACTCCAATGCGAGCTATCAAAATACGTAGAGGCTTATCCCTTGAAAAGTAAAAGTAGCGTAGAAGTTGCTAAAAGCTTTGTAAATAATTTTATTCTACGCCATGGAATACCTAGAGAAATTGCGACTGATAGGGGTGCCGAATTCATGAGCGCAACAATGAGCGAAACATGTAAATTACTTAATATTAATAAAATCAATTCAACCGCCTATCACCACGAAAGCATAGGGTCTCTTGAAAATTCACACAAACATTTAGGAGCATTTCTGAGAATACAAACAGACTCACATCCTGAAACGTGGAGTAGCTGGCTGCCTTATTGGTGTTTCAATTATAACACGTCTGTTCATACTGAATCCAAATATACCCCTTTTGAGTTAGTTTACGGTAAAAAATGTAGCTTACCCAGTAACCTAACTCAAATAGTTGAACCTTTATACAATTATTTATTTATTTATTAAAGCTTTATATACACAACGTATACAGGCGGACTTAATGCCATGGGCATTATCTCCCAGTCTACCTTAGAGTGGTGCAGAGAGAAAAGAAGTAGGTGTTATATAAAGAAAATGAATTTGAAATAACACAAATAGGTAATAAAAACTAAATATACATTCACATTAAAACATATATAGGTACATAATTTACATATAATATAAACATACATAGTATAGATGTATTATAGAACTACATACATTCATACACATATAAGAATATATAAATATATATACATACATATGGTATATATTATATACATATTAAACCAATATGAAATTTAAACGACTTATGATACATTCGCTGACTCAGCCAGTAGAAGTTCCTTCACCTTGAACTTGAAAGTATTCTTAGTCTTGGCCATCCTGATTTCAAGAGGGAGGGCATTCCAAAGAAGAATAGATTGGACAGTAAAAGAGGAATGAAGAAAATTAGAGTTATGAGAGGGTACAGTGAGGAGAAGATTATTAGATGAACGGAGGTTTCGTTCATGGTTAGAGCATAAGTATTGAAAGGAGGAAGATAAATACTGGGGAGAAGTTGAAGATGTAAGAATAGTATAGAGGGTAGTGAGAGCACGCAAACTACGGCGCTGACGTATGGGAAGCCACTTTAATTGGGAACGATAAGTAGACACATGGTCATACTTGCGAAGATTGAAAATGAATCGAATGCAGTTATTTAGAAGACGGTCGAGTTTATCAAGGAGATCTGCATTCAGGTCAAAGTAACATACATCACCATAGTCGATGAGGGGGAAAATTAAAGTCTGCACAAGCATTGTCTTTGTCTCAGGTGGTAGAATGTTCCGGAGGCGGTAAAGAGCGCGCAGGGTACCGGTGACCTTTTGACTCACCTGGGTTACCTGGACTTGCCAATTCAGCGTCGCATCTATGTGTAGCCCAAGGTTTTTGACCGCAGGACTCAAATCGATGGTGATTCCATTAAAGACTATAGACGGCAGGGACGATAACTCTAGTCGTTTTAAAATCCATTGACTACCCACAATGATAGCTTGGGTCTTCCTAGGGTTTACAGTTAGCCCAAACTTCTGACACCAGGACAATACAGCTGTTAAGTCGTTGTTAATTTTGTCGATCGCCTCATTGACGTGTTCCACACTTACTTGGGAGTAAATCTGCAAGTCATCGGCATACAAATGGTAAGCGCACTGAAGATTTCGAGTTAAGAGATTTATAAAAATAGAAAATAAAAGGGGAGAAAGAATGCCGCCTTGAGGAACGCCAGAAGTAGTATCACACCATCTCGACGATAACTCGTCGACATGGATCGACTGCTGGCGACCTCGAAGATAATTTGAAAATCAATCCAAAGCTCCAACCGAGACCTTGAGGTGGGAGAGGATAGATAATAGGATATCGTGACTGACGGTATTGAAGGCATTTGAAAAGTCAATTAACACCAGGACAGTGATTTTGGTGTTTTCCATGCCCTCACGAATATCGCCAGTCACTTTGAGGAGGGCAGAGGTTGTGCTATGACCAGGCCTGAAACCTGATTGCAGAGGACTCAACAATTTGTTGTGTTGGATAAAATTTGATAGTTGCTTGTGCGCACAGGCCTCAAGCACTTTGGAAATAAATGGTAGGATAGAAATAGGACGGAAGTGTTCAGGGAGGGTGGGACTTTGGGTTTTGGGCAAAGGTATTATATATGCCTTGCGCCACAAGGAGGGAAAGGTACCAGAGACTAGGGAAAATTTAATGATGTGGGATATCGAGGACAGTAGATGATCTAGGATCGTCGTTATCATACGACGGCTAATATTGTCACATCCCACAGCATTAGATTTTATGGATAGGATGACCTTTTTGATATCGTCTGGAGACTCTGGAGAAAAGCAAAAAGAATCAATGTTGGGTTGAGGTAACCCCGCTAAATAATTAACAGTGTGACTCACGACTTGGTGATCCAGCGAAGCAGTAGTGGTGAAATATCGGTTGATATCATCCAAGTCATGAGTCCCATGAAAATCAAAATGCCGCTGTTTGCCAATGCCTAGTGTTCCAAGGAACTTCCAGATACTAGCAGGCGATGTGCAAGAGATATTATTAAGAATATGTCGGCGTTTAGCATTGCGCACCATCTGATTGCACCGATTTCTTGCAGACTTAAAACGCGCCCAATTTTCTTCACATCGGTCCCTTTTGTAGTTCCTGAACGCTCGGTCCTTACGTCGCATTGCCATCCGAACACCCACTGTAATCCAGGGTGCTGGTGGACGCTTCAGTTTCACCCGTTTCACGGGGGCATGGTCGTCGTAAAGTTCACAGACTGCTGCGTTGAAAATATCCACTTTTTCGTCCACCGTGGAGGCGGATACCAAGCTGTCCCAATTTAACTTTGACGCGTCTTGCTTCAGTTTATCCACATCCATACGACCAAAACAACGCATGTGCAGAACTTTGGGTGGGGATTTGGGGGGTTTCAGACGGCAAGACAGGAAAATAAGGTCATGACGGGAGAATCCAGGTGCAGGAAGTTGGCCATAGGATGTGACTAAGGAAGGAGAGGAAGTAAGCATTAAGTCAAGCCAGGTGTCCTCCCCGCTATCGTTGTGGTGAGTGGCTTGTAACGGTATTACGTGGAGGCTGGCAGACTGAACGATGTCGAGTAGCTTACGGGAACGACAGGAATGGCGGGAAAGGAGATCGGTGTTGAAATCACCCATGACAATGTGATGAACATACTGAGACCCTAAAGATTCCAGAATCAGCTCGAGACTGGAGAAATAGTCGGCACAAGGGGGACAATAGACGACGCCAAGAACAGCTCTCGCGCCCTTGGCGTTAATCTCAATAAATAGATATTCCGCAGACGAAGAGGTAGGTGAAGAAGATGCTAAGATTTTAAACGAGCAGCTGCTGCGGAGGTAAATTGCTACACCACCACCTCTTTTACCGACTCGATCATTGCAAATAAGTATGTAGCCAGGCAAAGAGTAGGAAGTAGAAGAGAGAACTGGTTTTAGCCAACTCTCCGAAACCAAGATGGCATGTACATTTGAGCCTGAAAAAGCTTCCAGCAGGTCACTGTAATGGCTGGGTATGCTTTGCGCATTAATATGACAAACATTAAAAAATAATTGATGTTGAAAAGACTTATGAAGGCATTCGCTCAACGTGCCATCAGCCGAGCAGAAACTTTCATTATCCGATGAGGTAGCTGACTCATTGGCCGACAAATATGTATCAAAGTCCATAAGTAAGTAATATAATAAATATATAAATATAAATACTGATAAATATAATATGTACTAAAAATAATAGTGAATATACTTTGAGCAGCACAGTCCTCTCTGCACCACCCGCCAGCATACACAAACAATAAAAATAAAAAACTAAACGTAGCACTAAGAAGAGAACATTGACACAGTTTCCGAACGTAGTTTTTAAACTGTCACCAGAATGTCAAACATCATTACTCTATGACAGCTATGACAAAACAAACTCATAAAAGCTAAAAATTAAAACAATCACAAATGATAATAAAATTAAAGTAGTTACAAACTAAAACATAAATATAGTGAAAAGTGATACTATTTACGAATTTTGGAGGTTGCGTTCGACGTACCCGCAGATCCGGCGCCACTCTTCCCCGCGGTTGCGGCTTCAACTCGTTTAGGATATTTCTGCGTCAAACAGTTCAGCTCCTCGTTGGTGGATATTTTATGACGAGTGCCATCTGTCGCTTTCACAACGATGATACCATCCTGAGTCCAACTAGATCGCATCCCAAAATGCAGCCGAGCCTTACTAAAGATAGACTGTCTGGGCTTAGTGAGAAATTCCTTCACGGACACTGAAGTACCCTTTAGTCTGGTCTTAGCCCTCCAGACTGCAGACCTCTGATCCACCGCAGAAAACCAGACCAGGATTGGACGGTGATGACCTTCACTGGATGCACCGATTCTGTGACAAACACTAATATTATCTGTGGTCACACTTGGAAGCTCAATGTTTTGTAGAATCCTTGTCACAGAAGCCCTACAGTCCTCCTTTTCTGCCTCAGGCACACCCAGAAATAACAGCGCTTTGCGTCTGTGCCTAGTCTCAATGAGATCTATAGCTTGAGAGCACTCTGCTATTTGCTTCCGTAGAAGACTGAGCATCGCAGACATGAGCTCCCTGAAGGTGCGAAACTCTTCTGCGACCTTTGCAACTGTGTCCTTCGCCGTACCTCCATGAAGCTGCGCCTCGAGTTCTGCCATCCGCTTATTGAACATTTCTTCTAGATTGTTCTGTGCATTTTTGATATTCGTCAGTTCAGACATTGTGATGCCTCGATTCAAGTGATCTTGTGCTTCTTATAATAATAAAGTTGATGTGAATGTGAAGTGCTGGCAGGTGGTGTAACTTTCAGATTTAAGTTTACATGCAGCTATGTAACTCCTCTAAAAACGTGAGTACTGTGTATTTATGGCTTACAATACTCAGTGTAAACAAAGATTGTTCTTAAAAATACTTTAAAATAATTAAATAAAAACTTTTAAATTTTGCGTATGTGTTGACTTTTTGACACCTACCGCCAAAAAAACAACTAAATTATGACGATTATCCGTTACAGCTTAAATACAGGCTTCAAGTATCTTCTAAGGAAGCTCGCGATAATTTAATTAAATCTAAATTGGCTAGGAAATTCAAGTACGATAGAAACACAAACCCTATTCAATACAAACAGGACGATTTAATTCTTATTAGGAATGAAACTGGTAATAAGTTAAGCAATGTTTATTTAGGCCCTTATGTTGTAATAAGAGACCACCTAATGTAGAAATCTTAAGAGATGGTAAAATAGATATAATACATAAAAACAGAACCAAATTGTATATTCCAGATAATCAGAAAAAATGTAATTTGATGAGATATGCGTAATGTATTTGTAGTATAAAAGAAAAAAAATATATATATTCATAAGTTTATGTGTAATACGTAGTGTAATCAATCATAAAAGGAACATGTAATGTATAAATGTAATCAAACTTTGTTCATAATGTATGTAATAATAAAATAAAAACTTTGTTTTATTTTATTATTTCCCCAGGAGGGGTGATGTAGTGTGTTATGTACTCGTGTATTCACATCATTATATCTGTGTGTGTAATCATTTATAAATCAAAGTATTTTTTAATAAACATTCAGTATTTAATCATCATTCTTGAGTTTCATTCAAAACATCTATCCCAACATTATATGAAGATGTATTTGGCCAGCAAGATTGACTGTAGTTTTAACCTTGTCATAGTGAGAAGAGGCCTGTACCCGGCAGTGTTACAGTATTTATAAACATTATACAAGACTGATGACGAATAAGTCATTAAAACTTTTTCACCACAATTTCTGTAAAATGTACATCAACCCTAAATTACCCCTTAAAGCATAAAGTTTGCTTTACCGGTAGCGTCCGTTATTAACCGTATGAGATTACCACCCCATTGTATGAGCCCATTACCCATGGTGTATCCACCATTGTCCCTAGCGACCCGTGAGTCTTATCTTATGCGTGAGAAGTGGAATGTCTGCATGATTTATCGATGTGTGAGTGATGGATGAAGTGTTAGGTGAAATGAAGATTTGGATGAAGAAGAAATAGGTTATGCAGCTATAACGTGATGAAAATAATTCAGGAATAATTATCATCATCATCAGCCCTGTATATAAACTGTCCCACTGCCGGGCACGGACCTCTTCTTTCTATGAGAAGGGTAAGGCCATAGTCCACCACGCTGGCCTAGTGTGGGTTAGCAGATTTCACATGTCTTTCGAGAACATTATGGAGAACTCTCAGACATGCAGATCTCCTCACGATGTTTCCTTCACCGTTTAGCAAGCGATAAATAATTCATGGGAGCGTGCCGTGGATTCGAACTCGGACCCTCTGCGTAGCAGTCTGTCGGTCTCTGCACTAGGCTATCGCTGCCATATAATAATTATTATTTGTATGATACTGACGAGAAAATAAAGGTTTATTTTTATTTAGCACACATAAAGGATACAATGTATTACAATATCGACGTAGAAAATGTGAAAATAGATAATGTACAGTTATTTTGCTTAGAAGTAAAGATGAAAAGAAGAAGAAAAGAAAGGAAAAATATATCTATTTACTTCCTGAAGAAAGTATTTTAATTAGTTATATTCGAATAAGCCTAATGTAAAGTATTAATAGTTGATATAACAGAATTTCAAAATTTTTAGTACACATGTTATGAATATTAATTATTACAAGGTCATTTTGTTATTTTAGTTCACTTGTTTAAAATACAAAATATTTAAGTCGTGTTTGTTTCAATATGCTGTCTATTTATTGTCTGACATTATTTTTCACCGTGTGATAATGTTACAACAGTAAGGAAGCCATAAAATGAATCAGTAATTCTCCAGTACACAGAGAGTTTGGAATGCTCAACCAATATGTCTCGCACTACAAATTCTGACTCCGATCCCACACAGCCGGGTACAGTAAAATAAACACACAAACAAGTGTAAACTGCAAATCATCTGCGAAGGCGACGAGCCAATATCAATAAAATCCGCCCCAAACCTTGAACCGAAGTATCATGTGAAAGAATACTTTATTTCTCAAATAAATATCCAACGGAATAACTATCAAGACGAAGGGATGCTACCGGCGGTGAGGGCTGTACATATTTTATGGTCCTAAATATGTCCAATATTTAGTCCATAATAAAGGTCGTTTGATTCTACGGCATAAGTATGACAAGTCAATCATATATGTTCGTGGGAATTTCTAACACGATACAAACGCCTGCGGTTGAAAATGTATGCCGCCTTGAGTCCTTGCCTAATTTTAACCGCCGGCCTTGACCCGGCCCTGATTCCTTTTACGTCAGATGAATGCTTCTACTGAATGTAAGCAATACCATATAATATGTTAGCCATGGCAGTGCCCATGATTTTTGCCACCCTTAAGACAATTGCTGCGCGCAATGGAAATTGGGCCTTACGCTTATTATATCGTCAAAACAGAGTATTGAAATTAGTTTCCCATATGTTTTGTTACAAATCAATATCCAAAAGTAAACGTTAAACGTTCTAATAGGAAAATTGAATGATTTAACCATTTGCAAGCAAAAAAATTAAGCTGGAGACTCTAGTTAGATATCTAAACATGCCATGAAACAGTCACACACTTAAGTTCAAGATCTTTTTCAAGTTTCCTTTATTAACAGCGTCGAAATATATATTTCCCAAATGTCTAAAATTTAAATAGCATACACATTTTTCTTTCATAACACAAAATTCTATTATTCATTTATCAGGCCCATAAATTGCCGACACTTAACACATTTCCCTGTTAAAAGAGGCACATAACGAAAAATCTGAACCATTTTGCAGAGGTCATAAAAAATGTTTAGATACTAAAATATGCCTTTAATAATAGTCTCTTCGGTTTTTCGGTTTGCCTATTAATCCCGGGCTATATGTTTCGGGCAAATGAAAAAAAAATTACATTATGTAGTCACAATAAATTACGATAGCTTTTTATACGGGGTTCGTTTCTCTTTCGAGCGTATAATGACAGTAATGGCGTTGGAGGCAGATTTAATAGAATTAATGTTTTGTTTTATTAAAACGGCGCATGTGTGATGCAACGTTTCTGGAGGTATTTTGGCTCTTCTTTTCAGAAAATCCCTCTCTGAATGCATAGTACCCGCAATATGGAAGTCAGCATTTATTACGCCAATCCACAAAAAGGGGTCCAAAGTGGACGTTATTAACTATAGACCGGTCTCAAAATTATGTGTATTAGCTATTTGAAAGAATTGTTTATAAACAATTACATGCTGCGTTAAAAACATCTTTTAGTGCCTTACAGCAC
Source organism: Euclidia mi (assembly GCA_944739405.2). Taxonomy (NCBI): domain Eukaryota; kingdom Metazoa; phylum Arthropoda; class Insecta; order Lepidoptera; family Erebidae; genus Euclidia; species Euclidia mi. The sequence goes on from OX123183.2 coordinate 114,801,870, forward strand.
GGCTTTATGAAGGGACGCTCTACTACATCCAATTTAATCGTTCTTAACTACTATACAAAATGTTTTGACAGAATTGACCACAACACGCTAATCAGCAAATTACCACTCGCCGGTATAAGAGAAGACCTTCTCCGGTGGTTCTCGTCTCATATCTCTTACAGGTCACAGGCTATTGTGGTTCATAATTACATTCCCAGTTGGGTAGTTGTCCCCAGCGGAGTGCCACAAGGCTCTTTGTTGGGACCGTTGCTGTTTCTGGTCTGTGTAAATGACATGGAGAAATGCTTCCGTCACTCACTCATATTAATTTTTGCAGACGATAAGAAAATTTTAAGGCCATGTCGTCAGAGGCTAGGCCTTTGAACGCTATTGTACAGAAAATAAGCTTGAGCTTAATCCATCTTAGTGTTCGGTTATTACCTACAGTAGAAATATATGCTGTGGCTAACGGTGTGAGTATATGCTGTGGCTAACGGTGTGAGTTTCACATTTATAATAATATCTTTGTTTATATTATTAACGCAGATATAATGTGTAACTGTTTGTTTGTCCCAAATAAATAAATAAATACAAAATCTAATATCCTTCGTTCGAATTATACCTTACACGGACATAATGTTCAAAGGTGCACTAGTAAAAGTGACCTTGGCGTCATCCATGACTCTAAATTTTTATTTGATGAACATTTAAATCACATTATTGCTAAGGCATCGCAATCACTAGGATTTGTAATGCGTATGTCCAATAACTTTAAAGAAGCAAAAACTTTTAAAATATTATACTGTACCTTTGTACGAAGCATTTTGGAGTACTCTTGCCTAATACCGACATTCCGGTATACTATACATACCGAAGATTCCGGTATGATAAATATATTTTGCGTATCTAGAATATCCAGATAAAGTTCATTAGATACTTGTGTTATCGCATAAAATATCTCTATTCATCCAGCGACTACCTAAAATTATGCGCGCAATTTCACATTCTACCGCTAACAAAGCGGCGCGAAATAGCAGATTTAGTGTATATGATCAACATGATATCGTGAGCTGTTGACTGTCCTAACCTTCTATCTAAAATAAGTTTTAATGTACCTAATAAAGTTGTGAGGCACTACACTCCTATACATGTTCCATTGGTCTCTTGCAACTATCGTCAAAATTCGTTTCTGTGGCAAGCGAGCAAAGCCATTCATAATGCATGTAAAAAGCACAACTTTGACATATTTAACACTAAGCTGGATTCGGTGAGGCGAATACTAAGCCTTGATTTTTCTCTGAATTTATGTAATTTTTGGTGAATTGTAATTGTGAATATTTATGTAGGGATTATTTGGTTTTTTGTTCAGCATGCTTGGTCTCCTAAACAATAGTCAATAGTTTATATTTTTTTTAAATATGGTAGCTAGACTATGTCCACGCAATTTTATAAAATCTAACACTTAAGCGTGAAAACCTTTCATTGGCTCTCTGTGTCTTAAAAATATGTTTTATCAAATAGTAAAAAGCTGTTGGTTTTCGAAAAAAAAAAAAATAATAGTAGTAATAATCATCATCGTCTTAGCGTTACACTGTTTAAGTCCAAGAACGTCACCCTCGAGCCCAAAGTACGCTATATCTGGTATAGTCCGAAAAAGTATAGCTTTTCCTAAGTTCATAACATGATGTCATGGGATAATAGGCTTGTGCCCACTAAGAATAAATCGGTTTGATTGTAGTATCTATAGATTCATTATGATTTAAAAATGTCAATAAAGTTTATTATTTATTATTAAAAGGTAAGAGTAATGTTATTTTTAGGATTCTTAAACTAAAAATAATGTATTTATTTTTGTGACAGTGAACACCAATCAGAGAGCATTACATCAAACAGTACGTCCCCCATTCATGTTGTTGTCGTTTTAGTAGTAAATACAACTAAAATGTCAAACTTTCTACCTGTCAAATCGAATATAACAAAATAAAAGTGGGTACATTAGACCAGACTTAATTCACGGTTTGTTTTGGACTTTGTTATATCACTCAACCGCCCTGATGGTTTACAGCGTTTTCGTGTCAAATTCAAAAAGGTTTTTAAAAAGCCGTAATTAGTAATGTAGCTGATCGATTTTTTTAAATTAAAAACTATTTTTATTTTTTTATAATAATTTCCTCCATAAGCAAGTTGCAATTATAAGAGTTGGTACCTGCTATGGTGTTTAAAGATGGCAAGTCGTGTTTTACGTTGCGGCAGCGTCTTCTTTTGCGCTGCCGCTACTCGAAACATGCGCCTCAAACCGAAGCTGTCTCTAGTGGATATAGTTTAAGACTTTACTAAAGAAACATACACTTCACAAAGACTAATTTCCTATTCCTAACTTGAAAAAGTTCTTGAACAATTGCTGTAGAATGCTCGAGCAGAAGGCAATTTTTACATATTATAACCTAGCTCAACGCTCAGATTTTGTCTGCCCGGCATAAAGATTCTTAAACATATAAATAACAGTTTCTCGTGAAATCTCAACAGCCGCGTACAAATGGGACTCGCCTCGCCTCACCAAAATGACAAATCCTTTCCTTATGCAGGCTGGCTGGACTCGTAAATGGTGTACTTCCTATGGTGGCGTGCTTTTTGCATAAGTTTGAATATATGACACGCTTGCATTCGGATTTTATAATACGTAACTTTGTGATAATGTTGGCTTTTTGCATATATCTCACGTTTAAAATCACTTCAAATGTGAGGACTAATACATATTTTGAATCTTCTAATGCTGGAATTTCACTTTAACCCTTTCAGACCTGATTTTAAAAATGTGTTAATGATTGTAAAATAAAATATGTTATGTTCTCAATAATTATATTGATAGACTAGAGGACGCCAGCAGCTACGCCTGCAATTTTTTAAAATTTACCCGTTTTGGCCGATCCCGTGGGAATTTCCGGAAATCCCTTCTTAGTGCACGCCTACGGTCCCCAAGGAACATACATGCCAAATTTCAGCTTCCTGCGCCCGTAGTTTTGGCTGTAGCTTGTCTGTCAGTCAGTCAGTAACGCAAGGATTTTATATATTAAGATAATGCTTAATTGTTCACCATATACACAGTAATATTACAAAGACAAGAGAGACAGAATTTCGCAATTTAAATGCACAATGGGCAGCAACCTTTGGATAGACACAAATAGATCCGTTTAGTTTTGATTAGTATAAAAAAGGACCCTAACTTTGCCGTAATATGTATGTGATTTAAGACTATGTCAAAAAAAATATACGAAAATCACGTGAAACGGCAGTAACATTTTAGTATAATATTCTTGTAATAAAATAATGATAATTTGTTATTTTAACACAAAAAATAATGCACAATTAAGGCGGGCACTAAAAACAAAACAAAACTTTTGTAATCACTCATTCTATATGAATTTCTGAAGACAAAAGAAGCTGGAGAAATTGTTAACAAACGCTGCGAAGTAATCAAAATTTCCAAGCCGTTGCATTTTCTCAGCAAACTCGGCATTTTTCACATAGATACAGCACAATATATACGCTTGATGAATTTTTGTAAAGCTTAACGTCAAGTGATGAATGCACTTTGTGTGTTCTCTTTTTCTGTTTTAAAATCATGTGTTTTGTATACATTCTAGCGTGCATTGTTCCTACAGAAAATGGTTTTATAATGAAATGAATTTTTTTTATTAAATTTACTTCTAATTTGGATTTCTTATTAATTTATTCTTATTAATTTTTAATATTAATTCAGTTTTAAAATTATCAATTAAAATTAATTTAAGCTTATTGGCATTTATATTTGTATTTTTTTCTGTTTGTTGTGCCTACTTTCTAATAATTTTATGTTACAATAATAATTATTATGACATGTATGGGAATAGATCACATTGTTAAATTTTAATACCTACCTACTGTTAAGATTAAAGTTGAATATTGCAACAATATGATAGACATATATACGTAAATAGTTGAAGACCTCTAATTACACAATATTAAATATATTTTATATTAATATATTTTTAGTTACTTACTTACATATTTGCTTTTCATTACAAATTATAATTTCTGATGCATGCGGTATTCACCTTTAATTAGTTATGCAATTTTTGTTTAAAAGAATGTAATATGTATAGTTTTAGTGTTGTAAATATTGTAATAACTGTTGCTGAATCTATTAAATAAATAAATAAAAAGATGCGCGGATTTTTAAGATTGTTTTGTTTTTCGTGTGAGTGTGTGGCCAACTCTGGTGTCGGAGTTTTCAGACCGCCCGAAGGCCTCCGACATGGCCTAACGATCCTTGTACTCAGACAAGAACCGGGACCGACAGCTTTACGTGCCCTCCGAAGCACGGTAGCGCTCAGATGAAAATGCCACACACGGTCACCCATCCAAGTGGTGACCTGTGCAAGCGTTGCTTAACTTTGTCGATCTGTTACTAACCGCAAGCCAAGTCTCGCTATGGCGCCGAGTTGAGATGGCTCATAAGAAGAGTTTCCACTGTAGTAAACCAAAAAAAAAAAGGGATTGGAATAAGAATGCTAAAGACTGAGCTCATTAGCGCGCCATAGGAGTAGCCTACGTCCAGCAGTGAACTGATACAGGCTGACGATGATTATGTTAACCCTGTTTACTGTGCTAGTTAAACTATGTTTGACAAAGCAATTAAACACCATGTTAGTGCACTGTACGTGAGAATAGGGAGAACACACAAGTCCATGAGTTTACACTTGTAGCTTACTACAATTATAACTTTAGCCACCAAATATCTTTCTATTTTATTGCGCTATAAAATATGGACGTAGGCCTCTCCTATAGCGCGCCAATGAGCTCAGTCTTTAGCATTCCTATTCCAATCCCTTTTCTTTTTTTTTTTCGTATATCACGGTGGAAACTCTCCTTACGAGCCATCTCAACTCGGCGCCAACCCAGCCAGAGTGTGTTCGATCGGGCTTGAGACTGGTGGAGGAGGTGTGTGGAGGCTCTCCCCTACAACGGGGCATAGTGTAGTGGTTTAAGTGGGTTCGATTCCCACACGAGACAACACTTTTTGTGATTCATAAATTGTTGTTTCGAGTCTGGGTGTTCATTGTATTCGTTAGTTGTATGTTTTTAAAGTCCCCCGCGACACAGGCTTTAGTCCTAATGCGTCAATTGTCTCTAAAAAAAAAACAACCCAGCCATACTTTATACAATTAATTAATTATGCGTTCATTGTGTTATAATTTATTCAACTATCGCTATTTATTTATCTCCAATTTATTTTAATTATTTTTATTTTATATGCGTGTATTGTTTCTAATTAAACATCGTTATCATCATCTACGAACTAAAATAAAATAAAATTTCAATGTAATGTGCGTCTGTGCTCCAAGCTTAAGAGCTTAAAATGTTTTAAAAGATCTGCATAGGGAATCCTAGAATTAAAACATTTATAATAGGTAGTGCGAAGAAATTTTTATTGGACCATTTCTATCCTCTGCTTGTATTTCGAGTAAAAAGGGCTCCAGATAGGTACAGCATACTCTAACTGAGAACGGACTAAAGCTTTATATAAGAAAAGGTAAATAACAGGGTTTTTAAAGTCTTTACAGGAGTGCATGACAAAACCATACATCTGAAAGGCTTTACTTATAATGTTGTCGACATGGATATCTAAGTGTAATTTAGAATCTAGTTGTATGCCCAGATCACGAGTACATTCGGTTTTTCTTAGCTTTGTGTTATTTAGTGTGTATGCAAAGTTAATGCGATTCTTGTTTTTTTAAAAGATATGTAGTGACATTTTGGTAGACTAAGGTGTAGTTTATTAACTACACAGTATTGTGAGAGCCTGTAAAGATCCTGTTGCGGTAAAATACACTCCTGAATGTTCTTACAGGCCTTATAGATTTTCATGTCGTCAGCGTACATGAGGAATTTAGAGTTAACTATGCAAGATTTTATATCTTGAGTTAATAGATAGTATTTTGAGTTTTATGTATTTTGTATGTGTTAACCTTAAGTTGTTATGTCTGTGTTCATTTAATGTAATTGGCGAAAGCCGTTTTATTTGAAGTAAATAAATAAATAAAATAAATAAATATCATTTATAAACAAATGAACAGTAACGGGCCTAGTGAACCCTGGGGAACACCGGATTCGACGACTGCGTAATCGGACTCGTGACCATTGACAACAACCTTTTGAGTTCTACGGAATATGTAAGATGTCAACCATCTGAGTAAATTGCCTCTAATGCTGTTGAAGGCAATTTTTTCCAAGAGTAGTTTATGGTCCACCTTATCGAAAGCCTTCTGAAAGTCTCTATACACGGCATCAACCTGAGTACCTTTATCCATGTTTTCAAATAAAAATTGAGTGAAGATCATCAAATTTGTAGTAGTAGATCAAGTCCTCTCTAAACACTAAGTAACGGTCGTCAATAAATTCGATGTCCAATATATTTGGTGTAAGCCAAGTCTCAGATAATATGATTATGTCAAACGATAGGGAAAGAATGTTGTTATATAGTGTGTGTAATTTAGTGCGGATTCCTCTACAGTTCTGGTAAAACAAAGATAAACTATTATTTAACATTGAGTTCTATTGACTTTAAGAAAAGTAAACAAAAATAACTATAAAATGTAGGTAAGCACTGATAATCGTCACAGAAATGTTTAAAATCTTGGAGCCAGACTGATACAATTAGCAAGTTTATACGCAAGCTAGAATTATTAATATAAATAAGGTTATTGTTACGAAACACACCAGGTACCATGTTTGATTCTAGTAATTGATTGAATAAAATTATACTATATTGATTGAACAATGAAGCAAAACAGGCAATATCAGTAATTTGCGATTTTATTATGTTAGAAGCGATATAAAAATAATTATGCGAGATTATAAATGTAACAATTACGATTTCCATTGATAATAATCGGTGAGCAAAATGTGCAACAAGCAGGTTACAATACTTATATGTGGTGACAATTACGCACGCATAACAAAAATATAGTATTCTAATCACTAGGTACACACTCGCCAATTTTTTTAATATCGTTGAGACATCGTATGGCAAATGTTTTTGATGTATCTGTGGCTTTAACAAGAATAGTGGCATTTCTAATCCATACATATTTAACGTTGTGCTTACGGGCCATCTCACGCCATTCATGAAATAAGTTTTTATTATATAAAGTGAGATGCTCATTAGTATACATTTTGTGTGATGTACCTGAGATACCTATCTCGTTAGACGATATGTTTTTAGACAAGCTATAAGCACTTAATACGTTATTACGTAGCTCGCGCGAAGCTAACTTTACTATTATATTTTTCGGCCGACTACTTTCTTGGCTACGAGCGTGGGGGACACGGTGGGCAGCTAGGACGTCCTGACGAGAAATTGAGCACTTGATGGAGGCACCGACGCGTTGCACGAGCCCAAGTATGTCTTCATTTCGTCTTTCAGGCAGATTACAGATCTCGATGTTATTGAGCCTCGCTTGTTGTTCCAGGTGTTCAATTTTCTGCTCAAGACTCAAGACTTGTTCTTTCGTACTCTGAGCTGAAGAAAGCCGGATATCCATGTTTTCCACTCGTTTCTTTAAGTCATCGGCATTCTTTTTTATGTCCTCATAGTCCTGATTAATAAAATACATACCTTTCTCAATTTCTACACACTGCTTCTTGAGCTCGGATACTTCTTTGATTAATGAGGAAAGCATAGTGTCTTGTTCTGTTCTCCAGTTCAACAGCTGTTGCTCCTGATCGGACTTCCACGAACTCAACATATGGAGAAGTTCAGTTTTTAAGTCGTTGCACGCACATTAGGATTGCACAGTGGACATCTTGGGCGAGTCTTCCATGCGCTGGCGTTTGCTACGAACAGCAGTGTTACTACCAGGTTTGCTGTATTATGTGTGGATATTCGATAAATTGTGATAAAATTTACAAGTTATATCAATGAAATTTCTCAAAATCAAAATATATTACATCGCTACGAGAACAGGTCAGTTTTATTTACTTATTGAAAGATATAACTAGTTAGCTAAACTTGTAACAAAGCCAGGAAGGTATAATTCATGCCATATTATTATATTTTTATAGACGAATTTTTATTTTTTCTGCAAGTCTACGTAAAAATGATATGAAATGACGTTGTCCTTTCCTGCGTTGGGCAAACCGGGCCTTGCGCAGGATATACATATCGATGGCAGCAAAGTAGAAACGGACATCTACATTTTTTCGAAAATACTTGTTTTACAAAAATGAGCTTATATTAATCCTATCTACAAGTCTGTATATCTACATTTTTTTTCAAAATTCAAAATAATAAAGAAAATTTGACACGTAAATGAAGACATCTACACTGGATTTTTAAAAAACATCGCAGTCAAAACGGACATTTGAATTTGTCCGCTTTTACTTCGGAGCTTTGACAGATAAATGAAACGTCAACAAAGACATCAGTCAGTTGTCACATTCTAGCGCGTACCGGGTATGTTTTCGTGCGTTTTTATTGAAATGAATTGGTTAAACGCATTGTACCTTAAATTAATTATTAAAATATCAGTTCATATTTAAAAATGAGTGCCTCAAGGAATAAATTACTTATAAGTATGGCCCAAAAAGGTGTACAAAAGGAAATAAATGAGTCTTCAGATTTGACAAACTTAAAGAAAACAATGCAAAATGCCAACGAAAGTATGTACCTGCAACTGTGACACCGTTTTGAAATAATAATGATAGTGTTTACAGTTCATTATAAGTGGTAGTAATGAAATCTTAGAGTGAGTAATAGAATTTATTTTGAGGTTACGGTTCGACGTAAGCACGGACATCTGCCACTTGTTCGTTTATACGTCGGACTTTTCGTATAAGTATCAATCTATGAATCTATGATTTCTTGTTTTTATAAGAAGATTCATAGATATTTTTCTTTAATTAATATACTGCTAACTATGTACATTTTTGTTCATTATTTTCTTCAGAGTTTGACTCAGAAAATGAATTAATTCAGCCAAGTGATCTACAAGCAGAGAAGTACGGCATTTTGGATGATATAGGATCGTTTGATAAAAGCCAGTAAGTGACATTTATCTACACTAATATTATAGAGAGGAAAGATTTGTAGTTTTGTGTGTGTGTATGTGTGTGTATGTGCATGTATGTCTGGGGGTGAGCGGGTAAAGCCGATGGCAAAAGCTAGTTAAAATTAATTCAAATTATTTCTGAACTGTATTATTAAACTACATTTATATTATTGTTTACAACTTACCGCTTTTTGGAAATAGCACGCTTGAACAGATCTTGGCTGATGATGACGAGCAACATAACGCGTTTTTGCCTATTACGACTTCTACTGAAATACATTATGCTATCCACCACTAATCCACCCATACCTCCTGAGTTTATTTCGTTTGAAACAGAGTCGCAGTGGCCGGAACCTATTTCTGGAGTTGATGTTGTACATTCATTCAGTCCATAAATCACTTCACCATCTATTTTTGTCACTGATACAAGTGCAACATCATCAGCAAGTGGCGCTTCCAGTGAATGCTCTTCACCTTCGTCAATAGTTATGTCTGGGAGAAAACGACGTAAATTTATGATTTATGTTACAAAGAGAAGGAGAAAGTGCAGAAAAGAGAATTGGATCGATACAAAAAGAAAATTATTGTTTAATATTGGTCAAACACACTTATGACAGGATGGTAAAGAACAAAAACAAAAGAATATGCGGCTCCCATGCGGAAACTGTAAATTGAAGTGTTGCACAAAAATAAGTGAAGAAAGAAGAGGAAAAGTATGTATTTGATTTATTTTGGGGTCTGGGTAATCATGTTAAGCAATGGGAATTCATTGGTAAATATACAGACCGTTACACAAAAAAAAGAATCACGACTGATGGCGAATTAAAATGTAATATGAGCATTAATTATTTCCTACCCATACAGTATGGGTAAGGTAACAAATAAGAATAGCAGTAAGGTAAAAGTTTGCAAAGTTATGTTTAAAAATACTCTTTGTAAAATGGAATCAAGTGCGTGAAATAGTGGTGGAACACGAACAACCTGACAAAATATTTTATAAATACGATTTGAATGAGAGTTTGCCTATGTGTATTGACAGTTCCAAGAGGACAAGCAGAAGAGTTTTGCAAGTCAACAATAATATACAACAACTTGGAAAAGTTTATGGTGAAATTTTACCCATTACTACAGAAAAATACAAGGACTTTGTGTCAACAAAATTTAATCCCACCAAGATACCATGACTTTTATTAAAAAATTAGGCATAGTAGCGCCATAGAATAATCAGAAGCTATTGATGGCGCTGAATTCGATGAATAAGTTAGTTTTTCGTACCTAATCATTAACGTTTGATCTCGTTTTTGCTACTATAAGTAAAAATAAATAGTGTTAATATTGCTACGTTTAAAATATTGTTCTGTTTTTAATTTTTTATTTTATTTCAGTTTGATATTTACCTATTTGCCAATGATACCTTTGATAATAAATAAACCATATTATTATATTGCATTTTTATTTATATTTACGTGATTTCGTTACTAAACAAATTAGTTTACTGATAGTAATAGATGGAGTTTAGTTGTAGTTAACTCATTTATTGATAATATATACAATGTTAAATGCAAAGTAAATACAGACATCTACAAAATTTGGTCAAAGAAAGTAGAATAATGTTTGCATGTTGCTTAGAAGATGTTCTTTAAATATCCTTAAATGTATTACAGGAGATTATTATCTTACTTTGTTAGGTATTTTAAATGAAACGGGCACTTTTTTATTACAACGTATAAACGGTTATCAGGCAGATGTCTTCTTCTACGTCATAGTTTTTTCAGAGTAAAAAAAGACATCTACATTATTTCAGTAAAACAACGATATAGCGATAAAACCTATTACACAATTCATAAAGGAGGTTATTTAAAAAGCATCACAGAAAATTTTAGATTAATCGGTCCATAACTCTCAAAATAACCACTCTTTTAAACTAAATCTGCTCTCCTATAAACTTGCGATTTTGTAGATGTCCGTTTCTACTTTGCTGCCATCGATATATGAACGTTTATGAAGACTTAAAAAGAGATATATTATTATCGAGATTTCAAAAGTAAGTACTGCAATATTAGGCATGTGCTAATATACCATGAACAACAGCACGCGACGCGCTAACCCCATACTAATGTAAAACAGTGGCGCACACAAGAGCCCAAGGACTTTAAATCTGTCCCACTAGCTGACAGACTGACTTTGCCTTAATAAAGCTTATGTAGCATGTACCTAGTCTCTAACAGGCATTGTGTTTTGCTAGCGAGCTTTCAGAGGTTTTTTTATAGACTCACGCCTGTATCGCCGAAGAGGTAGGTAGAGGTATAATATTACACCCACATTTCGCTATGTATTTTAAGGGGTGGGTGAGATCTTAGTGCATTATTATAATAACGATAAATTAATTTGATGACCGTGACCAAAAAGCCGTGTGGTTGACGGCATAGAATACAAGTGTCACCACCCCCTATCTGCCCGTGGGTGTCGTAATGACGTGGGTTACGATTTCCATTGATAATAATCGGTGAGCAAAATGTGCAACAAGCAGGTTACAATACTTATATGTGGTGACAATTACGCACGCATAACAAAAATATAGTATTCTAATCACTAGGTACACACTAGCCAATTTTTTTAATATCGTTGAGACATCGTATGGCAAATGTTTTTGATGTATCTGTGGCTTTAACAAGAATAGTGGCATTTCTAATCCATACATATTTAACGTTGTGCTTACGGGCCATCTCACGCCATTCACGAAATAAGTTTTTATTATATAAAGTGAGATGCTCATTAGTATACATTTTGTGTGATGTACCTGAGATACCTATCTCGTTAGACGATATGTTTTTAGACAAGCTATAAGCACTTAATACGTTATTACGTAGCTCGCGCGAAGCTAACTTTACTATTATATTTTTCGGCCGACTACTTTCTTGGCTACGAGCGTGGGGGACACGGTGGGCAGCTAGGACGTCCTGACGAGAAATTGAGCACTTGATGGAGGCACCGACGCGTTGCACGAGCCCAAGTATGTCTTCATTTCGTCTTTCAGGCAGATTACAGATCTCGATGTTATTGAGCCTCGCTTATTGTTCCAGGTGTTCAATTTTCTGCTCAAGACTCAAGACTTGTTCTTTCGTACTCTGAGCTGAAGAAAGCCGGATATCCATGTTTTCCACTCGTTTCTTTAAGTCATCGGCATTCTTTTTTATGTCCTCATAGTCCTGATTAATAAAATACATACCTTTCTCAATTTCTACACACTGCTTCTTGAGCTCGGATACTTCTTTGATTAATGAGGAAAGCATAGTGTCTTGTTCTGTTCTCCAGTTCAACAGCTGTTGCTCCTGATCGGACTTCCACGAACTCAACATATGGAGAAGTTCAGTTTTTAAGTCGTTGCACGCACATTAGGATTGCACAGTGGACATCTTGGGCGAGTCTTCCATGCGCTGGCGTTTGCTACGAACAGCAGTGTTACTACCAGGTTTGCTGTATTATGTGTGGATATTCGATAAATTGTGATAAAATTTACAAGTTATATCAATGAAATTTCTCAAAATCAAAATATATTACATCGCTACGAGAACAGGTCAGTTTTATTTACTTATTGAAAGATATAACTAGTTAGCTAAACTTGTAACAAAGCCAGGATGGTATAATTCATGCCATATTATTATATTTTTATAGACGAATTTTTATTTTTTCTGCAAGTCTACGTAAAAATGATATGAAATGACGTTGTCCTTTCCTGCGTTGGGCAAACCGGGCCTTGCGCAGGATATACATATCGATGGCAGCAAAGTAGAAACGGACATCTACATTTTTTCGAAAATACTTGTTTTACAAAAATGAGCTTATATTAATCCTATCTACAAGTCTGTATATCTACATTTTTTTTCAAAATTCAAAATAATAAAGAAAATTTGACACGTAAATGAAGACATCTACACTGGATTTTTAAAAAACATCGCAGTCAAAACGGACATTTGAATTTGTCCGCTTTTACTTCGGAGCTTTGACAGATAAATGAAACGTCAACAAAGACATCAGTCAGTTGTCACATTCTAGCGCGTACCGGGTATGTTTTCGTGCGTTTTTATTGAAATGAATTGGTTAAACGCATTGTACCTTAAATTAATTATTAAAATATCAGTTCATATTTAAAAATGAGTACCTCAAGGAATAAATTACTTATAAGTATGGCCCAAAAAGGTGTACAAAAGGAAATAAATGAGTCTTCAGATTTGACAAACTTAAAGAAAACAATGCAAAATGCCAACGAAAGTATGTACCTGCAACTGTGACACCGTTTTGAAATAATAATGATAGTGTTTACAGTTCATTATAAGTGGTAGTAATGAAATCTTAGAGTGAGTAATAGAATTTATTTTGAGGTTACGGTTCGACGTAAGCACGGACATCTGCCACTTGTTCGTTTATACGTCGGACTTTTCGTATAAGTCTCAATCTATGAATCTATGATTTCTTGTTTTTATAAGAAGATTCATAGATATTTTTCTTTAATTAATATACTGCTAACTATGTACATTTTTGTTCATTATTTTCTTCAGAGTTTGACTCAGAAAATGAATTAATTCAGCCAAGTGATCTACAAGCAGAGAAGTACGGCATTTTGGATGATATAGGATCGTTTGATAAAAGCCAGTAAGTGACATTTATCTACACTAATATTATAGAGAGGAAAGATTTGTAGTTTTGTGTGTGTGTATGTGTGTGTATGTGCATGTATGTCTGGGGGTGAGCGGGTAAAGCCGATGGCAAAAGCTAGTTAAAATTAATTCAAATTATTTCTGAACTGTATTATTAAACTACATTTATATTATTGTTTACAACTTACCGCTTTTTGGAAATAGCACGCTTGAACAGATCTTGGCTGATGATGACGAGCAACATAACGCGTTTTTGCCTATTACGACTTCTACTGAAATACATTATGCTATCCACCACTAATCCACCCATACCTCCTGAGTTTATTTCGTTTGAAACAGAGTCGCAGTGGCCGGAACCTATTTCTGGAGTTGATGTTGTACATTCATTCAGTCCATAAATCACTTCACCATCTATTTTTGTCACTGATACAAGTGCAACATCATCAGCAAGTGGCGCTTCCAGTGAATGCTCTTCACCTTCGTCAATAGTTATGTCTGGGAGAAAACGACGTAAATTTATGATTTATGTTACAAAGAGAAGGAGAAAGTGCAGAAAAGAGAATTGGATCGATACAAAAAGAAAATTATTGTTTAATATTGGTCAAACACACTTATGACAGGATGGTAAAGAACAAAAACAAAAGAATATGCGGCTCCCATGCGGAAACTGTAAATTGAAGTGTTGCACAAAAATAAGTGAAGAAAGAAGAGGAAAAGTATGTATTTGATTTATTTTGGGGTCTGGGTAATCATGTTAAGCAATGGGAATTCATTGGTAAATATACAGACCGTTACACAAAAAAAAGAATCACGACTGATGGCGAATTAAAATGTAATATGAGCATTAATTATTTCCTACCCATACAGTATGGGTAAGGTAACAAATAAGAATAGCAGTAAGGTAAAAGTTTGCAAAGTTATGTTTAAAAATACTCTTTGTAAAATGGAATCAAGTGCGTGAAATAGTGGTGGAACACGAACAACCTGACAAAATATTTTATAAATACGATTTGAATGAGAGTTTGCCTATGTGTATTGACAGTTCCAAGAGGACAAGCAGAAGAGTTTTGCAAGTCAACAATAATATACAACAACTTGGAAAAGTTTATGGTGAAATTTTACCCATTACTACAGAAAAATACAAGGACTTTGTGTCAACAAAATTTAATCCCACCAAGATACCATGACTTTTATTAAAAAATTAGGCATAGTAGCGCCATAGAATAATCAGAAGCTATTGATGGCGCTGAATTCGATGAATAAGTTAGTTTTTCGTACCTAATCATTAACGTTTGATCTCGTTTTTGCTACTATAAGTAAAAATAAATAGTGTTAATATTGCTACGTTTAAAATATTGTTCTGTTTTTAATTTTTTATTTTATTTCAGTTTGATATTTACCTATTTGCCAATGATACCTTTGATAATAAATAAACCATATTATTATATTGCATTTTTATTTATATTTACGTGATTTCGTTACTAAACAAATTAGTTTACTGATAGTAATAGATGGAGTTTAGTTGTAGTTAACTCATTTATTGATAATATATACAATGTTAAATGCAAAGTAAATACAGACATCTACAAAATTTGGTCAAAGAAAGTAGAATAATGTTTGCATGTTGCTTAGAAGATGTTCTTTAAATATCCTTAAATGTATTACAGGAGATTATTATCTTACTTTGTTAGGTATTTTAAATGAAACGGGCACTTTTTTATTACAACGTATAAACGGTTATCAGGCAGATGTCTTCTTCTACGTCATAGTTTTTTCAGAGTAAAAAAAGACATCTACATTATTTCAGTAAAACAACGATATAGCGATAAAACCTATTACACAATTCATAAAGGAGGTTATTTAAAAAGCATCACAGAAAATTTTAGATTAATCGGTCCATAACTCTCAAAATAACCACTCTTTTAAACTAAATCTGCTCTCCTATAAACTTGCGATTTTGTAGATGTCCGTTTCTACTTTGCTGCCATCGATATATGAACGTTTATGAAGACTTAAAAAGAGATATATTATTATCGAGATTTCAAAAGTAAGTACTGCAATATTAGGCATGTGCTAATATACCATGAACAACAGCACGCGACGCGCTAACCCCATACTAATGTAAAACAGTGGCGCACACAAGAGCCCAAGGACTTTAAATCTGTCCCACTAGCTGACAGACTGACTTTGCCTTAATAAAGCTTATGTAGCATGTACCTAGTCTCTAACAGGCATTGTGTTTTGCTAGCGAGCTTTCAGAGGTTTTTTTATAGACTCACGCCTGTATCGCCGAAGAGGTAGGTAGAGGTATAATATTACACCCACATTTCGCTATGTATTTTAAGGGGTGGGTGAGATCTTAGTGCATTATTATAATAACGATAAATTAATTTGATGACCGTGACCAAAAAGCCGTGTGGTTGACGGCATAGAATACAAGTGTCACCACCCCCTATCTGCCCGTGGGTGTCGTAATGACGTGGGTTACGATTTCCATTGATAATAATCGGTGAGCAAAATGTGCAACAAGCAGGTTACAATACTTATATGTGGTGACAATTACGCACGCATAACAAAAATATAGTATTCTAATCACTAGGTACACACTAGCCAATTTTTTTAATATCGTTGAGACATCGTATGGCAAATGTTTTTGATGTATCTGTGGCTTTAACAAGAATAGTGGCATTTCTAATCCATACATATTTAACGTTGTGCTTACGGGCCATCTCACGCCATTCACGAAATAAGTTTTTATTATATAAAGTGAGATGCTCATTAGTATACATTTTGTGTGATGTACCTGAGATACCTATCTCGTTAGACGATATGTTTTTAGACAAGCTATAAGCACTTAATACGTTATTACGTAGCTCGCGCGAAGCTAACTTTACTATTATATTTTTCGGCCGACTACTTTCTTGGCTACGAGCGTGGGGGACACGGTGGGCAGCTAGGACGTCCTGACGAGAAATTGAGCACTTGATGGAGGCACCGACGCGTTGCACGAGCCCAAGTATGTCTTCATTTCGTCTTTCAGGCAGATTACAGATCTCGATGTTATTGAGCCTCGCTTATTGTTCCAGGTGTTCAATTTTCTGCTCAAGACTCAAGACTTGTTCTTTCGTACTCTGAGCTGAAGAAAGCCGGATATCCATGTTTTCCACTCGTTTCTTTAAGTCATCGGCATTCTTTTTTATGTCCTCATAGTCCTGATTAATAAAATACATACCTTTCTCAATTTCTACACACTGCTTCTTGAGCTCGGATACTTCTTTGATTAATGAGGAAAGCATAGTGTCTTGTTCTGTTCTCCAGTTCAACAGCTGTTGCTCCTGATCGGACTTCCACGAACTCAACATATGGAGAAGTTCAGTTTTTAAGTCGTTGCACGCACATTAGGATTGCACAGTGGACATCTTGGGCGAGTCTTCCATGCGCTGGCGTTTGCTACGAACAGCAGTGTTACTACCAGGTTTGCTGTATTATGTGTGGATATTCGATAAATTGTGATAAAATTTACAAGTTATATCAATGAAATTTCTCAAAATCAAAATATATTACATCGCTACGAGAACAGGTCAGTTTTATTTACTTATTGAAAGATATAACTAGTTAGCTAAACTTGTAACAAAGCCAGGAAGGTATAATTCATGCCATATTATTATATTTTTATAGACGAATTTTTATTTTTTCTGCAAGTCTACGTAAAAATGATATGAAATGACGTTGTCCTTTCCTGCGTTGGGCAAACCGGGCCTTGCGCAGGATATACATATCGATGGCAGCAAAGTAGAAACGGACATCTACATTTTTTCGAAAATACTTGTTTTACAAAAATGAGCTTATATTAATCCTATCTACAAGTCTGTATATCTACATTTTTTTTCAAAATTCAAAATAATAAAGAAAATTTGACACGTAAATGAAGACATCTACACTGGATTTTTAAAAAACATCGCAGTCAAAACGGACATTTGAATTTGTCCGCTTTTACTTCGGAGCTTTGACAGATAAATGAAACGTCAACAAAGACATCAGTCAGTTGTCACATTCTAGCGCGTACCGGGTATGTTTTCGTGCGTTTTTATTGAAATGAATTGGTTAAACGCATTGTACCTTAAATTAATTATTAAAATATCAGTTCATATTTAAAAATGAGTACCTCAAGGAATAAATTACTTATAAGTATGGCCCAAAAAGGTGTACAAAAGGAAATAAATGAGTCTTCAGATTTGACAAACTTAAAGAAAACAATGCAAAATGCCAACGAAAGTATGTACCTGCAACTGTGACACCGTTTTGAAATAATAATGATAGTGTTTACAGTTCATTATAAGTGGTAGTAATGAAATCTTAGAGTGAGTAATAGAATTTATTTTGAGGTTACGGTTCGACGTAAGCACGGACATCTGCCACTTGTTCGTTTATACGTCGGACTTTTCGTATAAGTCTCAATCTATGAATCTATGATTTCTTGTTTTTATAAGAAGATTCATAGATATTTTTCTTTAATTAATATACTGCTAACTATGTACATTTTTGTTCATTATTTTCTTCAGAGTTTGACTCAGAAAATGAATTAATTCAGCCAAGTGATCTACAAGCAGAGAAGTACGGCATTTTGGATGATATAGGATCGTTTGATAAAAGCCAGTAAGTGACATTTATCTACACTAATATTATAGAGAGGAAAGATTTGTAGTTTTGTGTGTGTGTATGTGTGTGTATGTGCATGTATGTCTGGGGGTGAGCGGGTAAAGCCGATGGCAAAAGCTAGTTAAAATTAATTCAAATTATTTCTGAACTGTATTATTAAACTACATTTATATTATTGTTTACAACTTACCGCTTTTTGGAAATAGTACGCTTGAACAGATCTTGGCTGATGATGACGAGCAACATAACGCGTTTTTGCCTATTACGACTTCTACTGAAATACATTATGCTATCCACCACTAATCCACCCGTACCTCCTGAGTTTATTTCGTTTGAAACAGAGTCGCAGTGGCCGGAACCTATTTCTGGAGTTGATGTTGTACATTCATTCAGTCCATAAATCACTTCACCATCTATTTTTGTCACTGATACAAGTGCAACATCATCAGCAAGTGGCGCTTCCAGTGAATGCTCTTCACCTTCGTCAATAGTTATGTCTGGGAGAAAACGACGTAAATTTATGATTTATGTTACAAAGAGAAGGAGAAAGTGCAGAAAAGAGAATTGGATCGATACAAAAAGAAAATTATTGTTTAATATTGGTCAAACACACTTATGACAGGATGGTAAAGAACAAAAACAAAAGAATATGCGGCTCCCATGCGGCAACTGTAAATTGAAGTGTTGCACAAAAATAAGTGAAGAAAGAAGAGGAAAAGTATGTATTTGATTTATTTTGGGGTCTGGGTAATCATGTTAAGCAATGGGAATTCATTGGTAAATATACAGACCGTTACACAAAAAAAGAATTACGACTGATGGCGAATTAAAATGTAATATGAGCATTAATTATTTCCTACCCATACAGTATGGGTAAGGTAACAAATAAGAATAGCAGCAAGGTAAAAGTTTGCAAAGTTATGTTTAAAAATACTCTTTGTAAAATGGAATCAAGTGCGTGAAATAGTGGTGGAACACGAACAACCTGACAAAATATTTTATAAATACGATTTGAATGAGAGTTTGCCTATGTGTATTGACAGTTCCAAGAGGACAAGCAGAAGAGTTTTGCAAGTCAACAATAATATACAACAACTTGGAAAAGTTTATGGTGAAATTTTACCCATTACTACAGAAAAATACAAGGACTTTGTGTCAACAAAATTTAATCCCACCAAGATACCATGACTTTTATTAAAAAATTAGGCATAGTAGCGCCATAGAATAATCAGAAGCTATTGATGGCGCTGAATTCGATGAATAAGTTAGTTTTTCGTACCTAATCATTAACGTTTGATCTCGTTTTTGCTACTATAAGTAAAAATAAATAGTGTTAATATTGCTACGTTTAAAATATTGTTCTGTTTTTAATTTTTTATTTTATTTCAGTTTGATATTTACCTATTTGCCAATGATACCTTTGATAATAAATAAACCATATTATTATATTGCATTTTTATTTATATTTACGTGATTTCGTTACTAAACAAATTAGTTTACTGATAGTAATAGATGGAGTTTAGTTGTAGTTAACTCATTTATTGATAATATATACAATGTTAAATGCAAAGTAAATACAGACATCTACAAAATTTGGTCAAAGAAAGTAGAATAATGTTTGCATGTTGCTTAGAAGATGTTCTTTAAATATCCTTAAATGTATTACAGGAGATTATTATCTTACTTTGTTAGGTATTTTAAATGAAACGGGCACTTTTTTATTACAACGTATAAACGGTTATCAGGCAGATGTCTTCTTCTACGTCATAGTTTTTTCAGAGTAAAAAAAGACATCTACATTATTTCAGTAAAACAACGATATAGCGATAAAACCTATTACACAATTCATAAAGGAGGTTATTTAAAAAGCATCACAGAAAATTTTAGATTAATCGGTCCATAACTCTCAAAATAACCACTCTTTTAAACTAAATCTGCTCTCCTATAAACTTGCGATTTCGTAGATGTCCGTTTCTACTTTGCTGCCATCGATATATGAACGTTTATGAAGACTTAAAAAGAGATATATCGAGATTTCAAAAGTAAGTACTGCAATATTAGGCATGTGCTAATATACCATGAACAACAGCACGCGACGCGCTAACCCCATACTAACGTAAAACAGTGGCGCACACAAGAGCCCAAGGACTTTAAATCTGTCCCACTAGCTGACAGACTGACTTTGCCTTAATAAAGCTTATGTAGCATGTACCTAGTCTCTAACAGGCATTGTGTTTTGCTAGCGAGCTTTCAGAGGTTTTTTTATAGACTCACGCCTGTATCGCCGAAGAGGTAGGCAGAGGTATAATATTACACCCACATTTCGCTATGTATTTTAAGGGGTGGGTGAGATCTTAGTGCATTATTATAATAACGATAAATTAATTTGATGACCGTGACCGAAAAGCCGTGTGGTTGACGGCATAGAATACAAGTGTCACCACCCCCTATCTGCCCGTGGGTGTCGTAAGAGGCGACTAAGGGATAACACGATGCAAATACCATCTTTGCGTAGAGACGGAAAACTCGACATCAAACCCTATACGACTGCCTCGTTGGTCTCGCGGCATAAATGTGGCCGTGGGATCGGGAGGTCCCGGGTTCGATTCCTGGGTCGGGCAGTGTTATTGGGTTTTTCTGTCACGAAATTCTCAGTAGCAGCATGGAGTCTGGAAATGTGCCCGGTACGGCAATAGGCTCGCCCCTTATTACGTGGGACTAAAGTATTATCTGGCGAAAAGTGGGTGTAGAAATACACCTCTGCCTACCCCTTCGGGGATAAAAGGCGTGACGTTATGTATGTATGTATGTATGTAATTTGATGACCCGGTGGCGTAGCGGGAGTTTCAGGTTAGTTGGATTCCCTTTGAAGTCAAACATTTCAGTGGGTGAACATGGATGTTTGTCATGATCTGGGTGTTTTTATGTATAATACTATTATAATAATTATGTATCTATCTATAAAAAAATACCCATAGTATTAACGTTTGCTTAGTTTGGAACTAGATGGTGTTGTGTGTATGGGGTAGAATAGTAGGTATTTTATAAAAAAAGTAAGTAAGTAAGGAAGTATTTATTTCCAATAAAAATTTACAAATTACATATGTGATGGTCCCAAACTAGGCTATGCCTGTATCTTGGGCACCATTTAAAATTAAAACTATTAAAAAAATTATTGGTAACAAATTACAAAGTAATATGTGTAAGAATAACTAAGTAGGTATCAACTCCAATATAATAATAAATACAGTAAATAAGAATATGGTAACATTTTGGCTATTTGGCACACATTAAAGTTAACAATAATATTTGTGTTTGCATATGAGCGCGTGTGTGGGTTGTAGTGTGTGTGTGTGTGTGTGTGTGTGTGTGCGTGTGTGTGTGTGCGTGTGCGTGTGTGCGTGCGTGCGTGCGTGCGTGCGTGCGTGCGTGCGTGCGTGCGTGCGTGCGTGTGTGTGTGTGTATGTGTGTTAAGTGTGTATGCGTGTTTTACACAGGTACCTTACTATCTGACTATTTTTAGAATACTCCAGTTTTCTGTATCATCGTAAGATAAATCTAAGAGTCGTATAAGTAGTGATTTTTTCATTTGACTGACTGGGACATTAAAGTTTTTGATGTTGAGAAAGGACATAACTTTATTATAAATATGGGTATGCAGAAATACTGGTAAACGTTGTGCAAATGTTGATCTTACTGCTACTGGGGGAATTCTGGGTTTTCGGTTCTTTTGCGATAAAGGATTGGGTCTCCCTGATATTTTTAAATGCATTCTACATGCCACTTTGCAAATATAGAGTTTCCGTACTCCGAGAACAGCTGCTTCTGCATACAGGTCGTCAGTTGGGAAGCGGAACGGTTTATGCAACATGACTTTGAGAACAGCGCGTTGGGCCCTCTCTAGTCCTAACATGTAAGTTTTGGCGGCACCGCCCTTGACCACTTGACAGTACTGTATAA
This sequence comes from Euclidia mi, assembly GCA_944739405.2. Taxonomy (NCBI): domain Eukaryota; kingdom Metazoa; phylum Arthropoda; class Insecta; order Lepidoptera; family Erebidae; genus Euclidia; species Euclidia mi. The sequence continues at coordinate 114,824,215 of OX123183.2, forward strand.
GGGATTGGCATAGAGCTGTATACACTAGCTTCCTTATCTTTATGGATGCACAGTCACGTAGAAGTTTCATTATATATATTGTTTTTCTAACACGTTTCCCTAATCCCAAAATGTGATATTTAAATGAGAGGTTTTCATCTATGATTATACCTAAATATTTTAGATCTACGACTTGTTCAATTTCTGGGCAATGACAGTTTGAATTGGAGGTGATATTGGTTAAGCATGATACTTTGTGCAGTTTTAAGCAATAGTTAGATGGTCTCGTTGTCTGTATTTTATTAAAGGCTATGTATTTAGTTTTGCAGACGTTCATAGTAAGCAAATTTGAGTCGAGCCAGTTGACAACTTTGGTCATGCCTGACTCAGCTTCAGCGTAAACTTCTTTCCAATCCATTCCGTTAAAAAGTATAACTGTGTCATCGGCATAGCAGATCAGTTCGGCACTTGGAATGTTTATTTTTAGTAAGTCGTTAATGTAGATTGTAAATAAAGTGGGGCCTATTATACTACCTTGCGGAACACCAAAATAAATGCTTTGTTCATCACTTATGTATTTATCGATTTTAACACATTGCCGTCTATTTCTGAGGTAACTTTTAAACCAATCCGAGGCAGTTCCTCGAATTCCCAGTGTATCCATTTTCTTTAGAAGAATTGGTATCGAAACAGTGTCGAAGGCTTTAGCCAAGTCAATAAAGACTGCTAAACAACGTTTCCCTTTATCGACATGATCGGAAATCACGTTTGTTAGAAGATTGACCGCGCCTTCTGTAGATTTACCCTGCCTAAAGCCAAACTGCCGATCGGATAAGCAAGATATTTTCTCAATATACTTCACCAGGCGATTATTAATAAGCTTTTCTAATATTTTCGAAAATATACTGAGTAGGGAACTGGGCCTGTAACTATCCGGGCAGTCTTTATTACCAGCCTTGTGTATGGGCGTAACGGAAGCTACCTTCCAATTTTCGGGAAAGACTCCTGTGGTCATGCTCAGGTTACAAATAAAAGTAAGAGGTTCAAGGATAGATTTTCTGATATACTTAATTAAGTAGGATCTGTAACTATCCAATCCAGGAGCACCGTCATTCTTAAGGTTGAGAATTATTGCCTCTACTTCGATTGTGTCGGTTGGAACTAAAAACATGGAGTCGCTATATTGGTTTCTGTTTTCAATTTTATCGGCAAGATCATTTTCAGTTGTGGCTAGTTTTAAAAGTATTTGGTCAGCTAATTTCTTTCCTACTGAAGCAAAGTGATTATTACAGTGGTTGAGAGAGATTTGGAGCGTTTCTTTTGATTTTAATAATTGTAAGGCATGATTTGATTTTCTTGGAATTTCACATGTTTCCTTTAAGGATTCCCATAGCTTTTTCGGTTTGTGTTCGTTCTTTTGAAGGAGGGAACTGTAATAGTTATTTTTGACCTTTCGTAGCAGATCGGAGAAAAAATTTCGATATCTTTTGTAAGAAAGCTTTAACGTCTCATTGTTCGGGATCATTTTTTACTTGTAAATGAAGTTTGTCTCTGAAACGCATACATCGTAATAAGCCAGGGGTGATCCAAGGTTTTAAATTAATCTTTTTGCGGCTATATCTTACTATCTTTGTGTTACGTAAAACTGCGGCGCGTAATATATCTTCGAATGCGTTTAATGCATCATTTACGTTCTGGTTACAGTAGACAGGGGACCAATCTGTTGCGTCGGTGTCTAGTCTAAGGGCTTCTAAGTCGATTTTGGGTATTGAAATTCTTTTATTTTTAATGAAGGTGTTTCCGGTTCTAATCCCAATCATAACAGCGTCGTGATCAGTCAAGGCACATTTTGCAACTATTCCAATGACAAATTGTGCCTTAAAAGATACGAAAGCATGGTCTAGACATGTACTTTCTCGGGTAGGGATAGTGATTGCTGGCAGTAGTCCATGTTGTGCCACTAGGCATTGAAAATCTTCGTTTTCCCTAATTGGATTATCAGCGATTATATCTTTGTTTAGATCGCCAGTCAGTACTATTTCGGTTTTAGATTTAAGTTTATTTAAGGTAACATCTAGAGAAGCTAAAAAGTTACCTAATCTCGTAAAAGCAGGGGACCGGTAGATACCAAAGATATTTAAGTTTCCTATAACGACTAAAAGGCAATTTGCATCGTCGATGTCAGGCTCTGAAACGGCGGCGTTGTATATTTCATTAGCATAAATGATTACTCCGCCAGATTTGTTTAGGTACTTGCTAGTTCTGTAAGTATTATATCCATCTATGTACCTGATCAAAGTATTTTCGTTTAACCAACACTCAGTTAGGACGATAGCATCGTATTCTATATTTAAACGTTTTAGTACTAAAGTAAAGCTATCGAAATTCTTTTGGTAGCTTCTGATATTAAAAGATAGAATTTTAAAGTTATAATCCGATGTTAAGACGTCCTGGCAGAGTTCTAATTCTTCTATTGAGTGACAAGTAACAGCTAGAGTTTGGTCAATATTATCATGAACGTCTATGTTATCCATGGAGAACAGTAGGGCACATAAATAAGTATAGGTTGGAATCTTGTCACTCGCAATAGAAAAATTAAATGATGATCTGAGTGGGTTAGACTATATTTGAGTTCATAGCAGTGAGTTTGTGTCTTTTGAATTATCATGCTTTTTTGTATCACGTTATGTTGATTGTGTGTGTGTGTGTATGTGATATTGTATATCTGTTTTGTGTTTTATACTTACAGGGTTCGTAGGTAAACAGAATTTTTACAAATATGGAATAAAACGTTACAAATAAAATTAAATTATTACAATCAATTAGTACTACACTAGAGCTAATAATGAGATCAACGTTTATATTGCAATGGCACAAATAAAAGTAATAAAATAGACAAGATTTATAACAGCGATATATGTGAATAAAAATTTGTACCAAACATAATATAAAATGGTTCAGACGAAAGCAGATTTTGTACATTGAAATTTTGGCTATTCCCACAAAAATGTTTTTACAGTTCTTGTAATAATGTGGAACACGTATGTGTGTATTATTTAATTTGCTTACTGATCGGGGCTTGAGGGATTGAGCTGCAATTTTCGTGTCGTTCAGACGGCTTAAAATGAAGATCCAGATCGCCAAAAGCACGGATGGTAACAGCTGCTTTCCCTTCATACATACGTGCTTGGATGATACCGTTTTTGACCCAACAGTATTTGTAGCCAGCTTCCTTCGCACGTAATCTAGCATCACGAAATAACTGTCTGTAGAATTTTGTTAGGTGTTCATTGAAGTATATTTTTCTGTTGGATCCTAGCACGTCTATATCCGAAGTAGTTATACCTCTCCTGATTTTAGCTGCTTTTAGAAATTCATCACGTTTTGCAGATCGTGTAAAGCGAACTATGACTGGGCGCGGCATGAGGTTAGAGGATGATTGTTAGTCTGGGTCTTGACGTATACCAGGGCGCGAGACTAATTCAATGTCTTCATTTTTAACTTCAACTCCAATCTTTGTCGCAGTAACTCGAACTACATGGTTTAGGTTTTCGCCTGGATTTTCGGTAATTCCCATAATTTCCAAGTCATTTCGCTTTGTGAATTGAGCTTGTATCTGAATTTGGTTTTGTAACTCAGAGACGGCTGATTTTAAAGCATTGATCTCATCTTGTTTAAGTTCTATCTGTTGGATTTTCTCAGCATTTCTTGCTACATTTGTTTCCAGTGTATCCACTCTACTATTGCAGTTTTGAAGAGAAAGTGATAACGATTTCACTAGATCTTTTAGATCAAATACTTCTTCCCTCAGACAGCGTATCTCGGAAGTCAATAAAGAGAGGCTGGAATTGATGTCATTTGCCGGCAATCCATCGTCCTTAGGGTCCAGGGAAGATGTGATGACTTTGCGTTTTGAGGATCGTGTGGATATTGTACCATGTGTATCGGGGATAGGTTTGGTTTGGCGGGTAGGTGAGTTAAGTTTACCCGACTTTCGTTCCTTGCATTGACAGTTCGGACAAGTCCAGCTCATGAGGTATTCGTGTGAAAGTTCTTTGTATTTCTCTGTCAGAACATTCACGCACAGTAAATGGTAAATGGTATTACATTTACAGCATGTCATAAAAGCTGAGGCTTTATCAATATTTGACAAGCAAGCTCCACATTTACTAGCCATCGCGGACAGCTGTGTTTAGAATAGACGAAATTTATAATAAAATTATAAATTTCGCGTTAATTCTTGGAATCGGTCGCGGCGCAGGTGCAGGTGCGTACGTGTGTTGTGCCATATAGTCGTGCAAAATAAACGTCCAATATAATAGTGCAAAATAATCGTCCAAAACAGTCGTGCAAAATACTCGTCCTTTGTAATTGTGCAATACTATCGTGCGAAATAATCGTGCAATATTGTCGTGCAGTAGACTATGCGCATGTGTGCGTGAGCGCTTTGATTGGTCAGATAAGCAAGCGACGCTTTGATATTTCACAATTTTTTCAGTTCGTTAACTAAATGTTTTGTTAAATGAGTTCACTGATCGTATGCAAATCACATATAAAATTGTAGAGTTCACTTATGCACAGTATTATCCGTTTGTAGTAGCTTTTTTAGACGGTTTTGTTCACTTTTACGACTGAAATGGAATTTAAACTGTAGCGGAGCGGTGAGCGTGTCCCTACTCTCTCGCGGTCGCGACGTCACTCATCAAAATATATACAGACTGACGGTTGATAAGTTTAAACAGCGATTTTTTTAAATTTACCTAAACTGAAATAAAAATATTGATAACAAAGTGATAAATTTACCTAAACTGCAATAAAAATATTGATAACAAAGTCAAAGTGCCAAATCAAAACCAAAAGATTCAGATGACATCTACTTGTAATTAATTACGTGTATTTATTTTAATTTCTATTAAATTACTTTAAGTATTTTTCACACGAAGCGTTCAAAGTCAAAGTCAAAATCATTTATTCATTTAGGCCACAAAGTGACGCTTATGAACGTCAAAAATTTATGTTAATTACAAGATGATTCTACATTTATATTTACTGCCACGTTCACAATGCAATAGGTAGAACCACGAGAAAGAACGGGCAATAAAACTCGTGGCCACTCTTTTTAACTGCCAGTATAATGGTTTTACATGTTATCTTTGTAAGGAGCTGCAACTGTTTCACGTTTATTTTGTGACCTATTACAAAATAAAAAAAGGAGATTCCATTTTTATCTTCAAATATGAAATTCAAATTGCAAATTGGTATTAATTTTTTACAATTAATATTTCAACATTTTATTATCATAGCTAGTCAAAAATTCACTACTGAAAAATCAAAGCATAACTTTGATAAGTTAATGATAACGATTCTATCCAATCATCTGAGATTTCTAAGAACTGTTCAAACATCAAAAGATAATTATTGTTACGAAATCGAGTTCAAAGTTTTAAGTTAAGTTGGTGGCAAACGCTCTTGAAGTAGTTTTTTTTTAAGCCTGAGAGCTCAGATAAGTAAAAATTATGGATAGGTATTTTGTGGATATAAAGGTAGTTATATACTTTATAGTAGAAAAAGAAAAAAACAAAAATATTATGTAAATACATGACTCAATGATACTTCAGTCCACGTCAATAATTCAATCAAGTGCGAATGGGACTCTCTCATGAACGGTTTCGCAGTAGAGGTATTCACTTAGCATGGCCATTATCTTTACCTAAACAAATATCACTATTACTCTTTCGCCACCGGAAATAACTTGGATTTCCATAGTATGTATGAATAACACAAACTTAGTTATATTTGCGGTTTTTCAATACGTGTTATATCTGAAAAACTGCTGCCTTCATCTCGTTCCAACGATTTTTCATTGAACGTTTAAATTACGACCTACAGCGTAATTTTTGCTTGTTTTTTCACTAATTTTTAAAGTTAAGAGAGGGGAAGGGGACATTCATAAATTTTAGCTTAAAACCATCACGATTATGCCAGCTTTCAAAGAAAAACAAATTGTCCATTAATTCAGGCGCTACGATAAAACAGACTGACAGACGCGTCAGACTTAAAACACTTATTTTTGCATCGGGAAGTTAAAGTAAATTCAATTGACTTGTATAAATTATAATGTGTGATTTTTGCTATTCCAAGAAATTCGCACGCGTATATTTTCTTAAGGTATTCGTATTTTTGGGTTCACTCAAAATAAAATAAAATATATCCAAATTTTTCTTTCTTGATCTGAGGTTGAGAAAAATATTAAGGAGAGCTGAGTATGTGAACGAATGAAAGCCGGGTAGAACGTAGGATAGGTATTCAGTGTGCAGGCAGAACATTAATAAAAGATTTTATCTGACGCCGCAGCGTACCAGCATTACGTAGAAGTTAAGCGGTTATTTGTCTGAAGTGAAATATCGCCGCTGCTATGTATAAAATGTTGAATTTATTCCATCGACTCTTCCGAAGATCTGACGGCGGATATTAGGTTAAATTTATTTTATTACTAGTTCGTAAGCTTGAGTGTTCATGGAGATATTTATCGAGACAGTGTTAAACTTATTTGGCTAACTCATAAGAAGCATGCAATATGAGATGTGTTCTAAAGGATCATTCTAATCTTATGTATATTCTATTTAATACGTAAAATCATTGCAGGCACCGTTATATTAGAATAAGGCTCTCTTTTTAGGGTTCCGTACCTAGAAATGAAAAAAACGGAACCCTTATAGGATCACTTTGCTGTCCGTCCGTATGGCAAGACCTCTCTTTATCTTAGCGTTATCCTAGTTTCAATCTGGGGTCCGCTTACTAGTCTAACTGGATTTGGCTGAATATTAGCTTTTCCACAGAGCGACTGCCTGTCTGACCACCGCAACCCGAAGGATAGCGATATTCCATGGTTTAGACTAGTGTCCGTTTATTTTAGAAGGTACTGACGCCCTGTAACGACTATCAAAGATCTTCATGACAACCGGGACCGACGGCTTAACGTGCTCTCCGAGGCACGGGACAAGCGATAATTAACAATTCAATACGCACATAACTCCGAAAAGTCATTGGTGCGGGCCGTGGATTCGAACCTGATACCCTCTGCATGGCAGTCTGTTGGTATATCCACTCGGCTATCGCTGCCTGTAGGCCTCTCCTCTAGGCCTCTCCTTTAAAAGGAGGAATTGGCCTACTATACCACGCTGGCCAAACGGGTTGGTATAGGGTTTGTATGAAGTTTTCCTTCTCTTACAGTGCTGTTCTCTGCATAATATGCTCCCACTGTCAGCTCTTACGACACCCGTGGGATGATATGGGGTGGTGACATTGCGTATTCTTAATCCGTCTGTCAAGACCCATTTTCTCAAAAACGCGTGAAGGTATCAAACTGTCCAATGAAGCTAAGAAAAAATCAAACTTCGAAACCAACGCAATTAAGAGATACAGCCGTTTATACTGCAAATTTCTGCAATTTTCGAAACTCGCAAGGTAATCAAAACCTACAGGGTGCTTCCCGTGAACTAAGAATTTTGATATTTGGTACGAAGCAATTCCTTATAGCACAGGTAAAGGAAAAATTGCAAAAACCGTAAATTTTTAGTTACATCACATTCATCATCAGCCCTTGACAGTCCACTGCTGGACTAGGCCTCTCCTTTGAAAGGAGGAATTGGCCTACTATACCACGCTGGCCAAACGGGTTGGTATAGGGTTTGTATCAAGTTTTCCTTCTCTTACAGCGCTGTTCTCTGCATAATATGCTCCCTCGCAAATTTTCGAAACTCACAAGGGAATCACAACCTACAGGGTACTTCCCGTGAACTTAGAATCTTGAAATGTTATACGAGGCAACTTCTTATAGCACAGATTAAGGAAAAAATTCCAAAAAGGTAAATTTTTAGATACATCATACCTATAATAAAAAATATTTTTAAACATTTTAAAGGAAAAATTTCCAAAAATGAAAATTTTTAGATACATCATACCTACAATAAAAACATTTTTAAACATTTTATAGTTACTACCTCTTTCCTCATGAATGCGTAGAGATATTAAATTGAAATTCATATCAAATTCTAAGGTCTATAACACCGTGAAGCTGTAATAAAATCAAACTTCTATGTCAACGCAATCAACAGGAACAGCAATTTAAGCAAATTTTCAAACTCGCAACTACTCGCAAGGGAATCAAAACCTACAAGGTACTTCCCTTGAACTCAGAATGTTGAAATTTGGCACGAAGTAACGTCTTATAGCACAGATAAAGGAAAAATTGCAATAAACCGTAAATTTTTAGTTACATTTTTAGTCAAAACTAAAGGGTACCAGTCGATCTAGAATCTTGAAATTTGGCATAAAGCAACGTTTTATAGCACATAGGCAAAATTTCGAAAACTTAAATTATTAGTTACATCACATATTTTTTTAATAATTATGTATACCTGCAGGTTTGTATGGAACCCTTGGTGTGCGAGTTTGACTTGCACTTGACCGGTTTATTTATTGTTTTATTATTCTGTATTTTTCGAATAAGATCGTCACTTAGGCTCACCAAATAATATCAGGGTTGATTTGAGGTGCAGCCTCAAATGTGTTTACAAAAACAATATGTAACCTGTGCCATATACATGTATGTATGTTGTGGATTCTTCTTCTTCTTCTTCATTTAATAGAATTGGTTGCCACCCGTGTGCCCGATTGCCTTTGTGGCAGCTCCCAAAACAAAATGTAGCCTACGTGTTAATTTATTGTATAAATAAACGATAGTACATATTCCAAGTGTAACATCAAACATTTTTCAGCAGTTTTTATTTGAGAGAGTAACGAAATTTCATCCATTGAACCGTCCTCAAACTTTCACATTTATAATAATAGTGAGATTCAGTTTGAAAAGGGTAGAAAAGATCGCAGATACAGCAAGTGAACATCAAAGTATGACTTGTTAAGATAGATTCTCAAAAGCTATTCAAAAACTTTCCGCTTCACATACGCGAAGATCGTTTTAAGATCTCTTTTATCAAGTTATGTTTCCACTGCAGAGATTTTCTTATTCAACTTCATTTATTTTAATATATATGTAAAATCCTTGCGTTATATTTTCTTGGGTTTACGCGAATGTTACACATTGAAATTAAACTACAGTTTACGGATTTTATCGCGTTATATTACTTTCACTGGTCATTTGTTATTACATTTAAACCGAAAGATCTAGAAACTAAATTTTTATTACTAGCCGACGTTTCGAATTCTTTACAGGATTCATGTTCACGGCAGACTGAGGTGATATTTGTCTTTGTCTTGAATTTAAAAGTTATCTCAAAGTACCCGAACATTTTTCAACTATTGGTGTTACTATCTACGCAGAATGTGCTCACTGTGTCTTGATGTCTTCTGGTGACTTTGTCCTTTTTCGGTTTCATTAGCCTGATAACAGGGTCCCAAGCTGGAGGTACATTCCAACCATCTTCCCTATTGAAATTAGGATGTTTTTTAATTTCAATAGCTTCACGTATCATTCTTTGAATAAAGCGGTGTTCTTTTGCGAGTATCTGTGGTTTTTCAAATCGCAGGTAATGGTTGGTTCCTTGTTCTACATGTTCACACACAGCAGACTTCGTCGAGCGTTTGTGTTTAATGTCAGCTATATGTTCCTTTAGTCGAATGCCTATGCTTCTCTTGGTTTGTCCAATGTATGAGAGCCCACACTCACAGTCTATCTTGTAAACCCCGGCCTCTTGTAAGGGTAACTGACACTTGACAGATGGTAATAATTGGCTTATCTTCGTTGGCGGCTTGTAGATAGTTTTGATTGAAGCTCGCTTCAAGATGTAGCCAATCTTGTCGGTCACGCCCTTGATGTATGGGAGGACAGCAGGTTGTCTCTCTACTGTGGCTGGCTTGTTCTTCGGGGATTTGTGACGTTGGCGCGGTGGTCGGAGCTTGTTGTCTTGCAGAACTTGCTTGACATGTTGAAGCTCGGCGTCCAGGTGTTTCTTGTCACAGATCCCCCGGGCTCTCTGAAACATAGACATTCCTACGGTAGCTAACTGTTTAGGATGGTGGTGAGATTCACCGTTTAAGTACCTATTTGTATGTGTCTTTTTCCTATACACAGTGTGGCTCAAAGAGTTGTTTTTGTTCCTGATAACAAGTACATCTAGGAAAGCTAAAGAATTGTTTGCCTCTAATTCCATTGTAAATTTGATGTTGTTATGAATAGAATTAGGATGGTCTAGGTCATGGTCATTAACACTATCTGTAGGTAAAATTGTAAAAGTGTCATCTACATACCGCTTGTAGAACCTCGGTGTGATGGTGGCAGTCTGCAGGGCTCGCGCCTCGAAGTCCTCCATGAAGATGTCAGCAACAACAGGCGATACTGGAGAGCCCATTGCCACACCGTCTACTTGTATGTAGTATTTCTCATCCCATAGCAGATAGCCGGTTATTAAGCAGTGTTTTAATATTTCTGCATATTCTTCGGGCATGTTGTTCTCTATTAGCTTCCTTCTAGTTATTTCAATACAGTCATGTGCTGGTAAGCATGTAAATAATGACTGTACATCAAAACTAACCATAGTTTCCTTGTCAGAGAGATGTAGGTGTTTTATTTCACTGACAAAATGGTAGGAATCCTTTACATGCGCTCTCCTTGCGTTACTGACTGACGACAGACACGCTACAGCCGAAACTAGGTCACAAGAAGATGAAATTTAGCATGTATGTTCCTTGAGGAGTGTAGGGTAGCACTAAGAGAGGGTTTTTGGAAATTCCACCCCTAAGGGGGTAAAACTGGGGGTCAAAATTTGTATGAAACTTTAAATTCTTTCAATGGATTGACTCCAAACTTTGTATATAAGTTCCTCAAACGACGATAGTGAACACTAAGAATTTATTTTTATGGAAATTCCTCCCCTAAGAGGGTAAGATAGGGGGTCAAAGTTTGTTTGTAACTTTTTATCTCTCTAATGGACTGACTTCAAACTTTATATATTGGTTCCTTAAACGACAATAGTGAACACTAAGAATTTGTTTTTAAAAAATCCGACCCTCAGGGCGTAAGATAGGGGTTCAAAGTGTGTATAAAACGAAACTTATTATTCCTTCAGTGGATTGACTTCAAACTTTATATATTGGTTCCTCAAATGATAATAGTAAATACTAATAACTATTTTTTTGGATATTCCACCCCTAAGAGGGTAAGATTGAGGGGCAAAGTTTGTCTGACTTTTTATTCCTTTAATGGATTGGCTTCAAACTTTGTATATTGGTTCCTCAAATGACAAAAACGAATACTCAGAATTTGTTTTTTGAAAATTCCTGACCTTAAAAGGTAAGATAGGGGTTCAAAGTGTGTATTAAACTAAACTTATTATACATTCAGTGGATTGACTTTCTCTAATGACCTTAGTAAACATTAAGAAAATCTTTTTGGAATTTCTTACCCTAAAGGGTTGAAAAGGGGTGTCGGAATTTGTATGAAACCTTTTTATTCCTTCATTGGATTAACTTCAAACTTTGTATATAGGTGCCTCAAATGACGTTAGTGAACACCAAGACAGGAGTTTTCGAAGTCACTCCCCTATGGTGTTTAAGAAAGGGTGTCCCATTTTGTAATATAAAAATATCTTCAATGGATTCACTTGAAACTTTGCATATCGGTTCCTCAAGTGACGTTAGTGAATTCACCTCTAAAATGGGTAGTTCAAAAAGGGGTCCCAGTTTGTTTGAAATTATTAATTCCTTCACTTGATTTTTTTTCATCGTCCCTCATGTGCATTTAATTTTCATTAATTTAAATTTATGCGGCTGGCTCTCATCAAAGCGCTCTTCATCTTCACTGACTAAAATGTGGAATGGTTCTTTAGGTATATGACCAATAGAAGCCAAAATACTTAGAAACGTTATTTCGCTATGTTTATTTATTTTAATCAGGTAGTTTATCAGTTGTCTGCTTTGTCCAACTGCTGACCAAGGCTTCTCTCATTTCTTTAACTTAAATACTAAGAAAGGGTTTTTGAACTTGGATAATTTATTTTACATTTTTTTACAATGTCGCTGAGATATACAAATGTACTACTAGTGAAATGAACTAAATGTGCTACGGAATCCTTGACTAATTTAATTTTAACTCTCTTTTGTAAGAAGCTACGCCTAAATAAAATTTTCATAGTTTTTTCGAGTTTTCATGAACCATAAGTAAAATAAACATGTAAATCGATTCAGACATTTTTAAGATTACCCTGAATAAATAGACAGACAGAAAAACAATCTAAATAAATCATTGGGGTAGGTACTGGAAACGGGTTAGTAACAATATGCAAACAGTTATTTTGAGATTACAGACAGTTTTCTTTTATAGTCTAACGCCTTTATCCCCGTAGGGGTAGGCAGAGGTGTAATACTACACCCACATTTTGCCATGTTGCATATTAGGCGTAATAGCGAGCGAGCCTTCGCCGTTACCGGGCACATTGGCAGACTCCGTGCTGTTACTGAGAATTCGGAAAAACTCAGTAAAATTTTTGCCCGACCCGGGAATCAAACCTAAGACCTCCCGTTTAGCAGACCCACTGGAAGACGGAGGCAGTCAAGTATTATTTTTTTGTATAATCTGTCTGTATATAAAATTCTTGCGTTACTGATTAACTGATAGACATGCCACAGCCGAAACAACTGAGCGCAAGTAGTTGAAATTTAGCATGTATGTTCCTTGAGGTGGGTAGGGGCACACTCAGAGAGGATTTCTGGAAATTGATCCCCTAAAGGAGATAAATGGTTGTCAGAATTTGTGTCAAACTTTTTATTCCCTCAATGGATTAACTTCAAACTTTGTATACCTATTGGTTCCTCAAATGAAGTTATTGAACACTAAGAAAGTCTTTTTGGAAATTCTTACCATAAGTGGATAAAAAGGGGAGTGATAATATGCAAAAAACTTTTTATGCCTTCAAGGGATTAACTCTATACTTTGTTTATTGGATCCACAAATGACGTTAATGAACGCAAAGACATTTATTTTGGAAATTTTCCCCTAAGAGGGTGGAAAATGGATTCAGAGTTTGTGTTTTTACACAAACTCTGAATCCCTTATTTTAGTTTACTTTTTAGTACTACTTTTTAGTTTTTACTTTTATTTCTCTATGGAATCACTTCAATCTGTGTAGATATATAAAATCTTTTCTTTACTGACTGACTATCAGACATATTACAGCCGAAATTACTGGGCGCAAGAAATTAAATTTAGCATGTATGTTCCTTGAGGAGGGTAGGGGTGTTTGTACAAAATGTTTTATCTAATCGTAATTTACGCTTGCGAAGCAGCGGGCAAAAGCTAGTTAGTCAATAAAGTTTTGCGACTTGCATTACTTAGTTTCAAATTCATAAGACTTACTTAGAATCAATTTTAAATGCGTTCTATGGATAAATTGTAATTTGAAAGACTTTTATTTCATTGAGAAAATTGTCTTAAATGAATGATTTATTAGTTGTTACTAATTTTAGAAAAATCTAAATTGATACAAAAAGTTACAAGTGCTAAATTAACAATTTAGTGTCTAAAACTATACATTGAATTCATTGATACTTAAAAATTGGAAGGGTTTAGGCGTCGCGTTTCGTAGAATTTCGTTGCTTCATTGTCTTCGTGTAACGTGTCCAGAAAGCTGGCAGCATTGGCGTTGGAGAGCAATGTAGAGTGTCTTGGCAAAGACCCTGGTCTCGTTGATCAATTTGGTTGGTCATTATATGTATTGTCTTTCTGAGATCTAATTCACACTGTTCAGGGCTTAAGTCCGATGAAGTGCAACCAATCGAAAAATATATCCTTAATTTTTTTTATAAAACTGGTTTATTCGCGATATTTAATTAATTTTAGGTATAAATACCCTTGTTTTACCGACGTTTTGGCCATCGTACAACAGCCATGGGCGCGGCAGGACTGGAAATATATCCTTATAGGAACATACATTTAAGTCTCTTAGTTTTGAATCATCAGAGCCATTTATTAAGAACTTTACTTGTTTGGGAATTTGTTATTCAAAGTAAACATAAAATTCAAGTTCAAATACTATAACAGTACAACAACTTTTATATCTTCATCCATTGCCATCCTCGACAGTCCCATATTAGCTATCTTGGAGGCAAATAACCAAGCTTGCGAAACAGCCGGATATCGCATTGTTCTCGCAAAAGCTTGGAACGATGTCAACGATTTGGAAAGATAAAGACTTCAAAGTTGATGTAACGGTCTTCTCGTATGTGATTTTGTACTAGACTTGCGTGGCAGATATGCCTTTTTGATGGGGGACAAAACTTTGGATGTGGAAGCAATTTTTAAGCCAAGAATCTAAGGTAAATAACTTTTGTAAGGGTACTAAGATAATGTTACGTAAGGGTTCTTTATCTAGTTTTAACTTTAGTTTGTAATAGACGCGTAAAATATGAATTTACGTTACTTAACAGTATTGAAGTTGAAAAAGTCGGTAATTGGAGCATTTTTCATGACGATGTTCTTTAGCTAATATGCATGTGTCTTTTTGATTCGCAGTAGTTATTGCGAATCGCCTACAGTTTACCTTCGCCATCAGTTATAGGCGATGGCGAAAATTAATGTTTTTGACGTACATATATTTTGTCTAGAAGTTGGTTTTGCTAGTAGTTATCTTGGATTAAAAACTTTTGCAACTTAGCAAACGTTTAAAACTTAGCAACAGATCTTTGAAAACTACGAGTTTTGACAACCATATGTCCTAGAGAAAATTAATCTAAAATAAACTGCCTACATACACTACAAATTATTAAATGTATACTGATAATAAATGGTGTGATAGTGGAGTTCAATATTTTTCTTTCTTTCTATATAAGATTGACAACAAAATTATTTGTTTTTAATTATGTACATAGTTATAGGTAGTTAAATATATAGTTGTGTAACATAAGCATTGTGTTTGGAACATTATCAGAGTAAATTCAAAAGTTTACAAGAAAGGATCCGACTTTTACAGATTTCTGAGGCAATATTTCAGAATCCCCTTGTAAATAATCTAAAGCGTGTACGTATTGGCCTCTGTGAAGAGGGTTTCATCTACAGCATATATTTTTTTAGATTCTCTTACTTTAAAAGTTAGAGGGATAATCACACCCATTTTACCACTTTGGAACCGTATATCTTTGAAACGATTGACTTTGAGAAACAATGGTTTTAGGAACCTTAACGAAATTTTTTACGACCCATTTTCCACGTCAGTGGCATGTATAAGAGCCCCCCTTAATATTCAATATTTTTTATTTTCTATAACGTCGTAAAGCGGTTCACAGAATACATCTACCTGCCAATTTTCAAATGAGTAAACTGACTAGTTTCGGCATAAAGTGGCTGTGAAATACAGATAGACTGACAGACAAAGTGCGTCTATAAGGATTCCGTGTTTAGCCATTTTTGACTACGGAACTCTAAAAATACTGTTTACACAAATGTTTTAAATACTTCTTGCGGTAATATTTCTTATTAGTCCCTATGAACAAAATTAAAACGAAAATTACTATCGAACGATGAAGGAGTTTTGTGTTACCCCGAATTTAACGTGAGCAAAGCCGCGGGCAAAAGCTAGTGATAAAATAAAAACTATTTTGGAATAAGTTCTGTCAATAAACATGTAAAATACGTCTTGTTAATGTACAGAATACAATACATATTACAAATTTCTTATCACAAAGTGAACCTCAACTTGTAAAGGAAGAAAATCTATTTAATATTATTGTATTGATTTGTTCTTTTCCAGATCACCAACCAACACCTGGCAATACCGGCAGTACCTCGAACTCAAAACAACTTCATACAGTATGCAAAATTATATTTTCCCGAGAGAAATATCGACTTGCCGGTGTATCAGCTGCCTAACTTGCAAACTTCCGAAGCCACAGCGAAAGACATCCCCGATGAATAAAAATACTAGTCTCAAGCTAAACCAAGTTAGCAGACAAGCTACGCTCCAACTTAAGAATACAATATTTCCACGCCAACTTTATTTTGCGTCAGATATCACAAAACGAACAAGTTTTGCAAGAAAAGTCTGCTGAAGTAATAAAGCTTTCACCAAAATTTCGGAAATTAAATGCAAAACCTCGTACTCATTCCAAAGCTTGTCCACCTTTCGAATGGTTTTTTCTTAACTTCTAGGGTTTTAATCATAAAAACTTATGGAGCGAAACGGATGGTGTAATTTCTGATTAAAAATCTTCCTCATCAAATTGTTACTCTCGGTAATCAGATTAAAACTCGCCGCGAGAGTTAAATTTATTAATGATTTATTGAAACAATCAGGATTTGTCTACGCTGGAAATTTATTCGGAATTTCGATGCGACCAGTCACACGATTGCAGTTATGAAGTCATTAAATATTTATCAGGTAATTTTCTGCTTTGCACTGTATCCATTATTAAAAATTAATATGTAATTAATCCATGTGTAAACAGTACCGGAGTAAAGCTTTAAAAACGGACAGATTAGTATGATTGCTTTTTTCGTTTATATTTTTGCCTGAAAATAATCTACACACATCTATTATAGTATACACATATGAATAAAATTGGAGTGTCTGTGTGGAACATTAAAATAACCGCTTTTACTAAATGCATTTCACTAAATACACGATACATAATACTATTACACCAAAACGTCATTTTTATAAATTTTTTGTCTGTCTGTCTGTCTGTTTGTTCTCGCTTATCTCTGGAACGGCTGGACCGATTTTGACGGGACGTTCCCTGGCAGATAGCTGATGTACCAAGGAGTAACTAAGGCTATAAGTTAACTAGGTACGTGAATTAGTACCCTCAGGACGCGGTTGAAACCGCGACAAACAGCTAGTAAATAATATAAGCATAATTATGTTTGATGTCACCGTGTTGTGGCGGTCTAAAAAATGTCACTAATCACCTAATTTAATTCCGAGGGTGTAGCAAGAGGCTACTATGTAAAATACACGAAGCAAGTAGTATATTTGTGCGAAGACGGCAAACTCGACATCAAGCCTTGTACAACCCATCCGACCAGTGTGTATAGTAGGCCAAGTCCTCCTATTGACTCATATCTGTAACGTTGTATCGAGGGGGGCATTTTAAACTCCAAAAGTCGCTACACACCTCAACATCTACTTCATCTTTTTCATCGAAGCTGACTGAACACAAAGAACTACTTAACTCTAAACAATTTTTTTTATTGTTTTAAAACAGACAACTCCCGCACTAGGACTAAATCCTGTGTCGCGGGGGACTTTACAAAATACAATTAACGGACACAATAAACACCCAGACTCGAAACAACAATTTATGAATCACACAAAGTGTTGTCTCGTGTGGGGATCGAACCCACAATACTCGGCGCAGTGTCAAGCGGTGAGGCGGCCGCTTAAACCACTACGCTAACCGTGCAGTCAATATGTGGGTTACATTAAAATCAAATCGCGTGGGGTGGGGATTATGGCCATGTCATGTGGTGATCAAACCTCGGTACTCTCGACACAGTATCAAACGGTGAAGACATGAGAAACATTCTACAATCTTAAATATCGTTATGCATTCTTATGACGTGTTATGTTCGAGTATAATTATATAACATTCTGCTTGACCAATTTTAAAACATTTTTTTAGACTGGAAACGCTTCATGAAAGTCGTCGGGCACCCTTTTTCGAAAGTTGCCATATTACACAGAAAGCAGTCTTGACCTTGCCCTTTTCAGTAAGTACGAAGAAACAAACGATTCAAACTTGAAACACGGATAGACTAAACATAGCTTTAATTTGTCTGAAAATGCTTCAACTATCTCAACAAGTAACGATAATGAACCATGCGAAATATATTGCAAAAATTGTATTTTATACATTTTACACAAGCTTCCTTATGGAATTTTCAATATTTAAGGGTATTTTTAGTGAAATTTCCTCCTAAGGGATTTGAAAACCGACGCAGTACATATTGAGTTTGGGGAATGAAACAGGTGAAAACTTGCTATATAGTGTTACAAAACAAAGATACGAATAGCGAGCTCGGTAAACCTTGTAGCTTTCTATTTTTCTAGTAAATAGTTGCACTCTTTTTGCTATCGCTCAGAGGTAAAGGCAGCGGTATTTTAGTTTTGTTGGTATTGTGTACTTTCAAATGATGTTGTCGGTTGACAATATTGATTGGATAATTTTTCATAGACTTTCCTTCGAAAAAGTGCAGTAAGAAACTTACTTCTTCTTCTTTCATTTAGACGAGACAAGCTCTTGTCAGTGGAACAATGGCAATTACTAACATTTTTCTGCCCTTTCTTTGACTTCTAGTTATTAGCTGACCCCAATTTCTTCCTTCGTCAGTTCCATATAGTTTCAACGAGGTCGTCCTCTTCCTGCTTCGATATTATCAATTTTTTTTTTGGAAAGTGTTCGTATCGTATCAAGTTGCTAAGAAACATACCCACCAGTGGAATTTAAACGTAGCCAACAGACATTACCAAACATGATGTATGCAAAGAAACAAGTTTAATTAATGAAGAAATATTTTTCAGGAAGTAACGAAATGAAAGAAGTAAAGGAGCGTATTTGATAGATAATCAACCCAAGCCGTTAGTTTAAAACTCATTTCGTAGTATTGTTATTCCTCAATACGAAAAATTTCCATTTCATGGTTTAACTGATTTCAGAGAGAGTACATGAAAAAGAGTCCGAATGAATAATGTCGGTTTCGTAGCGATTTATTTTTAAAGTCTACGTCTACTTCATATTCACTGATGTGACTTTGTGGTAATTGCTATAAATTTGTGGTCATAAATGGTAAGAAGGAAAAAAACTTTAAACAGAAAATGGTAAAGTGAAATAAGTGGCTTCAACCACGTAATTCTATTTAGAACTTCTTCTTCTTCTTCTTTCGTGTCAATAACGAGTCTCAAGTTTTAATGCATCAAATTTTGTTTGCCCAGTACGCAGCCACCCTTACTGCATTTTCGGAGGCGTTCATTACGTCTTGAAGCGAACATGTGTCTGGGCAGTTAGGGCACGATAGTAGATGGAGCATTGACTGTATGCTATTACCACACTCACACATGGTTTCGGATTCGTCCAAGAAACCCCATCTGGCTCGGTTTTCCTTGCACCGTCCAACTTGGGTCCGCAATCTATTTATGGACTTCCACGTAGACCTGAGAAGCTCGTGACCAGGGGGCAGGTTTTCCAAAATAGGGGAAGGGGAAGGAAGTGAGCTTTGTGCCGCCCATAGGTCTTGTCTGGTTTGGGAGACTTCATTGTCGATCGCCGCAACACATCTATAAAAACTCTTTCGACTTTTTAGCCTTGGTGGTACTGGTTGATATTTGTACATAGGGTGCCGTTCGTCGAGTTCTAGTCTAGCTCTCTCCACGGAACTTCCTATACTCCTGCGAACACTGTGTGGAGCAATGCCTGCAAGTGGGAACAGCATTTAAGTCGGGGTCAGCTTCAGACAGCCCGTAATAATCCGACACGTCTCGTTTAGCGCTATATCCACTTTTTGTGCATTAGCGGAACTGCTCCAGACGGGTGACGCGAATTCACCTGCAGAATAACTTAGTGCTAATCCAGTAGTGCGTAAAACCTTTGGCTGGGCTCCCCAATTGGAACTGTTGCTTTGTAAGTATATAATTAGAACAACATACAGGAAAATTTGATATAATTCCTTTTACTATTAACCTCTGTGTTTATTTTAAGTATATAATCCCTTAGTGTACTTAGATTCCCAAAAGGAAACCATACAAAATGTTGTAGAAAATAGATTCAATTTTCCGTATAAACCAACCGTATGAAATGCCATATTGTATGAATGTTGTACAATAATATTATGTACATATAATATTAGTTCGTATAATAGAACAAAGATTGACAGGAATAGAAAAACCCTATTATAATATGGTTTGGTACAGGGAAATTCACTTTCGGCGATACATCCAATGTATCATTGAATGAAACTTATATTCCGCACATTAGACCGAATTGAAATATCGGGAATTCGTATTATGGGTTTGGGTTTTATGGGAAGTTCTTGACAGTCCTTGAAATTTAGGCCGCGTAATGGAAATATTCTAAGGGGAAAACAGCAAAAAGCTCGCTTTTTGTACCAGGAAATACTAACAGCTGCCTTGACTACTCTTTAAAATGCGTACCTATACGTAAATTTTAGAATGGTGTGCCAATATTCAGTTCAAATGACTTTGTGTATTTATTTGCCGTTCGTAATGTTCGTCGTGGATTCAATCCCTCTGCATGACAGTTTGTGCAGTTGGTATTTACACTAGGTTATAAAGACCGATTCGATGACTTTTTATGTACTTGGACCCAGCCGTCGGCCGCTGGTGACCTTGAGTTTGACAACTTTAAGCGGACTGTGGGTGACCACAGCAGGCTCCCAACCCGTTTACAAGTAAACCAGTTTGATTGAACAACTAAGTCACTTTTTAAACCAGCCTACAACATTTCAATGATCAATCTATCTACAATTTGTTCAAATTACATAAACATTTTACAAAATAACTTCAAGCCTGGACTTCACAATCGATTATCCATCAGCACGGGCACGTCATAATGTAAGATGAGCCTTAACGCCTGCCTGACGGCTATCATGTCCCTCTATTGAAAGCTATTGAACGATTTATTAGGCGATGGATAATCCGTACATGTCACTCCGACGTCCATTTTATCGCTGAGTGTAATGCAATTATATTTTTATGAGTTGACACTCGTAGGTTATGGATAGTTGTAAGTTTTGAACGAGGTTAAGTGTAGTTATTAGTGATAGTTTGTAAATGTATACATCACCTAATGTAACAGTGTAGGCAACATGGAATATAGAGACTAAAAATATGATCTGTGGTAGGCAACGTATCAGTACGTATTTCGTATAGGACTTTACCAAAAACCTACGGCGACCATTTTGTAAATAGTGGGGATGTAAAACTCTGGTTGCAATTTTGGTGGTTTTCTATCAAAAACGGAAATCTTTAGTCAACGTATAACTAATTTTTTACCAAGTATCGCTTTGATTGTTATGGGCGTTACTTACAAGATGGCAGAAATTTAAATAGCACAAAATCCGCTATTAAACATACTTTCTCATCTATTCATAAATACACACACACATAGTTATTCTTACACATATTACTTTGTAATTTGTTACCAATAATTTTTTTAATAGTTTTAATTTTAAATGGTGCCCAAGATACAGGCATAGCCTAGTTTGGGACCATCAAATATGTAATTTGTAAATTTTTATTGGATAAATACTTACTTACTTACTTTTTTTTATAAAATACCTACTATTCTACCCCATACACACAACACCATCTAGTTCCAAACTAAGCAAACGTTAATACTATGGGTATTTTTTTATAAATAGATACATAATTATTATAATGGTATTATACATAAAAACACCCAGATCATGACAAACATCCATGTTCACCCACTGAAATGTTTGACTTCAAAGGGAATCCAACTAACCTGAAACTCCCGCTACGCCACCGGGTGATCAAATTACATACATACATACATACATAACGTCACGCCTTTTATCCCCGAAGGGGTGGGCAGAGGTGTATTTCTACACCCACTTTTCGCCAGATATACTTTAGTCCCACGTAATAAGGAGCGAGCCTATTGCCGTACCGGGCACATTTCCAGACTCCGTGCTGCTACTGAGAATTTCGTGACAGAAAAACCCAATAACACTATCCGACCCAAGAATCGAACCCGGGACCTCCCGATCCCACGCGCACATTTATGCCGCGGGACCAACGAGGCAGTCGTATAGGGTTTGATGTCGAGTTTTCCGTCTCTAAGCAAAGATGGTATTTGTATCGTGTTATCCCTTAGTCGCCTCTTACGACACCCACGGGAAGGTAGGGGGTGGTGACACTTGTATTCTATGCCGTCAACTACACGGCAAAATCTATTCATAAATAAACCTAGTAAAAGACGTTTTTGTGTTCCCTCCTTCATTCGATCGCATAAGTGTAATCGAACGAATAAGATAAAGATAAAGATAAAGAATTATTTATTTTTCGCTATACACATTTAAATTATTATTACATATATTTATTATACAAAAAAAAGAAGAAAGAAAACAAAATTGACAGTTATACTTAATTATAAATAAGAAAAAAATCATATAAAACGGAACAAGTCAAGATAGATTTACAATAAATACGTAACAAAAGAAAAAAAAGAATATGCAAGACGAAGTATGTAAAGGAATACGCGTGCAGCCAAAAAATGGACCTAGTTCGACATATGCTAGGCGAAAGCCTGGCGCCGATTTTCAACCAGGCCCACTAGCAGCTATTTCAAGCTGACGTCTTTCAGACTCTCTAATAAAGAACCAAACGGCTAAAAAACACAACAAACTAAAACAATCGTGGTATCCTCAACCAGGTCACGAGAATCAACCCAGTTAAACTATAAACAGTGGTTACATCCAGTGTAAGTGTTATGGCAAGCGCTGATACCTATTTTACAAGTAACACATTACTAGTATAGAAGACAATTACCTATTCCTATCTTAAACTTATTTTACAGCCCCAACTTCATAAATTCAGTACTGACTTAATTTTGAATTTCTCACTATATTCCTCCAGATGTAATTGTTGTTGACATCTTGTACTCTCAAACAGGTCTTCACTTCTTCTAGAGCCGCAGACAGACTTGGCCTAAGTTTTAGTTTCAAGTTGTTCATCAATTGACCTTTACTGTGTTTAGGTGAGAGTAGGTGCTATATAATTGTTATCGGTGTATAGGTCTTAGATGTAGGTTTATTGTTCTGTTTTCGACTTTTGATTGTTTGAATATTGTGTAAATATTTATTGTTACTATTGCCTGATTTTATATTCTAGGTGGCATGCAGATTTTCAACCTTAATTTTATGCGTTATATAGCTTTTTTTTCACGTCAATACAAAAAGAATACATTAAAAATACATTAGATTTAAAAATACTAATGAGTATTAAAAATAAATGATGGAAGGATGTTGTGGACGGATGGACGGATATTTGTTGCTGAAAAATTACTGAACGTACTTTGATGAAACTTTGCAGTTATATCACTTATACATCAGAATAGTAAAAAGAGTACCTTTTATTGTGATAACTGACATAAACAAGCCTTAAATTTTCACTTCCCAACACCAAATGATACCTGAATGAGAGAGACGCTTGGCTGTGGCACGTCAATTTGTTGGTGCCGGTTCTTGTCTCATTCAGGTATCGTTTGGCCATGTCGAAAATCTCTATGCCATCTGTAAACCACAACCCAAGAGTTAATCTCATATCACAATAAAGAAAGAAAGATCGCAAGAGAAGCAAAAAGATTTTTTTCCTGAATAACTTAATTACCAAAGTAAATGTATCGTATATGCAGGTCAAATAGATGGGTGACCGCTTAGTCGCCCATCTATGTGATCTGCATATACGATACATAAATTTACCTATTTATAACAAAGAGTAACTCGTCAATGTGGCACTACTGTCATGGCAAAAGGATAAGGAAAATTACAACAGATTCACCACCGCATTGCTATATTAAATCATCACATTAAGAGTCACTGAGAGACCATTTATGACACAGCATCGGCGCGTTCTCGTTATTGCTACATTAAATATAACATAATAACCTTAGAGTTCAGCATTAACAGGGGCATAACAAATGAAACAGTTTGGCCTTGATAGAACAATATATTACGCAGGATAAGGGCCTTAATCTTTTAAGTTTATGACGTACATAATTTAACTTGCGGTTAATAAATGGTTGACATGTTCTGTGCTATGTAATAACTAGATTATGTATGGATATAATCTTGATTTATTTGTATAAATTATAGTGGAGTAGTAAATTAAGGAAATGCGAGCTATCTTCTCCAAAATTGTAAAAATAACTGCTTATTATATTTTTATATTTTGTAAAAAAGGGCAAACTATTATAATTGGGATTTCTCTCGCGATCGATCTTGTATTTTAAAACAAAAAGAAAAGAATAAAAAGATAAATAGTCTTGCACTGTTTGATCATTTGGTAATAAAGCATGTAAGTGGCATGCACATCGTAAGAAAAAATTGGAACATATTTTAGTACTAATGAAAATAATATAAATTGACAACATTAGGGGTGCATGAGAGGAGCCTCCCCGAGCGACGTAGAAAAACGAACAAGAGTCCCAACGTCCGGCGCACCCTGGACACCTAGCACTCGGTAACGCAGAGTCTAGGTGACAAATCCTCTCACCACGATGGATCAACACAATTCAACCCAACAACGCCGGCCACTGGCCCCACCACATTTGCCACAAGTAAAACACTTATTAGAGCCCGCCCTGCGCATTGTTTCGATGAACATTGAGGGCTTCTCGCGCGCAAAGTCAGATATATTATTGGAGCTGTGCCGCAAAACAGGCTGTGACATACTATGTGTGCAGGAAACTCACAGGGACACTTTACAACCTAGACCCCAAATCGAAGGCATGGTTCTTATAGCGGAGATACCCCACCCAAAATATGGCAGTGCAGTGTTCTCTAGACCAAATATCTCTATAGTCTCTGTGTGCTATTCTACTAAAAACGCCATAGAATTAATAACAATCGAGCTCAATAATTGCACGATTTCCTCTGTTTATAAACCACCTAACGAACCTTTTATCTTCCACAGTCTGCCCAACTTTGATAAACACTCTATCAAAATCATTGCTGGCGACTTCAACAGCCATAACATCTCCTGGGGCTATCGCGAGACCAACCTGGACGAACAAGCCGTAGAATAATAGGCAGATGCATTAAACTTGACTTTAATTCATAATCCTAAAATTCCTTCTTCATTTAATAGCGGTAGGTGGAGAATAGGTTACAACCCTGATTAAATTTTTTTCAGCTCATCCATAAGCACACAGTGTACTAAATCAATGTGCCAACCTATACCTAGAAGTCAGCATAGGCCCATTATGTGTACTGTTCAGGCTATAATAAAACCAAACGAAGTTCCTTTCAAGCGACGATTCAACTACGCAAAGGCGGACTGGAATAATTATTCAAAATGTATTGACGACTCTTTAATGAATAAAACACCAGACCCCCAACCTTACAGCCAATTTGTAAAGATTGTTGCTTTAGCATCTCGACGGTATATACCCAGGGGCTGTCGTACTTTACACATACCAGGCCTTTCAACAAAATCTGCCCAAATGCTGAATCGATATGAGTCTTTCTACAACAAAGACGCCTACTCTGAAGAAACGCTTCATATGGGTGAAGAGCTGCTTAACGAAATATCCAAAAAGAGGCGAGAAAAGTGGATCAATACAATTAATTCCATCGATCTAACCATAGAAATAAGAAGGCATGGTCTACTATCCATAAACTGACCAATGGGCGCCCAACGGCTGTACAAATGTGTCTAGTTACTGCAAATCAAGTCGCACATCAACTACTTTTAAACGGCAAGCCATCACAGCGACCAAAAAGGACACCTAAATCGCCCAGCTACTCTTCGGATCCAAATCACGTTACGAGTAGCCCATTTAACATAGAAACTTACGCGCAGAAGACACACAGAAATCACTTCGGCCATGAAAAATATGAAATTAGGAGGCGCCAGGAGTGGACGACATTTCCACAGAACAACTGAAACACATTGGCTCAGTTGCGATTTCGTGGCTTCTCAATTTTTTCAACACATGTGTGGAGACAGGAGGAGACAAAATACCTAGCTTGTGGAGAAAGTCCAAGATAATAGCTGTTCTGAAACCTGGTAAGTGCCCAGATGATCCAAAAAGTTTTCGGCCTATTTCACTCCTTTGTCACACATACAAGCTACTTGAGAGAATGCTTCTTAACCGACTGAGTGATACTATAGACCCAAAACTAATCCCTGAGCAAGCTGGCTTCAGACCGGGAAAGTCATGCTGTGGCCAAGTTCTGAACCTGACTCAGTACATAGAAAACGGCTTTGAGGCTGGCGAACGGGAGTCGTCTTTGTGGATCTCTCAGCCGCGTACGACACCGTAAACATACGGAGACTGCTGTGGAAGGTGGCGAACATCACTGGCGACATGAAATTTGTCCGTGTCCTTGGAGTGCTTTTGCGTAATCGACACTTTCAAGTTCATGTGATTTCAGATAACAGCAGGTGGCGTTGCCAAAAGAATGGACTGCCCCAAGGTAGTGTACTGGCTCCGATTCTCTTTAATATTTATACCAACGACCAACCAAACACTCCGGATACAAGTTGATTCGTTTACGCAGATGACTTAGCGCTCACAATACGAACCAAAACCTTCGAGCAGGTGGAGACTACTCTATCAACCGCATTGTCCAAGCTAGGTACTTACTACGACGAAAACAGTCTGAAACCCAATCCGGCAAAAACACAATTTCACCTGCGTAACAGATCTGCGAATCGTGCCCTTAACATCTCCTGGCGAGGCACTCTTGTTTCCCATTGCAGTCATCCAAAATACCTGGGTGTAACCCTGGATCGTACATTAACGTACAAAGCCAACTGCAACAATTTAAAAGAAAAGGTCTCTGCACGTAATAACCTTCTACTCTGCTTAACATCCTCAAAATGGGGCGCTGCGCCTTCAGTTTTGCGTACCACAGGATTGGCATTGTGTTTCTCTGCGGGCGAATACGCGTGCCCAGTTTGGCATCAATCGTCTCGCGTCTGTAATTTGTGTTTCATGTACGCGGTAAAGAGTCAGTATATGGGTAGCATAGATTTTTCAGAAAGCAAATTGCCAATCACCGATACTTAACTTAAGTAAGCATTAGTAAATACTCTAGATCTTGCAAAACTGCTTTCGGTACTTAAAGCGATGTCAAAAGATAATAAATACCTTAAATTGAAAACGATAACACCTTATGTTGATAATTAACTGCCTGGTCACACCTCTATTAGTCGTTATAGCATTTAGAATTACTAATTGTGACTGCTACGAAAACTGTTATAGCATATTATAACGACAGTTTTAGTTGGGATTATGGCCTATAATAATTATAGCGATAAAATAGATTTTGCTTTAACCCTTTAGTTACGCCTAGTTAAAAGGGTAACAATTATTGAAACAACTGGTTAAACCCCTGACTTTGGTGCTAATCTTTATCCGGCTAAATACAAATTCAATTTGAAGCGGGTTGTCATTAATAATATAAAGTATTTCAATATTTTAAGTTCTGTTTTCTTGAAAATATCTGTGGGACACCTCAGTTCGGCCTAATCAACTGTTAAACATATCTACTAAAATTTGCTGCAAGCTTGTGAATATATGAACTAAGTTAGGTAAGTTATACGTTTACGATTAGACGAGTAGGTTTGTTGCAGCTTCTGCAGACCCTTTGGGTTATCTTTTGGAATAAAACCTGTGTTGTTACCTTGAACAAAAAGTGTAGAAAATAACCATCAAATATAATTCAATTTTAATATACATTCCCCACACGTACAAATCACACCGAAGTGCAATATCATTATAAAATGATGAAAATTCTGAAGAAAAATGGAATGTCGAGAATTTCTAATCTATTATAGATATACCATTTGATCCTGGTGGAGCGTTTTGTGCAACGGTGCAAAGCTACTAATTACCCAAGTTATGACTGTGTTTGTTTTACTGGGGACTATAAACACGATAACGCAATGGAAGTATAAGATAATATTTTTAAAGTAATTTTACGTATCAAATAGTCCATAATTAAACTACTTAGTTATGATTATAGTGAGGCAACATAACAGAGCCACATCTTCTTAAAGGTGATACTTTCAATGCGTTTATTTTCCTGTATTTTCTAATAAATATTCTAGATATCAATGATAAGATTTACGAGACGAATTGCAAGATTAATCGCAGGAGTAAATAAAGTACAACACAAGCTGCAAAGCTGGAAATGATAAATTTCTATCGCAGGGAAAACTGTTACAATCAAAAGTAAATATATGTATAATCTATGTATAAACTTATAATCCGACTTTTTTTTCATTACGACAAAGCTTTTTAGACTGCTTTTCCAGGATTTTTTTCTAAAATATCTACAAACAAACAAACTCTTCAACTTTATTAGAATAATAATAGATAGAAAAGTATAGATATAACCATTCAAAATCCCGTAAATATGTGGACTTATTTTGCTAGGTAACTGTAATACAAATTAAACTATTTCTATCCTTCGTCTTCCCAGTCTTACATAACGCTGACCTACATCGTTATCGCCAAGTCACCACACAGAATCACCAGTCAAAGGTTACAACAACATAAATTACAATTCCAAATTTGGAATTATTCATAATCTATTTTGCGAACCCAGCGACCCTATTCTGGTAATTCAATTCTCGTTACTTGGTTAGATTTGTTTCAATATGTATTTTGTATGAAAATTTATAATATTATCTTAAGGTGTAATGTAGTTACGAGACTAAATATTAAATATATTTTGGTGGCGATCACTTTAGATATAAGTTCAATCTTACTATCAAAGTAGTTACATTTAAAGCTTTTATCTTCACTGCTGCCAATCTTATGGTAAGCGGTAACAGTGGATTCACGCTAAGCTGGTCACAAGTCAAACGTTAGTTTTTTGTAATAATAACTCTTAATTTATTGAATATATTACAATGCACGTATATAGGAACGTATAAATTCACTACAACTTAACATTCATGTGTATAGGCCACAGTCACCACTAAGGATAAATCCTAAGCACTACAGAAGGGAACGGAAATTTCAATCAATATAATAATTTTTTTTGAAGATTCCCCGATCCACACTCTTATCAGTATAAAAACAATATTTGCTGCTTTTATACCTGATTGAAAGAGTTTATTTATATTTCAGAGATGTTAATGGCCACGTCCAGGACCGCTTACAAAGTGCTGGTAGCTCTTAAACTGCTAATCTGATTATCATAAAACACAGCTGAGAATCACCGCAATGTACAAGGCATTCGATTAATTAAAGAGCTACAGGGTCACAGACAGGCACACAATTGGTCAAACTTATAAAAAGGGATTGCAGTAATGATACCAGAACTGATTTCCAGGAGCCCAATTCGTAACTTTTAAAACTCAAACGACATATTGAGTCCTTTCCAACAAATTAAGAAATTACAATTCAGTTGATGTTCTCGTAAGTTTTAATAGATTACGTGAGTAATTGCATTATCAATATCTAATCGCACCAGACTATTCATTGCAAACGCAAATAGAAGTGGTACCATATGTTGCTATACATCTTTTACCAATAGTACGGTGTGATTTACCCGAATACCTATCAAGTTTTGAAATTGAAATACTATTTACTGATTTCTTCGTTGAATACTTGGTTTTGTTGTAGTAATTTTCATCCACTAGCTGAAATTCCAAAAAAGTAACATAAGCAAAACTTAAAGATGATTATGTTTCCCTCGACTCGACGACCCATTTCACCTATATTTTCAAATAATTACGCAGTAAAGACCTGATACATGAACATTACTAAGTGACATCAAACATCAAGTGACTTCATACGTATGATATAAATCACAGTCATCTGTCTTCTCGAGACTGTAACTCTTGAAAAAAAAGTTTGTAAGTAACCCTAAATATATTGGTTTACAATAATGTTTCAATCTTCACTTATTTATTTCAATAAATACAAAAAAAAATGTCCAGAATATTCCCCCGCAAGTCTTGCTATGAATTACATGCGTATCGGCAGCCGCCATGACTAATCGTTACAGCCAGACATCTCCATCGATCATCAGAACGTGATGTGTCATACTCGGGTATAGATTCTGTAGCCGTGATTGAGAGCCTATGAATCTTTGATTATTGCCCTCCGTTTGATGCATGTTATTGAATGTCGCGGATATGTTCGGCAATTACTGATTACAGACGAATTAGGTCGTGACGTACGATGTATGATTGTGATTTGTATCGGTATTTAGTTTGTATAGCAATGCTATGTTAGTAATTTGGGTGAGACTAACGGCAGTTGCTCGGTAGAAAGCATATATTATGTAATAAATTGTTGATTTTTTTAAAAACGAGTGTTAAGGCAAAATATATCTATGATGATGCTACAGGTATTGTAAACGTTTTTTTTTATGTTGACAGTAAAATAGTACAGTTTTAACATTAATTTGATCTATTACAATGTGACTCCCGTAGCGAATCTAATCTATGAAATTATCTTTTTAACCAAACTTCAACTGGGTATTTTTTTACGTTTCACCTTATAATATGATCAAAGACCTCTGAATTTTAATTCAAAAAGACTATTCTAATCGAAGAACTAGTCTTTCCAATGAAAAAGGAAACCCAATTTATACCATTATCCTGTCTTTAAATGCTGTAGGCAATGTTTTATTTAACAACTCGACGTTTAGGCTTCTACGTCTGACAAACATTTCCATTGGCACTTTAGGTCATCCTTGACAAACATTAAGTACAATACGCGTCAAATATAAACGCCGACTTTTCCACGGTATTAACCACTCAGCCTTTGCTAAAGACGTTTCTCCATATTACACCAAACCTTTTAAAGACACAGCGTTTATAATTTTTTGATTAATGCAAACAAAATTACTAAGCAGCATTCCTACAATATTATCCACTCTTTCCTTAACCCTTGCTTTAAGAAAACGCCAGATTGTCAACATTTACGCTCACAAATTCCGAGTAATAAAAAGTAATCATATTTAAATCCGACATCCGAAGAGGCGGCGGTACTCTGTTCTGGGGGATTATCGCGGTGACCGAATGTGTCACGTAATATTAAGCTCGTAAAATTCATGTTTTTCATAACCACATGCTAGCTAGGTCACCATATTTGCATAGCGCCGTGTGTGTGGTGTTTTAGAAGGTAATGAATGAAGACGGTGCTGAACAATACGGTAAATTTTTGTGAGACGAGGTTCGGTTTAAAGAACTTTATTTCTCATTCAGATTTAGCTACACTAACTTGTTAGGTTCAACTTGTATAATCTAATCTAATGCTAATATATAAAGCTGAACAGTTTGTTTGTTCCTTTGTTTCTTTATTTGCTTAAACGCGCTAATCTCAGGAACAACTGGTCCGATTTGAAAAATTATTTCAGTATTAGGTCGCGCTATTATCGAGGAAGGCTATAGACTATATAACATCACACTATGAGCCACGGGAGTAGAGCAGTAGCCTTAACGCGTGTAACGGCAGGCTGATCTAGAGTGTTATGAAAATAACAAAATATTGTAGGTTAGAAGCAAAAATTTAAAATTATATTTTCTGAAATGTTAGAATTTGGATCTGAATCGCATTTTTTTTTAATATAAGTTAAATAATTACTATTTGCACCATCATTTCGGCGTGGGTTGAAGTGACGTGCCTAGTGTTTTATAAATAGTAGTTTCGGTACACATCGCAATTTTGAGAGTATTTATTAAAATGTATGTCGAGATTATTTTATAATAATTAAGATAATTAGAAATGACATGCATAGCTTGTACATTTCAATGGAAAAAAAATCGTGGATGAAGTCCAGTTATCTTTGTAAGAAACTATTTTCTGTAAGGAATATAACAAGCATTAGGCATCTATTCGCTAATTCCCTAACACGATTATCTTTTTAAAAAGGAACCACTGAAAGGGAAACAAATATATATTATTATCTGACTTTCAACGCTGTACCGACAAAGACCTTGAAGGATAAATAATTACGCACATCTGTATCGTTTAACGAAAAAGGAACACTAAAAGGACTCGCGAAAGTTCAATGACTTCATGGCACAATGAAAAACCTTTCAGACATTTTGTTTCGCAGCGGTAATCAAATTTGAGACAAAACACTATTATTATATATGTTTTTATCAGACACGAATATGTTTGGTAACCTCTAAAGAATAATGGCTGCTCATAAAAACTTTGAAAATCACGTTACGAATTCGGTGTTTGTCAATATACGATATAGTTCTTTTTAAGCGAATGTAACGCTTTATTGCTGTGATAATATGAAAATGAAACTGTCTCATCCCTGTTCTATATCTCGTTATTTATATAATTCGGATCATTTGGTCAAGGTTCGATTTTTGGGGTAGACATTACAGTCATAAACCAAAACTGTCATGATTTGGTCATTAGGTATATTATATTTATGAATTATGTTATTGGAAAATGAAAGCCGTGGTCACATTAGCTAGTATTATCCATGCGAAACCTTCAGAATGTTATGTACTTACAAGACTAAAATTGTGTTGTTTAAAATTAAATTTAAAACATTTAAGAACAACAAGTCAACACATATATGATGCAAACGATAGGTACTGATATTTTAGGCCAAGCTTTACCTTTGCATCTCATAGGTACGTCACACCGTAAAAATATATTTCCGCAAGCAATATGAAGCTACAAGTCTACCAAAACAAAACGTAAAAAGGCGTAACTGAAACCACGGCACCGCCTCGTCTATACGTATCTATGTCTACGTTTCGCTAAAAGCGGCCTCGTTTGTTTGAGTTCAATATTTCGCTCTACAATTTCTTTCAACCGACCATCCAAAACTTAATACAATTTCCAAATCAAAAATCTGATTTCATTTACCAAAAAGAGGAGGATTGTTTCACTCCAGTACCGGCAGATTTGATTTTCATCTGGCTGAAGTCAAATGAAAATTTTGGATCTTTGAACGACGATTTGACGATATTACTCGACATTGGCATAGCTTTTCCAGTCCTATCTTTTAATCAAAAGGAGCTAATTGCTTTCAATTTTGTTGAACAAGTTGTTGTAATGAAGAGACAAATGTTTAGTGGAGCTAATAACTTAGACGACTTTCTCAAGCAATACAAATATAATGACAGAAAATCGACAGCATATATTGTTATACGAATACTCAGTAGCAGCGATAATAGCTCCGTCATTTTCCCAATTAGGTGTTAAAGTTTTAAGTACCTAATGGGTGCATATCATAATTATCATCGTTTGCTAAATTTGCTAGAGAGGTACTTGACTGTTTATAGTTTGCTGAAAGAATGATCCAATCATGCTGCTTCTTCCAAATAATTTAAACTATTTTGATGCACATTTTTATACTTCTTTACTACTATCTAAGCTCAGATTTTTGCATTCACGTTATAACAGTGAAAGTACAAATCAAAGCTAACAACTCCGATAGAAAAACAAAAGCTTAGTATTATTTAGGAAGTTATTAGCAACATATCAAAACGTTATTAGAAAGTTAGAAAGTAAGTTATTAGAAACACACACCTATGAGAAATAACTCTGAATACCACAAAATGTTGTCTCAAACGTAACAATCCCTTTGCTCTAGTGACAGAATATTACACTTTATATGATGAAATCAACATCATTCTTCTATAGAAAGTTCTGCGTACACTTATGTCATATTAATATCTTTCCTTACTGACAAACAAAGATACAGTAATCTAATATCATAGCATAAATTATAGAAAAATCTCCTATTTCACGGCCAAACAACTTCGGTCTACTATAATATTTATTATACACTAGTCAACGCCAGCGGCTTCGCACGCACATATTTTCGAATTTCCCGTTTTGCTCGATCCTGTAACAATTTCGGGAAATCCCGTCTTAGTGCACCCCTACGGTGCCCAAGGAGAATACATGCTAAATTTCATCTTCCTACGTCCAGTAGTTTTCCCTGTTGCGGGCTCCATGGAGGATGGGAAGCCAGAGGGATGAAGTCTTGTAAAAACATTTATGGATACCGTTATCCCTTTCACTACCCCAACTGCGACGGTGGCAGCGAAAGCTGTTCCCGCCGCAAAACCAAAACAGATGGTTGACGCTGTGGCCTCGGCTGCAGAGGTTATATCATCCCCCAAGGACGGGACTTCAGCGCTGGCTAGCACTAGTACTGGTCCCATCCTTACAATTGTCAGCCCGTTCGAGATCAAGCTGGAAGACGACTCCTCCTTCGCGGGCTGGCAATTGGTTGGCCACAAGAAGGGCAAGGGTAAGGGCAAGACCACCAATCCTGTTCAGCGCCCGCCCACTAGTGGCCCCGCCACTGTCAGCCCGTCGAAGAAGAGGAAAAACCTAAACAAGAGACAGCGCAGGGCGTCTAAGCAGAAGGCTGCACAAACCGCTGCTGCTGCCGGTGCTGCCTCTACAAAAGCAGCTGAGCAGGCTGCTGTCGCAGGTACCAGCAATGTGACCAGTGCGCAGCCCACACTCAGCAGTGAGGGGTGCAAGAAGGCCGGAGGCAGTACAAGGAAGCCGGCTGCCGCCAAGCGGCGAGCTGGCCACCCTGGACGGCAACCAGCCACTGCACCACCGAGCAACACAGCAGGTAAAACTGCCGGAAACAAGGACAGAGGTGAGGCCAAACGTGCTCTTAACGAGACCAGTTCGCCTCGGGGAGACCACAAGAAGCCCCACCTCGACTCCTCTAGGACGACAGTAGGTAAGTCCTACGCACAGGCCTACAAGGCGTCCCTGGGTGTTGCAGTAACATGCAAACGCACAGGGAACTTGCCGAAGGAGTTGGTGGACCAAGTACTCCGGGAGCTCCAAAGGAAGATCCTGAGTGACGCCTGGTCGACCAAAACCCCCAAACGCCCCAGCGTTCACCGGGAAACCCGTGCATGCGGACGGGGTCCTCAAACTTTGGTGCGCCGACGAGGCAACGCGCACCTGGCTGACGGAGGCAGTCTCTCTCCTGGTCCCACCACCGGGCTTCGAACTGGAGGTCAGGGGCCAGGAAGAGACCCCGAAGAGAGTGCGGTGCGGCATTGTCGTGCCCGACAAACAGGGGGTCTGGGACGACGTGCGCGACGTGGGTCGCGCTCTGGAGTTCCAGAACCCCTGGTTGGAGGTTGACAAATGGTCGCTGCACTCCGAAAGGCAGTCAGGTGGGTGGTTCCTGGTGGTGGGCGTCCCAGAGGAACAGGTCCCGATCCTGTTGAAGAACGAGCGCCGCCTCGCGTTGGGGGTGGGTGCCGTCTACGTCAGGTTCCGGGACCCCTCAGGTAAGTTTGTCGACCATCCTCCGGGATGCGACGACAACTCCATACGAGTCAAGCAGGACTCTAACACCAAGCCAGGGTGCGACGCAGAATCCGGCCCGTCAGAGCCGGCCGCGTCTGGCTCGGGGGCTGGCCCATCAGCCGAGAGTAACTCGGAAGATGAGTGCCTGCTCCTGAGTCCGGTGCGGCGGGACGACGGGGTGGAGGCTGGCGACATCCTGGCCGGCCTGACGCAGCTGACGTTTGGGGAGAAGGGGACATCATCCAAAGATGAACCCTCCGCCTAGTAACGTCAACTGCCTTCAAACCAACCTCCACCACAGCCAAACAGCTACTGCGCAACTGCGCAAATGGATGGAGGTCCAACATTCAGCCATCGTGCTCATCCAGGAACCTTGGATAAGGGGTGGCCTCATTAGAGGCCTCTCCAGCCTGGGAGGTAAGATTTATTCTTCAACTGACCACATACATCCAAGAACCTGTATACTAACTACTAAAAACATCAGAGCCCAAGTTCTAACGGAGTTCTGTTCCAGAGACATCACAGCGATACAAATTGAAATAACACAGCAGCCTAGGAGTATAGCGGTTGTTTTCGCATCGGTCTACATGCCCGAGGCCGAAGACCCGCCTCCGTTCGACCTCACGCGTCTGGTTAACCAGTGCGAGAGAACCAATACGGAGGTCGTAATAGGAACGGACTCCAATGCCCACCACCAAATGTGGGGCATGAACTGCAATAACAACAGAGGTAAATCACTGGTTGAATACCTATTCACCACCAATCTTACCCTATTAAACACAGGTACGGAGCCCACCTTCGTCACAAGACGTAGTCAGACAATTATCGACTTAACTCTCGCAACAGAAGGAGCGGCTGAACGCATCAAGGGATGGCATGTCTCGAAAGAGGCATCGTGCTCAGACCACAGATGGATCAGCTTCTCCATGGAAGTCGTTATACAACCCACACAGCCACGTAGTTAAACCACACAACACTGACAAAGTAAAGTATGTCCACTTACTTACAGAGAAACTTACCCTGACTGCTACGCCGACAGTACTGGGTAACAATGAACAAATCGACGAGCAGGTATGTACACTGACGCAGTCGATGTTAGACAGCTACCAAGCAGCCTGACCTGAAACCACTATACCATCAACCCCAGGCAAACAACCCTGGTGGGGCGCTGAGCTTGAACGCAAGCGCAAGAAGGTAAGAAGGGCTTTAAACAGGGCAATGAACACAAGCGCAGACGAAGATTGGGACGCTTATAAAGCGGCCAAATCAAGCTACAAGAAGTGCCTCAGATTCAGACGTACCATGGAATGGAGGAAATTCTGTGGGAGCATTGAATCTTGCCAACAAGCAAACCGGGTAAGGAAATTACTGGCTCAGCAACCAACGGTTGCACCAGGTACTCTCCGTAAACCGGATAACACATACACCACATCGGAGGAGGAGACAAGTCGCGTCCTACTCGAAACACACTTCCCAGGCTGCGTCCTCATCCCGGTAATAACGTGGCACGATACACAAACAGTGGCGACTGAACATGAGTGGAGACATGCAAATACCGTGGTCACAGAGGAAAAACTCCGATGGGCCATCGACAGCTTCCATCCCTTCAAAGCAGCCGGACTGGACGGCATCTTCCCAGGGTTATTACAATGGGGGGGTGAACCTGTCCGCAAAAGACTTGTGGCAATCATGAGGGCTAGCCTGGCCCTCAGATATGTACCGAAGAGATGGAGGGAAGTCAAACTAATTTTCATACCCAAACCAGGCAAAACAGACTATACCAATGCAAAGTCCTTCAGACCAATAAGCCTGACCTCCTTCATGCTTAAAGCCTTGGAAAGGCTCTGCGAGAGGGAACTAAGAAGTGGGGCACTTAAACACTTACCCCTACATGCCAATCAACATGCATACAGCTCAGGAAAATCGACGGAATCGGCCTTACATCAGGTCGTGAACCAGATAGAAGCTGCTATACAACAAAAATGCATCTGTCTGGGCACCTTCATTGACATAGAAGGAGCCTTCGACAAGACAAACTTTTCCAGCATAAGCAACGCCCGAGCCAGGCATGGTGTGGATCAGATGCTCATACAGTGGATCCAAAACATGCTCAGCAAAAGGGTAGTGCGCCTGCACGGCGACACTCAGACAGCCTTGATAACTAAAGGGTGCCCGCAGGGAGGTGTACTCTCCCCGCTATTGTGGAGCTTAGTCATCAATGAACTCATAGACAAACTTAACGCGAGAGACTTCTACACAATAGGTTATGCAGATGATCTAACCATACTCACCTCAGGTAAGGTAACCAGTACAGTGTACGACCTAACCCAACAAGCCCTACGCATAGGAGAGTGGTGGTGTAATGAGTACGAATTATCTGTAAACCCGACCAAGACCGAACTAGTTATGTTCATACACAAACGCGCGCTGGGCACTTACCGACTGCCCAGGTTATTTAATACAGAGCTTAAGCTGTCTACCGAGGTCAAGTACCTAGGTGTCACTCTCGACAGCAAATTGACATGGAACAGCCACATGGAAAATAAGCTCAACAAAGCCAGCATTGTCTTCTGGCAGTGTAAGAAGATGATAGGCAAACGCTGGGGCATATCCCCCAAAATTGTCTTATGGCTTTATAAGACAATAATACGTCCGATGATAAGCTACGGCGCAGTAATGTGGTGGCCTCGGACCAACCTAACAACGGCCGCCAACAAGCTTCAAAAGCTTCAAAGACTTGCATGCCTAGCGGCAACGGGCTGCATGAAAACTACACCTACAGCGGCACTCGAAGTGTTGCTGGACCTGCCTCCATTGCACCTGTTTATACAACAGGAAGCAACGATGACGGCGGTCCAGCTAAGAGCTCTGAAGCTCTAGAAAGACACCAACACACCGCACACTAGCAATTTAAATACACTCTTTAAAGAAGTTCCTCTCACACAAGCCATTGGCGACCAAATACCGAAACAATGCGGTTAATCACAACGAGCTCACGATCTTCACAGATGGGTCTAAGACGGATACAGGTACGGGTCCAGGAGTATTCTCCGAGGACCTAAACATCAACATCGCAGCACCACTGGGAGCCTACAACACGGTCTACCAGGCCGAATGTTTTGGCATAATCCTAGCTGCCACAGCAATCATGGCACGTGAGGTAAGGGAACGATCCATTAGGATCCTCTCAGATAGTAAGGCGGTCCTCTCAGCCCTCAAAAGCCATACTATCACCTCGGCACTCACGCTTGAATGCCACCAGAAACTAACAGAGGTAGGTAAACAAAACAAATTAACACTGCAATGGATCAAGGGCCACAGTGGCTCAAGAGAAAATGACGCAGCCGACGTACTTGCCAGAAGAGGGGCCACTTTAGAAGTGGTGGGACACGAGCCAATTATTCCCCTCCCTTCTGGTTTTTATCGCTACCTGGTAAGAAATAGGACCAGGACCCAACACAACCAGTCCTGGATTGGTATTGAAACATGTAGGCAGGCCAAGGAGGCTCTTCCCGCAGTAGACGGTAAGATAGCCAAACAAATCCTCCGGCTGTCCAAACAACAACTGCGGACAGTCACGGCCGCCTACACAGGACACGGATTCTTTAATAAGCACTTATTTACTATAGGTATCACCAACAGCCCGCTGTGCAGGGCCTGTATGGCAGCAGACGAGACGGCAGCCCACCTGCTCCTCGACTGCCCTGAGGTCGCACAGTACAGGCAGCAGTACCTGACGAGATACAGCACCCTGAGGGAGGCAGTGGGCCACATCAAGAGTCTGCTGGCCTTCCTCGAAGAGCTGGGGTGGCTCGAATGAAGACACCATTCCCACCCGCACGCAAAATACGCGCCAAGACGTGGAGTTGCGGAAACAGCCCGTGCAATCAAGTATCAAGTCAAGTAAGTCCAGTAGTTTCAGCTGTAGCGTGTGTGTCAGTCAATCAGTAACGCAAGGATTTTATATATTAAGATTACTTGCTAGCTCTTTTTGAAACAAATTAGTGCCTGCCTTCTCTAAGATAGCCTAGCGTGACACAATGTCATTATCATAGAGACAATCATTCAACTACTTAAACGCTCAAAGCTGCTTCAGTTACATAATACTTCGCGAGGTCGCAAATTTAAATTTCATGAGACCCGCGGAAGTGATAACTTCGTGCTTGAATCATAGTTATCGCTAGCTCAAAACTTTGGAATTCATGTGCATATGAGACGACTTTAAAATGATAGTTGAATGTGGGTTGCTAGCTGAAAAATATGTTTTTGGTAATGAAAAATCGTTTTAGAAGCCGTGTTCATTGAATATCTGGCATGAGATATTTTTACATAATATTTTTCTTTTTTTGCCTTAATACCTGGCATTTTTACATAGAAAGAAGAAAGAAAGAAAATCAATTATTTGTCACCGACAGAGAACAAGACGTAAGAAAATAACAAATCGCAAGGCATAACATTAGTCTGTGACAGATAGGTACACACTCAGCTATATTGTTGCATTGTGGTAGTGTCCATAATTAAATCCAACGCTGGTATTCTGTGTGAACCTCAGAACATTGGTTCTAAAGATATATAAAGACCATAACACCGTGTTCGAAATGGAAGTCATACCATTCTAGCATATTTGTGTATTTTTTTGTACTTTCGCATGATGTGAAAACATAATCCTCTTAGTGTTAACCCAGTTGCAACCCGTGGTCTAGTTACTAGTCTAACCGAATTTGACTGAATATTAGCTTTTCCAGAGAGCCAAAGGGACGGCGATATTTCACGGTTTAGTTTATTTTCTGTTTAATTCGAGGCACTAACTCCCTATAAAGGCTGTCAAAGATTTTCATATCAACCGACCATCAGCTTAAAGTACTCTCTGAAACACGGGGCAAGCGATAGTTAAGTGGAGTTATGTGCGTATTGAATTACGTACAAAACTCCAAAAATGTCTGTGGTGCGCGCCGTGATTCGAACCTGATACCCTCTGCATGGCAGTCTGTTGGTACCTTCACTAATGTTTAGAAAACACGTAACTAATATTTACGAAGAAAACTTACTTTCAATATTCCTCTGCCTACCTTATTCGATAATCAAGTGCAAAGGTATAACCCTTTTTACGCAACATGATACTGTTTTACGAGAAACGATAGCACCGAGTTAATGAACACGATTCTATTTGAAGCTTAATCACCGTTTGGAAAACTAAATAGCGGTCTCCTAACTAATTGCCAGTAGTCCGGTAATCTGGCCGGGCCATATTAATTCCTTTATCAATCGATTCGAGGGATATGAAACGTAATACGGGTTTAAATTGCACAGTTCGTATGGAAATTGGTGAAAATTTAAGTGTCCGATCCTTATCTGAGACTTAGTTATGCTGCGATAGGTTCACGTATTTTGTGTAAATTGATATGTAGGTAATTTGTTATAATATATAATAGGCTCGCCACCTATTACGTGGGATCAAAACACTGGCGAAAAGTAGGCGTTTAATATGCCTCTGCCTACCCCTTCGGGGAAACAGGCGTGAGTCTATGTATGTATGTATGTATATTAATATTAATGATACATAATTTAGCGCTTAATAAATGAAAGGAAATAGAAAAATGATAATTACAAGAGTAGTAAGGTTAAAGAGTCAGTCTTTGAGTAATTTATTGAATGAAGTTACCGTTTGCGCTTGTTTAACAGACATCGGCAATGCATTCCACAAGCGTGCAGCTTGGACAGTAAATGATTTATCGTAGAAACTACTGGAATGCATTGGTATTGCCAGTCTCAAATTCACCGACGACCTCAGAGATCTAGAATGCGTATCAGAAAGGAACTCGAAGCGATCCTTTAAGTAATGGGGAGTAGAAGGGTTAAAGAGAATATTATTAAGTAAAGAAAGTATGTGAGTATTCCGTCGAAGGCGAATTAGGAGCCACTTGAGCAAGTTGCGGAATTGAGAAACGTGATCATATTTGCGCAGTCCAAATATAAATCTAATACATAAGTTTTGAAGTCGCTCAAGCTTATCAAGTTGCTCCTCCGTGAGATCTAGATAGCTGACATCGGCATAGTCAAGGATAGGTAGAAGAAGAGAATTTGCAAGCGCAATCTTAGTGGCAATTGGCAGAAAGTTTCGCAATCTTCGCAACGTCCCAGCCGCAGAAAACAATTTTCTACTTACTTCCCTGATTTGAGGACCCCAGGATAAAGTTTCATCAATATAAACTCCTAAATCCTTCACGCAATCACTTATGGGTAAAGGAGTTTTAGTGGTTTTCCGCACAAAATC
Organism: Euclidia mi; assembly: GCA_944739405.2. Lineage (NCBI taxonomy): Eukaryota > Metazoa > Arthropoda > Insecta > Lepidoptera > Erebidae > Euclidia > Euclidia mi. The sequence continues at coordinate 114,865,469 of OX123183.2, forward strand.
TCGCAAGTACGATTAGCCAAATGTTGTTTTGGTGCCGTTAATATTTGGTTATAATATTCTTTGGCACATTATAATTGGGTAACCAAGCCACGGTTAGGCATTTTGAAAATCATTGGATTTTATGCAAATTTATTCACAGCTAAAATTGATGGAATAAGATGTACTAAGTAAAATATATCCAATATTATCTAAAAAAACGTAGCGAATCAAAACAAGTTCCTTTATTAATTTCAAAACATTGAAACGAGAACTTTAAGACAACACACGAACATTATCAGAGTCGAATAACACAATAGTCCAAAAGATACTCTCAAATGATACCATATTCGAATAAAGGAGCCTGCAGAGACATTAAAAAGTTATCTTGCAGGCTATAAGAGATAAGGTTGACTGTTAGCATGCAAACGGAAGGCTCGGCAAGTTTCGTATTCACACTTAAGAATTTCTCCTGTTTGCTAAGAGTCTTGTCGAAATAGCCTCTCTTTTATGTTTCGACAAATATATTTCTAGTGCTTTGGGCTTGTTTTGTTTCCTATTGAATTCGTCTTGGCTGCTCTTTGTGCTCTTTGTTTAAGTAAAGACATGGATTGAATTCTTTCTCTGTATCCTATTTATTGAAACGCTGCATATGCATCACTATCCCGTTGGAATATCGATGCATTCGTGTTTCAATGTTAATACCTTAACATAATATGATTCTTTTTATATACTCACGCCTGTAACCCCTAAGGGGTAGGCATGGATATGTAATATGTGTAATATTACACCCACATTTCGCCATAATTTTTTAGGTACAAGGTAATAGGGGGCGAGCCTATTGCCGTTACCGGGCACATCACCAGACTCCGTGCTGCTACTGAGAATTCAGAAAAACTCAGTAACACTTTAGCCCTGACTCAGAAATCGAACCCGGGACCTCCCAATAGCAGGCGCATACGCTATTCCCTGGACAAAAGACAATAATTTAATTATAAGTATCTATAAAACTAATGTGTACAGTAAACAAAGTTAAAATAACAAACTGGTCAGTGATTCTACTGTAAAATTATTAATCTTGGGTTAACCGCTAACTAAAGTAACTAAACGGTCAAAATCACAATATTCAACTATCTCTGCTTAGCCACAAATGAAATATTAACATAGGAACTTTGAAATGTTTAAGTTTAAGCTAATATTTGTATTTTGAAAACGAAAGTTATGTTCGGTTGTTTACTTGGGGCTGCCGCGTAAACGGATTGATTGATGGGTATCGAATACTTAGAATTTTAGTCAATAGTCTGAGAATATTTTCCACATATTACTTGGTACCTACGTGAAAATTTGAGTGAGGATAAAAGTATGCTTCTAGGAGTAACCTTTATCTGCCTTGGTAATAGTGTTTTAGATATATTGACTAAACGGATGGCGTAGAATTTTGAGCGATAACCCCACCGTTTGGTACCGTGTTTTTTTGTTGTAGTATGATCAGAACACGAGATAAAAATGTGTGGTTTTCCAAACCATAAAATCATTTTTTCGTTATATACAGAAGAATTTTATATTATGTTGCTTCAATATTTTATTTTTTGATTAGCGTCCATTTATGCATTACATTTCCAATCAACACAGCGTTGTAACTTATTCATCCTCCTAGCGTTATCTCAGTTACAGCCTGGGGTCCGCTTACTAGTCAAATTTTTCGGATTTGGCTGAATATTAGCTTTTCCACGGAGCGACTGCTTGTCTGACCTCCGCAACCTGAAGGGATAGCGATATTCCATGGTTTAGACTAGTGTCAGTTTATTTAGAGCTAGATACTGATACCCTATAACAATTGCCAATGATCTTCATGACAACCGGGACTGGCGGCTTAACTTGCTCTCCGAGGCAGGGGACAAGCGATATTAACAATTTAATACGCACATAACTCCGAAAAATCATTGGTGCGCGCTGTGGATTCGGAGCCGATACTCCCTTCATGGCAGTCTGTTGTTATCTCCACTAGGTTATCGCTGCCTTATACTATAAATATTGTAAGGCAATGTTGTAAGTATTACAATATAGATATTAATAATTTCACCAAATTTGGAACGTACCATTCATTCAATGAGGCGGTCATTTAGCTCACATGGCCACATCTCTATTTACGTTACTAATGTAAAGCCATCGAGTAAACGATAGATGTCAAAATGTCGTTTGTGCTGCCCATAAACTAAGGAAGTAAAACATATATAGCATAGATGATATACTATAACCAGATATACAGGGTGGCGCTACCATAGGGGCATTTATTTCAAAATGACGTAGCATTGATGCCTATAAAATGTTTTATATCATCAAAAAAGACCCTGGGGCCAAAATAAAAAAATAAAATTTCAAACAAAATAAACTATAAAATATGAGTTACAAAACGAAACACCATTTGTAGGCCAATATGACTTTAGGTTACTGACCTTTGTAAGAACGGCAACGTGTGCTATGCGGCAAATCCTCTCCGCTGCGCTCCGTTCTGTCTGCGCTGAGCCTAACTTCAGATGACGTCGAGGCGTCGCGTCGTAGCGAGTCACGGCGCGCAATGTAGGGTCGTTGACCGTTTTGTATCAGCTGTGTGGAATTCAAAGCATGTGCAAAAATTGCGGACCTTAAAATCGATTGTGGCTAAACTACTGCAGCGATTTAATTGATTTTTGGTACAAGGCTTCAGAATGTTGTAAGCTATGCCTCTGTTTAAAAAGTGCCCCTATGGTAGCGCCACCCTGTATAGTCTAAGGTGCTGCCTGGTATAGTTCTGTCATCGAGGACTTGTCACATTATCTTTATAAATTCGTTTACATTTCGTGCTTGGGTCTCAGCATTATTTCCCAATAACAATACAATGATCGGCTTTCCAAATGTCTAAAATCAAAATAAATTCAGCTTCACCACGTCTATTCGTATTTCAAACGATGCTATGTTCGCGTGACTATCGAATGCCTTGTACCGTATATTAGTAATTGACGACTCCCGTCCCCTAGTGCACCAAACGCGACGGTTTGTGAAGCGCTTCCTGTAAATTTTAAGTAACAAATGCGACGCACAGTCTCAATTAGCGTTGGTGTAATGGAGAAAATAACTCAATTGAAATATTATTATTAAAACACGTGTCATCAATAAATGTAATAATATACCTGCATATTACATAACTTTTTAGGATCTGTTTGGTCATAAATAACCAGTAATTACCCATAAATGATAAATAACATTTCTATTTTTGCTAGTGTTTGCTATAGAGGCAATTATAAAAGTATTAGAATAGAATTTGTATTGAACTTAATAATTTAATCTTATGATTTAAAAACATGCTATTTATAGATGAAACATACATACATACATAGACTCACGCCTGTTTCCCCTAAGGGGTAGGCAGAGGCATATTAAACGCCTACTTTTCGCCAGTGTTTTGATCCCACGTAATAAGTGGCGAGACTTTTTCCTGAAAGGAATGTTTATTTGGACTGATTTGATTATGAAATATGAAGATATTTTCTTTCATGAATTCCCTTTAATATCATGATAATTGCAACTTACGTTATATTTTTATATTATTATTTCTAATGTAAGTTATGGTATTCTCTCGTTTTCCATAAATTCATTTGCACTTATATTGTTTGCCATAATCATCCCCGATCATAATATTTACTTGCACTATTATCATTTATACTAATAACGTTTGCCTCAACAACTCAACAGCGGTAACTTTTATTTGCCATAAAATGACTTTCTATAACAACTTATATCATAATAATTAGTTTCCATAAGTAACACATCTCATAATCGACTCTTGACATAATCAAAATTTGATATAATTATGAAAATAATACATAATATTGCTAGATCGAAATTAATTATCGTTAACACCTCGACTCAGTGCAATCCGACTCGGATAGGTTAGGTTAGGGTTCTCTTTTGACCCTTAACCCAAAAATAGGAGCCCTGCGAAGCAGGGCTCCGTCAACTTAGTCCACATTCTTGACACTAGTTTAATAAACTGAAGTTGAATTAATTATCGTTAACACCCCGACTCTGTGCAATCCGACTCGGATAGGTTAGGTTAGGTTAGGGTTCTCTTTTGACCCTTAACCCAAAAATAGGAGCCCTGCGAAACAGGGCTCCGTCAACTTAGTCCACATTCTTGACACTAGTTTAATAAACTGAAGTTGAATTAATTATCGTTAACACCCCGACTCAATGCAATCCGACTCGGATAGGTTAGGTTAGGCTAGGGTTGTCAATAAACTGAAGTTGTTCAACTTCAGTTTATTATCTATTTACTTCTTAGATTATTGAAAACGAAAATTATAGCAAATACATTTATGGATTTAAATTATTATGACACTTGATAGATTATGACCAATGGAATTAGTGCAAGTCATTTTATGTAATTTCACGATTATGACAACTGAAGCGTTATTTCTAATGAAATTATGGCAAATACCAGTATGGCATATGAAATTATGGCATTTTAAATTATGGCAAACATTAGTAAACCATGAGTTATCTTATATACAATATACATTACTTAATTCTAGAATGCAGTCAACGTAAAAGATAGTAAGTACTACATACAATTAAATACACCTGATATTTTCAAAGTAGAAAATCGTATGTGAATTTTAAAGAATTACTTACATACATAGACTCACGCCTGTTTCCCCTAAGGGGTAGGCAGAGGCATATTAAACGCCCACTTTTCGCCAGTGTTTTGATCCCACGTAATAGGTGGCGAGCCTATTGCCGCTTATCGGGATATTCCGTTTACCAGAGCCTCGTCCGTTGATCGGCTGGTGCACCGCTTGGGACCCTAAGTTCTTGGTGGGCACCCTATAACCCTATAGATGAAAAGGTGTATTTAATTTTTCTTGTCTTCTTGATTCCATGTTGAACCGTCCTTCACTGTGATTGCGCTTGAATATAAAATATTACTCAACCGTCATTTTGCCTTAGATTGTTTCATTCTTATATCTCAATCCACGTGGAAATATGAACTTCGAATAAAAATCGAAGCGAAGAGATTCTTAAGGAAATATCTGTCTACATGTTTTTCTTTAGCTATTAGCCAAATCAAAAGAAAAGGTTTGAATAATTCCACCGATAAATTTTCGAGGAAAACCGGGATGATTGAACTCAATCGTACCTCTTTGTGGCTCTATTAATCAGTTGTTGCAATGGATTCTTTTACTTTTATTTCTCGAACTTTTTCCTTCAGGTATAATCAAAATAAAGTACGTGGTAAGGTTGATACGAAGTTATAAGGTTTTGGAAATAACTGGGCTGAAGTGGATGGGACGCAACCATTTGTTTTCATATTCGAATTAGGGTCTTCAACTGATTGCGTTCTGTGATTGGTAGCCATTTTTTTCAATACTTACGAATTACACATTCATTGATGAAGTTTTTATAAGCTGGTGATTTGCTTAATATTTGGTAGACTTATACTTGTATTTGTTAAAGAACTAGAAATGTTATTGATTCAAACTATTTGCTGTACTACTGATGTAATAAGCCAAATACAATAGCATTTTTTTACAAAATAAAGAGCTTAAAAACCTTATTATATCGTGTAATCTTCCTAGAAATGCGAAATAAATAGTACATTCTCAACTTAAAACCTAGTTTCCACTACATTTTTATTTAAATTACACACCGAATAAATCCTGAACGTTCTCGGAGGTGGTAAAATAAAGAAACTGTCTCTTTCTTCGAGTGTAGCTTTGTTACAATTCCCTAGCAATTTCGAAGGGCACTGTAATAAAATGTTTCATTTGGTTTTTTACACTAAGTTAGTGAAGGTACAGCTGACACTCAACCTAAAATACCTTTGCTGTGACATAAATTGTTTCTGTCTTGTTCTAACAATAAGGATACAAAGTAAATTGTTAAGAAGGTATTCTTTATTTGCTGTCCGTATTTAAGTCAGTGACATCATTTTCGGTGTCGAAAAACTGCGAAGTTTGCATGACTGCCTCAGTCTAAATTGTATTCAACTTTTACATTGTAAAGCTTTTTGGCGCGATATTGATTTTTTCGGTTGACTGAATGCCTTCTTACGTTACAAATACGCGACGAAGTATTTTCATTTTACGGTTTGTATGTAACTGGTAAAAAAATAATTAATGATATGCCATTTTGCCCCTTGCCCTGACTTTTGCCCCAGGTGTCGCTCTTTAGGTAAGGTATGGTTACGCTATACAGCATGGTCTGTGCTGGTTAGGGTCACAATTATCATCAGATCCACTGCTGGATGTAGGCCTCCCCGATGGCTTGAATTGCTTCTTCATCGTGTAAGTGTGTTATCTCTATAGTCCTAGGTTTTGACACTGAGTCCTTTACTCGTACTTTAGATTTATTGTTATGTTATTGCATAGGTAACGGAGAAATGTCAAAGAGGCGGCCTACTTACTAAGGTTGCCTGGAAGAGATCGCACTTTGCGATAAGGCCGCCCTTGTGCATTTGATATGTATGTAGTACACTTGTCATTTACACCGAATTTGTATTAACATTTGCACAATAAAGAATTATCTATCTATCTATCTATCTACTTACCAGGTTGCTCACTTGGTATTGCCGCTACTAACGTTATTTAAAAAATTACGTCGTATTAACCTATTCATGCTTAATGCATATTTGCATAATAACTCTACGTTTATTATATACGTAGAGTTATTATGCAAATATGCATTAAGCATGAATAGGTTAATACGACGTAATTATTTAAATAACGTTAGTAGCGGCAATACCAAGTGAGCAACCTGGTAAGTAGGCCGCCTCTTTGACATTTCTCCGTTACCTATGCAATAACATAACAATAAATAATGATAAGTTGAAGACCAGAAACAATATAAAAAATAGCTCTCGCGCTATTAATCTTTTAGTGACAATCTGGGTGGCATATTTTCTTTACATTTTTCTTGTTAGTGAAAGTGAATGCTGCAATTAAATCATTATATAAAATTCTAAAGCTTTATACTTTGATTTATTACAATATACTTTAAACTTGTTTTGTAGCGAGATAAAGATGCTCTCGTTATATCTACACATTTCAAAATAATCTTGTGTCTTAATTATTAAGTGAAGAGTGTATCATCAGACTTCATACGCTTTACTTGTATTCATACATACGTCTTCATACATTTCAGATTTTTGAGAGTAAAGGTTTCACAACGTCTACTAGCCATTTTCTGCATTACTGTTTCTTCGTTCACTCTCGTTCTCTCAACGACCTGTATACAAATATTTTTCTATTTCCTGCTCATTATGCTGATATGGATTAGTTAAATATTATAAAATTGACGATAATTACAACATAAGTGCGTTCCGGTGTCTGTTGAGGATGCTCGGTCGGGATATGTAATCTTCTCCATGGACAAGTTTTACTTACCACGTAACGCCACCGCCATACATAAATTTTGACGTCGCATAATTGGGTGAGTGATTCAAAACTTTTTTGTTGCAGCAATTGAAAATTTGTTTTCGTGAAAGCTGATGAATGCAGAAATTTGTTCTAAAATTTACTTATAAATTTTTTTAAAACATCGAGATTTAGGACGAACGCCAAGACGTAAAAATAAAGCGTAGTTGACATTCTTGTTGTCTAGTACAAGTTCAAAATTTATACATAAAAGAAAACTATTATCACATCATCAGTTGAGCAAACATAATCCTTAGGATAGAACGGTACTTGTTTGGATTTTTTAATACGTTCCTCACAACTTAGACCCATATTAACCTTGTTTGGGTCTAAGTTGTGACCTAACCTTGTGATATGCATAAACAGCTTTTAACCCTAGCACCGCGCTATCACTTTAACTACGCCTCTTGCTATTACGCGGTCTCATATTTCCTCCAATAGAATAGGCAACGTTCTACTATTGGTGTAGCTTTGGTTACATTAACATACGGTTATGCCAGAACCAACTATGCAATGCTTATTTAAATAATAAGGAATACAGAAACTAACTGGAAACGCTCATATTAAACGTATACTTTGGCGGTTCAGTTGAATTATTTAACACGGTTATGAACATATTACTGATATTATTATGCTATATACGTATATGGTTACGTATACAACAATAGAAGGCCAAATTCATGAATATAAATGATTTGATGACATTAGACCCAAAAATCACGGCGCGAATGTTTTAGCTGCGGGAGTCTAGGTTCAATTCTTTTTGAATTTGACGACCGGTTTGCGCAGCGGGAGAGTGAACGACTCCTACGTTTGAAGATCGCACGTTCAATTCCCGCTCAAGTCAAACATTTGTGTGCATGAACATGGATGCTTGTCTTGGTCTGGGTGTTTCTATGTATAATATGTATGTATTTACAAAAAATAAGTATATAATATGTATGTTTATCCATTATCTAGTTCCCATAACACAAGCTCTACTAAGTTTGGGACTAGATGATGTGTGTTTGTGGTAGAAATATAATATTTAGTACTGAACTTTTCCAGAACTGAACCTTGACTACAAATAAGGTGTATTATTTAAAGTACTCGCCTTACTACAAAAACACTGAAATTCTATCAAATGCGAGAACTGATTCAATCAGATAAATTCATTACATCCTGTTACAAGCTGTTTTATTCTTCGGTGATTGTTATAAGTTTTCCTCGAACTGAAAAATGATCGGTAGCGAAAAAAGAGAGAAATCAAAATGTATCCGTATTATGTTAAAAATCATATAGTTATAAGAAATTTCAGGAAGTGTCTTTATTCATTACTTGGGCTGAGGTTTACGAATTTTACTATTACACTGTTTTAAAACACTATATTATTAAATGTTATACAAACTGTTATATGAAATAAAGTAGGTAAGTTATTTATATCTGAAAATACACTGTACTAAGAAACATGGTTTCTTGAATAGCATACATGAAAGTGGGGTTCCTTCTATTTGGCAGAATCTTAATTCTCCAAATTTTATTTGGCGTAACACACTTGGCATAAACTTCTAAATATTTTTAAGGTATAAAACTTATTTAGCATAATTATTGATTGGCAGAATGTTTACATGTCCGAATTTGCAACGGCATACTTTTCACATGGCAGAACTTTACGCAAAACCGACTTTACGTAGTCTTGTCTGCCCTACCCCTAAAGTGTAATTTAAAATCGCGTAGGCGCGGAGAGGTAGAGCGGCCAACGAACTGAGGAGCCCGGGTTTGAAGGCCCGCCGCCGCGGCTGAGGCTGGCCGGTGAAGCCGGCTAGCAAACCCAAGCTGCGGCGGTGAGCGTTGAAACCATCTGCGACGATAAGCTTAATGGCGCCGCCCAAACCCCGCAGCGCAGGAGCCGTGACAGAACGATGCTTGCTGCATGCTGCATGCCTGCTTTTCAATTATTATGGACATTAAATTTATGCCTCCGTGTTCCAGTGGATAGCGTATGCGACTGCTGTTCGGAGGTCCCGGGTTCGATTCCCGGGTCGGGCAAAAGTGTTACTCAGTAGCAGCCCGGAGTCTGATGATGTGCCCGGTAATAGCATACAGCCCATTACGTGGGACCTAAAAAGTCATGGCGAAATGTGGATGTAATATTTACACCTCTGCCTACCCCTTCGGGGATACAGGCGTGAGACTATAAATAAATAAATAAAAATATGCCTAAAGTTGATTCGGACTAACAAAATTATGAGTTTCGAATCTATGATAAGTGAGTGTATGTCAAACAATTTTCTGCGAAATGAAGATTACCTTCGCTATGCGTTGTTATGCAAATTATTATTATGACGAAAAAAGTTCTGCTTTAAAAGGTAGACCCATGAAAGTGATATGCTTAATTTTTTTTAGTAGTGTTTGTGCATTGCAATGAGCCTTATATGGAATGTGTTTTGTTTGTGTTTAACTTAGTATCTCACGTCTCTTATTTGATAATTACTCTCAATTAGTTTTATTACCATATAATACATTTATGCAGTACTGAAGACGTTTCTCTATACGTTGGGGTGTAATTTAGTATATGAATACTTAACGTTATACAAAAATGTTTATCAGTATTCTAACTACCATACCACGTAAATAGGGAACAGATGATAGTCATCTGTTGAAATAGGATTTTCTTGGCAAATTATGTGCATCATAATATAACAGTACCTTTTCTGTTTCATTCAACATATACTATTACCCTGAAACACAAACAGTGGTTCCTGGTCGTGGGCGTCCCGGAGGAACAAGTCCCAGTCCTGGTGCAGAACGAGCGCCGCCTCGCGTTGGGGCTGGGCGCAGTCTACGTCCGGTTCCGGGACTCTACAGGCAAGTATGTCGACCATCCTCCGGGATGCGACAACTCCACACAGCAAGTCTCAAACACCCAGTCAGGATGCTCCGCGGAATCCGGCCCGTCAGAGCCGGCCGCGTCTGGCTCGGGGGCTGGCCCGTCAGCCGAGGGTAACTCGGAAGATGAGAGCCTGCTCCTGAGTCCGGTGCGGCGGGACGACGGGGTGGAGGCCGGCGACATCCTGGCTGGCCTAACGCAGCTGAGGGTCGGGGGGGAGGGGACATCACCCACAGATGAACCCTCTGCCTAGTGACGTCAGCTGCCTACAAATCAACCTCCATCATAGCCAAACGGCCACTGCGCAACTGCGCAAGTGGATGGAGGTCCAACATTCAGCCATCGTGCTCATCCAGGAACCTTGGATAAGGGGTGGCCTCATTAGAGGCCTCTCCAGTCTGGGAGGTAAGATTTACTCTTCTACTGACCACACACATCCAAGAACCTGCATACTTACAACTAAAAACATCAGAGCCCAAGCTTTAATGGAGTTCTGCTCCAGAGACATCACAGCAATACAAATCGAAATGATACAGCAGCCAAGGAGTATAGCGGTCGTTTTCGCATCGGTCTACATGCCCGAGGCCGAAGACCCGCCTCCGATCGACCTCACGCGTCTGGTTAACCAGTGCGAGAGAACCAATACGGAGGTCGTAATAGGAACGGACTCCAATGCCCACCACCAAATGTGGGGCATGGACTGCAACAATAACAGAGGTATGTCATTGGTTGAATACTTATTCACCACTAATCTTACCCTATTAAACACAGGTACGGAGCCCACCTTCGTCATTAAACGTAGTCGGACAATTATCGACTTAACTCTCGCAACAGAAGGAGCGGCTGAACGCATCAAGGGATGGCACGTCTCGAAAGAGGCATCATGCTCAGACCACAGATGGATCAGCTTCTCCATAAAAGTCGATATACAGCCCACACAGCCCCGCAGGAAACCACACAACACTGACAAAGCAAAGTATGTCCTACTACTTAAAGAGAAACTTACCCTTACGGCCACGCCGCCGGTACTGGGTGACACTGTACAGATCGACGATCAGGTATGTATACTGACGCAGTCGATGCTTGACAGCTATTATGCAGCTTGCCCGGAAACCACTCCGCCTTCAACCCCGGGGAAACAACCCTGGTGGGGCGCTGAACTTGAACGTAAGCGCAAGAAGGTAAGAAAGTCTCTAAATAGGGCAATGAACACAAGCGCGGACGCAGATTGGGACGCTTATAAAGCGGCCAAATCAGACTACAGGAAATGCCTCAGATTCAGACGCACCATGGGATGGAGAAAATTCTGTGGGAGCATTGAATCTTGCCAACAAGCAAACCGGGTAAGGAAACTACTGGCCCAACAACCAACGGTTGCACCAGGTACTCTCCGTAAACCGGATAACACATACACCACATCGGAGGAGGAGACAAGACGCGTCCTACTCGAAACACACTTCCCAGGCTGCGTCCTCACCCCGGTAATAACATGGCACGATACACCAACAGTGGCGACCGAACACGAATGGAGACACGCAAACAACGTGGTCACAGAAGAAAAACTCCGATGGGCCATCGATAGCTTCCACCCCTTCAAAGCAGCCGGACTGGATGGCATCTTCCCAGGGTTATTACAATGGGGAGGAGAACCTGTCCTTAAAAGACTCCTGGCAATTATGAGGGCTAGCCTGGCCCTCAGATATATACCGAAGAGGTGGAGGGAAGTTAAACTCATCTTCATACCAAAACCAGGCAAAACAGACTATACCCATGCAAAGTCCTTTAGACCAATAAGCCTCACCTCCTTCATGCTTAAAGCCTTGGAAAGGCTTTGCGAGAGGGAACTAAGAAGTGGGGCTCTTAAGCACCTACCCTTACATGCCAACCAACATGCATACAGCTCAGGGAAATCGACGGAATCGGCCTTACATCAGGTCGTGAACCAGATAGAAGCTGCTATACAACAAAAAAGCATCTGCCTGGGCACCTTCATCGACATAGAAGGAGCCTTCGACAAGACAAACTTTTCCAGCATAAGCAACGCCCTAGCCAGGCATGGTGTGGACCAGATGCTCATACAGTGGATCCAAAACATGCTCAGCAAAAGGGTAGTGCGCCTGCAAGGCGACACTCAGACAGCCTTGATAACTAAAGGGTGCCCGCAGGGAGGTGTACTCTCCCCGCTATTGTGGAACTTAGTCATCAATGAACTCATAGACAAACTCAACGCGAGATACTTCTTTACAATAGGTTATGCAGATGATCTAACCATACTCACCTCAGGTAAGGTAACCAGTACAGTGTACGACCTAACCCAACAAGCCCTACGCATAGTAGAGTGGTGGTGTAATGAGTACGAATTATCTGTAAACCCGACCAAGACCGAACTAGTTATGTTCACACACAAGCGCGCGCTGGGTACTTACCGATTGCCCAGGCTATTTGATACAGAGCTTAAGCTGTCTACCGAGGTCAAGTACCTGGGCGTCACTCTCGACAGCAAATTGACATGGAACAGCCACATGGAAAATAAGCTCAATAAAGCCAGCATCATCTTCTGGCAGTGCAAGAAGATGATAGGTAAACGATGGGGCCTATCCCCCAAAATTGTCTTATGGCTCTATAAGACAATAATACGTCCGATGGTAAGCTACGGCGCAGTAGTGTGGTGGCCTCGGACCAACCTAATAACGGCCGCCAACAAGCTTCAGAAGCTTCAAAGACTTGCATGCCTAGCGGCCACGGGCTGTATGAAAACAACGCCAACAGCGGCACTTGAAGTGTTGCTGGACCTGCCTCCATTGCACCTGTTCATACAACAGGAAGCAACGATGTCGGCAGTCCGGCTAAGAGCCCTGAAGCTCTGGAAAGACACCAACACACCGCACACTAACAACTTAAATACACTCTTTAAAGAAGTTCCTATTACACAAGCCATTGGCGACCGTATACCGAAACAATTTGTTTTCGACAAGAAATACAAAATCCAACTGTACGAGGACATACACGAAGGAACAGTTAACCACAACGAGCTCACGATCTTCACAGATGGGTCTAAAACAGATACAGGTACGGGTTCAGGAGTATTCTCCGAGGACCTAAACATCAACATCGCAGCACCGCTGGGAGCCTACATCACGGTCTACCAGGCCGAATGTTTTGGCATAATCCTAGCTGCCACAGCAATCATGGCACGTGAGGTAAGGGAACGGTCCATTAGGATCCTCTCAGATAGTAAGGCTGTCCTCTCAGCCCTCAAAAGCCATACTGTCACCTCGGCGCTCACGCTTGAATGCCACCAGAAACTAACAGAGGTAGGTAAACTAAACAAATTAACACTGCAATGGATTAAGGGCCACAGTGGCTCAAGAGGGAATGACGCAGCCGACGTACTTGCCAAAAGAGGGGCCACTTTAGAGGTGGTGGGACCCGAGCCCATTATTCCCCTCCCTTCTGGTTTTTATCGCAACCTGGTAAGAAATAGGACCAGGACCAAACACAACCAGTCCTGGATTGGTATTGAAACATGTAGGCAGGCCAAGGAGGCTCTTCCCGCAGTAGACGATAAGATAGCTAAACAAATCCTCCGGCTGTCCAAACAACAACTACGGACAGTCACGGCCGCCTACACAGGACACGGATTCTTTAATAAACACCTATTTACTATAGGTATCACCGACAGCCCGCTGTGCAGGGCCTGTATGGCAGCAGACGAGACGGCAGCCCACCTGCTCCTCGACTGCCCTGAGGTTGCACAGTACAGGCAGCAGTACCTGAGCAGATACAGCACCCTGAGGGAGGCCGTGGGCCACATCAAGAGTCTGCTGGCCTTCCTCGAAGAGCTGGGGTGGCTCGAGTGACGACACCATTCCCACCCGCACGCAAAATACACGCCAAGACGTGGAGTTGCGGAAACAGCCCGTGCCATCAAGTATCAAGTACCCTGAAACAGCACGGTAACCATAAAACTATGTGCTGCTGTAACTCCAAACGAACTCACTGAAAAATACAAGCTTGCTCGTATCTCGCAGAACCTTTAAAATACATAATAAGCACACTGGGATGAGGTGTTCTAATCTTCGCTGAAAACTACACGGCTCAGCCTATGCTTTTTTAGTCGGATTTTTTCCCGTCTAGCCAAAGTAGACCACCATTTTCAAAGCATCTCTTTAACCAAAATTCTCTCCTTCTAAATCCTCAGGAAAACTTCCTGGTAACTTTTAGGTATTTGTGGTGTAAAGTTAATCAATGTGAAAGATCTAGGTATATGTCTCTTTCACAGTATCTATTGCTGTACGTAGAGCAACCTATCACTTGTGATTGTGAGCACTAAACACGAACTTTGGTCGTTTGCATAAATCGGTGGGCGTTGTTTTGATATTAGCAGGTGCTTCAATATAGGTGGGTATTCATATTTAGTACTCTCAGGTGCATAATGAAAATATTTCATGTTATCCACAAGGCCCATACGGCATTCAGAAACTTGATAAGGTAAGATATAATAGCAATGAGTAGATATAAATATACGTACTGACATGTATGGTAAGTACTCAAAATTATTAACCACACAGGAAGTTGAAAGTATAGTAACACACACTCATGAACTCATTACTTTATTTAAATACGATCATGGCGTCACAATGTTGTTACGTATATCGTTGGCAAAATGTTTCATGTGACACATGATTTACTTACATAGAAACTTTGTAAGTGTAGTTGATTCATGTACCTCTCGACGATTAAAGAATGGTACGAAATGTAGCACATGCCGTACCGTGTCACTCGGCTACAAATGTATACTATAAGCTACGAAATATAACTAAAGAGAAGTTCAATGAATGGTAGAGTGCTTTGAAAATGTCATACACAAAAGCCTCATTACTGATTTGTCTTCAGAGGACAATCGCGAACAAAGAGAAGTTTTTAAAAAGATATTATATTTTGCTCCGACATTAAAACTAAAAATTGTGGAACTGCGTAAATATAAAAGCGATGAGGAAAGAATGTAAAGCTAAAAATCTTAAGAGCTTTCCGAGTGACCTTGCCCTGATAAGGCCCATAGTTAATCAAAATTACTGTTTCCACAAAATTTTCAACCAAACGTAAAAGACTTTTCTAATATTAAATACAACAGCTCATGGCCAGGCTAGTTAGCCTGGCCATGAGCTGTTGTAGGTTAGGTTAGGTATAATCACACCGATGTTTTTTTGCTATATAATTTAAAACTGGCTTATTATAAGGATTGTAAAATGGTCCTAAGAGTCAATATTACCAAACACCGGTGATCCGTTTCAATTACTTAGAAGATAAAATTATAGAAATATATTTCCATTTTTGAATGAATATTGATTACAATGCCTATTAAGAGTTGGTGTTACAGATACAACCTAAAGATTGAAGACTTTTGAATGAAGTAAATCAACTACCTATTTAGTTGATTGAATCAGGCGTAATTTGGCGAACTTCATTATAACCTAATGGAAGGGAAGAGGAACCCACCACGCAACCTCGGATTGCCCACCGTTGGAGTGAGCAATCCGAGGGAATTAAATCACGGGGAACTCGCTAAAAGCACTAGATTACGTACATTCACAGTATTTTATTATTGTGCAACATTTAATAACAGCCACATTTGGTAAGCTTCAATAACGCAAAGCAACTGTTTGGCACTGACTACTTTGTTATAAAATATTGTTTTCTAACATTCTAAAACGTTGCTAGATAAAAAGTACCTAGCTGCGGTGTGGAAGCACCATTATAATTACAAATTTAATGTTAACCTTTTTAATACAACATCTGTTATTAGTTAAAGCCACATTTCAACGAGAATAAAATGCCTAACAAAACGATTAAGCAGGTAATATGGCAGCATTTAACGATTAATTTTATTACAGGCACAATAAAAAATATCGTTTGTTGAAGACACTTAAAGTGAATAATTGTACTCGTTAATTTTAGTTTTTATTGAAAAGACTTATATATTTTAACTTTAAATAAGATATGTTAAAGTTTAATTTGAAAATGTTGTTTTTAGGGTTAAGTTATTATTATTTTGGTTTTATCGCTACTCAGAAAACAGATAAATTTAAGTTTATTTAATAAACCTTCCCATGTTAACCGACATAATGTTCAAGGTATGCAAATATATATATATATATATATATATATATAATGACAATAATCTCATGCTTCTTTAACCAGTGTTCAGTTAAACACAAAACTTTAATATCATATTTCTCTAGAAATAAACTAAATCTAGTTCTTTGCTAGATAGGCCCTGCGTGTTTTGGTGTACTATATTCAAATTCTGCAGCCTAATTGTTGTCCTATCTTGGAGTTTAAATAACAAGATGTGTCAATAAAAACATTGTTAGTACATGTACTAACCCTATCACATACATTGTAAACACAAGGCTCTTTGCCTTGCTGTAAATTGTATGCTTATAGTTTAGCAATCAGTCGCTTACTATAAAATGGCAGATACATTGTATCTTTTGTTAAATTGACTAATAAATTTATTAACGTCAAAAAAAAATATTGCGTCACTATGACGACAAGTTATATTATACGATAACATATTTAATGTGTGTATGTGCATGTTTTCTGTATGTGTTAAGTTATTTGAGTATGGCAAAGCACATAAAATAAATTTACACCTAAATTTTGAATTAAGTTCTAATAACACTTCAACACATTGTATGATATCCTGTCTCGTTTCAGTTAAACTGTTACCAAACAATAATATGGCTGTACTACTCTCACCTAAGGAGTGTAACCTAATCTAATTCACTTAAATAGTGTAACTGTCCCCTGGCCTACAATAATTTATTACACACTGATTTGTATACTTACTGAGAAGACTACAAAAATTATGACGTAGTCTATCAGAAAAGATGTAGGTTTTATTAGTTGATGTAGAAATCCTAGATTTAATCATATTTGATTGCAAAGGCGATTGGTTTTGTAAATTATTAGAAAAAATCTCAGGTAGTATGGTACTCAATGGCTCTGTTGGGATTAGAGTGTGAGTACAAGAACACGAGAGCTTATTGGTCAGAGACTCATACTGTATGTACTCATACTGTGTGTATTTCTGCATTACATCTCACCAAGTCTACGAGCTCACCTGCCTCCACTATACGCTTGCTCAGCTCTTGTTGAGAAGCCTGGTAATTGTTGAAAATCTCATTTAAGGTGCTTTCTCTAAGTAACAGTTCTTCCCTCAATCGATGAGTATCAGTTTCATACACTAACCTACTTTGTTCCAAATTTCTAGAGTACTGAGATAGTTGATTAACTAAGTTTATGCGCTGTTTTCTGAGATTTAAATTAACCCTATGCACGTTATATCTCCTTATAGATTTATGACATTTTTTAATTCATTTATTAGCTTTAATGTAGCATTTCAGTTTTTTTTTACTAGAAAAGCTGCGTCTCATAAGAATGGTATCCTGCCTGGTCAGATCTATAGTCACAACTGGCTCCCTAATACACACATGATCAGGTTCACTACTAACCAACTCATGATATAGGCTGCAGGTATTCGCAATCTGTTTACTATGTTTAATAGTTTCAATGTTGGAGATGGTGTTATGAGCTTCATTCAATTCACGTTCCAGTTCAGCAACACGTCTCAGAGTTTCTTCATGAGTGTCCATGCACTGTTGGAAGTTGGACACCGTCAGTCGAAGTTGCTCATGTTGTTCTAGGATTTCGTGATGGTGAATGTGCATTTCAGCCAGCTGTGCCTTGAGTTCAGTGTTCTTGTCTATAATTTTTTTAACTTCTTCTTCGCTGTCCTCCCTTTCCTGTAGCAGCTGGTTACAATAGAATAGATCTTCTTCGCTGGCAACACTAGCGAACAGCTGTCATTTCGCTACGTGTATAATAATTTAATTGATAAAAATAGTTTTATTTTGTTTTCCTCATTAATTGTATCTCTAAATTAAAGTGTATACCCATAAACCTTAGCAATAATTGTTTGTGTAACATAATATCAAAGGACTAGTGACTAAACCTCACTGGAAAACTTGTGGCGGACCAACTGTCAAAGTAACGGACAACTGATACAACTTAAACAAGATTCAAAATCAACTGGAAACCCGGGGAGTATTGTTTTCATAATTATTTACTTATCCCTGTATCGTTTTATTCATATAATACTAACTAATATACACTATACATTTCATAAACACTGCTCACTGCACGTGAGCGACGTCATTTACAATACACAGCGGCACCGTTTATGTCTCCTTTTGCTTGACAATTTGTGGAAGCAAAATCGATGACGAAAAACATTTGCCTCAGACACCATATACTACATGTCACACTACACAAAACATAATTATTTATTATAAAATAAGTATATTAATCTAAGGAGTACAATAGTGTTACACAGGTCAATTTATAGAAGTACCTACCTACATTCCAATTGTATTTTATTGTTTTATAAAAATAATATCAATTATATAACTTTTTGTACCTATTCATTACTTTCATATTCCCCGATAGCTAGATTTAAAATAAGCTGTTCCCAAATTTATTTAATTTACTTTTCTGTTATTTTTTTTATTATAATCTACCTACATTATTTCCTTCTCAACTTTCTATCCACCCATTTCTTAGTTTCTCTCTGCTGACTTTACTCACTCTTCCTTATATTTCAGGTGCTTACGGGGTGGGTCTGTTCAAATGATGACCCGCAGAATGGCAGTTCTGGAGGACAAATTACAGTCCACACTCAAGGAATTGGAATCCTCCAAAAGCCTGTGTAACCAGCTGCTACAGGAAAGAGAGGACAGCGAAGAAGAAGTAAAGAAAATAGTAGACAAGAACACTGAACTCAAGGCACAGCTGGCTGAAATGCACACACACCATCTTGAAATACTTGAGCAACATGAACAACTTCGACTGACGGTGTCCAACTTCCAACAGTGCATGGACACTCATGAAGAAGCTCTGAGACGTGTTGCTGAACTGGAACGTGAATTGAGTGAAGCTCATAAAACCATCTCCAACATAGAAATAAATAAACACAGTCAACAGATTGCGAATACCTGTAGCCTATATCATGAGTTGGTTAGTAGTGAGCCTGATCATGTGTGCATTAGGGAGCCAGTAGTGACAATAGATCTGACCAGGGAGGATACCATTATTATGAGACCCAGCTTTTCTAGTCGTAATAAACTTAAACGTTACATTAAAATTACTAAATTAATAAAAAAATATCATAAATCTATTAGGAAATATAATGTGCATAGAGTTAATTTTAATCTTAGAAAGGAGCGCATAAACTTAGTTAATCAACTTTCTGAGTACTCTAGAAATTTGGAACATAGCAGATCAGTGTATGATATGGAAACTCATCGCTTAAGGGAAGAGATATTACTTAGGGAAAGAACCTTAAATGAGATCTTCAACAAATACCAAGCTTCTCAACAAGAACTGAGCAAGCGTATAGTGGAGGCAGGTGAGCTTGTAGACTTGGTGAGGTGTAATGCAGAAATGTATGAGTCTCTGACCAATAAGCTCTCGTGTTCTTGTACTCATGCTCTTGTACAAGCAGAGCCATTGAGTACCGTACTACCTGAGAATTTTTCTAACAATCCGCAAAACTCACACTCATTACAATCAAATTTAAATAAATCTGGGCTTCCAACATCTATTAATAAAACTTTTATTTTTTCTGATAGGCTAGGTCACAATTTTGGTAGTCTTCTCAGTGAATATACAAATCAGTGTGTTATAAATTATTGTAGGCCAGGGGATAGTTACTGTAGTTTAGTTAATCAGATTAAGTTACACCCATTAGATGAGAGTAGTACTGCAATATTATTGTTTGGTAACAGTTTAACTGTAAAGAGACAGGATATCATAGAATGTGTTGAATTGTTGATAGAACTTAATTCTAAATTTAGTTGTAAATTTATTTTAGGTGCTTTACCTTACTCAAACAACTTAACACACACACAAAATATGCACATACACTCATTAAACATGTTATTGTATAACATAACTTGTCGTCATAGTGACGCAATATTGTTTTTTGACGCTAATAAATTTATTAGTAAATTTATTTTAACTAAAGATACAATGTATCTGCCATTTTATATTAAGCGACAAATTGCTAAGTTATTAGCATACAATTTACAGCAAGGCAGTGAGCCTTGTGTTGACAATTTATTTGATAGGGTTAGTACATGTACTAACAACGTTTTTATTGACACATCTTGTGATTTAAACTCCAAGATAGGACAACAGTTAGGCTGCAGTATTTGAATATAGTACATCAAAACATGCAGGGCCTATCTGGCAAAGAGTTAGAGTTAAGTTTATTTCTAGAAAAATATGACGTTAAGGTTTTGTGCTTAACTGAACATTGGTTAAGCACCAATGAGGTTATTGTTATAAATGAATATTACACAGTGCAGAGTTCGTATATAAGAAAGCAGGCTATTAGAGGCGGTTCTCTCATAATGACTTCAAATTTATTAAAATGCAAAGAACGTAAGGATATTGTAAATTTATCTATTGAGCGCACTATTGAGTTGTCCTGTGTGGAACTAGACTTATATATTATAATTTGTGTATATCGACCCCCTTCTGGTGATTATAATCTATTTGAGACTGTTATGGAAGATGCTCTTAATAAAATTATAGGTAGTCATAAGAATATTATAGTATGTGGTGATTTTAATATTAATATTTTAGAGAATTCTTCACAGTGTACTAGATTTCTGAATCTTTTTAAGTCATTTAATTTAAGTAACTTATTCTGTGAACCTACTAGAGTCTCTGAAACATCTTCTACTTGTTTGGATAACATATTTAGTTCTTGTGTTGCTAAAAACCCAGTAGTTATTAGTTCTCTTCCTTCTGATCACCGTGGACAGATAGCTAGTTTTTCATGTACAACATATGATAAATCACATACAGTAGAATGTAGGCCTCAAACTACCAATCGTCTTATACGTTTTAAAAACAATATTATCGCTAAACTCAATCCCTCAATTTTGAACTCAGAAAATCCAAATACAATTTATAATTCACTTTTTGGAATAGTAAATAATGAGTTTCAAGTTACTTTCAAGAGTAAAACTGTCACATTAAAGGGTACTACCGGATCTTTTAACCAGTGGGCCACTATAGGTATATACAGAAGTAGAGCCAAATTGTTTGAATTATATGGTATGAAACAACATAGATTTGACACACCTTTTCTAAATTATGTAAAAAACTACTCAAAAATTTTTAAACAAGTTTGTGTTATGGCAAAGTCTAAATTTATTAGTAGCAAAATTAAGCATTCAACAAATGTAATTAAAGAAACTTGGAGAATTATAAATAATGAAACAGGAAGAGCACGACCACGGGAAAACCAATTTGAACTAAAAGAAAACAATTTATTAGTCACCAATCAAACTCAAGTAGCGCATATGTTCAATAGTTTCTTTGCGAGCATACCTTTAACAACTACTAGCTCTTTACAATCATCATCCTTAGACGCTGGAAATTTTTTGCTTAGCAGTGTACCTGAATGCAAGAGCGTGTTTAGATTCGAGCACGTTACCCCGCGAGATATATTGATCGCATATAATTCAATTAATATTAAAAATACCGGCGACTTTTGGGGCATTTCAATTAAAATTTTAGGTACTATAGTTGAGACTGTTGCGCCTTACCTCTCTATAATTTTTAACCAATGTTTTGACTTAGGCGTATTTCCGGATTTGATGAAATTAAGTAAAATCATACCTTTATTCAAATCTGGCAGTAAAAATGACGTAAATAACTTCAGGCCCATCTCTATCTTGCCGGCATTTAGTAAAATATTTGAAAAGATTTTATTAAAGCAGCTACTAAGACACTTTAATTTAAATAGTCTGCTTCATAAGGATCAATACGGATTTACTAAAGGTAGATCCACTACTGATGCGGGTGTTGCTCTCATAAAACACGTTTATAATGCTTGGGAGTCATCTAAAAATGCTATCGGAGTATTCTGTGACCTCTCAAAAGCATTTGATTGCGTTCATCACGACACACTATTGCGTAAGCTCCGCCACTACGGCGTAGAGGAAACCGCACTTTGTGTTGTCGAGTCGTACCTGCGGCAAAGATTTCAGTGCGTCGATGTAAATGGGACTACATCCTCTAAATTACCTATACAGTTAGGCGTTCCACAAGGCTCTATTTTAGGTCCTTTTCTATTCCTTGTATATATTAATGACTTACCTTTTTATTTAAAAAATATCTGTGATGTCGTACTTTTTGCAGATGATACGTCACTTATTTTTAAAGTAGATAGGAATAGGAATCAATTTGATGATGTAAATAATGCACTTATACAGGTTACACAATGGTTTACAGCAAACAACCTAGTGCTTAATTCTAAAAAGACCAAATGCGTTAAATTTGCTTTACCTAACGTTAGACAACTGGGACCTAATATAAGGCTAGATAGGGAGGAACTTGACACAGTTGACTCGACAGTGTTTCTAGGCATTACACTAGATAATAAGTTACAATGGGGTGCACATATAGCATGTCTTGCAGGTAAGCTCAGTTCTGCTGCGTATGCTGTCAAAAAAGTTAGACAACTTACTGATGTTGACACAGCTCGTCTAGTTTATTTTAGCTATTTTCATAGTGTCATGTCCTACGGTATTTTGTTATGGGGCAAAGCTGCGGATATTCAGAATATCTTCGTTCTACAGAAACGAGCGGTACGAGCTATATACATGTTAGGGGCAAAAGATACTCTTAGGGAACGCTTTAAGTCTATAGGGATTCTTACAGTAGCCTCGCAATTTTTATTTGCTAATATATTGTATATTAGGCAAAATATAGGTTTATTTACTACAAAAAGTGATGTACATAACATAAATACTCGAAACAGGCATAAGTTATATGCCCCTTATCATCGTTTACATAAAGTTAATAATTCTTTTGTAGGGCTAGGTATTCGTATATACAATAAAATACCAATTAGTCTTTTAGAATTGCCATTTAGTACGTTCAAAAGTAAAATAAAAGACTGTCTTATTAGGAAAGGTTATTATACCATTAATGATTATTTCAGTGATAAGGATAGGTGGTCACTTACACTAGCCAACTCCTGATTTTTTTAATTTATATAGATACCTTACTTTTCAGTTTTTTTTTATATAAAATCTCTAGTTCTATTAATTTAATATTCATGCATTATTAGGTCATTCAACTTACTACATTTACATTTTCATTGTTGTTCCATAAATTTTATTAAAATTTGCTACAGTGTTAGATGAAGGTAACTCGTTATCATGGGCTGGATACTAACGTTTTTGTAATTTTCGTGTATTCATATACCGTCACTTTCTGTAACATACTTTTCCACCATAGTTCTGAACATGATCGCGAGTTGCCTACATTATAAAGCGTAAGTGGATGCTCCTGTTACACAAGATTCACATTTGAAGACTACTACAGCACTTAATTTAATAACTACATATTTTGTATATAATATGTTTGTTTTTATTTACTATTTACAAGTAATTAATTACAATGTGAAACAGTTGCAGCTCCTTACAAAAACAAAATATGTACCATAACACTGGCGATTAAAAAGAGTGGCCACGAGTTTTATTGCCCGTTCTTTCTCGTGGTTCTACCTATTGCTTTGCGAATGGGCAGTAAATGTAAATGTAGAAGCATTACTAATTTACTTTAAAAATTTGACGTTCATAAGCGTCACGTTGTGACCTAGATGAATAAATGATTTTTGACTTTGACTTTGACACAGGATTTTAGAGCATTCCAATTCCTTAAGCGTCTGTAGTTTGTCCTCCAGAACTGCCATTCTGCTGGTCATCATTTCCACAGACCTACCCCGTAGGCACCTGAAATATAAGTAAGAGTGAGTGAAGTCAGCTGAGGGAAGCTATGAAATTGGTGGATAGAAAGTTGAGAAGGAAATATTGTAGGTAGATAATAAAAAAGTAATAAGTTTGATATATTTATAAAACAATAAAATGCAATTAACAAGATGAGTATCACTTATTGGTATTTTTTTGTAATTCACTATAACAATACATTGAATGTTTGAAATATCAATAAAATTTGAATGTAGGTACTTATATAAATGGGCCTGTGTAACACTACTGTACTATTAATATTAATAAATTTTATAGTAAATAATTATGTATTGTTTATGGTGTGTCATGTAGTATATGGTGTCTGAGGCAAATATTTTTCGTCATCGATTTTGCTTCCACAAATTGTCAAGCAAAAGGAGACAAACGGTGCCGCTGTGTATTGTAATTGACGTGGCTCATATAATAATATAATGAGCAGTGTTTATGTGATGTATAGCGTATTTTTGTTAGTAGTATATACAATAAAACGGTACAGGATTATGTAAAGAATAATGAAAACAATTCTCCACGGGTTTCCAGATGATTTTAAATCTCGTCTCCGTTATCCGTTACTTTGACAGTTAGTCCGCCACAAATTTTCCAGCGAGGTTTTGTCAGTAGTCCTTTGATTTATAGCTACACCAACAATTATTGGTCAGGTTTATGGGTATACACTTCACTTCCCACATGGAATTAATACTTAAAACAACATAAAACTATTTTTATAATTTAAATTATTATACACGTATTGAAATGACAACTGCTCGCTTGTGTTGCCAGCGAAGAAAAAAGTAAAATTAGGGGCTGGACACGAAGAGAAAAAAACGGGTGCAGTGGCGTGCCATTGGAGTGGCCTATATGCAGCAGTGGGCAATGGCAGGCTGATGATGAAAATATGATAGATTCCTTCATTGGTGTAAAATACTACTTAACTTGAATTTGCAAATGCAGCTCCCATGTATTAACAAGCCAATTAAAGTGTGTTCTATAAAAGTTGCATTCATCACCCATATTATTCAAAAAACCATCTAGACTTTATCAGATAGTATGTTTGAAGAAACTAACGATTATAACTTCAAATGCGCATAAACTAAACATAGCGTTCCTTTATTTGAACACTCTTGAACTACCTCAACAAGCAACCTTAATGAACCATGCGATTATAAATTTTACACAAGCTCCCTCATGTAATTCTCAACGTTTAAAGAATTTTTAGTGAAATTTCCTCCTAGGGGATTTGATAAACGAAGCAGTACAAATTGAATTTGGGGAATGAAACAGGTGAAAACTTGCTACTATATCGCTACAAAACAAAGATCCGGATAGCGAGCACGGTAAACCTTGTAGCTTCCTATTTTTCAAGTAAATAGTTGCACTCTTTTTGCTATCGCTCAGAGGTAAAGGTTGTGGTATTTTAGTTTTGTTGGTATTGTGTACTTTAAAAGGATGTTGTCGGTTGACATTATTGGTTGCATTATTTTTCATAGACTTTACGCCAAAAAAGTACAGTAAGAAACATACTTCTTCTTTAATCTAAGAGCCTAGCTCTTGTTAGTCGAGCGATTGCCATTATTTACGGTTTTCTGCGCTTTTTTGACCTCTTGATATGACCTGGCCCCAACTTCTTCCTTCGTCAGTTCTATATAGTTTTGCCAAGGTCATCCTCTTCCTGCTTCGATATTAACCCTAAATATTATTTTGAAAAGTGGTCGTACCGTATCAAGTGGCCAAGAAACATACCCATCATTGAAATTTAAACGTAATTAACATACATAACCAAATATGATGTATGCAAGAAACAAGTTTAATTGATGAAGAAAAATTTTTGGGGAGTAAATCCTGAAAGAAGTAAAAGAGCGTATGTTTTAGATAATCAAAAAAGCCGTTAGTTTAAAACTCATTTCGTAGTGTTATTGTATGTAAATGGTAAGAAAGAAAACACTATACACAGAAAATAGAAAAGTGAAATGAATTTCTTTCAACCACATAATTATATTTGGAACTGTTTCTTTGTAATTACATAATTTGAACAACATATAGAAAAATATAATATTATTTCCTTTGTGTTCATTTTAAGTATATAATCCTTAACTGTACTAAGACTCCCAAAAGGCAACCAAACCAAATCTTGTAGAAAATAGATTCCATTTTCCGAGTAAGCTAACAGTATGAAATGCCACATTGTATGAATGTTGTACAATAATATTATGTGCATATTATATTAGTTCGTATAACAGAACAAAGATTCACAGAAATAGAAAAAAAACCTATTATAATATGGTTTGCTACAGGGAAATTCACTTTCGGCGATACACCCAGTGTATCATAGAGTGAAACTTATATTTCGTACATTATATCGTATTGAAATATCGGGAATTCGTATTATGAGTTTGGGTTTTATGGGAAGTTCTTGGCAGTCGTTGAAATTTAAGCCGCATAATGAAAAGACTCTAAGGTAAAACAGCAAAAAGCTCGTCTAATTCTGCTTACTGGAGTTCTTTTTGTACCAGGAAATACGAAGAGCTGCCTTAAGTACTCTTTAAAAAGGTATATATATTTTAGAATGGTGGCCAATATTTAGTTCAAATGACTTTGTCTATTTATTCGCCGTTTGTAATGACCGTCGTGGATTGAATCCCTCTGCATACCAGTTTGTGCAGTTGGTATATCTACTGGGTTATGAAGACCAATTTGATGACTTTTTTATGTACTTGGACCCAGCCGTTGGCCGCTGGTGACCTTGAGTTTGACAACTTTAAGCGGACTGTGGGTGACCACAGAAAGCTCCCAACCCGTTTACAAGTAAACCAGTTTGATTGAACCACACAACTACGTACCTTTTTAAAATTTCAATGATAAATTTATCTACCATTTGTTCAAATTACATAAACATTTTACAAATAACTTCAAGCCTGGACTTCGCAACCGATTATCCATCAGCGCGGGCACGTCATAATGTAAGATGAGTGTCATACAGACGCCTGCCTGACGGCTATCATGTCCCTCTATTGAAAGCTATTGAACGATTTATTAGGCGATGGATTATCCGTACATGTGACTCCGACGTCCATTTTATCGTTGAGTGTAATGCAAGCATATTTTTATGAGTTGACACTCGTAGGTTATGGGTAGTTGTAAGTTTTGAATGAGGTTAAGTGTAGTTATTAGTTTTATATGGTTATTTTTGTGATAGTTTGTAAATGTATACATCACCTTATGTAACAATGTAGGCAACAAGGAATATAGAGACTAAAAATATGAACTATGGTAGGCGGCAACGTATCAGTAAACTCTGATTTCAATTTTAGTGGTTTCCTATCGCAAACGGAGATCTTAAGTGAACGTTTAACTACTTTTTTACCAAGTATAATTTTGATTGTTGTGGGCGTTAATCACAAGATGGCAGAAATGTAAATAGCTCAAAATGCGCTGTTAAACATACTTTCTCATCTATTCATAAATAACCTAGTGAAAGGCTTTTTTTTGTCCCCTCCTTTTTTCGATCGCATAAGTGTAATCGAACGATTTCAAGCTGACGTATTTGAGACTCTCTGCTAAAGAACCAACCGCCAAAAAAACCAACATACTAAAACAATCGCGGTATCCTCAACCGGGTGACGAGAATCAACCCAGTTAAACAATAAACAGTGGTTACACCCAGTGTAAGTGTTATGCCTAGCGTTTTATTTTAGAAGTTACAAATTACTAGTGAGTCACTCAAGGGCATAGTTGAAAATCAGCGTCAGGCGTTTGCCTGACAAATGCTGAACTTTGCCCTGTTCTGACACGCCACACTTATGTTTTTTTATTGCTTTTTGTACTGTTTTTATCGTGTTTTTTAATTGTGTGCGTGTTAAGAATAAAATTATTTTTCCTTTTTTCTTTCTTTCTTTCTAGTATAGAATACAATAACCTTCCGATTTTAAACTTAGTTTACAGCCCCAACTTCATAAATTCAGTACTTACTTTATTTTGAACTTCTCACTGTATTCTTCCAGATGTTATTGTTATTGACATCTTGAACTCTCAAACGGGTCTTCACTTCCACAGAGTACCTTTGTATATTCACTTCTTCTAGAGCCGCAGACAGCCTCGGCCTTAGATTTAGTTTCAAGTTGTTCATCAATTGACCTTTACTGCGGTTAGTTAAGAGTAGGTGCTATAGAATTGTTATCGGTGTAAGTTATTTTCTTAGATGTAGGTTTATTGTTCTGTTTTCGACTTTTGATTGTTTGAAGATCGTGTAAATGTTTATTGTTGTTATTACTTGACTTTGTATTATTGGTGGAATGCAGTTTACCAACATTAATTTTATGCGTTATATAGCTTTTTTTTCATGTCAATACAAAAAGAATAAATTAGAAATACAGTAAATTTAAAAATTCAATTTATTATTTTATTTAAAGAGTCACGCCTGTAATCCCCGAAAGGGTAGGCGGAGGTGTAAAATTACACCCACTTTTCGCCATGACTTTTTAGGTCCCACGTAATAGGGGGCGAGCCTATTGCCGTTACCGGGCACGTCACCAGACTCTTTAACACTAAAGTAACACTTTTGACCGACCCGGGAATCGAACCCGAGACCTCCAATCAGCAGTCACATACGCTATCCACTAGACCACGGAGGCAGTCAAAATCCTAATTAGTATTAAAAATAAATTATGGAAGGAGGAGGTTTTGTGGACAGATGGTCAGATATATGTTGCTGAAAAATTACTGAACTTACTTTGATGAGTAGTAATGATGAGCAGTACCTAATATCGCTTATACATCAGAACAGTACATAGAGTACATATTGTTGTGATAACTGACATAAACAAGTCTTGAATTTTCACTCGTTGGCCCACATTACAAAGGTCGTTAAGTTATTTAGGAAAAAGGTCTTTATGCTCCTCTTGCGGTCTTTCTTTCTTTGTTGTGATATGAGACTAACTCTTGGGTGGTGGTTTACAGACGGCATGAAGACCCCCTACATGGCCAAACGATTCCTGAATGAGACAAGAACTGGCACAAACGGATTGACATGCCACTGCCAAGCGGTCGCCCGTCTGCATGTGTGACCATATGCGAAACATAAATTTGCCAATCTATAATAAAGGGTAACTCGTCAATTTGGCACTGCTGTCATGGCAAGAAGATAAGGAAAATTACAACAGATTCAACACCGCATTGCCATATCAAATTATCACATTAAGAGTCACTGAGAGACCATTTATAACACAGCATCGGCGCATTCTCTTTATTGCTATATTAAATATAACTTAATACCCTTTGAGTTGAGCATTAACAGGAACATAACAAATGAAACAGTTCGGCCTTGATAGAACAATTTATTACGCAGGATAAGAGCCTTAATCTTTTAAGTTTATGACGTACATCATTTAACATGCGGTTAATAAATGGTTGACATGTTCTGTGCTATGTAATAACTAGACTATGTATGGATATAATCTTGATTTATTTGTATAAGTTATTGCGGAGGAGTAAATTAAGGAAATGCGACCTATTTTTTCCAAAATTGTAAAAATAACTACTTAGTATATTTTTTATTTTGTAAAAAAGATCATACTATTCTAGTTGGGCTTCCTCTCGCGATCGCAATTTCAGTGATGACATCACAAGATTTTTCCGCACTGTTCCAGTTCCGGAGAAGGTTATCCTTGTCTTTTAAAACAAAAATACAAGAATATAAAAATAAATAGTCTTGTACTGTTTGAACATATGGTAATAAAGCAGCTAATCTGGCATTGACATCGTAAGAAAAATTAAGAACACATTTTAGTACTAAAATGAAAATCATATAAATTGACAACAAACATTACAACTCAAACTCATCTGATTACCAAACAAGCATAAGTTCTATCTGAACTTATTTCGTATACACAGTAATGTAATGAATGAATTACACTAAACCACAGAATGAGACAGGTGTTTATCATCATTGATATCACAGTCATTCATACTTATTAGTGGTGGAAATCGAACACACGTGCACCAGCGTATAAACTAACAAGATCACCAATTACAAAAACTGTTTGACCGCCGCGTCTGTAAAGCCAGGATCAAACCAACGCGTTCAGCTTGCGTCCGCGGTGGCGTGCGCGGTGGCGATCAGATGTTGTGTACGTGCAAGGTTGTATGGTGGTGAACAAAAGAAAGATGTTAATAGTTTGAATTATTAGAGTTTAATGGTCCTAGTACACTGGTTACAATAGAATATATAGGAGGGAAGGCGCGCTACACACTACACCTCCCCCTTTTTATAAAATAAAAAAATGGATAAATGTTTTTTTTATAAGACAAAATTATTTCAATTGTCAAGTACACAAAATAAAAGAATATGAGGAAAAATACAATTATTCATTAAAGTGAAACAAAAATAAAAATAAAATTTTGAAATAAGTAAATATCAATGACACACTTGGTGTAAAAAAAAACAATTTCCATTACAAAATTTAAAAAATTGACCGTAAATCATTGCATAAAAAAAGGTTATAAAACAAAATAAAAATTATACCTAGTATTTACTATTATGCACTGTTGACAATATACATTTTAACTCGAACATTATATAACAATACTAAACAAGGTAAAATAAAATAAAAACTAAACTTCATAAAAATAGACCTGAAATTTTTACAAGTGTTTCATGTATATAAGTAATTTTAGTTACTAATTAAGTTAAATTCAACACAGTATAATATAACTTTCAAATAAAAGGTCTGTCACAATACAGCACATCCTATAAAAACTGTGTAATTAAAAAAAAGAAAAGTTTACAAAAAGAAACAGCAACTGCATCATACATTATTTAAAATCATCGCAAATTAATAATATATTTTTTATGTATAATTCTAATTAATTTTTGGCAAAATTATTTGACACCATTTTTTATAACAGAACACTTAATTATGACAATGCAATAAAACATTCTAAATAAAATAGTCCGTGTGGTGACGGATTAAGAATACGAAATGTCACCACCCCATATCATCCCATGGGTGTCGTAAGAGCCGACAGAGGGAGCATATTATGCAGAGAACAGCACTGTAAGAGAAGGAAAACTTGATAGAAACCCTATACCAACCCGTTTGGCCAGCGTGGTATAGTAGGCCAATTCCTCCTTTCAAAGGAGAGGCCTAGTCCAGCAGTGGACTTTTAAAGGCTGATGATGAAATAAAATACAGTATTTTATCATTTAATAAAACATTACTATTCAATTGATTTTAATAGGTTTACAAACTGTTAATCATTTTATTTCACAATGTAATAACCGTTTAAAAACAAAACAAATTTAAAAATATAAACATTTTATTCCACAAAATCGTACCAACATTTCAATATAAATAACATTCACTTTCAATAAAGGCCAACATTATTCCATTTACTACAGCATGCATAAACCACAATATCACAATATCTTTTTTTATTTCTTCTCATCCTTTACATTAGCCTAGGTACACATCATTACCAATTCGTCATATTTATCATATTCGGTCCGGCCGGACTTCATCATATTTTCATCACTTCATATATAACATTATCATCATCATTTATTTGTCGACATTTCTCATAATATTCTTTATAACAAGGGGCACAATTTAAGGCATCTTGGCCACCAACCATTTTCACAGAGGAATCTCGTTCGCACCATGATCAAATGAAGGAATGACACCCTTTTCTCTCGTTATTTGAGTGTACCTATAAATAACTCATACCAATAAAAAACATTTATGCTAATTTACGAAATGAATATTTCTGTACATACGAATCCAACATGCCTTTTGGGTGATCAAACCAAATTGCTGCTGAAAACTTATTTACCGAATTATTCCCATCTACTTCATACATTTCTTAACCAATCTAAAACAAACAATACAAAATATCCATTCCTATACCATACAACCTTATAAAATATAACCATTTCATTATTTCCATATCACCACAATGGTACCTAATTGCATTTAAAAATGTCTAAAAGATTTTTAATACCTTATCATTCCATACTTAATTCTTTCACAAAACCACAAGAAAAACTTCCTACATCAAAGGTATTAGGTACCTATCATAGTTATTCAAATATTTTCCAAATATAGCCAAAATAATTACCTACTAATCATTACTGACAGAAAATTATCTTTTAAAGATTCAAAACAATATTTCAATATAGGTACAAATCTTTACAGTTCACACAAGTAAATTTCTGCTGATGCAGTTTTATGCAGTTCGATGAATTCATTCTCAAGGTATTGCGTCATAGGTGTCTAGTTTTATAACAATGTATCGTTTTAGATGTATGACTATCACACTACTGGAATGTAACAACAATTATTTAATTATACGTTATGAACAGTGACACAAACAAAGAATTACCTAATTTAGATTGCCAAATAGAAATATAAATGTACTTTTTGAAAAATCTTATCAATAGCGTAGGTACATTAGTTAGCTGTTTTCTAATTCAAAACAAAATAAATGGACTTACTAAAAACATAATTTAACATTCAATTACCTACTGCATAAAATAAAAGGCAAAGCCGCGCGCAACCTATTGTGTTGCTAAGGTATCATATAGCGCGCTTGCACATTGGACTCCTTATGCGCAATAACTCTGGAATGCGTTCAATAGAAAAACACTGTCCAAACGTGGGAAGATTATCTGTTTACTTATTAGTCACTTGAATAAGAAATGAAAACCATACAACCTTATAAAATATAACCATTTCATTATTTCCATATCACCACAATGGTACCTAATTGCATTTAAAAATGTCTAAAAGATTTTTAATACCTTATCATTCCATACTTAATTCTTTCACAAAACCACAAGAAAAACTTCCTACATCAAAGGTATTAGGTACCTATCATAGTTATTCAAATATTTTCCAAATATAGCCAAAATAATTACCTACTAATCATTACTGACAGAAAATTATCTTTTAAAGATTCAAAACAATATTTCAATATAGGTACAAATCTTTACAGTTCACACAAGTAAATTTCTGCTGATGCAGTTTTATGCAGTTCGATGAATTCATTCTCAAGGTATTGCGTCATAGGTGTCTAGTTTTATAACAATGTATCGTTTTAGATGTATGACTATCACACTACTGGAATGTAACAACAATTATTTAATTATACGTTATGAACAGTGACACAAACAAAGAATTACCTAATTTAGATTGCCAAATAGAAATATAAATGTACTTTTTGAAAAATCTTATCAATAGCGTAGGTACATTAGTTAGCTGTTTTCTAATTCAAAACAAAATAAATGGACTTACTAAAAACATAATTTAACATTCAATTACCTACTGCATAAAATAAAAGGCAAAGCCGCGCGCAACCTATTGTGTTGCTAAGGTATCATATAGCGCGCTTGCACATTGGACTCCTTATGCGCAATAACTCTGGAATGCGTTCAATAGAAAAACACTGTCCAAACGTGGGAAGATTATCTGTTTACTTATTAGTCACTTGAATAAGAAATGAAAACCTATAATTTTGGAACAATCTAATATACTTAATTTATAAAAACTCACGTTTTGAAACTTCATGTCAAGAATATAATATCATCAAATATAACAAAAATAAATATTGAATACACATTTTCTGTGAAATATATTGTCAACAGGCATATTACTTATCTAATTAGTTACATAAAAATATACTTAATGTAACATTTTATAAAACTTTATACACTGGAAACACCAAAAAAAGATTATATCTATCACATATATGATAATATATTATATAGAACACTAACATGATGTAAAAAAATGTCCGCGGCATTATAGAAAAAAAATAAAAAAAACTTCACCTCACTTTTCACACTTTGTGTCCGAGGTCACCGTATCGCGTCACGGCTCCGTTCGATTTATGGGCTCCATAGTCCATACTCCTGGGCTGACCAGAGCCTCCTCATAGCCTCGGCCTTGCGCAACGTCTTGGGGAGGCCCACAATGCCTCCATAGGCTAACGCCCATGGCTCCCGGCTGCATTCATCGGTAACCTCGCATCTCTCCGTTTCGATCGAAAATATTCGATTTGACCGTCCAGTGTAATATCCAAAATCTCAGCTTTCCAAAAAAAACTGGACCTTATGGCGCAAATTGTATTTAAAACCTGAAGCTCAGTACTGCCCATGGCAGCACTGGCAGGCAGGGTCGCCATGCAAGGTTGTATAGTGGTGAAAAAAAGAAAGATGTTAATAGTTTGAATTATTAGAGTTTAATGGTCCTAGTACACGGGTTACAATAGAATATATAGGAGGGAAGGCGCGCTACACACTACATACGAACTTATAGCGCGGTGTTCACATCTACGCATCCTCGGATTGCACGCGGCATCCGGTGCAGCGTCTGCACGCGGCTGTGGCGATCAGATCGCGCTTGTTGAGTTAGGACGCTGCACGCAGCTATTATTTGTTGAGGAAACTGTGTTTTTGTAGATTTTAAGTATGGTGGAATCGGAAGAAATTATAAATTAATTCCACAAATACCCATTGTTGTATGATACGTCTCATTCTGATAAGGCGTTATCGAATAATGGTAGGTATTTACTTCACTGGCACTGTATATCATACCCACCTCAAGTTCACTTCTTGTTCCTCTTCGTCTTCAATAATAGCAGACAGAAGTAAAACTTCTTCAATTTCACTATCTGTATCGGACAGCATTTTAGTGACGCGACTACAGCCTGGTGAACGCCTGAACGAACGCGACAGTGTGCACAACTTTTGCACGCGCAATAATCGCCACCGCGCACGCCACCGCGGACGCGAGCTGAACGCGTTGGTTTGATCCTGGCTTTATTTGTGTTTCATGTGAATGGGCCTCCCTCAACGGGAGGCCTTAAAGCCAGGATCAAACCAACGCGTTCAGCTTGCGTCCGCGGTGGCGTGCGCGGTGGCGATCAGATGTTGTGTACGAACTTATAGCGCGGTGTTCACATCTACGCGTCCTCGGATTGCACGCGGCGTCCGGTGCAGCGTCTGCACGCGGCGGTGGCGATCAGATCGCGCTTGTTGCGTTAGGACGCAGCACGAGGCTATTATTTGTTGAGGAAACTGTGTTTTTGTAGATTTTAACTATGGTGGAAACGGAAGAAAGAATTAATTTATAATTCCACATATACCCATTGTTGTATGATACATGTCATTCTGATAAGGCGTTATCGAATGATGGTAGATATTGACTTCACTGGCACTGTATAATTATCATACCCATCTCAAGTTCACTTCTTGTTCCTCTTCGTCTTCAATAATAGCAGATAGAAGTAAAACTTCTTCAATTTCACTATCTGTATCAGACAGCATTTTAGTGACGCGACTACAGCCTGGTGAACGCCTGAACGAACGCGACAGTGTGCACAACTTTTGCACGCGCAATAATCGCCACCGCGCACGCCACCGTGGACGCGAGCTGAACGCGTTGGTTTGATCCTGGCTTAAGGCGTGCGCTCGGCGTTCACTCTGTAGTACAATGTGAACGCCGGGCGCATGCCGAACGGACGCAGAGCGTACGCTCGAGGAACGCGTACGTCGCCCAATGTGAGGTCGGCCTAGAGTCAGGGTAGCATGGATTTTCTAAAAAACAATTTTGCAAGCACCGATACTTATCTTAAACTAAACACTATTAGATACTCTAGCTCTTGTGAAACTACTACGAATACTTATACCGATGTTGAAAGATAATAAATACCTTAAATTGAAAACGATAACACGTTATGTTGATAATTCATAGTCTGGTCACACCTCTATTAGTCGTTACTGCATTTAGGATTACTAATTGTAACTGCTACGAAATTTGTTATAGCATATTATAACGATAGTTTTAATAGTGAAATCAACAATTATTGTTGCCGTTGTTGAATAGGGATTAACACTATTAACGACTAGGTCACCGGTTTGGGATTATGGCCTATAATAATTATAGTGATAAAATTGATTTTGCTTTAACCCTTTAGTTACGCCTAGTTAAAAGGGTAACAATTATTGAAACAACTGGTTGGTCGTACTTTGGTGCTAATCTTTATCTGGCTAATTCAAATCCAATTTGAATCGTATTGTCATTAATAATATAATGTATTTCAATACTTTAAGTTCTGTTTTCTTGAAAATATCTGTGGGACACGTCAGTTCAGCCTTATCAACTGTTAAACATATCCACTTAAATTAAGTTTATGAAAACATAAACTAAAGTAAGTCATAGGCAACTTAAGTAGTTTACGATTAAACGAGTAGGTTTGTTGCAGCTTCTGCAGACCCTTTGGGTTATCTTTTGGAATAAGACCTGTGTAGTCCATACCTTGAACAAAAAATGCAGAAAATTACCATCAAATATAATTCAATTTTAATACACATTCCCCACGCGTACAACTCAACGTAACCCGTATTTAAACTGGTAGTTGCTAATAAATCACACCGAGGTGCAATCAATCAATCAATCAATCAGCCTATCGCAGTCCACTGCTGGACATAGGCCTCTCCCAACACGCGCCACAGTACACGGTCCTCAGCCTTCCGCGTCCAGTCTGTCCCAGCCACCATTTTCAGGTCGTCGGTCCACCTAGCCGGGGGCCGCCCTATCTTACGCTTGCCGAGACGTGGTCTCCACTCTAGGATACGCTTGCTCCATCGGCCATCAGTCTTTCTACAGATATGGCCAGCCCACTGTCACTTGAGTCTACTGATTCTGTGAGCTATGTCGGTAACTTTGGTTCTTTGTCGGATAACTTCGTTTCGGATTTTATCCTTCAAAGAGACGCCAAGCATAGCCCGTTCCATAGCTCGCTTCGTGACTTTTAGTTTGTGGACTAGTCCCACTGTGAGCGTTCACGTCTCGGCACCGTACGTCATAACAGGTAGGACGCATTGGTTGAAGACTTTGGTCTTCAGGCATTGCGGTAGGGGCGAAGAGAAAACTCGACGTAGCTTGCCAAACGCTGCCCAACCCAACTGGATCCTGCGGTCAATTTCTTTCTCGAAATTGTTTCTACCAAGCTGGACTACTTGCCCAAGGTAGACATACTCTTGAACAACTTCGAGCATCGATCCGTCGACATAAACCGGTCCTGGCACAATGTGTTCGTTGAACATAATCTTGGTTTTATCCAAGTTCATGCCGAGACCGACCCGTCGAGAGGCTCCATTTAGGCTGTGCAGCATCTCGCTCAGCTCTTCCAGGCTCTCTGCCACGATGACGATATCGTCGGCAAACCGAAGGTGGGATATGTACTCGCCATTAATGTTTATGCCCCGTCCAGTCCAGTCCAGCGTCTTAAAGACGTCTTCGAGTGCGTTGGTGAAGAGCTTAGGGGATATTACATCCCTCTGCCTCACCCCTCTACGCAACTCAATGGGGCTGGTTTTACTATCCTGGAGCTGAACGGTCATAGTGGCCGTGTCGTACAAACAATGCAATTTCATTATAAAATTAATAATGAAAATTCTAAAAAATGAGAAATGGAATATCGAGTATTTCTAATCTATTATAGATTACCATTTGATCCTGGTGGAGCGTTTTATGCAACGGTGCAAAGCTGCTAATTAACCAAGTTATTTGTTTGTTTTATTGGTGACAAAAAACTAGATAACGCAATGGAAGTATAAGATATTATTTTTAAAAGGATTTTTGTCATACAGGTAGTTAAATTATAGACTGTTTAATTATAATGTGGCAACAATACGGATCCACGTCTTCTTAAAGATTACTATCAATGCGTCTATTTTCCTGTATTTTTTAATAAATATTCTAGATTGCAATGATAAGATTTACGAGACGAATTGCAAGATTAATCGCAGGAGTAAATAAAGTACAACACAAGCTACAAAGCTGGAAATGGTGAATTTTAATCGCACGGAAAACTGTTACAATCAAAAGAATATCTATTTATAATCTTTGTATAAACTTAAAATCTGACTTTCTTTTTCATTACTGCTAAGCTTTTTAGACTGCTTTTACAGGAAATATTTCTAAAACATCTACAAACAAACAAACAAACTCTTCAACATTATTATAATAATAATAAGATTTGACTGCACGGTTAGCGTAGTGGTTTAAGCGGTCGCCTCGCTGCTTGACGCTGCGTGCAGTGTTGTGGGTTCGATCCCCACACGAGACAACACTTTGTGTGATTCATAAATTGTTGTTTCGAGTCTGGGTGTTCATTGTGTCCGTTAGATGTATGTTTGTAAAGTCCCCCGCGACACAGGATTCGGTCCTAGTGCGGGAGTTGTCTTTTTAAAAAAAACGAAAAAAAAATGGATAGAAAAGTATAGATGTAACCATTCAAAATCACGTAAATATGTGGAATTATTTTGCTAGGTAACAGTAATATAAATTAAACTATTTCTATCCTTCGTCTTCCCAGTCTTACATAACGCTGACCTACATCGTTATCGCCAAGTCACCACACAGAATCACCAGTCAAAGGTTACAACAACATAAATTACAATTCCAAATTTGGAATTATTCATAACCTATTTTGCGAACCCAGCGACCCTATTCTGGTAATTTAATTCTCGTAACGTAGTTAGATTTGTTTCAATATGTATTTTGTATGGGTGTTGGTAAATATGAGACTATTATGGTTAAAATAATTTATTGATTGTGCACTTAAACAAAATGGTGTTACACGGAATTGTAGCAGAGAGCAGAGAGAGCTTAAGTCATAGACAATTTGATCATGAGCATTGCCACAGATTATACAAATAATATTACTAAGAATACACAGACTTATATTTATGGGAGGCTCGCAATTTATTACATTAATATTATATTGTAACACTCCTACCAAATTCGAGCCTGCTACAAAATATGTTAGGTATCACAAATGTACTTACACTAATCTTAGTTACAACATATCTTAAATAAACAATAGAACTAATTCAACTTAGAAATTCCAATTTTATCTCGCATTAATCTAAATTTATCCTTGGATAAGGCTTTTGTAAACATGTCAGCAAGCTGGTTGTTTGTATGAACATAATTTAAGCTAATAACATTTTCAAAGAATTTTTCTTTAATAAAATTATACTTGATATCAATATGTTTACATCGCTTGTGAAATACGTTATTTTTTATAACATTAATTGCACTCTGATTGTCCACATTTATTAGTTTGTTTATATTCATTTAATTCACACAATAATTGTTTCAACCAGATCGCTTCTTTGGTAGCAGCGCAGGTTGCCATAAATTCAGCCTCGGTAGTGGATAAGGCTACAGTTTGTTATCGCTGAGTTGACCATGTTACAGCAGCCTTATTCTTTATAAATACATAGCCAGTTATTGACCTCCTTGTTTGAACATCATTGGCAAAGTCAGAGTCACTATAACCAATCAATTCAGTTGTGTCTGAGTTACAACTATAACACAATCCATAATTTTTAGTTTCTTTCAAGTATTTTAAAATTCTTTTAACAGCATTCCAATGAGAATTGTTATAAGAATGTAAAAAACGACTTACTTGACTAACTGCAAACATTATGTCTGGTCGACTTACAATTGCTGCATGGATAAGTGATCCCACTGCCTCTCTATATGGCACACAGTTTGGTTTGTCCACTGACTCATCTGCCTTTATAAGTGTCACATGTGGGTCAGCAAATTTGGCTTGCAGTCCAGTCCCTCTGGTAGCTTCATAAGTATATTTTCTTTCAATTCACCATCCAGAAAAGCTGTGGTTACATCAAACTGCATAATTTCTAACTTGTGTTGTGCTGTTGGTTCTTCTTTGACACGAAATACCCATTTGCGTCCAACCAATTTTGCATCGTGTGGTTTTTCTATTAAACTCCAGGTTCTATTACGATGATGAGATTCTAATTCCTTTGCTATTGACATTTTCCAATTTTCAGAATCATCAGATGATATTGCTTCATTATAGTTCTGCGGAACTGAAATTGTGTCTACATTACAGCATAGGTAACTGTTTTCATGTGCATCCTTTTTGTTTGATAACTGTTTCTTATTCCTAGGTCGAAGGTTTATATTACAGACAGATGGTGAGCTTACTGTCACATTGGACTATAATCACTGTCATTGGGGTCAGTGTAGTATTCAGCACTTTCAGCAACAGAGTTTATGGATTCTGACTCAGTAGTAGAGCTCTCGGATGAGTGATTTTCATTAGATTCAGATGGTGAATCACACATTGACTCTGTCAGATCCACCGGAACAAAGTTTCTTTTGACAGTTGATTCTAAAAGACAGCATCTCTACTCTTTATAACAGACCGAGACGGAGGAATCACAAATCTGTAGCCCTTGGAGTTTTCACAATATCCAATAAATTTTGCTTTTTGTGCTTTAGGATCCCATTTCCTTCGCTTTTCCTTTGGAAGATGTATCATTGCATCACACCCAAAAACTTTTAAGTTACTTACATTAGGTTTCCTTCCAGACCATAATTCCTCTGGACTTTTGTAATTTAGTGACCGAGTCGGACTTCTGTTGATGAGATAGGCTGCACTGTGTATGGCTTCTGCCCAGTACATCTTGGAAAGGTTGGCGTTAATTAGTAAGCACTTTGCTTTCTCCACCAGAGTTCTATTCATACGCTCTGCCACAACATTTTGTTCAGGTGTATATGGTGTTGTTGTTTGGTGAGTAATTCCAGCACTTTTCAGATACTCACTGAACTGTGTGTTGACATACTCAAGACCATTGTCAGAGCGCAGACATTTTATATTACATTCTAACTGATTTTCAGCTTGATTTTTAAATTCTTGAAATTTTTCTAAAGCTTCGGATTTCTTTTGAAGGAAATAAACAAAGACTTTCTTGGAGTAGTCATCAATCAATGTCATGAAGTATTTAGCACCTCCCATTGACATTGTTTCCATTGGTCCACAGATGTCAGAGTGTACTAGCTCGAGAAGCTTTGTAGTTTTTGATTCACTACATTTTAGAGGCAAACGTGTTTGTTTTTCTTCCAAACATGTTAAGCAAATTGGCTTACCTGCTTTCTTGGATAGTTGTACACCTTCTGTGTTCTCTACCATTTTCTCCAAATCTTGAAAATTGAGATGGCCCATACGTTGGTGCCACAGAAAAATATCCTGGTTATCAACATCAGATATGTATGCTTGGTGATCATATATGTTTAATCTGTACAAATTGTTGATTAAGCTGGCTGTACTAACTACTTCATTGTACTTGTTCAGAATTACACAGCCCTTACTATTGAACTTTACCACCGTTTTTAATGACTTGGCTGACAGACAGGAGATTGGTTGCTAAGTCGGGCACATACAGAACATTATTAAGTAAGATCCTCTTACACTGATCTTTATCATTATACACCTTCAGACTCAACTGACCGGAACTTTTCACTGGTAAACATTTGTTATTTGCTACTTTAATTGAGTTGATGATCGCTAATGTTTCATTTTCTAATATATTGTGCTTGGTCATATGCATGGAAGCGCCGGAGTCTACATACCAGGCATCACCGTTGCTCTCTGAAGCTATGAATGCAGCAGCATAGCTTGAGCTTTCCTGTTCTTTTGGTTAATACTTTTTCTTCGGAGACTTGCACTGAGCACTCACATGACCATGTTTGTTACAGCTATAACAGCGAGGCCCCTTGTTCAGCTGTTTCTTATAGTTTTTATTTTTGTAATTTACTGTAAAGGCTGATGTGTCACTGTCATTCAGTTTGACATCTTGTAGTATTTTGACTTTAACGGAGTCAGCACTAATTTTCATACCAGAACTTTCTATAGCGATTATCATGGGCTTGTATCTATCAGGTAGACCGGAGAGCAGCAATGTCCCGAGCCACTCGTCATCTACTTTAAATCCGATATTACGCAACTTATGAGCCGTGGTCATTATTTTGATCACATACTCTTCTACATTTTGACATCCCACTAAATTTGTAGTATATAAATCACGGAGTAAACCCACTCGGCGTGTCAGACCAGAATCATCAAAGGCGTTGGCTAAGTTCTGCCATACTTCTCTGGCTGTTTTGGCTTCTTGTATGTGTACGTAATTTACAGAATCCATCAACCAAATAATTTTCGATTTCGCTTTGAGATCGCGTTTGATATCTGTCGCAGAGTCACTAGTTTCAATACAGTCCCATAATTCTTCGTGCTCAAGGTATGTTCTCACAGCAAATCTCCACGTCGAATAGTTTTCTCGACCGGTGAGCTTTTCTATGAGTGCCAATTGATTTCCAGAATTCATTTTCAACACAATTTTGAACAATGACTTGCAATGACCGCGTGTCGTATAGGTTATGAAAAAATCTGATCATGAAACTTTTTAAGTTTTCTTTGGTATTTTTATTCGTAACCTAGACTGCTGGGCCCATAACCTGATGGGTGTTGGTAAATATGAGACTATTATGGTTAAAATAATTTATTGATTGTGCACTTATACAAAATGGAGTTACACGGAATTGTAGCAGAGAGCAGAGAGAGCTTAAGTCATAGACAATTTGATCATGAACATTGCCACAGATTATACAAATAATATTACTAAGAATACACAGAATTATTATCGATATATTTATGGGAGGCTCGCAATTTATTACATTAATGTTATATTGTAACAAATAATATTATTTAAAGGTCTAATATAGTTACCAGAATAAATATTACATAGATTTTTGTGGCGATCACTTTGGATATTAATTCAATCTTACTATCAGGTTAGTTACATTTAAAGCTTTTATCATTGCTGCTGCCAATCTTATGGTAAGCGATGACAGTGGATTCACGCTAAGCTGGACACAAGTCAAACGTTAGTTTTTGTTATAATAACTCTTAATTTATTGAATATGCAATGCACGTATAAAGGAAGGTGTCAATTCACTACAAATTAACAGTCATGTGTATGGGCCACAGTCACCACTAAGGGTAAAATCCTAAGCACTACAGAAGGGAACGGAAAAATAAATAAATATAATTAAAAATTTTGAAGAATCCCCGATCCACACTCCTATCAGTATAAAAAAAATATTTGCTGCTTTTTTACCTGATTAAAGCAGTTTATTTATATTTCAGAGGTAATCGCCACGTCTAGGACCGCTTGCAAAGTGCTGGTAGCTCTTAAACTGCTAATCGAAATATCATAAAACACAGCTGAGAATCGCCGCAATGTACAAGGAATTCGGTTAATTAAAGAGCTGCAGAACCACATACAGGCACACAATAGGGCAAACTTATTAAAAGGGATTGCAGTTAAGATACCAGAACTGATTTCCAGGAGCCCAATTCGTAACTTTCAAAACTCAAAAGTCATATTAAGTCCTTTCCAACAAATTAAGAAAATACAATTCAATTGATGTTTTCATAAGTTTCAATAGGTTACGTGCGTAATTGTATTAATGCATATCTAATCGCACCAGACTATACATTACAAATGCAAATAGAAGTGATACCATATTATGTTGCTATACATCTTCCGCCAATAGTACGGTGTAGTTTACAGTACGAACATCACGTTTTGAAAGTTGAAGTCCTATTTACTGAGGTACATAGGGTTCCCACCAAGAACTTAGGAGGTGCATAGGGTTCCCACCCAGAATTTAGGGTCCCAAACCAACCTCACCTGCAAGTGGTGCACCTGCCGATCAACGGACGAGGCTCTGGCAAACAAAATATTCCGATAAGCGGCAATAGGCTCGCCACCTATTACGTGGGATCAAAACACTGGCGAAAAGTGGGCGTTTGATATGCCTCTGCCTACCCCTTCGGGGAAACAGGCGTGAGTCTATGTGCTATTTACTCATTTCTTCGTGGAATACTTGGTTTTGGTGTAGTAATAATGATCCACTAGCTGAAATTCCAAAAAAGTAACATCAGCAAAACTTAAAGATTATTATGTTTCCCTCGACTCAACGACCCATTTCAGCTATATATATATATATATTTTTTTTAAATAATAACGCGGTAAAGACCTGTTACATATATTACTTAGTGACATCAAACATCAAGTGACTTCATACTTATGATATAAATCACAGTCCTCTGTTATCTCTAGACTGTAACTCTTGAAAAAAAGGTTGTTAGTAGCCCTAGATATTATAGTTTAAAATAATGTTTCAATCTTCACTTATTTATTTCACCAAATACAAAAAGAAATGTCCAGAATATTCCCCCGCAAGTCTTGCTATGAATTACATGCGTAGCGGCAGCCTCC
This sequence comes from Euclidia mi, assembly GCA_944739405.2. Taxonomy (NCBI): domain Eukaryota; kingdom Metazoa; phylum Arthropoda; class Insecta; order Lepidoptera; family Erebidae; genus Euclidia; species Euclidia mi. The sequence continues at coordinate 114,909,815 of OX123183.2, forward strand.
ATGACTAATCGTTACAGCCAGACATCTCCATCGATCATAAGAACGTGATGTGTCATACTCGGGTATATATTCTGTAGCCGTGATTGAGAGCCTATGAATCTTTGATTATTGCTCTCCGTTTGATGCATGTTATTGAATGTCGCGGATATCTTCGGCAATTACTGATAACAGACGAATTAGGTAGTGACGTACGATGTATGATTGTGATTTGTTTCGGTATTTAGTATGTGTAGCAATGCTATGATAGTAATATGGGTGAGATAAACGGTAGTTGCTCGGTAGAAAAGCTAATAGTATGTAATTAATTGGTTTATCTAAAATGCAAACTCCGGATGCCAGGAAAAATGTTTTGAATACCACTAACGGGAATACAATGATGGTAAAGGTATTGTTACTGGTTTTTATGTTTACTGTAAAATAGTAAATTTTCAAACAACATTTGACCAATACTAATTATTTGCTCTTTAATACATTAACGATATTTAACAATTAATGTTGTTTATTGACTTTTTATGAGGAAAGAAACTTAAAAAAGCAATTAAAAAGTGAAAATATTTACACAGTCTAGGTGTCGTAGAATGCCTCCGCATCAATGTCATCAGGTAACGTGCCCAGAAGGCTAGCAGCATTGCCACACTGTATGGCAATGCTGATTCTTTGAGCAAAGAATAAACCAGCCAGGTCACGTGAGACGTCGATTAATCGTTTAGATATTTCTCGAAATAAGGTCCGAGCGCTCGGACCCCATGAGCCAAGCGTTTCCACCCCAAACGGCTCATATACGTAATTACATGGTAAATTATTGTATTTGCGCCGTTTAAGGGGTTACCGCGGTTGCAGCAGAAGCGCCAGCATCTCCTCCCATGCTTGGAACATAAGATGGCGCGGGAGTGTCTACGCAGGTTGCGTCCCACACCAAAGGCCTACCCATTTTTCAGGGCAACAATGACATACCATCTGATCTCTTTTGTCGCGTACCAAACCATTTGGTTCAATTACAGCTGGTACGCCAGACGCGACAAGAGCACGAAGGATTATGGCATTTAGATGAGCATGTCGAGGAATTCTACCAGCGTTTCTGTTGCAGTATACCCCATGGTGTCCGAGGCTATCGACGTCTTCTCCACAGTGACATCGATGCGGAGAAATACACGGAGCACCTAAACGAAGACAAGTGGCGATACGGAACGTCCCATCGTACAACATCGTTCCTGTGTTGGAAGATGGTAGTGCCTGAAGCCAAAAACTGAATTCCCCCTCCCCCGCTGCCAGCAAGCGAACACGCTCTGCCACATTAGGAGCAGTAGACAAAATAAATTTTTGTACTTTGCAGAGCGGTGCGTTCCACTGTCTTTGGCAGAATGGGTTGGTGGAAATAATTGCTTAGATAAGCCATTTTCCAGTCTTATATAGCTTCGGTTTTGCACAGTACTTCTGAGTTAACTAGTATAGGTTATAAAATTTTCTTGGTTAACTCGGCCGCGCTGTGAACCGAAGATAGGAACGGCGGTAAACTAACACTTTAAATTTTCCGAATTTGACCGATTACTTTTTTAAACAAACTTTTACTTGGGCATTTTTTACGTTTCCCCTAATAATATTGAAAAAGAACTTCAATTCAAAAATACTATTCTAATTGAAGATCTAGTATTTCCAACAAAAACTGAATCCGTATTTATAACATAATCCTGTATTCAACGGCTGTACTTAATGTTTTATTTAACAACCCGACATTTTGCCTTTGACGTCTGAGTCACTACGACTAACAGGCATTTACAATAGTACTTTACGCCACCTAATTTACCTACCTAATACGCCTGAAATGTATATGCCTACTCTTACACCAGTACATTTCTCAGAATTATACCAAACCTTTCAAAGACACAGCGTTTATTAATTTTTGATTAATGTAAACAAAATGAATAAAGCAGTATTCCCATAACATTGTTCACTCTTACCTTAACCCTTATTTTAGGAAAACGCCAGATTGTCAACATTTTCGCTCACAAATTCCGAGTAATATAAAGTAATCATATTTAAATCCGGCATCCGAAGAGGCGGCGGTACCCTGGGGGATTATCGCGGTGACCGAATGTGTCACGTAATATTAAGCTTGTAATATTCATGTTTTTAATAACCACATGCTAGGCCGCCATATTTGCATAAGGCCGTGTGTGTGGTGTGTTAGAAGTGTGTGTTTGAAAGACGCAATGGAATGAATTGGTAATGAATGACGACGGTGCTGATAGTACGCTAAAGTTTCGTGAGACGAGTGTTTACTACATTAACTAGTTAGGTCAAACTTGTATATGTGTTATAAAAATAAAGAAGTAGTGTTGGTTTAAATAAAAAAAAATTAAAAAATTCAATTGAAAATTATATTTTCTGAAATGACAGGATTTGGGTCACAATCGCATGTATTTTTAGTCTAAGTTAAATACTTTCTATTTGCACCGATGTTTCGGCGTTGGTGATTAGTGGTCGTTAGTCTGAGAGTATTTACCTGTTTAATTACATATATGTAAAGATTATTTTATAACCATTAAAGAAAATTAAAAATGGCATAATATATGTCGTACATTTTAACGGAAAGAATAGTGTCGCAAAACTCCCGTTATGCAAGTTTTGCAAGTGACAATTCTCTATAATGAATATAACAAGCATTAACCATCCACTAACTATTTCTCTACCACGACTATCTTTGTAAAAAGAAACCAATGAAAGGGAAACAAATAAATTATTGCTATCTGACCTTCAACGCTCTACCGAAAAAGACCTTGAAGGATAAATAATTACGCACATCTGTCTCGTTCAACGAAAAAGGAAAACTAAAAAGACTTGCGAGAGTTCAACCACTTCATGACACAAAGAAAACTTTCAGACATTTTGTTTCGCAGCGGTAATCAAATTTGAGATAATTAGACGTTCGACTTGTATAATTATGTGTTATAAAAATAAAGAAATAGTGTTGGTTTGAGGCCAAAATTGTTGTTTTTTTTAACATACATACACAATTACACATATATAGGCTCACGACTGTATCACAGAAGGGGTAGGCAGAGGAGTAATATTACACCCACCTTTCGCCATGAATTTTTATTTTTAAATGTAAGTTAAATAGTTACAATACTTTCTATTTGCACCTACATTTCAGAATAGATTGAAGTAACGCTCCTAGCGTTTTATAAATATTAGTATCTGTACAAATAACAAAAGTCTAGTCAATTAGTTAAGATTATGTTATAAGCATTAAAAATAAATTGGAAATGTCATGCATAGCTTGAACATTTTCATGAAAAACAATCTTCGGTAAAGTCCAGTCATGTTTTCTAGTGACCAATTTATATACTATCTATACTGAATATAAAAACCATTAGGCATCCACTGACTAATTCTCTACCTCAACTATCTTTCCAAAAAGAAACCAATGAAAGAGAAACAAATACATTGCTAGCTGACCTTCAACGCTCTACCGACAAAGACCTTGAAGGATAAATAATTACGCACATCCGTCTCGTTCAACGAAAAAGGAAAACTAAAAGGACTCACGAAAGTTCAATCACTTCATGACACAAAGAAAACTTTCAGACACTTTGTTTCGTAGAGGTAATCAAATTTGAGACAATAGACTATTTTTGTGTGACACGCATATTTGGGAACCTCTAAAGAATAATGGCTGCTCATAAAGATTTTGACAATACCGTTATGAATTCGTTGTTTGTTCTTTTTATGCGAATGTAACGCTTTATTGCTGAGATAATATGAATATGTAACTGCCTCATCCCTGTCCTGTATATCGTTATTTATATAATATTCTGGTTATAAGGTCAAGGTTTGATTTCTAGGTTAGGCAAATCACTTCGTGATTTGGGCATTATAGTATTTATGTGTTTTGAACAAAATTGTGAAAATATATCATCGGCAAAGCAAAGATTTATCAGCTGTGGTCACTTTCTGAGACCACGGCTGATAAAACCCGTTAGCTTGTGATTACGGTGAATATATTAAACATGCCTTTTGATATGTATCTGTAAACAGGGTGTCAAAAGACCCATCACCAAGGTGAAGCCTACTCGTTCTGCACATCATGCCAAGACATACTAAGAAAAAACAATACCTGGGAAGGATACCCTAATATGCAATGTAAATATAACATGTAAATATAACATGCTATATATAATCTATATTAGGTATGTAGACGATGGGTACCGCGTTTATTTTAGACCAATCTTTACCGTTGCATCACATAATAATGTAGGTACGCCACACCGTAAAAATATATTTCTGCAAGCAATATCAAGCTATAAGTTTGCCAAAACAAAACGTAAAAAGACGTTACCAAAATCACGAAACCGCCTCGTCTATACGTATCTGTGTCTACGTGCCGCTAAAAGCGGCCTCGTTTGTTTGAGTTCAAATATTTTGCTCTTCCATTTCTTTCGGCTGACCATCCAAAACTTAATACAATTTCCAAATCAAAAATCTGATTCTATTCCCCAAAGTGCGGAGGATTGTTTCACTCCAGTATCGGCTGATTTGATTTTCATCTGGCTGAAGTCAAATGAAAATTTTGGATCTTTGAACGTCGGTTTGACGATACTACTCGACATCGGCATAGCGTTATCCATCCTATCTTTTAATTAAAGGAGCTAATTGCTTTCAATTTTGTTGAACAAGTTGTGGTAATGAAGCGACTGATGTTTAGAGGAGCTAATAACTAAGACTTGTGGTGTAGCTACTGCGTACTCGCGATTGAAGTCTTGTCTCGAGATTAAGAATGCTGAGCGAGTTTGTGCTTCAATTAGCTTATTTTAATAAGATGCTTTATATATTGAAAACGTTTATAAGATAAATAGTACTGAGGATTTTACGAATATCTTTGTAATTAATACTAGACTGTAAATGTCGAGTAGAACTCACGACACTGGAAATGGCGACTTAACAGTTTAAAACGCTGGGCCATTACTATAGTTGGTTGTGAATATTATCTTTCTTTTATGGACGAAACAATAGTCTAATTGATGATGACCAATATCTCTGCCATATGATAATCACTTTTTTATGTAACAGGCGGCAAAAGAGCAGACGCATCGTCTGATAGTAACTGATTACCGCCATCCATGGACACATCAAACACACGAGGAAATACATATGCCGTTGACGTCTTTTGGGATGGGAAAATAAATAGGAAAGCAGGATGAGGCAAAAGTAAAAGGCACTCTCACTCACCGAAAGAAACGCAACAGTATGTTATTTTACGTCGATTTTCGATGAGTAATGCCAAGCAAACGTTTTTATGAACACTGCACGAGGAAACACAAAAAAATTGAAGGCTTCATCAATCAATTGGAGGCAAGTAAGAATTCTAGTTTTTTTAATACTTGGTTATGTACTTTTCTTTTCTTTTTTACAAAGGCGTTACTTGGCGGAACTCCATTGTAACCTAATGGAAGGAAAGAGGAACCCACCACGCACCCTCGGATTGACTACCCCAACTATTGCAATAGAAAAAGGTTGACAATACCGTACTCCTCTAAAAGGATAAGGGATATAGGAATGGTATGGGTTCCAGGAAGATACCTGACTTGCAGTATCCCGCTGTATGCGCCGACTATTCTTCGACACGTGTTTCGCCTCTGCACGAGGCATCCTCAGGAGCGATGGGCAACGACTACGAGTCGTTTTTTACAAAGCTCAACATTCTGAAAGGTAATGTTAAGTATCGTAACCAAATCTTATCCACAGAGTTAAAATCCTATTTTCTTAAAGTATTTGTGACTGGAAGAAGACTTTCTCAAGCAATACAGGAAATCGATAGCAGATATTGTTGCCCAAAACTCCAAAAGCGTCGACAGTGATAATTAGCCATTTTACTTGATAATATTTATTAAATTGCTCAATCTTGTTCCAAGAACAAACTTTTCTATTATCGACGTTGACTACTTACGTTGTATATAACATTTTGTTTATAGAAAGCTTTTAAAGACTTTGCTATAAGTGATTTTTCTTACAAAGAAGAAAGGTCCTTGCGTCTTCATTGCGTTACTGCGTTTAAAGGTGACTGCGTGGTACTGACGGAAAAAGGAATTCCATTTATTATTGAATCAAATTCAAACTATTACGGTTTAGTAGAAATGTTTCTTTTACATCAGCTATGTTGTATTTCCAGAACTGAGTCTAAGTAGCATATTCTTTTGTACGGTTATTTACATAAGCTTAACTATATGGCGTAGTGTTTTAAACATTTTCGTCGTTCATCGCTGCCTTGGGTGTCAAGGGTACGCTTCTCTTACTTTGTGTGATCCAAAAATTACTGTTTTCAGACTAGGATTTCATTGTGCCCGTAGGTATATTCGTTGTTAATTATCTGTGACTCAAGCTAGTATATGCCATACTCCGAAGATATGTTAAAAAAAGTAAAATATTCAGTACTACCCATGTTAATGTACTAACTATGTGATTCAATAAAAATAACATCTTGCACGAACCTAAGCTTTTTATGCCATGACAGCACAGCAGATTCATCAGAAAGACCAACATACATATTAGACACGTAGGAAAAATGACTGCGTTTTTGCGACGACCAGCTATGAAGCTGTATTCAGCAGCTATTGGCGTAGTTTCTATCTCATTGATCACTTTGTTGCTGCTTCAAGCGTCCAAGAACTGGCTTACTCGCGCATTACTGATACTGAATCACTCATTTCATCGGTATTGTACGCCAGAAATGGTTTAAACGCAACGCAGCTTAGTCGATTTTAAAATCCTTTTTCTTTTTTTTTTTTTCTGCCGAAAAAATTGACTCCATGCTGCCTGATGTTAAGCAGTGATGGCCATCATCCCAGCAGCCAGCATGGCATTATGGCATGATGGCCCCCACCTTGACGGCCTTGAGTAAAGCTTTTTCACGCCCCGCTTAAAGGACCCGGGATCATAAGTGGAGGGAAACACGTGGACTGGTAAAGAGTTCCACATCTTAATTGTACGGCAAAGGTACGAGGCGCCGAACCGTTTGATGCGTGACGGTATCTGTTCTACCGTGTAAGAGTGGCACCTCAACCCAGCACGTGTCGTTCAGGATAGGAAAGGAGAGGGTGGGACTAGTTGAAAGAGCTCTTCGGAGCACTCACCGTGATAGATACGGTAGAAGACAGCCATTGAGGCCACGTCTCTGCGTAATTGCAGTGACTCAAGAGTCCTAGTGGCCTCTGGATCCCCGATGATAAGGACAGCACGCCGCTGCAACCTATCGAGGGCGTCCAATAAGTACTGAGCGGAGATTACCTATTTGCAATAATAGCTCCCTCATTTCTCCAATTAGGTGTTAAAGTTGTATCTAATAGGTTCATATCATAATTATCATCGTTTGTTAAACATTCCCGAGAGGTATTTGGCTCGTTATAGTAATTTCAAAATACCCAACCATTCTGCGTCATGCGGCAAGTAATAGAAACTACTTTTATGAAAAATATAATATGTTAACTTCAGTTGCAGACGTTGATGGAGCGAGGCAAATCGTCCATCACATCTCGACCGCTTTTGAACGCTTTGTCTCATAAGCACGAGTTTTTGATAAGTCGATTCACCGTAAGCCTTCTGTAACATTTTCATTGACTACGAACACGAAATTCAATTGGTAATGCAAAATTTAAGACAAATTCTTTTTTCGATGTTTTTGTCCATTATGAAATGCACAATAGACACTAGATAACTAAAAACAGTACTGTATTTAATATAAACAGATGCAACTCAAACTCCGCGGCAAAATGGAAAACAGTTGTGCCAATCTAACAACAACAAAAAATAACAAAATTTGAATTTGGAACTATTGACAAATAATCCATTCCCGATACTTTTTTGACTGAATGTATAGTGATTAAGTCAATAAGGTAGTTTTATTTTTTGCACGAAATATTTTACTCCCTTTGCACCCCCTAACCTCCTGGTGCTAGTTATTATCGCAATAAATGGTGAATTTATTGCAATTGATATCGCGTAGGTATACTGTATTCATTTAATCTTCCTAGAAATAAATGCAATATATATCTACTTACTAAATCAATTTTAGTATCCTTCCCATAATTATTAATAAGGTCCCTTAAGATAACTGCAATAACTCAAGCTTATTGTACTCCCCCCCCCCCCCGTGGGATCTCCACCTTGTCGTGAGTAACCGTGGATTGGTCACCCGCGGTGAAGCTAAGAGGGATCCAGGAGGGGACGCTCCGCGTGGGCTTGACGGAGGCCTGTGCAGGATGCGTCCAAAGGGGCGGGCGCGAGGGACAGTTCTTCTGTCCCTCGCAGTCGGGTGCGGTCGCGGGAGGAGAGGCGTGTCGGTGTTGCGTTGCCGCGCGCCCTATCTCCCGCGACCAAATGGAGGCGCACCATCGTTGCGTCGCGGTGGGGCCGCAGAGGAAGAGGAGATGCGGTGTTGCGTTGCCGTCCTCCCTATCCTCTGCGGCCGCTGAGTGTTTTGGCGGCGGAGCCCAACACCTTCATCCGCCGCCAAGGGGGTTTTTTCGGGGCCCGCCTGACCATCTGGCGGGCCAATACTCATCGGGGGGTAGCGAGGTATGCTTCAGCGATACCCGACCCTCCGACACACGGGTACGTGAGGAACACGGGTTGGTTTTTAGTCAGTAAGAGTCTGACAGTCCCCTTCGTCCTTCCCTCAGGGCGGAGGGACTCCATGAGGATTTTCCAACCCAACACCAAAAAAAAAAACTTATTGTACTTATAACTAGTAAATGAGAATCACAAGTAACAAAATATGGTAATTATAAATGCAGTAACTCTACTTATTGCAGAAATAATTAGTATATTATTTAATACCATAAATAAGGATCCGCATCATATCTGCAATAACTCAAACATATTACACTTATAACTAGTAAATGAATATTACAAATGACAATCTATGCTAATTATAAATATAGTAACTATACTTATTGCAGATATAGTTAGTAAAATTTCTTAATAGCGTAAGTAAGTTATGTTAGTAAGTCATCCTATCTATAGTTATTTCGGTCTCGATATGTAAATCACAAAGCATCGACCTAGATATTGCAGTTAGGCTTATTATTAAAATTGGCTGCGTCATAAATACGTAAAAAGTGTCTTAAAAGAATATATAGATCTCTTTCTGCTAATTCCGAACATGTACATAACTCAATTCGGTGCAAAACTCGAGTTATTGCACTTTTCGTAAGGACGGCAGAACTGTGGAAACCATAAAATATTGACTTGTACGTGATTTTGGTACGTATATACTAGATATTATGTACGTATTATATTTGTTCGTAGAATAGAACAAAGAATCACAGGAATAGAAAAAAAAGCTATTATAATGTGGTTTGGTATAGGGAAATTCACTTTCGGCGATACAGCCAGTGTATCATTGAGTGAAACTTATATTTCGTACAGTCACGAGCATAAATATATGACTATGGGCAGATTAGCAAACACATGTGACCCAAGAATGAGTTCAATAATATCTGTCTGCACGTACGCAGCAAAAATATCTGATATTATCAGCCAGCATAATGAAGTGGCATCAAAATTATGTGATAAAAATGTCGAAGCATTGTCGCGCAAGCAATCACATCACATATTTATTAACATAAATGTCACATAACTGTGGCAGGTGGCAAAATGTTATGATCCCTTGTGGAGAGCAAATATATGTCACGTTTTCTATTTCTGTAGCTTGCATTGATTCCGCCCTTAAAGCATAAAAATGTGACATCAACTAAGTAGCAATGATATCTGACATTATTTTATCTTCAATTTAATTCAAAATTCATACGAATTAATCAAAGAAATATTTTTTTCTTTATATTATTTTAGTATGGGCTTTCGTTTTATACTATATTTATGTCTAGACGTATCTAATATCACGACCGAATTAAATTATTTATTTTAGTGGGTAGATCTTGGCTATCTACGGCTACCGAGTAACAGTTTAGGAAGAGGGTATCGGACCGCCTAGTCAAATCAGTTACTTTTTGTCATCTGTCAAAACGCCAGTTTTGTATGCAATAATTTTTCATACTCAACTGCTGTACTTTTTTGATGGTTTTATTCACAGAACAGTTAAGAGAGGTTAGAACGGCCTTGTGGGCGTGGCAGGCTCGCCGTCCTTGTGAGCAAACGCTCATATGTCGAAAAATTTGATTGACGCTGTCAACAATCGTGCTCATATTGCGACAGCGTACGAAGCTCCGCGAAAATAAAATAATTATGCCGTCTTGCGCTATAACAACATGTCGAACATTAGTTATCACCAGGTTGGATTTTGTCCTAGTGCGAGCCATGTTACAGACCTATCTAAAGCTATCATAGAAAAATATATCAATGTAAGATTGCATTTTATTTTGAAAAATTTGAATTTAAAAGAAAGCAAACGTATGCTTCTTAATAAATACGTCTTATTTCAGGGACAATAATAGAATCTGGGTGGAAATTTAATTTAAATTATTGTTCAACATTAAAATATTATTGTATTATATACTTGTGTCATTTATTTCCTTACAAAATTTAGCTTATGTGGTTGTACACATGAATAGTTTATCACGGACACTGACATCCTAGGTGGACATGATTTTTAACTCTTGGTATTCGGATATGATAAAGGCAATATTGTATCTTCCCCTTTAATTGTATATTATTATTTATATATATTAAGAAAGGCCACACTATTTGTACCCTATCCCACCATCCCGAAATAAAAACAAACAATTGCAAAACTTAACCCGCCATTTGTGACCTGTATGTCTGTGAGACCGGGTGGATCGAAAAAGTCGAATAACTTTTTTACCCGTTAACCAATTGGGTTGCATATTCGTGTACTCTCCTGATTTTGCGTATCCCACCGTCAGTACACCCCGCATCGGTGAGGCAGGCGCACGTTTTTGAGTTTTGGCGTCTACCCGGTGCGTGAGACCGGGGTCACAGATTACGTAAGTAAAAAAGTCATAGTTAAATATGTTAATATTCAATTCTTTAGAAGTATATGCATCTATTTTTTATTTAGTTTTATAGTGTAGTTATTGTGATTGTTATAATTCTGTTACCTATGACCTTTTTGTATATCTTTATACATATTTCACTCAGTTCATACGTATTTGTTGCCTAACTTGTAAATCTTGTTTTAGCATGTCTTACGAACGTGAGAGTCGTCGCTTAGAAGCTCTTCTGCAAGAGGAATTAATATCTGATGAGGAAATATCGCAAATACTATCGGATAGTGAAGCTAAAAGTGACGGCGAACCAGAAAATTCGTCTCCAGATCACATACCAAACACAGACAGCTTGGCTCGCGAAGAAGAATAATTTTTGAGTTTTTTTTTAATACTTTTTTGTTTAGTACGGGTACCTTTTTTGTTTGTTTTTTTATAGTTCCTATTGTAATGAAACTGTAAAAGGCTGATTTAGTTAGAAAAAAAATAATTTTGTTCAAAATTTTGATATTTTAGAAGAGCATTAAAAATAACTTGGTTATTTTTAATGTTTTAACGATGTAAGCTTAAAGATAAATAAATGATAATTGATTTCAGATATAACATTGTATTATTATAAAAAAAATCATAGCTTTTCAATATTTTAATAAGTAGAAACTCCATGCAGTAAAACCATTTAGGAAATCTCAATTTGAAAAACCCGGTCTATAAGACGGGCGTCACAAACCACGTAAGTCAAAGTGACGTCACAAATGGCGGGTTAAAGTAACAAAACAACAGTATTTTATCGATATAAATAATCGACCTTTTGGACACCGTAACATTAATAAGAGTGTGTGAGTGATCGTCAAGCGCGAGAGTTCCATGTCAAGCGAAGTGTTTGCGCTAGTGTGACAACCAATGGCAAACTCGCGATCTAAGTAAGTGCAGTTGATATGTGTGCGTAATGCGCGTACGTATTAGTGTATTGCTTGTAGTGGAGATAGAGAGTGGGAGACAATCGGCGACACGCGTTCTTATACAAATCAGTAACTATTTCCGTTCTAACCCCCTTTAATTGTTCTGTGGTTTTATTTATATACCATTTGCTGTAAGAGCAAAATTAAAATTTAAGGATATTTATGCTTTGAGACAATCTTTTTGATAAATGATAATTTGCAATTTAGTGTTAATACGAGTCCGATTTAGTGTTAATAGAGTGACATCTCAGGCCCCTAGACCTTAGTTATTTTCTTTTTTTTTGCATTTCATTGGATTGACGATGAGTTATCAAACATTAATGTTGATGAATATGAGAATTAGAAATGAGTTGTTGTTTTTTTATTTTTTGCTGCTTGCAAGTGTGTGCTAATATGGTTCTACTATGCAAGAGAGGCTACAGAATACAATATTTCTACGCCAACTTTATTTTGCGTCAGATGTCACGAAATGAACCAGTTTTACAAGAACAGTCTGCTCAAGTAATAAATTATTCACCTAAATTTCAGAAACTAAATGCAAACCTCGTACTCATTCCAAATCAAACGGTATTTTCTTAACTTCTAGGGATTTAATCATAAAAACTGATTGGGCGAAATGGTTGTTGTAATTTCTGATTAAAAATCTTCCTCATCGAATTGTTCCTCTCGGTAATCTGATTAAAACTCGCCGCGAAAATTAAATTTATTAATGATTCATTGAAACAATCAGGATTTGTCTACGTTTGAAATTTATTCGGAATTTCGATGTATCCAGTGACACGATTGCAGTTATTTAATCGTTAAATATTTATCAGGTAATTTTCCGCTTTGCACTGTATCCATCATTAACAAATAATATGTAATTAATGGATATGTAAACAGTTCGTGAGAAACGCTTTACAAACGGACAGATTGGTATGATTGTTTCATCAAATTATATTTTTGCCTGAGAAGAATTAATAATATAAACATAATTACGTTTGATATATCACCGTGTCATTATGGTTCAAAAAATTAAACTAATCACCACATTTAATCCGAGGTTGTAGCAAGAGGCTACTATGGAAGCAAGTAGTAAATTTGTGAAGGGACGGGACGAGAATCTTGTCATCAAGCCTTGTACTAACTCATCCGGCCAGTGTGATATAGTAGATCCAAGTCCTTCTATTGACTCAGAACTGTAATGCTGTTCAGAGGTGGGGCTTACAAACATTCTATTAATGAATGCAAAAAAAAATCTTGAAATGTAGGTTTGTAATACACCTCTGCCTACCCCTTCGTGGATTAAGGCGTGAAGTTATGTTATGTTACATAAAAATCAAATCTGACGGGGTGGGGATTACGGCCACGTTGTGTGGTGGTCAAACCCGGTACACTCGACACAGAATCAAACGGTGAGATATAATACATTCTACAATCTTTACAATGTTGTTATGTATTTTTATGACATGTTATGTTCGAGTATAATTATGTAAAATTTACACACAGATTAGAGTGTTCGCCGACAGTTGCGTTTATTGCCCATATTAATCAAAAAACCGTCTTGACTTAATCAGTTAGTATGTTCGAAGAAACTAACGACTATAACTTCAAATGCGAATAAACTCAACATAGCTTTAATTTATTCGAAAATTCTTCAATTATCTCAAGAAGCAAGCGAAATATATTGCAAAAATTGTATTTTATAAACTTTACACAAGCTCCTCCCTATTGGAATTCTCAATATTTAGGGGTATTTTTAGTGAAATTTCCTCCTAGGGGATTTGAAAACCGACGCAGTAACACCTAACAACTTGTCAAGGGAGCTGTAGCTATTCAGCAAGAAATGGGGGTCGAACGCGCATTCCACCTTCTCAAGAGCGAGTGTTCGTAGACTCGGCAAATTGGAAGTATTCAAAACTGGCGTTCGAGGCCAATCAATTTCTGGTCGACTCAACCATTACGGACCCCACCACAGCGGATGGCCTATTAAACTAGGCGTCAAACATCCGCGTGAGGCACAATCAGCGGTTTTGAACTCACCTAGCACGTGTCTTCAAACAAGCGTGACTTCGGATTTTTGGATTTGGGAAACGCGATTAGCGACAAATACTTCCAAAGTGTGGACAGACGCCTTCAACCAACAAAGAACAATTTAGCTGTCTGTCCAGGCGTAGGTCCCATTAATACAAATGCTTTTACCCAAAGTACTAGACACGTGATTCAATAAGCGTACAAGTAGGGCTGCTCCTGAGAGCTCTAATTTCGGGATGGTCAGAAATGTTCGAAGGGGTGCAACCTTGCTCTTCGCCATGATCAGGGAAACCCTCACCTGACCTGAGGCATTGACTGTACGCAAGTGCAACACGGCCGCGTGACCACGTTCCGAGGCATCACAAAACCCGTAAAGGGTTGCCTTGTACTTCCCGGGAGGAAGGATGCGACGAGGCAAGGAGATTTTAGTGACGGCAGGAAGTGAGGATACAAAAGAGGTCCATTCCTCAACAAGAGTACCGCGTAGAGGTTCACCCCAAGTCAATCCTGCTGTCCAAAGCTTCTGCAAGAAGCATTTTGCCCAAAATATAACAGGACAAATCCAACCGTTAGGATCAAAGGTTCTGGCGACAGTAGAGAACACGAGACGTTTAGTCCAAGAACAAGGCAATTTCAAGTCTACGTTATACGTAAAGATGTCTTGGACTGGTCTGTACTGGACGCCGAGAACTGCCACAATGGCGGGGCTGTCAACAATCTCAAATAGATGTAGATCTTGCTGATGATCCTCGGGTAAGCCCTCCAAAAGCGCTGGTGAGTTGGAAATCCATTTTCGCAACTCATAACCAGCGGAGGCCAAGATACTTATCAATTCGTCCCGCAGGCGCAGGAGGATCGCCTCGTCCGCTGTGGAGGCGCCTGAACAAATGTCATCCACGTAAATATCGATTTTCAAGATGGCGGAGGCTCGTGGGAAACGTAAGCCTTCGCGGTCTGCGAGCTCCCAAAGAGAACGTATTGCCAAGTAGGGGCTTGACCTTAACCCGTACGTATAAGTATTGAGGTCGTAGACGACCATAGGATCGCGAGGATTCTCTCTCCAAAGGATCAGCTTGAAACGACGGTCATCAGGGTGGATAATCATCTGCCTGAACATCATTTTTATATCAGCCACAAAGACAACCTGATGTCGTCGGAAGCTGGCTATGACGTCACAAAGTCCTTGACCAATTTGGGACCAGAATGCAAGTACTGGTTCAAACCTATCGTTTGAAGTCTGCGCAGAACCATCAAACACTGTGGGCAGCTTGCCAGTTGATGGCTTCAATACCGCATGATGCGGGAGAAAGTAGTGCTCCACCGAACGCCAATCCAAGTTTGACACAGCCATGTGTCCCAATTGTTCATATTCTCTCATGAACTCAATATATTTCTGCCTGAGCTCCGGATCACGACCCATGCGACGCTCCATAGCCAACAATCTTTTTTCGCTCGCTTCAAGGTCGTGATTCACCAAGCGGAGGCCGAACAGACAGGAAGGGTAGCATCGTAATAATCCGACCAGAACGGAGTCGACCAGTATTGTTCTGGAAGAACAGCTCGCACTCCTCATGTTCTGGATTCAAACGGGCAGCTTGAGGGGGCTCCTCTACCTCCCAAAACCTCTGAACCGCATCAGAGAGAGCGGAGCCTACAGCCAACAAATTATCAAGTTCGGGTGGAGGGGGGTCCCTAGGTACAGGTCCCATCAAAGCAAATCCAAATATGGTCGGGATGGCAGTCAAACCCTTTGGCACCAAGACCCGTTTCCCACCAATAAAAATTCCACCGAGGACATCAGAGCCAATCATCAAATCAATTCGTCCTGGTGTGTCAAATTTGGGTTCTGCCAGTTCCAGTCCCGATGTCAAATTCACCACAGCAGCGGGTAGCTGTTTCTGTGGGTGCACACCCAAAATATTCTTCAGCACAATAGCCGAGGTTTTAATCCTCGGGTGTGAAGATTCAACAGGGGCAAACAAAACCTTAACTTGCCCTTCAACATTAGATGCTACGTCACCTATTCCCCGTATACAATTCGGAAAAGAGCCCATATTTAATTTAACCTGCCCTACTAAATAAGTGGAAACAATAAAACCTTGTGAACCTGTGTCCAGTATAGCACGGACAACAACAGAGGTCCCCGTGGGTCCCCAGATCCTAACAGCAACTGTTGGTAGGGTAACGGTCTCAATGGGGGAAGTTGGCGTTATAGGGCAGGAGTCAATGACCTATTGTTGACTGGGCGGCGACCGTTGGCCAGGACCAGGCAAGTCAAAACGAGGGTGCGGCTTGAAGTCCTCAAAGGCGTGGTGACTCGATCCGCGCGCCATCTGTGGGGGGTCATAATGACGCACCCGCCCAAAACGAGGTGGGTGCGAGTCAAGGCGAGGACGCACCGCCAAAGGAGGGGAATACCTGGGGCAGCCGTCATGGTGCTGGTGACGTTGAGCGGTCGCAGATTCAGGTGCGCGAGAGAGAGGAGGCGTGCGCACGCTACGGTTCTCCAAGCGGGGTGAGCGGCGATCAATTAAGCGAGGCGACTCTCGGCTGCGCGCTGGTGAGCCTCGGCTGCCACCTTCAAAACACCCGCCTGTGCGCGGCGTCGGCTGATTGGACAAGCGGCCTACCTCTCTGGCATTTATGCAGAGAATGTCCAAATGCTGTGCTCCACAGTGAGGACAGGGGCGAGAGTTTGGGCAGTCTCGCTGGTAGTGGGACCCCAAGCAAGAGAAGCAAAGGCGGCGGGCATTCGCGATGCGCCTACAAGAGGCGACATGGAGGTCCAAGAATTCCCTACAACTGGCCGTTCTGCGCCACGTGACCTTGCAGTAAGAGCACTCCGCTGGGCTCTGCGTGACTGCAAAGCGATGAGGGCGCCGGTCAACATTGGCTCGGGTGTGAACGCGAGCCTGCTCCTTGACCTTGGGCGGCTGCGCCGGCGTGTCCCCACCAGAGTTATCCAGGACCCGGCACTCATCCTCGAGAAACCTCTCCAAGTCAACAAAGGGGGGCAGATGGGTCGCGTTATCCCCACCAAAGCGCTGTTCAAAACGCGACCTCAGGTCGGCAGGCAGCTTTTTGAGCACAATGTGCACCAATAGGTAGGACCATTGGTCCACGGGCAGGTCCAAGCACTTAAATGCGTTTATTGCCACCAAGAGCAGGTTCAAAAGTTGGGTGCGCAACCCAAAGACCCGGGACATGAGCGTGGGCAAACCCAAAATCTGCTCGATGTGCGTGTCTGCGAGGCCACGCTTGTTGTGGTACCTACGGGTAATTAAGTCCCGAGCCGTCTGGTACTCCTCGTCAGACCCGGGCAGATGCTGGTTGAGGCCTTCGGCCTCCCCATCCAGAACCGACATCATATATGCCAATTTTTGTGCCAGCTGAAGGTCAGCCCTATCATCGACCAGGCTGTCAAATAAATTAACGAAGCCCAGGTCAGCTTCCTAGGCAGCCATCAAAATTCGGGAGGTCTAAAGTGGCAAGCCTACTCACCAGTCCCAGTCCTGGGACTGGTGAGCTGTCTGGGCTGTCCTAAGAAGCTCCTGCTTCAAGCCGGGTTGCCCGTCCCTCTCGGAAATTAACTGTCTTGCACAGTTGGAGACAGCATCATACAGGTCTAAGACCTGGGCATAATCTTCGCTGACTCTATTTCGCTGGTCAGCGGTGAAGTCATTAACTGGCACTTCGAGACAGCAAGCGCTGAAAGTACGAAATTGCTGTTCCACACTTGCCAGGCGATCATCGATCCGCTCATATCTTTGTAGTAAGGCCTGCTGGCGATCAGGCCGGTTCACCAAGGTACTGGCTGAGGCAAACCAGCGCAAATCTGATGCAATGGCACCAGCAGCCGCACGCAAGTCCTTGATAGCTGACATATTATTAAGTTTACAAAAGAGCTCGGACAAGCGCTAAACAATGCTATCAATCAAAACTTAATAATTGTTAATTCTTTGAAACCAACAAAGTATTAGCCTGTTTACTGCTGGTACAAGCAAGTGACAGGTATTTACTGTTCAACAAAATTAGTTTCAATATATTAACCCAAAAACCAAAAGTTAACTTACAGCAAATTAATAAGTTGAAACTTCAAATTAATTAATTAATTACTTGCAACAGACAGACTGGCTGTGTTATTTGAGATAAACAATAGTAAAAGTACCTAACAGTATTATCAGTATATTATAACAAACAAAGGTTTATCAATGTGACCGCCCAAGATGCAAGGTCAAGTTTGAATATTTTAATGTTTCAAACCCAATATATGCAATTAACTAAATTTACTTAATTAATTGATATATACAGCTGTTATGTATCCAAACAAACTGACTTATTAATACTAACAACAACAAATTTAAGCTAGATTTCAACAATTACTGATTTGAGGTTATGTATGACATGTGTTTCAAATTATGTAGGTGAACTTATACAAATAAATATTATGTATTTTAGACAAAACTGACCTGAGAACAATACAACACTGTTAACAATTGAGAAAATAGCTCATACAATACCAATCTGAGTTTAGATGCAATCAACGGCTAGATACAAGCAACCACGCTCTGCTACCAAAAATTATGTCTTGAGTTGCCGTATGCAGGTAGGAAATTGTTCAGAGTGCGCAGTGGAAGTTTGTAATACATCCACCTGACCACGACAAGGCAAAAGATCTAAACACTTATACTGTGATTGCACAGTGAATTACAAGATTACAATATTAATTTACTTACCAAATCTTCACTGGATGTCAGGCTTGGAGCTAAGTTAGAAACACACGCAGATCTAAAATTGGTCAATATTAGCTGGTGAATTATCTAACTACTTAGCTATTAGGCTGCAAACGCGACGTCTTCAAGACACGATGGCACGTGGACGTCGGCACCGGATTCACACAATTTTTGCAAATGTTCAATATTTCACAAATCTATCACAATTTACCGATGCCAGCACTAGATCAAGCGGCACTCACGAAGGTTTACGACACGAGTTCACTTCGACACCACTACGATTCGCGAAGCACCCATGTGCTTTCAAGGGGCGATATTTCCAATGGAGGACAAAACCGTAGGTATTAATTTACTTTTGTCAATCGCTCACAACCTCGTCGGACAACTTCATATAGCGACGGTTGCGAGATTGTTAATCAATATAATTAATTCCAAAACGCAAAAACACAAAACTGTGTGAGCGCAAGAAATTCAACGTATCGTCAAGCGAATTTTCCAGAACCAGCAAGTGAATGACAGTGAATGCAAGTGTGACCATAGTCAAAATTTACAATAGACTAAACAAACGTTACTAAATCGATATAATCGATTTGACTTATCATAAATAATATTTCTATTTCAAACAATTACTATAAAATTATTTTAATGACTATTAAACTGTATTTGGTATTTTTAATACAAACCGTTTCATTTTGTGACCGATATATAAATTAAAATTCAAAACTTTGCAAGTATAGCTAATTGACTATACAAAAAATTGATTCTTTTTATCTTCAAATACGAAAGTCAAATTGCAATTCATTATTAAATTTTTTACAATTTAAATTTCAACATTTTATTACCAAAGCTAGTCAAAAATTCACTACTGAAAAATCAAAGCTTAACCTTGATAAGTTAATGATAATTATTCTATCCAATCATCCGAGATTAGAACTGTTCAAACATCAAACAATAATGATTGTTTCAAATAAAATTGATTTAAAAGTTTACAGACAAGTTGGTGGCAGACGCTCTTGAAGGAGTGATTATTTTAAGCTTGAGAGCTCAGATCAGTAAAAAAGATGGATAGGTATATTACGTACTAAACAGTAGAAAAAACAAGGAAAAACATTATGTAAATAAATGATAAAAACATACTTCGTACCAAGTCAATAATTCAATCAAGTGCGAATCGGGGGATCCCTTCTTTTTGCATAATGTTCTTTGTCCTAATATACTTCTGCATGCTTGCTTGTATGCTGCATGCTTGCTTGTTTGCTGCATGCTTGCTTGCATGCTGTACGCTTGCTTGCATGCTGTATGCTTGCTTGCTTCATGCTTCCTACAGCGAAAAATATGCCAAAGATACATTGCCAAAGTTATTATATCCAATTTGTATTGTATTGTTATCATTTTACGTAAATAAATTTATGCTTTAGGATTTTATGCTTTAGGATATTATGCTTAAAAAAGTTATGCCTTAGAACTTTATGCTTAATATATTTATGCTTTAGAATATTATGCTTAATCATTATTTTGGTTAGAGAAATTATTCTTAAAAAATTATGCGTAAGCTGTTATGCGTAATTATATTATGCGAAAATATAATTATGCCAAACAAAATTATGCTAAGTTATATTAGGTCTTAAAATTTTATGCAAAGGGATAGGGAACCGCGAATCGGACCCGCTCATGAAGAGTTCCGCAGTAGAGGCACAGTTTAAAGACATACGATTACAGTAGTTAGACGACTTTGATCCTTTGATGATTGATTGTAGAAATTAAAAAAAAAGAGAACCGCCTTCAAAAAATCGACCCACTGAAAAGTACGAAATAATTTTTACATACGCTACCCCTAATCCTCTCTCCTTTCGAATTTCTCCCAAAAACGAATTACAAAATTGAACTAAATACTTAATTTTTGAAGTCGGTGCCTAACCAAATCCCTCTAAAAGCCTATTGTTTGGCGTCATCCTTTCCAAACCAGCGTATTCAATCTACATACAGCCCAAATTAGCTAATAAGTATAATTAATTATATAATTAAGCATTTACTTCATACTTTTTATATATTTCTTGCTTTTTAGGTCGGGGTGTTTTAAATTTTTATTAATTCAGATTTTGTTTGAGGCCTCATCGATTTGATACAGTCAGTTTGGCAGTATTCTTTTTTGTTTTTGTTGTTTTGCACCGACTTCAAACTTTCACTTCGGTTCTCTTTTTTTTTTAAAGAAACTAAATTCCGATTTTTATGTTTTCATTTTCGTTTTGTTTTTCATAATATTTTCTTGGGTTTTCGCGAATGTTACACATTGAAATTAAACTACAGTTTACGGATTTTATCGCGTTATATTGGTTTCACTGGTTATTTGTTATTACATTTAAACCGAAAGATCTAGAAACTACATTTTTATTACTAGCCGACGTTTCGAATTCTTTACAGGATTCGTGTTCACGGCAGACTGAGGTGATATTTGTCTTTGTCTTGAATTTATAAGTTATCTCAAAGTACCTGAACATTTTTCAACTATTGGTGTTACTATCTACGCAGAATGTGCTCACTGTGTCTTGATGTCTTCTGGTGACTTTGTCCTTCTTGGGTTTCATTAGCCTGATAACAGGGTCCCAAGCTGGAGGAATATTCCAACCATCTTCCCTATTGAAATTCGGATGTTTTTTAATTTCAATAGCTTCACGTATCATTCTTGGAATAAAGCGGTGTTCTTTTGCGAGTATCTGTGGTTTATCAAATCGCAGATAATGGTTGGTTCCTTGTTCTACATGTTCACACACAGCAGACTTCGTCGAGCGTTTGTGTTTAATGTCAGCTATATGTTCCTTTAGTCGAATGCCTATGCTTCTCTTGGTTTGTCCAATGTATGAAAGCCCACACTCACAGTCTATCTTGTAAACCCCGGCCTCTTGTAAGGGTAACTGACTCTTGACAGATGGTAATAATTGGCTTATCTTCGTTGGCGGCTTGTAGAATGTTTTGATTGAAGCTCGCTTCAAGATGTAGCCAATCTTGTCGGTCACGCCCTTGATGTATGGGAGGACAGCAGGTTGTCTCTCTACTGTGGCTGGCTTGTTCTTCGGGGATCTGTGACGTTGGCGCGGCGCTCGGAGCTTGTTGTCTTGCAGAACTTGCTTGACATGTTGAAGCTCGGCGTCCAGGTGTTTCTTGTCACAGATCCCCCGGGCTCTCTGAAACAAAGACATTTCCACGGTAGCTAACTGTTTAGGATGGTGGTGAGATTCACCGTTTAAGTACCTATTTGTATGTGTCTTTCTCCTATACACAGTGTGGCTCAAAGAGTTGTTTTTGTTCCTGATAACAAGTACATCTAGGAAAGCTAAAGAATTGTTTGCCTCTAATTCCATTGTAAATTTGATGTGGTTATGAATAGAATTAAGATGGTCTAGGAATACATTAACACGATACATTAACACATGGTCTACCGAAAATACACAAAGAAAATGCTCCACTGCGCCCTATAGTCAGTCAAATAGGGGCACCAACCTACAGATTGGCTCAACACATTGCGAAGATTCTCTCGCCACTCAGAGGCAAGACGAGAGCGCATGTAAAGGATTCCTACCATTTTGTCAGTGAAATAAAACAAGGAACCAACCATTATCTGCGATTTGATAAACCACAGATACTCGCAAAAGAACACCGCTTTATTCCAAGAATGATACGTGAAGCTATTGAAATAAAAAAAACATCCGAATTTCAATAGGGAAGATGGTTGGAATGTTCCTCCAGCTTGGGACCCTGTTATCAGGCTAATGAAACCCAAGAAGGACAAAGTCACCAGAAGACATCAAGACACAGTGAGCACATTCTGCGTAGATAGTAACACCAATAGTTGAAAAATGTTCAGGTACTTTGAGATAACTTATAAATTCAAGACAAAGACAAATATTACCTCAGTCTGCCGTGAACACGAATCCTGTAAAGAATTCGAAACGTCGGCTAGTAATAAAAATGTAGTTTCTAGATCTTTCAGTTTAAATGTAATAACAAATAACCAGTGAAACCAATATAACGCGATAAAATCCGTAAACTGTAGTTTAATTTCAACGTTTTGTTTTTTTTATTTTTTTTCTTATTTCATACTTTTTAGTGTTAAGTACTTCATTTACCTCAGGTTTTGTGTTAACTACTCTTTTATTTATTTCATATTTTTTTGTGATAGGTAGGAACTCCATTTACTTTAAGTTTTGGGTTAATTAATAGTTTGTTTATAGTTAGATATTTCAATTACATATTTTAGTGATAAGTTTTCTGCTATTATCAGTCTGTAATCATGACTTTGACATACGTACTTTTATTCTGTGTGCCTATGGGCTTAGGTAGGAAAACGAAGGATGCTTTAAAAAAGAGTCACGCAAGGGAGAAGAAACGACAACTTGATGCTGCAAGAGAGATATGAGTCCAGGAAATCAGCCCCATGCGGCGGACTTGTACAGACTATTGATTTGCCTGTGAGCTCCCGTATTAAAGCAATCGCGGTTACGGTGATATCGGGAGGCGGATATTGAGTTGGGCTGTGACGGTACACAATTTGCAAGGATGTACACTTAGTTCTGCGGTAATCGACCTGGGGCCTAAAATCTTTGCTAAAAGCCAATGCTATGTTGCTTGTTGTTGAGTCAGGTAAAATCCCTAGAAGGCATGGCTTTAAGTAATATTGACTCGAAAAAGTTACTCAACCACCCGCACGACAACAGAGCCTTATCAGAAATGACAAGAATGAGAAATATGCTCTTTTTTATTAGATTCTTTCATCGACTTTATTTGTTAATTGTTACTAATCGCAGAAACATAAACACGTACACAGGTACACACACATACACACGAGTAGGTACGCACATGCGCGCGCACACACACACACACACACACACACACACACACACACACACACACACACACACACACACACACACACAGACAGAGACACACACACACACACACACGTACAGACACACACAGACGCACACTCACAATACATACAAACATACCTACTAAGAACCAATATATACGGGTTAAACTCAGAACCTTCTTTTTTTGAACTCAGTTAAGATACTAAAACCTAAGTGTAACGTATTTTTCTGTAAACCGCATCAAATTTGGTTCAGCCAAACTCGAGTTAATCGCGGGCAAACTTACATATATACGGGTCAAACTCAGAACCTTCTTTTTTTGAAGTAGGTTAAGATTCTAAAACCTTTTCCTAAGTGTAACAAATACTTTTCTGAAAACCGCATCAAAATCGGCTCAGCCAAACGTGAGATTATCGCGGACAAACATACATACATACAGGTCAAACTGAGAACCTCCTTTTTTTTGAAGTCGGTTAAAAGCCGACAACGTCTAGACAAAGGCAAGGAGGCTAGGGCTGCCACATTTAAACAATACCTACTTATTCAAACACCGTCTATTTATTTTAGAAAAAATATTACAAATGCTACGCTACATTTTTTTTTATTTTTTTTTTGTTCATTACGGTGGAAACTCTCCTTATGAGCCAACATATACAACTCGACGCCAACAAGGCCAGAGTGTGATCGACCGAGCTCTTGGGACTGACGGAAGAAGTGTGTGGAGGCTCTCCCCAGGTGTTCGGGGCATTCCCACTAAAACCACCGCCTACGGGTCCTGTGTAGTGCCGGGGTCACGCGATTCACGCATAGCATTCTTTGTCGTGACCGCGCCCGGGATTGGCCCGCCGTTGGTGTTGACAGGCTGGAGCCTGTAACGAGGTGGACCTCGTTATGCTACTTGGGAGGCGGCGCGGACACCACATGAGTAGATAAACGGAACAGAGACACAGCTTCATACAACAGCGCGAATCGGTTGCACTACTACGAGCACGCGGCTTATGTTTGCGTGACCACTGGCCGCTTGTCGTGTACGCGGCGAGAGTGGAAAGAACCGGTTTACGTAGGCACAGGCAGTTGACAATCTTAGGGTTATTACGACGCACGTCGTTTGTTTTGTACGTTGCAAGTTTTAATATTTTAATGCAAAAAAGTGGTGTTTTATTATTAATAATGGTTTTTTATTGTACTGTGTGTATGAATAATACTAGATGAAATAATTAAATCATTATAAAGATTTTAACAGTGGTAACGTACAATTGGGTTTTTTTATTAGGTATCTCCTGATAATTTTGTCGCATTTGTTGAAGCACTCGAGCAAAAGTTTCGCGAATATATTTTCGATCTTGAAATAAAATATTGTCAATGTTGGCAACGAAATACTTAACAACTCATTTGTTGTGAAATTGTGTAAAAGCAATTAATGTTTACAAAACCAATGACTATCAGAAAGTGATCAGCCATCGATAGGGATTACAAAAAACAGGTGCATGCGATTTTCGACCTTATTGACGTAACTCAGAATTTATAATTTTAATAACGTATCAATGTCAGAAAGCAAGAAAATACCAAAAAAAAGTCTGTCATGAATTGTCAATAAGGTCGAAAATCGCATGCACCTGTTTTTTGTAAGCCCAATGGATGGTTGATCATTTTATAGTCATTTGTTTTGTAGACGTTCATTTGTCTTACACAATTTCCTTTTAAACTTATTTTAGATACCTATCCCCGTGGTAAAACTAGTGGCCATAATAGCTTAAGGAGATTCCTATGTTTATTAGCAAAATAGATCATATTACCAGAAAATATTCAACACTATTAGTGGTATCGTTGGGAATGTCAAATAAATCACGTCGTCACGTCGTGTCCTTGGTAACAAATGTATATTTTTATTCCGTGCTTTTAAAAGTTTCAGGTGCATGCCTTTTTTGGTTCCACTCGCTATTTTATTTACAACTGTACTTCTGCCGTATAGCGAATCCGTCGAGTCCAAGAATCTGCCCAATCCACGAATCTGTCGAGTTGGGAATCTGCCAAATCACGAATCTGTCCAATCCAGAATCTGTCGTATACCGAACAAGCGATTTGTCTTAACCTATTGTGACAACCCTACTAAATTAGGTAACAAATTTACAAGCTCTTAAGAAGCTGTCTCTCTGTTCGGTTTATTTAGTCATGTGCGGACACTACGCCGCCTCCTTGCCTTTTGGCGGACGGGGAGTAGCCCGAGCGCTCGCCGTCCGCAGGCGCTAAAACGGCCGCAGAGGATAGGGAGGAAGGCAATCTGACAACTCCGCATCTTCACTTCCTCTGCGGCCCCACCGCAATGCATCAAATGGTGCGCCCCCATTTAGTCGCGGGAAATAGGGCGTGCGGCAACGCAACACCGACATGCCTCTCCTCCCGCGACCGCGCCCGACTGTGAGGGACAGACAGAACTGTCCCCCGCACTCGCACCTATGGACGCATCCTGCGCAGGCCCCCTCCAAGCCCACGCGGAGCGTCCATTCCCGGGATCTCTCTTAGCTTCACCGCGGGTGTCCAAGCTACGGTTACTGAGGTACGGTTACTCACCACGAAAAGGTGGTGATCCCACGGAGGGGAACACGTCAGACGCCTTTTTTTTTTTTACGAGGTGGAAAATCCCTTCGGATCTCCGACTCTTGGGGGAAATAAGAGCCGGAGTATGTGGTGTTTCCACTAAAAACCAATGTTTTAAACAAAGGTTGTGAAGCTCTGAATGTGTGTTTACAAAAAGTCTATCTTCTTGTGGCACCAACTGTAGGTTTTAAAGCTATATTACTGATAAATTTCAATAAAATCCGTTCAGAAGTTATCGTATAAAAGAATGAACAGACTGACGACCTTGTGATCGAGAGTTCGATTCCCGCTCAATGCAAGCATTAGGTACATGAACATGGATGTTTGTGTTGGTCTGGAGTTTCTATGTATTATATGACAGGTATGTATTTACCAAAAGCATATAATTATGTATGGTTATCCATCATGTAGAACCCATAGTAGGTTAGAACTTTTTTTAGTTTGGGACTAGAGGTCATTGTGTTTATGTAGCAGAATGTTAAAATGAGAATTATGTTTTCATCTAAAAACATTCACGTTTATATTTAAAAAGGCCCCCGGCCTGAAAAACAAAAACTTTTGAATGCTACCTCAAGGGCGATGAAGAATTCAATGTACTCACATTATTCAAATGGCCTTTTCCAACACTTCTTCAATATTTCCCCACTCCATCTCACGAAATACACGGCATTAAATTCCAAATGCATCAAACTCACGTGAATTCATTTCTGTATCAAATGTACGAACATTAATTTTAAATCTAGGCTTTGAATCGCGAGAGTTATTATTCGGTTCTTTGTTGCTAATGTGTGCCATCTATCATGTGATCTGACGTTATTGGATTTATCCCTTGATATTCCGACCGGTAATATTTTCTTGTTAAACTTGTAGTGTTTCTAGGTTTGTATTTTTCGGTAGAACTGGATTACGGGTTGTTCATACGTATTACAAATTATTATTCAAGTTTCTTTACACAGTAAATGTTTTGGTATGTATCTAGTTATAGGTAGGGTTAGTGTCAGCCGTGTGTATCATACGATACATTTGACGTGGTCAAGTAATATTAGCTAGAATAATATTTAAAGATAGGTGTAAAATACCTATGTCCTGTAAATCTGTTGAGACTAGAGAGTGGACCCCGGACTTCAAGACACAAGATTAGGATACATCAATCGTGGCCTTATTGTACTATCGGTATGCCAAGACCATGATTATGACGATCAATAGTTAGAGGTGGGTGACCATTTGCGGCTTAATTGCTACTTTATTACATAATTATTTGTGATAAATTTGACTAATAAATATCATTTGTTAGCTATAAGCCCTTATGCACCCTTGATACTCGATTTAATATGATAAATAAATGAAAGCACTTAATTATATAGGCATAACAGTTAATACGCTTCAAAGGCATGTAAGTCTTGGACGAAACCGGGATAACGTTAGGGCGATGATGCAAATGTACACCCCTTTTAATTTTATGTCCGCTGTAGGTAATCCTGGATTGTTGAGCGGAAAATTGTTAAGTAAACAATATTATCTTGATTCTGATCGATTGTAATTAGCTGGAGGGTTATTCAGGTATTTTTGGTACCATTGAGGCTATAGTACTTAAAGCCTATCGTTGATCCTAAGATGGCTCTAAGGGCTCATAAAAATAAAAATACTTTTCTGTGCGCATTTAGTTGTTGTTCAACAACTAAATGTTTCTTTTATTATAATTATTTAAACATTTTTATAGAAACAGGTGCGCTCCTGCGCACATGCAGTAGATAGATATGCAATGATATTAGTAATGTTATCCAAATATTTATACATAATATGTAAAAAGTATTGTAACACAGCAGTGGCAGTTAAATGACACTGACACAGGGTCGGTTAACTCAGTTCTACGAGATTTTTATAGGTGGGCTGTTAGTCACGACAGCGACATCGATTGTGGGTAA
The DNA here is from genome assembly GCA_944739405.2 of Euclidia mi. NCBI lineage: Eukaryota > Metazoa > Arthropoda > Insecta > Lepidoptera > Erebidae > Euclidia > Euclidia mi. The sequence goes on from OX123183.2 coordinate 114,937,866, forward strand.
ACGAGATAGCGATATAATGGCTGATGTAGTGAATGACCACTGGAAAAATACACTTAAGATTAAAAAGTTTTTATTTTATTACAATTACTATTTTAAACGCTTTGAAATAATTATGAATGATACTTTTGGTAATTAATTAATACAGGAAATTTATGCCGTGTGGTTGACGGCATAGAATACAAGTGTCACCACCCCCTATCTTCCCGTGGGTGTCGTAAGAGGCGACTAAGGGATAACACGATGCAAATACCATCTTTGCGTAGAGACGGAAAACTCGACATCAAACCCTATACGACTGCCTCGTTGGTCTCGCGGCATAAATGTACGCGTGGGATCGGGAGGTCCCGGGTTCGATTCCTGGGTCGTGCAGTGTTATTGAGTTTTTCTGTCACGAAATTCTCAGTAGCAGCACGGAGTCTGGAAATGTGCCCGGTACGGCAATAGGCTCGCCCCTTATTACGTGGGACTAAAGTATATCTGGCGAAAAGTGGGTGTAGAAATACACCTCTGCCTACCCCTTCGGGGACAAAAGGCGTGACGATATGTATGTATGTATGTAGGAAAGTATGTTAACCGCAGTATAAAAAGATAATTGAAAATATAATTTTTATTAATAATTTTGTGTCATTTACTGGTAAACTACAAGAAAAATGTCTATGTTCTGAATATGGTTCTGACTATTTAACTTACTTATCTGTCGATGGCAACACATTAAAAAAAACACTAAATAGATTTGGCCCAAAACTGGCGCACTCGAATGGCATTTGGCCTTGCCTCATACTGGTCGTCGAGCGTACACGACCCCGGGCCTGCGGGACACGAAAGCAAATGGCCCGTCATCTGTGGTGACGCGCCACAGCCGCATTTATTCGTGTTTGGGTCTATAAATCCCCACCTTGACAGATTGTCCTTGGATCTACCAACCTGGGTACGCAGCCTATTGAGCGCCTTCCAGGTTGGCCAAAGAAGCCTGTTTCCTGCAGGTAGTTTTTATTCCAAAGGGACAGATAAATAATTTGTCACGCCAAATGTTTTCTCTGGCCTTGGGAGCATTGTTGTCGTTGGCTGGGGTGGTACTGCGAAAACTTTTTCGGCTTTTCAACCTCTTCGTGGCTGGGCTTTAGCCATACAGTGGGTGTCTAAAGTCTATCTTCTGTTTCAACTTTTCTATAGAGGAGGCTACTTCTCTGCGGACAGATGGAGGCGCAACGCCTGCCAGTGGATATAGCATCTCTACCGGAGTCGACTTCAAACATCCAGTAATTTGTCGGCATGTTTCTTTCAGAGCTATATCTACTTTCTTGGCGTGAGACGATTGGTGCCAAACTGGGCACGCGTATTCGCCCGCAGAGAAACACAATGCCAATCCTATCGTACGCAAAACTAAAGGCGCAGCGCCCTAATTTGAGGATGTTACGCGGAGTAGAAGGTTATTACGTGCAGAGATCTTTTGATTTAAATTGTCGCAGTTGGCTTTGTACGTTAATGTACGATCCAAGGTGACACCCAGGTATTTCGGGTGCCTGCAATGAAAAACGGGAGTGTCTCGCCAGGAGATGTTAAGGGCACGATTCACAGATCTGTTACGCAGGTGAAATGCACAGGATGGATGATGGTGGATCAACACCAAACACTATTTAACTGCTACTGTGTTTCAGAACAAGCAACACAGAAGTGATGCTTGTTATTTTGGTTTTACCAGATGGTCAAACCAATATCTTACATTGTTTCCTAGATAGAAAACAATGTAAGATATTGGCTGTACCACTATTAATTGTGAATTATGACTATTGAAAAGAATGTCCAAGAGTTTTATTGCCCGTTCTTTTTCTTGGTTCTATGCCTTTGCTTTGCGAACTGGGCTCTAAATGTTAATATAGGATCACGACGTAATCTAAAGATATATCCTTGTGCCAAATTATATAAATTAGAGTATGATTTGATAGTTGTCACTTTTATTTATCAAAACTGTCTCTACACTCGGGGCAGCGTGCCTAAATTTGACTCACTCATAATAAATATACACTCTATAAAATGACACCGTAGTTCACTACCTACGTTATTTTCTTTTCATTGGCAACATTATTGACAACTTTTAGACACATGTAACTTACATACACTCTACTTGCCATTTTGAATTTGCTAAGATCATATGCTCACAGACTAGCTGATTTCATATGAATTCTTATAGCGCTGATATACCTGAGCTACTACTTGTAACAGAACAGCGAGCATTCGCAGTTTTCTGTTTTCTCGAACTGAACAATTTCACGATCTTTCTAGCGAAAACTCTAAATGCAAATAGTCCGTAGAATAAATAGTCCTCATCAATATCCTTTAATGGTTAGGGTTTTCCGTTGCCCTGCAACCCCTTGGATAACAGACACAATTAAATTAATGTTTGGTCTGCGTAATGATGCGCGTAATCGTTATCACGATTCTAAAATAGACAGCCACAAAAATTATTACCTCTAACTGAAACGTCAAGTCAAAGAATCTTTGCATGCCGAAAAGCAGCCTATTTTAATAAGCATATAAATGAAAAAAATGCATGATCCCAAAAGCTTGTGGAATAATTTGAAGACACATGTATATCAATCTAATCAGGGGACTACTTTACCATGTCATTTACATGACCCATACGCAATAAATACCGCTTTCCTGGACGTACCCAGCAGTCCACATGTGTCAATTTCTCAATTAACCTTTTTTGAATTTCATAGTTACGGAAAATTAGGGTTCTCACTTAAAACTGTAGATCAAGAGGTTATTTTGAAAATAATTAAAGGTATTACTACAAATGCTCAGGAAATAGACGGGATCTCCATAGAGATGTTGAAGCTCACACTACCAAAAAGTATTTCTGCAATAACAGATATAATAAATACTTCCATCAATACCAATACGTTTCCTGAACTTTGGAGCTGTGCAAAGGTCTTGCCATTACCTAAAAATAATACCCCTCGGACTTACAAAGACCTGCGTTCGATAAGCATATTGCTTTGCTTATCCAAAGTTCTGGAGCGGGTTGTATATTTACAAATTATGGAATAATAATAATAATTATAATTTAATATTCTGTCCTTATATATTCATATATTATGTATTCTGTGTATATTGTAGATAAGAATTAATCAACATCTAAGTAAGTTTTACTCTTAATTCTACACCTGCTACATCATCTCTGAACCACCTGAAGGTTGACTGGCAGAAAATGCCTCAGGCATTAAGTCCGCCTTATGCAAATTGTTTGCAGGAAAGTTTAAATAAATAAAATATCTGGAAACAAACAACATTCTCTCTGAATTACAGTCTGGTTTCAGACGGGGACGCGGTACGGCAACGGCTCTAGCGGATGTGGTAGGACAGGAGGGAGGATACTATTCTGACATTATTGGACTACTCCCGAGCTTTTGACGCTATAAATGTGCCACTGTTTCTTTCAAAATTAAAATATTACGGTTTTAGTGAAAGCCCAGTCAAATGGTTCAATGGATATTTGAAAAACAGATCGCAGTACGTCGAGATTCAGAAGGAGGATGGTTCTTCAATATCATCCCCTCCCCAATCTGTATCCCAAGGAATTCCACAAGGATCCATCTTTGGACCTTTGCTGTTCGTCATCTATACTGCTGACATAACAAAATGTTTGACAGATTGCTAATACCGTATGTACGCGGATGATCTACAACTGTATGTGTCATTTAAACCGGAAGATACGATTGCTATGGCCTTGAAGATCAATAGAGTTCTGAGGGACGTGGTCAGATGGTCTGAGGAAAATTCCCTGGTTTTAAATCCACTCAAGTCTAACTATATGATACTGAGCAGTAAAAAACAAATAAAAGAAATCTTATTAGCTAAGCCCGTTATAAAAGTTAAAGGGGTTGAAATAGCAAGAGTGGATTCGGCACGCAACTTAAGCTTGAAAATAGACCCAGAACTTCACTTTGAAGAGTATGTTAGCAATGTTGCACTTTATAGATTTAGAAGTTATTTAAGTGTGGCATTGCGAAAGAGGTTAGTAGACAGCCTGGTACTAGCAAAATTTAACTAAATGGGTGTTGTGTATGGTCCATGTTTACTGTCTCGAACCACCCGACTGATACAACGTGTTCAAAATGTTTGTGCCAGGTTCTGTTTCGATATCCCACGTCGTAGCCATGTCACACCGCACATAAATCAAGCCAATATTTAAATATGGCGGCGCGACGACAGCTTCACCTGGCTACGATATTATTTGGAGTTGTAAACATTCAAAAGCCGAAGTACCTGTTTAATAAATTAAGTTGGAGAAAAGACCACTATTCGTACTCAACTCGTTCCACTTCCAACCCACTCACAATGCCAAAGTATAAATCAACAACATTTCGGGGCTGTTTCAATTATGCCGTCACGCGTTGCTGGAACGATTTACCTCCCCCTTTGAGATCACTAAAAACAAAAGCAGGTTTTAAATCTCACTTAAATATATATGTATCTTTTATCAAAACAATAAGTTATAATAAGCATAAAAAATCAAGTGTTTCTTACGTAATGGTTGTGATCTGCGGACGAGGTAGGTATGTCGACGTTTGGGCGTCACGAGGCGGTTAGTCGATAAATTATTATTATTTATCAGTGGAGTGGTGGTGGTGGTGGTGGTTGGAAGTGTGACCAATTTTTATTCATGCAAAAATTTGCGATTGATGAATGTGGCACTGATAACACTGATATACATCTTTTATAAATAAAAAACTGTCGATTTTATAAGTATGTATTAAGTAAAAAAAAGCAAAAATTTGCGGTTGATGAATGTGGCACTGATAACACTGATATACATCTTTTATAAATAAAAAACTGTCGATTTTATAAGTATGTATTTGACGGCCGGTTGGCGAAGCGGGAGTGTAAGCGACTGCTACGCTACCGTCCGTTAACTAAAACCACGTTAACCCCAAAAAGTGATTTTGGAGAAAAACGTAAAAAACGCGAGAATCGTTGTTTCTAGAAAACTATTTTACATAAATCAGTGATTGTTAAATATTATTTAAACAAATATTTGCCAGCGGCATTTAAGATATTTCCTGCTCAAAAATGTACTTAAAATTATATAAAAAAACTGTTTTTTTGGTTTAGTTAAGCAATACACATTTTTTTTGACATTGTTTGCCGCACTAAAGCCTCGTTAACCTACACGTAGAGATCTTTTAGCTAAGCATTTTCTTTAAATTTATGAGGTTTCTAAGTTTCAATAAATTTACCCTAAAATGCTTAACTATAAACGCGCTAAGTCTATTGACTGTTTTGTAGCTAAGACCTTTTTTAATATTTATACATTAGTACCTTACGTAAAAAGAGGCTAAAGTACCTATGACACTTTTAAGCTAAGTTTTAGCGAAAAATAAAAAAGATATGAAAAAATATATGCTTGCTTACTAAGCTAAAAACAGGTATTTCTTACTTCAATTGTTACTAACGTCTTTATAGCTAAGCATCACATATCAAAAAACTGGATAATGAAATAAAATGCAGTATGAAAATTCAATCAATTAAATTAAAAAGTTCTAATTAAATAAATTTCCTTATCATCAACATATATATTTCACTTATCATCAACATATACAGCAATTTGTAAAATTTATATGCATAAATAAAAATAATATAATATATATATGATTATTTTTCTAATCTTATTAAGCAATTTATAGCTAAAAAAGTATATTTTAAGGCCCTATTTCCATAGTGGCTATTTAATATATTATATTTGCGTATAATAGACAGTAATAATATTTTCAATCACATAGTCATCATCATGTCAGCCTAGAGACGTCCACTGCTGGGCATAAGTCTCCCCCAATGTTCTCCACACAGACTCGACTTCGAGCCGCCCGCATCCAACCACTTCCCGCAATCTTAGACAGATCGTCGGCCCACCTTGTGGGAGGCCTACTCCTGCTGCGTCGTCCGGTGCGTGGTCGCCACTCCAGAACCCTCCTGCTCCAACGGCCATCGGTTCTTTGAGCTATGTACCCTGCCCATTGCCACTTTAGCCTGCCTATTCGGAGAGCTATGTCGGTGACTTTGGTTCTCCTGCGGATCTCCTCATTTTTTTTTTCGATCTCGCAAGGAAATACCGAGCATAGCTCTTTTCATTGCCCTCTGAGTAACCTGGACCTTCCGGATAAGGCCCAAAGTAAGTGACCACGTATCGGCTCTATAGATCATCACTTGCAACATACACTGTTCAAGGACTTTGGTCTTGAGACACTGCGGGATATCAGACGTGAAGATATGCCGTGATTTCCCGAACGCCTCCCAACCGTATTTGATTCGACGAATGACCTCTTTCTCGAAGTTGGACCTACCCAATCGGATCATTTTCCCAGTTATACGTACTTGTCGACAACTTCGAGTGTAGAGTTCCCAACCTGAATAGGAGCAGGTACGACATGGAAGTCAGACGTGATTTTGTCTTGTCCATGTTCATCTTAATACCTACTTGTTGGGAGACTCTACGGAGGCCATCGAGCATTGTGCTTAGGTATTTCATGGTCTGACCCATGACTACGATATATAATCAGCAGATAGAAGATGAAAGTAGTAGCCGTTTCTTTGATGCCGAGTCCATCACAGTCCAGAACCTTGAAAACGTCTTCTAGCGCAGCGGTGAACGTTTCGGAGATATAACATCCTCCTGCCTCACCCCTCGCTATAGTTGAATAGGTTATAAACTCTGGTCCTGGAGGCAAACTGACATGGTGGCGTTTTCGAACAAACACTTCGACACTTCGACGTATTGATAGTCGTCGATGGCACAGTTGGCGAGACTGCAGTACCGCCCAGGTTTCGATCGAATCGAAGGCTTGCTCATAGTCCACAAACGCCAAGTATAGAGGCTGGTTATACTCCTCGGAGCTAACCTGCCGCAGCGTATGTATGTGGTCTATAATACTATAGCTTTTACGCAAACTCACTTGTTCGGGAGGCTGGAAGTCGTTTAGCTTGGTCTCGAGATGATTTGTGTCGACCCCTGAAAACAACTTATAGACGTGACTCAGGAGTGAGATGGGTCTGTAGTTCTTCAAAAGGGTTTTATCCTTTCTTGAAAAAAAGCACCACCACACTGTGCCATGCCTGTGGCGTTTTACCCTCGAGTATGACAGAATTTAAGCTGAGGCGCAGGAGCCTCAGCTCCTCCGCCTCAGCTTAATAAACAGATCTCTTAGTCTCTGATTCACGATCTCCGCCAATACAACACTAAGTGTGTTCAAGAAGCAATCGAGCAGATTACGGTTCCAAAAAGTTCAAAAGAGGCAGATTAACTTAGTTCATCTGAGTGACGGAGCTAAAAAGAAAGAGTAATGTTTTTACACATTGGGAATGGAAGTGTTAGTAGTATATAATGATATGAATATAGATAGTGACCAGCAGTGGTTTGGTACTTAAATAAATGATAATGTCATACCTATGTGATAGTTTGAAGTATTAGTACAATAAGAAGTGGTTTGGTACTTAAATAAATGATAATGTCATACCTATGTGATAGTTTGAAGTATTAGTACAATAAGATCTTCCTGCTTTTTAATATTGCCATACCTACCTGACAGGAACAGTTATGTTAATGATGACTAGATAGTGACCAGGCTTTATATAATGTTCCTAATTTATCAATATATTCTACCTACATTTTATGGAGTCTTATAGTTATAGTTGGTCGTGGGTTTTCCGCACTTAGCCACTTATTTGGGCCATTGTGCGTATGTGGCGATTTCATTGACGCCGACTACTCATACCACCTTAGTTCCTTCCAGAAAGCCATTAGTTGGCTGCTGTCGTTTAAAGCTTCACTCATGGTTCTGGGGTTGTTCAGCAGCTTTGCCCGTTGATCGCTCACACTTGCACAGTGCAGAATGACGTGAGCGGGTGTTTCTTCGGTTTCCATACAGCCCCTGCACAGTGGGCTGTCCGTAACGCCTATGTTGAATAGGTGCTTGTTGAGTGGACAGTGACCGGTTATTATGCCCGTCAGATGCTTTAGTGTTTTCCTATTAGAATGCAGCAGCTTGTGTGAGAGTCGCTTGTTCAAGCAGGGGATGGCATCTTTTGTTTGTCTGCATTCTTTCAGGTTTGCCCACTGTTTTTCGTGTTCATGTGCGGTTCTCTCACGTAGCCACGTTTTGATTTGGCTTGCTGGTATCGGTACAATCGGCTCGGGTCCCATTATCATTGTGTCCGATCCTTGCCGTGCCAGTTGGTCTGCGGCGTCATTGCCTGCGGAGTTGCTGTGGCCTTTAATCCATTGCAGCGTAACCCGATTCTTCTCTGCAATCTTTTGCAGCTCTAAGTGGCATTCCATGATGAGGCCGCTGTTAAAGCAGTTGCTGCCGAGAGCTTGTAGTACAGAGGCACTGTCCGTGATAATGCGTATAGACAGGTCACTTACGTTCCTAGACGCGATTGCTGTTGCGGCTCTTGTTATCCCAACACACTCGGCTTGGAATATGGTGTTATGGGTGCCAAGGGATGTTGAGATGTTGATGTTTAAGTCATGGGAGAATACGCCCGCACCCGTCCCATACTTCGTTTTTGAGCCGTCTGTGTATACTCTGACTTCGTGTATACCAGAGCAGTCTTTGTGTTCCTCCTGCAATTGGATTCGATATTTTTTGTCAAAGACAAAAGTTTTAGGGATGAGATCGCAAGCGGCCTCTAGCATCGGGATCTCTTTGGTTAAGGTCCCTTTTAGGCGTGCGTGAGTAATTCGATCATCCTTTCTCCATAGCCCGAGCTTGTCTAGACGGATTGCTGCAGCGCCAGCTTCCTGCTGGATCATTAGGTGCAGCGGTCTTAGGTCCAGTAGTATCTCCAAGGCGGCTGTTGGGGTGCTCTTCATGCAGCCTGTTGTGGCCAAGCAGGCTAGGCGTTAAAGGCTCTGTAGCTTTTTTGTGATTGTGCTTAGTTGCGTGCGTGGCCACCACACTACTGCACCATACGTAAGCATGGGGCGTATAATGGTAGTGTAGCTCCACAGGGTAATTGATGGTTTGAGACCCCATTTTTTGCCTATGATTCTCCGACATTGCCAGAAGATTGTGCATGCTTTTGTTGTTTTTGTGCTGATGTGCTTGCCCCAGTTTAGCTTATGGTCAAGTATTACGCCCAAGTACTTGACTTCATTCGATAGGGTAAGCTCCGTTCCAAAGAGTTTTGGTGTTTTGCACATATGGGTTTTCCTTTTGTTGGTGAAAAGTACTAGCTCCGTTTTGTTGGGGTTAACCGTCAGTTCATGTTGGTTGCACCATTCCTCCATGATCCTGATGGCTGCTTGCATCCGATTTCGGATCGTGTCTTCTGAGTCACCTTTGATCAGGATGGTGATGTCGTCTGCATAGCCGACCGTGAAGAATCGTCTGTCGTTTAAGTTCCGTAACAGATTGTCCACCACAATGTTCTACCTACATTTTATGGAGTCTTGTAAAGAATTTAAGTACCTACATAATTCAATTAAATAATGTCTGAATTATGATGAAAAGTGTTTTTAAATTAATCGCATAGTATAGAAGATCTTAGTATAAAAGAATATGATGTAATGAGTGGTGTGTTTATAAATATTTACTTATCTCTCTTACAGATACAAAATTCAAGCAAACAGGCAACTTCTTTATGAGTTTTGTGACCGCTCATATCCATCTGTTTGAGACATACATATATGTGAGGATTCTGCAAAGCCAGTATGAAGAAAGTTGCTTTGCTAGTAGATGTAAAAGTGAAGATTTTTGATAGTTAGTATATGAGAATAGTGTTCAATTTTCGTGTCTATAACTGGAACCAATAATTCTTAATAAATTCATGTACCTACAGAAATTATTTATCTTTAATAAAACAACATTGTTAATAATAACACATAATTATGAGTTTTATTTTCCTTCTTGATACAGTTACAACACATGAAACACAAATAATATTTTAATTGTAATAGGAATGTATTTATGATCTAACTCAATCTTCAATATTTTATGTTTTGGTTATGCCAATTCTTCTTCGAATATAAACACCTTTAGTAGTCAACTCGCTATCTATAATGATAGTATTTACTCCTGTCGATATAATAACTTTTCTTTGAGGTGTGAACTCTGCATAACCTTGCTGTATCATTTCCTTTGGAATTTGTTATCCATAGAGCATTTTCCATTGATATCTTCGTTTGGCTCTAAGAGAAACGTACGAGCTACACGGTATTTAACAATTCAACGCAGTGCATTGAGATTATTGAGAAATATAACAAACTAGGACTTTATTTACAAAAATGTATGAGTTTTGAACTTTTGACAGTTCTTACGTCAAAACATGATTTGACTTTGACAGCTAAACAGAACAAATATTATTGAGTTGAATGGTTAAATTCATTGTTTTTTTGCTATTTACGAACTTTAATACAACTTTAGAGTGCTTATAACACTAGTAATGAATATTTAAAAAATATATAAATGAAATCTGGCATGAAAAATGATCAAATGTCATGGTAGTTTTTCAAAAATCATTTCTTCTAATGGTTTTTTTTATCTATGGCAATACAACAATGCCATTATGCCACCATTCAATTACGAGACCACTGATCGATCACTGAACTATCATGATGAAGTACCAGACTACGAACTTTTGTCAAAATGACAATGGGATCGTGTTGGAATGACGAATGTGTTTAAAATAGCAGACTTGAGGCCATAAGATAAAAAACAATACGGTTTTACGCCGTCGTACGATTTCTTTTATCTGTAGCGTGAGATTAAAATCTAAGTCTTAAAAAAGTTTATTTTAAGTTTATTTTGTATTGGTGCGGTTCTTAAGTTATTTTAAGACGTAAATTTGTTTCAATGCAGATAACTGGCACGAAACATACAGAAGGAATATTCAAGCCAAATATTTCGACCTTGTTTTATAGTTTGTGAAGTTAGGGATTTTAGATTTAGTAGCTTGTTTCTACCTGGCCTACTGGCCATATGATAGGGTCTCGTCTTGGCAACAATTTACATAAAAAATTTGGTGACATTAGCATTTGACAAGAAGTGCACAGTGTGTAGACATTTGCAGGTATCCTAATAAATTAAGATCTTTACCACGAAAAAAATCATAACATTCCACCGTTTTTCATTTCTCTTCTTTGTACTAAAGTAATGCATAACTAAATTCCTCTTAAAACACAGAGCTCAAAATCCAGACACGGCGCTGCACACGCTGGCAGAATGCCCAGCCTGGGCACCATAGCGCCGTGACTTAGTCGCGACAGTTGGTGCGGTTACCCTCTCGCTGCCGACCCTGGTTCTGTCTATGGTCCGGCGCGAGAGGTCTTGAAACGCTGCCGTCTCCTTCTGAGAAGCTGTCATGCTGGTCAAGGAAACGGCGGAGCGGGAGAGGGAAATTCACCGCCCTCTCCCCAACCGTAGGTCTGGACGTCCGGGACGTCGTACAGCACGTGACGATCTCCGACCACCGTAACTTGGGAGCCTGTGGATGGTGAGCTCTAGGGGCCGCTTCGCGTCCGCCACAAAGGCTGAGGAGGTGGCGCCGTGTCCATGTGCAACTCCACAAGTATTATCCAATTTCTGCTGACGGGGCTCGCCAGCTGGCGGGCCGAATCGCTGGCAGGGTCACGGTAAAGTATGCTATCCGCGATTCGCGTGACCCCACCACAACACGGGACCGTAGTGGACACCGCGGTGGTTTTAGTGACTACGCCTTTAGGGGAGAGCCTCACACACCTCCTCCGCCAGCCCCCAACTCGATCGTACGATATAACTGAGTGGCCGAGACGAGACGGCTCGTAAGGAGTCTCCACCGCGCAACAAAAGAAGGGCTCAAAATCCACTACAACTGTTTACCTCTCAAATTAAAAAATTAATTATAATACAAAGTACATGAGGTAACTTAAAAATGCACTAGCAAAGCTAAGAACACTTTCTTTAATAAATTTCTATACACTCACCGTGCAAACTGAATGAAATATTCAACAAAAATTTCACTCTTGCAGCACACATACGTTGTTTAGTGTTAGGTGCCATAGTCAACGAAGATTTGCGAGGCAGCTGAGAGATGTCCGAGTAGAATAATTACCAATTTAGGTGTTCTTCGTGTCCTGTGTGAATATTTGAATAGTCCCCTAAGTCACAGAACCACACACAGAACATGCATGAACATGAACACTACTTATTAAACACAAGTTCAAATCCTTTCCTTCCTGAAGAAACTAGGGATTTGACTGGCGTAACGATGTTGATTTGTAATAATCGATTTGAAACTTTCGCGATTTGTATACCTACATCATAAAACAGAGGTATTTATGCCTTAAATTAATTAAATATCGCGAATAAGACCCGTTTCCCTAAAATTGTATGATGTTGATTTGGCCGACAGGCGTCGACGCCTTTGCATATTGAAAAGCTCAAACTCAAGTGATTGGTACGTGCCGCCGCCATTAGTTTTAACTTGAGACTTCCTACGTAGCATTCTGTAATTCTCTCAAGCTGGCTATCGCTCAACTACTCGTTAAAATGAAGTGCTATTATTAATAGATATGGAATACCTCACACACCGCTCATTTGCTTCAAACATCTTCAACAAATCCCCAGCCTCAGTCTGGAATCGCATACCCGTATAAAGAGAGAAGCTGTTGAAAATGCTTCCTCAGTTAAAGACATTAATGAATGTGTCAAGTAAATACGACAGGTATTTGCTCGTACGTCAAACGGTATCCCGAACGAAGGTTACGCCAAGTTGCTAGGTATTTGACTAGGTACTGGTAACAAAATTAAAATATACTTTGACTTTGCCTGGAATGTGAAGATGAAGTTGTAAGTTAAGATTAATTTAGTAAAATTTAGGTTATACTGAGAAATACGGATTTATATAATTTAATTAATGAAGAAATACGGTGTTAACTTTCGAGGTTTCGCTTGGTTTCAACACCTTGATGTTACATTGAACTCTGTATAAAATGAGATAAGAAATGTACTGTTAATGATGTTATGCTGCGGTATCTGTTTTTTTTAACTAGCGAGCCAGTTTGACTCAATAAATATTCAAAGAAAACCATCTTGGGTTTTATAGGCAGAGAGCAGTGTTTAAATTACAATCATATTTGAAATCGTTGCCTCAAGACGCCATTTTTTAAATTACTGTCTTTTCTAATTATATTCTAAAAAGAATTCCGATTTTTACTACTACTGTACATGGCAAATACAAAAAGATAAAATTTGTAACAAAAAAGAGGAAAAACCATTAACCAATTTACAGAAAATACCTTACCCATTACTTGAAGGCGTACTACGACGTCTTAAAATTCGTCGTCATTTCCAAGCGTTACAATACCCTTTTTAAGCAATAAATCTTCAGCGACCTTCCCTCCCTTTTGAAGCCTCATCTCACACTCAAATATGAGAGGCTTCGACTCACCTCATCCACTCAAGTCCTTGACGAAAGTAATTCTGTTTATTAACTGTAAGGCTGCCTGTGAAAATGAACGTGTGACGCAGTTGTTTTCTCAGCTCATTTGGTGTTTTTGGCATGTTAATATAGGAAAGTAGCCTTTGAGCTATATGGGATTATCTGTGTATGTATGTGTCTCCACTTTATTGGTGTGAATAATCTACTAGCCCGCGGCTCGATTCGCGAAGCACCATGTTGATAAAAGGTAGTTAACCACGTAATAATAAGTATCTCTGTGCGAAATTACATTCAAATGCTTCCTTTAGTTTTCTTTTTTCCAGTATTTTTTTTTGTTCTTTTTTTATATAATATATATTTCGTTTAAATGTTGTGTCAAAATACATATGTTCCTTAGACACAAAAGCATTGCTTCACTTTAGTCCATTTAATTTTAATATTGATTTTATTCTGGTGGTAACACAGTATCTTAGACGATTGATATCGCTTCGATAGCGAAGCGATACCAATCATTAATCTAAGCACCGTATATTGGGTATGACTGCATTCTACCATGTAATCAGCTCAGCTACTTTCTGGGCCTCAAAATGTAAGTGTTTGCCAGCAATACGCTAAATAGAATTATCTATCAAAAGCAATCGTAAGTCTATACACAGATTTGAAACTAATTTGAATTCATTATAACAGAAAAACAGAGTTTTATTTTAAAATAAGTAGTTTTAGTAGGAAATTTCATATTTAATGCTCGAAAGTAAGAAACCGGATTGTATCAATAATTCTGGGCATTAAACGTAAATTATTTACTTCTAAAGCACAACACAGAAAAACTTTCATTTTTATATCAAAATTATCTATATAAACATATAAAACAATATGACTTTTATATCGAAATACTCGTAAAATATCTGTAACAAGCAACTTCCCTGATGCATTACGGTTAATTCGCCGAACGCTATAACCACAGAACAGTTAAAAGGAGTAGAATGGCCTTGTGGGCGTGGCAGGCGCGCCGTGCGTGTGAGCAAACGCTCATATTTCGACAAAATTTGTTTGACCGGTCAACAATCGCGCTCATATTGCGACAGCGTACGAAGCTCCGAGAAAAAGAAATTATGCCATCTTGCGCTGTTATAACGTCTAGAAAAAGAAGCCAGGCATGTAATGTGGCTCGAGAAGGGATTTCTTTTCACCGGTAAGTCCAAAAACCTTAAAATACAAATGATATTTGTAATAATTGTAGTTATTACAATAGTATTATGTAGTTTGTAGACAAAAATGATACTATCGCAAGCAAATAAAAAAAATATACATTGCTGGCAATACGTGGGTACCATCTAGTACTACGTAGGCGATTGCGCAATGCATTTCGTTCACTGCGAACGTTGCGTGCGACTAACCAATGAATATATAGCGTAGACCGGCCACTGCTACTCAAAGCGGCCGGTCGACGCGTGGGCGATTTAGTGATGTGCTTGTGCAGATCTACTAACGTGATAGCGTTAAATGTTCTTGTGTGAGTAAGTTTGACGGCGCATGGTAAATAAACGCTATGTTTGACAGGCTAAAGTCTATAATTGATTTTTTTGCACGTTCTGATTTAAATAATGCGAGTTTGTGCGCGACTGCGTTTCTATTGATTTTACTAAAGTGTATGTGCAAACTGGCGACACAGGTTTCTGATACATTTTCGTCTAGAGGGCATATCTACTATAATTAATATATCTATATATTGCTATAACCATGTCAGTAGAATAAAAATAACACATAAGACCGTGTAATAAAGGATTATATATGAAGACGAGCTGCATCGTATACTGCAGTAATAAACCAGGTACCTACTGCAATTTTCTAGACATAATCTAAGACGAGAAGTTTGGAAAATTTTATACCTAGACCGCTCATAGTAAAGCTATTGTTATGAAACTCTCTCGAGAGCTTGTATTGCTCTCTTGAAAGTTATTGACACGTATTTACGACTTGCTATAGATTAAACATGTCCGGGCTGATAGGCATTGCGGCCAAATATATTGATTTCGCTTCATGTTTTGTAATAAAAAAGCTAACAAGATGCACGATAAATCAGATTGCTTTTTTTATGGTAATAGGCGGCAAACGAGCAGACGGATTGCCTGATGGTAAGCAATTACCGCCGCCCATGTCCATGGGCGTGCCATATACGTTGTGTCCACAAGCAACATCACAGGAGTCACAAGTGCGTTGCTGCCCCTTTGGGTTGGGAAAAGGGATAGGATGAGGAGTGGGATCAGGGAGAAGGAATAGGGGATAGGGCCTCCGGCACTCTCACTCACCGAACGAAACGCAACAGTTTAGGTACTGTTACTTTACGTCGATTTTCTGCGAGAGAGTGTAGTACTTCCCCGGTCGAGCCGGCCCATTCATGCTGAAATCAGCAAGGCTCTCTCTGCTTAGAATTTGAAGAGTCCAGATTGCGGAAGTGAATTACGAAGTTAAAGCTGATTGAGAACTTAAATATATATTCCTTATATATTAAATAACTAATGTAAACTCTTAACGAATTTTATTATATAAAAGTGTCTACAGTGTGGCATGTACATACGTATGTTGCGTTTTCGTGTCAAAACTTCTGAACCAAATTAAATGAAGAACTACTCGTAGCATTGAGAGAAATTGGAATTTTGAGATGGATATAGGCCATTAGTTGCGAAGATAAGAGTTGAAAGGTTTGGAATGGGGAGAGAAAAGTAAATGCAGAGTTACTGTTATTTTTATGTTTTATTAGACGATACATAATTATGCACGAAGTATATGCGAAGCCGCGGTAAAAAAATGTATTATATTAACGTAAGTATTACAATTTTATTTTTGATGTAAAAGTAGTGATTGGTCGTTATGGCGTATAATAGTTAAGTCTATGTCCAGCAGTGGACTCCAATAGACTGATTGAAGTTGAGGTCGACATGCAAAAGAAAATAAGACTGCCATAGTTTAGCTATCACCGAGCACATGCAAAATCAGAAAAATATAATATTATGTAGTACAAACATTACTAGTAATGACAGTAGTTGGAGTAAGCTCTTTGCACAGTCATAGCCATAACAAGACTCTCATGAAACATGAACTCACCTAAACAATAAAATATAATGAAGAATTAAAAAAATATCTGAGTGTTTCTTTCACCTTGCCTTATTAATGCAACAAAAAAAAAGTATTTATTCATTTTCATAACAATGTACATAATATTATTTAGGTACCACTAAATACTTATGAAAACCACTAAATACTGTTGACTGTTAACGTCTTTCTGATGCATTAGGTCCGTCCAGTCTAATTCACGTATATCTGTGTATAATCCGCAGAAATCTGCTTTGCGGAAATTCCACTCAGTACGTAGGTTCTGACCTGGGGGAGATGGTATGTTTATACTAGCATTTATAGGTATTGTTAGTACGATCTCTAACGGTGGGTGATAGACATCAATAGGCACCAATGGCTCCACTTCGGATGACACAGTACAACTTCCGTAGACCAGATTAGTTAATACCAGATCCAAGATGCATCCATATTTATTACATATATTATTACATTGCTGTAATTTGCAGTAATTTAGGAAATCATGAAATTGAGTTTGAACTGATTTGTTACAAGACTTTAGGTTGAAATCACCAACTATCAATACTTTACAATTAGAATACGTGGTCATAGCATTTTCTATACAACTTAACATATCAAGATATTGTTTCTCATTGTAGTTGGGTGGTAAATATGCAACACAAATTAAAAATTTTATATTTTTCGATGTTAACATAACAAACAACAACTCTTTATCATCAGTTCTATCTATGTGTTTTATACTTTTAACAGTAAAACTATTTTTAACAGCAAGAAGAACACCACCCCACCCTACATTACCTACACGATCCTTTCTAATTACAATATACTCTGGTGGAAACAGTTCAGAGTCATATACAGAATCATTCAGAAAAGTTTCAGTAAGGATGATAAGATCACTAGATATTAGAGAGACATTATTATGGAAAGTAGCAGTTTTAGTGCGTAGACCTCGAACATTTTGGTAGTACAAGAGTAATTTATTAGATCTAATTTTGTTTTTAATATTTTTTTATTTTTAATTTTTATTTTTATTTTTGTGGGCTATTCTGTTCAAGAAAAAACTTTGTACATTTTGCTTCTAGATTACTTATTCGAGGGGTGAATAATGGGTGACCATAGAAGTGATAATCCATATTTATTTTATTGAAAATATTTTTATAAATATGCTGGATGCCCATTTTATTGGTTTTTCCAGTTTTAAAAGAGAACATGTGAAACGAAGTTAAGAGATTGGAATCATAAAAGTGTGCATAATTATTATTTTGTAATTCTAAATACAGAAGATTATTAAATAGTTCTACTTTACTGTTATATATAAGTGATCCACATTCGTATGTGGGAGTACATAGAATTATATTTGTATGAGTTATATGGTGAATTGCTTGCCTTATAGTTTTGACTATTTCCACACAATCACATGTACTCTTAAAATCTCTTTCACCTATCATAACAATACAATAGTCCCACATATCGTACCCATGCAATTTTTCATCGATATTCTGAAGCAAATATTTAATACTACTATTAGGTGAGAAATACCGAATGTAGTCGAACTGAGTACTAAACGTTGCATCAACCGCTGACAGCGTGCCCGAGGATGGACTGTTCGCAAGGATACACAATTTAATTTGGGTCTCTTACGTTCATCGATTTCTGACTCTACGTTATTAATATCTTGAATTAACGTAGGATCTTCGTACTTTTTAGCTTGAAAAGCCATTTGAAGGGTAATGATTTGATGATTAAGGTCTGCTATTTCATTTTTGGCTGACTTCAGCTGTAGGTCCAGATCTTGAAGGATTTTCTTGTTTAGGATATTTCTGCTGGAGTCTTTGTCTGTATCGTTGTCACTGGCTATCCTGGGTGGTGTGGCTAATATATTTATATTTGAATGTTGTAAGGATGCCCTATTTGTCTTTTTCATTTTTGCTATCACTTGTGAACGGAGGTCGTTGTTATCTAGAATAACGTTTTCAAGTTCGTTCTGTGTAGTGGCCAAGTCCATTCTTAGCTTTTCAATGATATCTCTCATGTCCTGAATAGACACAGCTTCCGTCATTGAGTAATCCATACTTTTTGACATCAATGTTTCATCGGTGGTTATATCATCCGAAAAAATGTCTGTGTCTATATTTTCAGATTCTGTGCTATTTGGAGTAGATACGGATGTGATCTTCCGAGCATCATCAGACGAGACAATTGTACGTTTCTTGTGGACAGACATCTTTTTTCTCAGTGTTACATTGCACATTTCTGTGACGAGTGCAGTTTGACCCGCCCCTTTTGTAGCACAAGATTCGCATTGCCATTTACTGATCTTGTCTGGATTGCCAACACAGGAAAATTCAAAATTGTTTTTGCTTAGGGAGCATACAACAGTGGTTTTGTAATCAACTCGGCTTTTGCAATTAAAACAAGTAACAAGTAGCGCCCTCTTGTGGCCGTTGTTGCTATTACGTCCTATCCTGCTTGACATCGTTAAATGATTGATACACCAAATTTTCTCACGACAGCCACTAGATGTCTCTGGGTCGCTCTGAATTGCGATGAATGTTCACTTTTATTTTTATATTTTATTCCGTTGGCAACACAGCTGTCTCTGATTTATAACGTATCATTCACTCATTTGACAATCACTCCACAAATGTCAAATTAGTCATCGTATTTTTACTTTGAAAGAAGAATATAAATTTTCTTAACAGTTTTGCTATAATAGTTTTGTGTCTAAAATGTGTCCTGTGTGATGTTGTTACGATGATTCATTGAGGATGTTAGTGGATGTTCAGTAAACAGTAAGTACTCACGGTTTTGAGTCCAGAATAAACACGTATAGGTCACTTTATAACAGTCAAACTTGGATGGAAAGTTTAATCCCGTTTGTTAAGTTTTTAGAATACACTTCTACAAACGTTTTTTCACTTATATATTGGTACTTTAGTTGTGTTTGATAACTAATTCAGGTAGAATAAATAACAAGTACTATTTTTATTAAAATTGAAATACGCGGTTAATGTTGACATTAATAAGCGCCCTCTAGCCTCTCTCAGTGCATTGCCACTTTGTATGGCAATGCAAAATTTTTGGGCCAAGTACAACCCAGTCTTCTGGTCACACGAGGCGTCGACCAGTCACTTTGCGAGATCTCTAAAAAGAGATCTTGCACTTGGACCCCATGGCCCCAACGTTTCGACCCCAAACGCCTCAAATACGTAATCCCCTACTAGGTTTGCGTATTTGCGCCGTTTGAAGGTCTCCGCTGTAGCAGCAGCAGCGCCCGCACAACCCGCTGTGCCAGGAAGATGAGATGGCACGAGGGTATCGACACACGTTGCGTCCCACACCAAAGGGCTACCCAACTTCCATGGGAGTAAAGACATACCATCTGGTCTTTTGCCATAGTCACGTGCCAGCCCCTGAGGTTCAAGTTGGGCTGGAACGTCAGCGGTGACAAGAGCCCGGCGAAGACATTGAGATTGCCGTGTCGTGATATACGACCTGCGCTCTTGCTGCATGATAAGCCATGGTGACCAAGGCTGTCGACAGCCTCCCCACAGTGACAGCGATGCGGAGAAACACATGACGCACCCAAACGGAGGCAAGCAGCGATGCGGAAAGTCGTATCGTCCAACATGGTACCTATGTTGGACGATGGCAGTGCCTGAAGCCAGAGACCCGATTTCCATTCTCCCACAGCCAGCAAACGGGCACGGTCTGCAGCATTGGACGATGCAACAAAATAAATAATATACGTAAAACATCCACAAAAACCATGCAGACGTACCAGGAGTGCAGAAGACCGAGGTGATTATAAAATTAAGCATGCCCTCTTTCGGGTACATGCGCCAATAGCTGGCATATTGCGTGTTCCTCGCGCGTGACTTTTCCCTTATTCCAGTCAAGATCCTCTCATCAGTTTCGGCCGCACAGAGCTTGTCCTGCACATTTATCCGGTCTATGCGTACTTTCTTGATTTATCGAAAGCGTTCGATCTGGTGTCTTATGACGTACTGTGGAGTAAGCTACACCAAGAAAGTGACGTAGGCGAAGAGGTAATTTCTGTTCTTAAGTATTGGTACAAAAATCAAATGAATTATGTTAGGTGGGCTGGGGAGTTGTCGGATGTGTACAGGTTGAGCTGCGGGGTGAGGCAGGGGGGTATTACTTCACCTCGTCTGTTCAATGTGTACATAAATCGGCTAATTGTGGAGCTCAGCAATACCAGGGTTGGTTGTCATATTGATGGCGTCTGTATCAATAATATTAGCTACGCTGAAGACATGGTATTGCTGAGCCCCTCGATCCGAGCACTGAGACAACTTATTCAGTTATGTGAGGGTTATGCGGTGGCTCAGGGACTCAGGTATAATGCCAAAAAGAGTGAGCTGTTAGTGTGCAAGGCGAGCACCAAATGTTACTCTAAAGTGCCACAAGTAACAGTTGCAAACACTCCAGTAAGACGAGTGACACAGGTTAAATACTTGGGTCACTGGGTCACCGATGACCTTATTGATTACGTAGAAATAGAGAGAGAACGCAGAGCTTTGGCTGTCGGAAGCAATATGTTGATCCGCAGATTTGGAAAATGCACAAGAGATGTTAAAATTTCTCTTTTTAAGCCCTAAACTGCCAAACTTTTTACACCTGCAATCTGTGGATCAAATATACGCGGCGGGCATACAGTGCATTGCGTGTCCAGTATAATAACGCGTTCAGAATGCTCATGGGGCTGCCACGCTTCTGTAGTGCTTCACAGATGTTTGCGGAGGCGTCGGTTGATGGGTTTCATGCCATCATCCGCAAGCGTAGCGCATCAATATTACACAGAATGCGTGTCAGCTCCCACAGCATTCTGAGCGCGTTATGCGATAGATGGGACTTCCCAATGTTAAAGCACTGGATACGGTTACATACCTAGGTATTGTGTTGTATCCAGTGCAGTGCACATTATAACATTAAGTACTAACATTAGGTTAAGAAAAATTGTACTAACAACATATGGATTCTTATTATCCGAAATAAACAGTTGTTATTATTATTATTTGTTTGTTGTTAAATAATAAACTTAAAGTAAAAAAGTGGCTTCCACACATCCGTTTAAGGGAGGTTTTAAACTTACGGGAGGAAAAAGGATCCTTTTCATTTTGTTTATAATATACCTTGTAGCTTGCAGGTAAAGAATAAAATATACGAATATACATGAAGCTTATATGAAGAAAAGTTTAATATCGCAACAGTTGTTTCAAATACATTTTTAGGTAGCAGCTTTTTACTATTAATAACATACTAATGATATGACTGCCTCGTTGGTCTCGCGGCATAAATGTGCGCGTGGGATTGAGAGGTCTCGGGTTCGATTCCCGGGTCGGGCGAAGTTTTATTGAGTTTTTCCGTTAGGAAATTCTCAGTAACAGCACGGAGTCGGATAATGTGCCCGGTACGGCAATAGGCTCCCCCATTTTTACGTGGGACCTAGAAATCATGGCGAAATGTGAGTGTAATATTACACCTCTGCCTACCCCTTCGCGGATACAGGCGTGAGTCTATAAATAAAATAAATAATAATAAGATCACACTGAAGATGTTGTTTCAAAAAGGGGCGAGGTTTCTTTCAGAAGTGAGATAAAATCTTTTCGAGAATTTCCTACATAGACATGTTTTAGCCATTGCTATGTTGTGTATATATTATGTTTTATATAATTATGTTATATTTTATGTTGTTGAATGAAAGTTTTATAATAATGTAATAAAATAAATAAACTCTTCTTTAATTTGCTAAGGGACTGGGAAGTAAGAGTAGTCAGGACCGTGAGAGGCTGGTGTTTTATTGCCAGATTCGACCGATGTCTGAGTTTAGGGGTTAGGATGGTCTTTATCTTTATGCATAACAGCACATCGACTGTTTAAAAGGTAGAAACATTTGAATAAAATTCCTAATAAAAAATACTTCAAATGTTCGAGATTATATTACATACCTGCAGCACTGTCAGCTGTAAAAAATACACCGAATATAAAACGCTACCGCACATAAACTGAGGTGAGCAATGTTCATATGATATGAACCAATGATGACATTAATTCCAATGTTAGGGACTACACTACAATTGTATAATTAGTCGTAAAACTCTGTGAATGAGTACGTACGTAAAAATGAACGTTATTTACCGGTTAGTGGGCTTTGTTCCATCAAGGTGTAGGTTGGATTTAAATACCAGATATTCTAAAAGCTTAGCGATTACATTTTTATATTGATCAGACATGTTGAAGTTTGTTTCGGAAATTCTTTGAAATTCAAACCCTTCATTTGCTCAAAACACAGTACATTATAAGTATGATATTGAGAAATTGTTTGACTCCTTAGAACATGGAAATTGAACGGCATTGTGGGCGTGGCAGGCTCGCCGTACTTGTGAGCAAACGCTCATATGTCGAAAAATTTGATTACGCTGTCAACAATCGTGCTCATATTGCGACAGCGTACGAAGCTCCGCGAAAATAAAAGAATTATGCCGTCTTGCGCTATAATAACGTGTCGAAAAAGAAGCCAGTTATGTACTGTGGCTTGAGAAGGGATTTCTTTTCACCGGTAAGTCCAAAAACCTTAAAATAAAAATGATATTTGTAATTATTACAATAGTATTATGTAATTTGTAGACAAAAACGATACTATCTATATCAAATAAAAAATATACATTGCTGGGAATACGTGGGTACCATCTAGTACTACGTAGGCGATTGCGCAATGTATTTCGTTCACTGCGAACGTCAAAGCTTGAATTCTGCTAAATCTATGGTGGTGGGTCCGATAGTGTTGTACCTACCAAGTTGTGAACAATGTCGATTGTGAGTTCCTTCGTGTGAATGTATTCAAATGATTGTTATCAGTAATATTAAGATTAACATAACTTTGTTTATTACTACCGATTAATGTTTATTGTGGGTTATTAACTTAGTATCGCGGGTTACATATCACATATTTTAATTAAGAAAATTGATTGTGACATATGCGTTGGAGCACTGCTGTCAAATGAAATAAATTCGGACCATAAATTTATCGTAGCAAAAGATAAATAGGGTCTCTTGTATCCTTCAAAAGAACTGATACCAATCTGTAAGATGTCTGAAGCAGTTATAAAGCTTTACACCGGCAATCTTCGGCAAATTAATAAACATAATATATGTTGACAACAAAAATCTTGCGCAGCTTTGTCGGAACTGAATTATTTAGCAACATTAGTTATCACCAGGTTGGATTTTATCCTAGTGCGAGCCATGTTACAGACCTATCTAAAGCTATCATAGAAAAATATATCAATGTAAGATTGCATTTTATTTTGAAAAATTCGAATTTAAAACATAGCAAGCGTATGCTTCTTAGTAAATACGTCTTATTTTAGGGACAATAATAGAACCTGGGTTGAAATTGAATTTAAATTATTGTTCAACATTAAAATATTATTGTATTACTAGAGGACGCCAGCAGCTACGCCTGCATTTTTTTTAAATTTACCCGTTTTGGCCGATCCCGTGGGAATTTCAGGCAATCCCTTCTTAGTGCACCCCTACGGTCCCCAAGGAACATACATGCCAAATTTCAGCTTCCTACGCCCAATAGTTTTGGGCTGTAGCGTGTCTGTCAGTCAGTCAGTAACGCAAGGATTTTATATATTAAGATATACTTGTGTCATTTATTTCTTTACTAAATTTAGGTTATGTGGTTTGTACACATGAATAGTTTATCACGGACACTGACA
Source organism: Euclidia mi (assembly GCA_944739405.2). Taxonomy (NCBI): domain Eukaryota; kingdom Metazoa; phylum Arthropoda; class Insecta; order Lepidoptera; family Erebidae; genus Euclidia; species Euclidia mi. The sequence continues at coordinate 114,962,132 of OX123183.2, forward strand.
TCCTAGGTGGACATGATTTTTAACTCTTGGTATTCGGATATGATAAAGGCCATATTGTATCTTCCTCTTTAATTTTATATTATTATTTATGTTTATTAAGAAAGGCCACACTATTTTTACCCTATCCCACTATCCCGAAATAAAAACAAACAATTGCAAAACTTAAAGTAACACAACAACAGTATTTTATCGATATAAATAATCGACCTTTTGGACATCGTAACATTAATGAGAGTGTGTGAGTGATCGTCAAGCGCGATAGTTCCATGTAAAGCGAAGTGTTTGCGCTAGTGTGACAACCAATGGCAAACTCGCGATCTAAGTAAGTGCACTTGATTTGTGTGCGTAATGCGCGTACGTATTAGTGTATTGCTTGTAGTGGAGATAGAGACTGGGAGACAATCGGCGACACGCGTTCTAATACAAATCAGTAACTATTTCCGTTCTAACCCCCTTTAATTGTTCTGTGGAAATACGTACTCTTTGGTGCTATTTTTCTTTATGATGTTCAGTAGTATTGACAAGGTTCAAATATGTAAGCAGGATTTATCGTTGTCGTGAAAGCGTGACTAATGATTCTAACTATGGAATTCAATGTTGAATCTATAGATAGATCTGTAGATTTTAGATTCGTTTTTGACATAAGCTCCATACAATACATGTCAAACACGAATCTTGAATCTGAAAATCCATGTATGGATCAAATATTGAAAATGGCCGTAAGATTGATGGATGCAATCGAGAGATAGACCGTGAAAAAAAGTGAGATAGAAAACAAAAGAATCGCAAATCCAAGAACTACCCGGATACCGGTATTACTAAATAATAGAAATTGTACATGCATATTGATCTAGCAATACGAAATTAATATTAAGAGATCGAAAACTACATTGGTTACTTGTTTTTCTTTTCCTTGTATTTCTTTATTAGTAGTTCTGGAATATTATTTATCCCCTTGAATTTAAAGCAGTTAGAGAACCACTCACGGCATTTATAAAATACATTGACAATAAATATACTAAAATGTCGGTCAGTTTGGGAGGGCTCTACTTTGACCATCACTTTAGTAACAACTTCAGTAACAACTTATTTTATGCTCGTGTTTTTTAAATTTATAGCCGGGTACAGACTTACGAAATGTAACATGAAATGTAACACGCAATGAAAGAATTTGCCGTCCACATTTGCGCAACGTATTATGCAATGTTACAGAATTACCAAAGTGTGGACGCCTTGCGCGCACGAACCACGCACACTACGCGCGCGAACAGAGCATTACAACTCGTGCGCGCCTCGATCCGTCATTTGTCGGTTTTTTCGCCGAACACAAAGGGGTGCGCAGTGTGCACGGAGCGTCAGTGTGGACGGGTTGTGTGTGTTTGTACTGCGGAACGCGCGCGAACCATGGAAGAAAACACAGCTACTGCAGAAGCTACAGTTGAATCATGGAGTGAAGAAAAAGTAATGCAGTTAATTGAATTGTACAGAACAAGAGAAATTTTGTGTAATCCACAAAATATATCTTCTTACAAAAAAAAGCTGAAACTAGATGCGTGGTTGGAGTAGATTTTTGAATGTCTTTGGAGTCATCCTTGTGAAATTTTGATATTGTCCGGTTAATCTCATGTCGGCCATCAATTTTACACCAGCTCTCTGACTGTACAACTCTGTGCGCCACCAACTTCGAGGTCTTCGGCGTCTTTTTATCACGTGATGATGACAATCAATGAAGCACCAACAATCAATGTAGCCAACTAGTCCTCACAATGCATTCTCTTCGCGTGTTCTCGACAGACTGAGCTACGTTCGCCGCGCGCATGCTGGAAACAGATGCGTGCACGTCATGCTCGGTTCGTGCGCGCCACGTGCGCCCTGCGTCCACACTTATGAAATACTCCTTTCATGTTACATTGCATGCTAAATTTCACAAATCTGTACGCGGCTTAAGGGGTAGGCAGAGGTGTAATATTATACCCACATTTCACCATGAAATTTTTTGTATGTCCCCCGTAATAGGGGCGAGCCTATTGCCGTTACCGGGCACATCACTAGACTCCGTGCTGCTACTGAGAATTCGAAAAAAACTCAGTAAAACTCTTGCCCGACCAAGGAATCGAACCCGGGAACTCCAATCAGACGGACGCAGGGAGATTTAGTGAGCACAAAAAAGGCAGCGAAAGCTTAGTTGAGATTCCAACAGACTGCCACGCAGAGAGGCGCTCGCTCGAATCACGGCGCGAGCCAATGACTTTTCGGAGTTATATGCGTATTTAAATATTAATTATCGCTTGAAAAAAAAAATGAAAATGAAAATGCTTTATTTGCACCTCAACACAAACTTAAAAAAAACACTTAACAAACAAATAAACTTAAACTACAAGTACACTAGGAAAATAAGAAGGTAGGTACATTATTTCTGGAATCTGGTGGCCTTACATGGAGGGCAAATAAGGCGCTGCGTCAGCTAATGTTGCAGTATAACTTCAACGCTGGTATTTTCGCAGGCCGAGTAAATAAAATAATACACATGAATATTAAATAATACACCTAAATATAAAATAATACACTTAAATAATACGACATTTGATACATTATATATAGGATGAAGAAATAGGATGAAGGACAATAAAATATATAGCTTTCTAGTTAATAATAATATATAAACAATATCAATATATTTCATATATTGCTTGCTCCCTGTCTCGAAGAGAACTTTAAAGCGTCGGCTCCGGCTGTCATGAAGATCTTTGACAGTCGCTATAAGCAGTCAGTACCTTGAATAAAACTGACACTAGTCTAAACCATGGAATACAGCTATCCCTTTGGGTTGCGGAAGTCAGACAAGCAGTGGCTCTGTGGAAAAGTTAATATTCAGTCAAATCCGGTAAAACTAGAAAGCGGACCCCGGTTACTAACTGGGATAACGCTAGTAGGATGTTGAAGTCAGTTCAAAAACGAAATTTACTTACAAATATTTACTACGATAATAACAATAATATTGGGCGGCACGTGCCCTTGCCACGTCTTCAAAACGCATCGTGGCTTCGACTCCCACACAAGTTTTCAAACATAACTAAGTGATATAGTTGATTGAATCAGGCGTTACTTGGCGGAACTCCATTGTAACCTAATGGAAGGAAAGAGGAACCCACCACGCACCCTCGGATTGACCACCCCGACTATTGCAATAGAAAAAGGTTGACAATACTGAACTCCTCTAAAAGGATAAGGGATATAGGAATGGTATAGGTTCCAGGAAGATAGCTGACTTGCAGTATCCCGCTGTATGCGCCGACTATTCTTCGACACGTATTTCGCCTCTGCACGCTGCATCCTCAGGAGCGATGGGCAACGACTGAGCCAACTAAGTATTATATTGATATTTCTACATTCCATACCAGTCCATTGGTGACTTACAAAAAATAAAATTCATTATTTTTTGTAATTCTCCAATGATGATGGTTTGAAGTATTGTGCGGAAATCACAACTTAAGAAATATTTAATAGATTATGCAAAACAAGAATAATTGTAAAAACTTAATGCAGCGACTGGGCCCTAACCATTAATGTTAAATAGAGGCAATACAAAACGATAAATTTTGGCGTATCTGCAAAACTGGAATTTGTAACCAGCTATGATTTACAAAGTAGACCCAAAATTAATTTAGAAACGCCTACAATTTCTACATTACTCAAATAAATATTCATAAAGATCCATAGCGCTGATCAAATCAAAACTGCTCCGAATGCTGATTTCTAAAATCCTAACCTCATTCCCAACGTCCAATAAAACAAGTCATAGCTTTTTACGTTACAGAAGTGCTGAATAAAATTATAAATGTCTCATCTCCATATCGATTTTAAATCAGGACGCGGTAAATTCTCTTAAAACGCCTCCGTTATATTATATTAGAGGGTTATTCAGTAAAATCGAATTATATCAATATAATTTAGCACACCTTAGGGTAACTGGGAGAAATTGCGTCACATGCTCATTTCCTGGGACCCAATGTTACGACTTCATCCTGTTATCGTTGGCAGGCAGGCTGGCAATATTAATTTTTTTAGAACCCAAACGTTTGTAAGCAAAGTTGGGTAATGTAAGTAAATTAGAGTATGAATGAAACACTTTTTGGAATGTACTTATCAGAAAATTGGCACGTTTGTGATGATTTGAATTCAATTTCTGATTATGTGAATATTATGGTGTCTGAGTTGCACTGCGGTTTAGTGCAAAGGTATGCTCCGTGATGTAAACGAGTGTTACTTTTACCGATGTGATTTCATGTTCAATGTTGTACAGTTATTTGTCATTTATTTTAAGGCCTTTTAAGTTTCATTGCAGAACACACTACAAAGCGTAAAATTATTGTGACGTATAAAAATTATTAGAAGACTAGAGGACGCCAGCAGCTACGCCTGCATTTTTTTGTAACGAAATTCCCACGGGATCGGCTAAATCGGGTAAGATTTAGCCGATCCCGTGGGAATTTCGGGAAATCCTTTCTTAGTGCACCCCTACGGTCCCCAAGGAAAATACATGTAAAATTTCAGGTTCCTGCACCCAATAGTTTCGGCTGTAGCGTGTCTGTCAGTCAGTCAGTAACGCAAGGATTTTATATATTAAGATTAGTAAAATGATTACCAACCACGTAATGAATAGAAAAATATCGTAATCAATGGATATCTCATCGTCTCATAAACGTAATCAGAACAAGAGAGAAGGTTTATAATCGATTATTACAAGAGTTGCTCTCGTAAGGGTGGGATTAAGAACTTTCATATAATTATACTAAGGTATATTATTATATGATGGGCGTAAGATTGTCAGTGAGTACACTCACATAAAATTGTCACCATGACGACGACATTGCAGTTATTGAAATTACCGTCTCCCCGCGATGACACATGCTTGTAAAACAACACTGAACAATCCATTTACGATGCATTATAAAGCTGTCATCACTCACATTTAATACATTTAATGACAGCAGATTTTCACATTGCTTCCCTTAAAATTATTATTTATTTTACACGAACCTTGTAAAATGTCACTTTATGAATTACTACCGGATATTTGGCAAATTGTCCATTTAATACTTCCGTCATGTTATTTAAATCAGTGGGCGCTTTGTCACCGGGTAATGGGTGAAACGTTAAAATGTTATTATTTTGGTTTTATTTCTGCGTGATGAATTTGTATAGTACAATATTGAGATTTCCAATCAAGAGATTGTCGATTTATTACAATTATAATGTATGCAATCGAACTGCCACGATGTACATATATCTTTATCAAATAAAGTAAAACACATGTGAAAAACTATGAGTATAATAGCAGGGTATTCAGGAAATTTTATAAGGCAGCGATAGCCTAGTGGAGATACCAACGGACTGCCATGCAGAGGGTATCGGGTTCGAATCCACGGCGCGCACTACTGACTTTTCGGAGTTATGTGCGTATTGAATTGTTAAATATCGCTTGTCGGTCCCGGCTGTCATGAAGATCTTTGACAGTCGTTATGGGGCGTCAGTACCTCTAAAATTAACTGCCACTAGTCTAAACCATGGAATATCGCTATCCTTTCGGGTTGCGGAGGTCAGACAGGCAGTCGCTCCGTGGAAAAGCTAATATTTCGCCAAATCCGGTTAGACTAGAAAGCGGACCCCAGGTTGAGACTGGGATAACGCTAGGAGGATGAGGATTCAGGAAATTTCATTTTTTACTGTTAGGCATTAATGGTGAATGAACAGACAACCGAGCGGAAGAAGAAATGTGCCCGCTCTTTCTCCAAGCGCAGATCCGGAGTCAGCGTGTCGTAGCGTGCGAATGCAATTGACTGACTAGGATTACGGAGCTAGACTAGACAGACTTTGACTAGAACAGATTAAAGATATATCACGTCGTATGTTACTTCCAGTAGAAAAGCAGAGTTGACAAAGTCTGCCTCCAGCATACAGCAATCCATTACATCCACTCGTAAATGAAAAAAGAAATCAACTAACCTGATTTCAGCCACAGACAACCATTTCTTTGCCTCGTTGAAATCAAAGTTGTCAGAAGGAGTGTTGGCTATCTATTATTTGCTAGAGATATTTTACAATTCAAGGTGCTCACTAGAGTTAAGACAACAATTCAATATACCAAATAAAATACAACTACATTTTATCTCTGCTAATACATGTTTCGGGTAAAATTACATGTCTCTAAAAAATCACAATTTTCAAAACATTTTTAATTTCAGCTTTTCACTGTCTGAACGTTACGAACGTTTTCACCAGATAGAAAGAAACTCGATGCTATCAGCAAAACAACACATTTCCCCAAATATTTCAGATTTTCACGTATTAAGTTTGCTGTAACGCTAGGGGAGAAGTTTTTCTTAAATCTGCTACAGAAAGTTTGAAAAAGAAAAAACACCTTTTCCGTCACAACTATCAAAACATAATCTTTAACTTATAACTCGGGACCAAAGTGAACGTTGGAGAACGCAAAAAATATTTCCTCTGAAGATGAGAAGTTAAAACGAAAAGTATATGCTGTGATTGCGTCGTGTAAATTAGTATGTTCGTAGTGAATCTAGAGCATTATTATATTATATGGCCTGTATTCGGAACCAGTAAAGAAGAGTGGGAATTATTTTTCAGTAAAATTGCCTGTTTAGGTTGTCTAATTCTGTGTACGCTAAATCATATTAGACCCAGAGGTTAATAATTTTGCTTATTTTAACAGCTTCTGGCCACAATTGGTATCTCCTAATAACCCATGTTAATACCAGAGACGGAGTCTTCAGGTGGAATGCAAATGAATAGTTAAGCATTGAGTTACTTACACAATTCACACAATCTATTCAAAGGAGAGAGGATAAATAATAACCAAACTAAGTCCTAAGGAAGGTTTTATAATAATAATCTACATAGGTACCTAACTGAGCCTCATAGAATATCCAACACATGGTACATTTGTTTAATATCGTCAGAACTATTATGAGCCATTGACAATCGTTTGCGGTCTAAACGCACCTTAATTTGTATCACATTGAAGCGACAATCAAAACCACGTTAGCCACAGATTGCGTACCTACGAACTTCCAGATCTATGATGGAATGTAAATGACTAATAATATGTAGAGGATTTGCCTGAAGACACATGATAATTGTATAGTATTTGCATCGCGATAAATAATGAAGTCATTAGTAAATTCTCATAGCGTTATTCACTAATATTAAGCAAAGTTTGCGCAGGTCACCACTTGGATGGGTGACCGCGAATGACATTCACATCGGAGGGCACGTAAAACTGCCGGCCCGGTCCTTACCGCAGGACAAGAATTGTTAGATCATGTCGAAGACCTTCGATCAGTCGAGATACTCTTTCAACTCGTTTTCGGTTCAGTTAGAAAATGTATTTGACTTAGGCATAAAATATCTCAGCAGACTAGTTATTCTTCAATTTAAAATCGGGCTCAAGACATTTTACCGAATCTACCCGTGTATTTTTGTAATGTGATATCTTTAACCGTAATGAAATTTAACTAGACGACCTCTATGAAAAGGCAAACTTACCTTTGCTATATAATTTCGAAATGAATTATTATATCATGAAACATTTTATATTGTGATCTACACATCAGACAAGTCCTAAACTAAAACCTTAGAACTATTTTTATTGCTTCGTGTGAGTGTGTTATCCAATTGTGGTGTCAGAGTCTTCAGACCTTCTGAAGACTCGAGGCTAGAGAGCAAGAGGCTTTGGACATGGCCTAACGATTCTTTCCTGCGACATGACTAAGTCCAACAGTTCACGTGCTCTCCAAAGCAAGGTACGCAAGCCACACACAAGCCCAACCATCAAAGTAGTGACCTGCGCAAGCGTTGCTTAATTTTGCCCATTACGTCCGGCAAGTGAAGTCACGATTTGAGCACTTTGTGAGATCCAAAAATTAATTGATGCCCCGGTTCTGGGTGATCTTTCTGTCTATTGGCTGAATGTTTGAAAAGCCTATAATTTTTACCTAAAAAGGGAGTTGTCTTAAAATAAAGGAATAAGTGTATGTAGATTACATAAGTTAAGAAAAGATAACAATACAATAGACGTAGTAATCAATATAGAATTGTTCGTAAGTACGAGAAATCATGTTAATTTTTTTTGCTGATCTGTTTTGTTGATTACTGTACTAACAATGTATTTTTTATAACGTGTTGAGGTGATGATTATTGTGATGTCGAACAATTTTCTGGTATTTGAGTCTAGGTGAATAACTGGGGTAAATAGTTCTAGTATATATATGAGCACGCGATATTTTTATCAGTATCAATCTGTTCGACAAACACATCATCATGTATCTTGCTTTGGTTTTCGTTGTGTTACTAGTTGCGGTTTCAGTAAGTATTTTTTTAAATTGTATAATTATTCTGTTTGTTTTGGAAAGAATCAAAGAAGAAAGGCTTGGTTGCAATAGAAACAACGAGTCAATGATGATGATGTAAGAAGCGTCATCCTTCTAGATATGGATATAATAGGGTATTTGACTAAAAAAATCTAATTAGTCCGTCAGTTAGATTATCGAAAAATATTGGATACGTATTTTTTGTTTTTTCAAATCAGTAAAAAATTACGAAGATAAAACGCATCAAAGATGGAGAAACGTCTAGGAGTGGGGGCTTGTAACGTCACTTGCCAGTAAAAAGTGTACTGGCAAGTGACGTCACACGAGTTTTCAGCGAAGTTTGTAGTCTTCATTTTTTGTTTACGTGACTAAAGAAAAAATACGTATCCAATATTTTTCGATAATCTAACTGACGGACAAATACCCTATTATATACATATAGTATGCCAAAAAATGGCATAAACACTAAGGGGATATTCTTGCCCAATTGAACATATTTGTTAAAATCTACAAATATTCTACTCCTCAGCAGAATTACCCTTTGCGAACAGATATGGTAAAATACATACATTAAATTCTTCTTTTATTTTCTCAGGCTGAAGATGACATCATGAGAAAATGCCACAGACTTTTGCGTCCAGTAAGTATAATTATATTTTGCTGACTTGATGAAATCTGTATATATAAAATCCTTGCGTTACTGACTGACTGACAGACAAGCTACAGCCGAAACTACTCGGTGCAAGAAGCTGAAATTTAGCATGTATGTTCCTCGGGGTCCGTAGGGGTGCACTAAGACAGGATTTCCCAAAATTCCCACGGGATCGGGCAAAACGGGAAATTCGAAAATATGTGCGTGCGAAGCCGCTGGCGTCGACTAGTTTGTAATAAAATGATGCAAATTATACTTTTGGAGTAAGCACAACAATTTGGATATTTCTTCACAGTTTATTAAAGTTTCTAAAACTCTTAACTCAACTCGCCCAGTAGGTTCTAATCCTGTATCGTACCGGACTTGATAAATTTGACCAATATTCAAAGAATTGACATGACGCTAAAATTCCCTGATGCCGAACAACTACACGTTCGTGGATATCAACATTTTGCCCAGTGTTAGAATCGAACCCACACTTTGTTCGGTGCCATTGTAAACGCCAAAGCAAGTGAATAAATCATTTTACTATAAGTCTAATCTGATAGCATGACTGATCACTTACGATTTCTGTTATAAATATCATAAAGTCTCACATCCTTAGATATTATGAGTATAAAACAAAGTCGTCTGCCTTCTATCTGTCTTATCACTATAAACATCATAACTACTGAAAGGATTTTTATGCAGCTTTCATCAATAGGCAAGTGATTCATGGGGAAGGTTTAAATACGTAACGAATCCCGATATATCATGCCATCAGAAGTTACTAAGTAAATATTTCAGGGTGTTTCTATAAATAATATGTATGTATTTACAAAAAAAAGGAAATTTGTATGTGTATATATATTTGTATGTTTATCCATTGTCTGCACCCATAGTACAAGATTTGCTTAGTTTGGGACTAGATGGTGTTGTGTGAATGTGGTAGAATATAATTATTAAAAAAAAATAAAAGCTCTATGTCTATAAAAATAATTGATATCACTAGCCTTTGTAACTTTAATCTAGAAATACTGATGCTACAGCTGATAAATTCTCAAAACGAGTTATCGCTTAGGCTTTGATCTTTCCGCGCCAGCCCCGAGTCTTGATTGGTTTATTCAAAGACATGTCAGAGGCATCTTTGCAGAACCATGATTGGTTGCATGAAACGTTGATACCCTTGCTTTTATTTACAGCGCCAATGTTCTACGTTTTCTTATGTTTATAATTTGAGTAACGAGTCAGTTTTAATGTTGTATTGTCAGTACAACCATTATAATAATATAGCGACAAAATCCGTAAACAGTGGTTTTATTTCAATAATCAACAAGGTTAAATTTATTTATTCTATTGGTCAATATTGTGGAACGTGAAGTCTGATACTGTTTTTTATACGAATTGGTAGCCATCTACCTTTCTATTGATAATTAATTACATCAACGTCAATCGTTCCTCGCTTGCTCGTCCAATACGAGCGATCCTTTTATTCCTTACCTCCCAAAGGCACGCCTCGCTGATTCGTCGCAAGAATTCAACGACGCTACGAGGGAGTCTAGAATCATCCGTGGCGCGCCGAACACGTGTACCGAACACCGCCATATTTTACCGCTTTATACTATAAACGCAACAAAACCGCCCGCGAGTGAAGTGGAGTGAATTGTATAATTCTGGGTTGGATCCAGACGAAGTGATTAGTGCAGCTTCAGGATTCCCGAAGACACCAGGAGGCCGCCATTTGTGAAGGAGAAGACTGATTTGCAAGGTAGGTGTGCCGCAACCCCTAGTTTCTATACTCCCGCCTCCTATTCCACTCACTTTTCCTTTCCTAGGCGATCAGAACCCACCTCCTTACAGTCCACAATATTAATAATATTTCCAAATCGCCTAGGAACATTCGGTTTCGGTGTAACGCCGAAGCACGAATGTATTATGACCCAGATTGCATCAGTGGTAACCTATTCCTGAAAATGTGCTGAATAATTATACACTCCTCTTTTTTAGAAAATCAGTCTACTAAGAGAGCCTTGGGGGAGGGGAGGGGGACAGTGGTCGTCTATCTCCCGCTATGACGAAGTCCGTTATCATATCTTTAATTCTCAAATTTTCTTTTAGGATACTTTGCTCTGTTGTACAGATGTATCAAAAATGGAGGCAGATATGGTTCCTGACATGGAAGCTGTAAAGGAATGTTTAGAATTAAAAGTAAAACCTCCGTCGGTAAGTACAAATAGGCTATCAGTTCATATCAACATGAATGTAAAAACAATCTAGTCTATTTTGGGATCAGATTGCCATGCATGCATTGTCCTTACATACTAGTATAGAACTATATTATACAGACAATACCACATATAACACATACAATATACTACAATATCCTAGTAATATGACAGGATATTACTGGGATAATTGATGGATCTATTGCCGTCTGCGATTGGATGCAGGCGGCTTAAGATCGATCTGTTTGGAGACTATGTCCAGCCTTGACGGAGGCCTAAGTCCAGTGATAGAGGTTTCCAGGCTGTCATGATGATCACATGATAAGTATTACTAGGATATTGTATTATTTTTTATTGTCTCAGAAGAACAGAGTGATGACGTTTGATAACGATGAAATTGACGTTTCTACCAATATCATCTTCACTTAAGTTCATCATAGGCAATTAGTAATGACAGCAAATGAATTATAATGCTTAAATTAAACTTCATAATTTTTCGAACGGTTAATACGAATGTAGTATGTAAGTATTGGTCTCACAGGGTCTATCGATGGATTTGGCTGCTAGAGATATATAAGCTCAATAAAAATATCCTAAATATTGTATGTCGGCTAGAATGATAAGATACCTAAATATGTTTGTTTACTCTATTGAGCATTGTGAAATAACATGTAATAGTATGATGTATACAAAATAATCGCAAAATTTTAAAAACATTTACAGAAATTGTATTACAATTTTGATGTTACTAACAAACTTGCATATACCACAATACCTGAAGACGTCTTATTCAACCCATATATACCGAGCATCCTCCTATCGTCGATATGCTAGGTGGAGCATCTTTGGAATGCATTACAACGGACCGCATTCAAGCATAAATCTTTATCTAACTTCCACAACATATTGGTTTCCAGTCTAGATATTTATAAATATTATTCGTGATAGCATTGGATTTTAGAATCATAAAACATAATTAAGAAAATCATGTTGTATTTAGAATCACATCTAAATATCGAAACACATGTAGGTACCAAATGTTTATTACAATGTTTCGATGTTTCTATTTGGGAACCCTTAGCTCCCAAATAGATCCGTTCGTCACGAGAATTTATGTGGGATTGCCATCCAAACATTTCTGTACTCTATCAGAATTTCTTAACTTACTTTAGAATCTTATGAACCACCATATATATTCACTTCACACGAACGCTAAACTTACAGTTTAATGAAATAAAAATTACGTAAATGCCACTGCCTATTCTCACGGTTCTACGCTCTTGTTTTGCAAGTCGGAACTCAACGTAAACGTACAATCATTACGTAATTAATCTGTAAATTTCACGTACACAAGTGGCACATTCTGACGTAAATGAATAAATTATTTGACTTTGATTTTGTCACATAATGAAATTGTAACGTGATTACAGAATTCCGTAGACTAGAGTAGACTATTTATATAATTGTTTGTGATATGCATGAAAACACACCGTCCTTAATCCTTGGAAAGATGCAAAGATTACTTATGATGCAATATTTCATTTTGTTTGACTTAGAAATTGATGTAGGTAGTATTAATTTGGTCTGAAGTTCACAGGTCATTTGATATTCAGCTTTATGTCAACGGAACAACAATCCATTTTCCAAATAACATGTACCTAGTTATCCCTTTTTGTTTACAGTGTGAACGTGAAGAATGTATAGCTAAAAAGAAGGGCTATTTGTCAGAAGCTGGAGGTATGGATATAAAAGCTTTTACAGCCATGGTCGAGAAAGATATGAAAAACAAAGATTTGTTAGCTAAAATCAAAGAAAAATGCTTGGAAGGTGATATATCGAAATACGGACCTCCAGATATGTGCGACTTCTCCAAAATGAGGCACTGCATACACATGGCTTTTGTAATGGTGAGTAATTTTCAAGGTTTGTATAGCAGTATCATCATCAGCCCTGTATATATACTGTCCCACTTCTGGGCATGGACCTCCTCTCACTACTAGAAGGGTAAGGCCATAATTCTCGAAACTGGCCAAGAGCGGGTTGGCAGTCTTCACAATCTTTGTCTTTCGAGAACATCTCAGACATACAGGTTTCCTCACGATGTTTTCCTTCTCAGTTTAGCAAGCGATAATTAATAATGATAATTAACTATTTAATACGCACATAACTTGGGAAAATCATTGACGCGCGCCGTGGATCCAAACCCGAGACCCTCTGCGTAGCAGTCCGTCGGTCTCTCCACTAGGCTATCGCTGCTTATTATATATACATATATATTGTTTAGCATACATAAATTAAATAATTGATAGTTTTTATTCGGTTAGGAGGCAGGGATAGCCTAGTGAAGATAGCAATGGACTGCTATGCAAGTACAAACCCACGGCGCGCAAAAGTGACTTTACGAAGATAAAAGTGCGCACCACTAACTTAAGAAAATGATGTGCGTATTCAATTGTTAATTTTTAAGTGCCTTCCGAAGCCGTCGGTGCTGGCTGTCATGAAGATCTTTGACAGTAGTTTAAGGAATTCAGTACCATTAAATATGCTGATACTGTTTATGACATAGAATATTGCATGGGTTAAAGAGGTCAGATATCAGCGCTCTATGAAAATGAAATATTCTGCCAAATCTAGTGAGACCAATAATCCCTAGGCTTTAAGATGAAAAGTCTTTAAGCCTTAACAGGACTCTCCTAAAGATATAACAGGACGATTATGATGTATTTTTTTTTGTATTTGGTTAATATAGACTATCAAGTCTCAGATCTCTTTTATCATTCTAGTAGTCTTTAATTTTTCTAGTATCACTCCACCATTGTATATATTTAATTTTCCCATGAATTATGCAGAGTTCTAGATTACATACATTGCCGGTAACAAATACTTATAATATTGTGTCACTAAATTCACTCTTCTTTAACAGGCATGTCCAGAATGGAGCGACAAAGGTGAATGTAGTGAGATAAAGCCATTACTGGAAGATTGTAGTAAACTGCAATAATATCTGCGAACTCTGTATTCTTCATATTGGCTAAGAAACAAATAGTGTTGGAATTTTGTGATTAAATTTAAATATGCGTTAGAATATTCGTTTACTTTTTTTGGGATCCTTTAATTATTATTTTTGGGATATACTGCATTTGCCCTGTAGAAAAAAAATAACCCTGTCAAATCTTATTAGAATAGAAATGGCGTTCCGGATTACAAGAATACTACGACAAATCTTTGTATGTTGAACGTGATGATTTAATTGTATTGTTCTTTGACTATATATCTAAGAAGATAATTATTATGTATTGGCTCCGGCTAATTTGGTTTCAGATTGTCTTGTGCGCATTACCTCAGAATATTATTATTATTAACAATCAATTCAGAAGTGAATTGATCATGTGATATCTAATTATTGATTGCAGTATATTGTTACCATAATAAACTAATAACGTACATACTCTGACTTCTATAAAAGATTACTGTTAAATTCAATTGAAAAATAATAAAACACTAGGCAGATTTAGGCTACCGCGTTCTAAGCATATACGTGGAGCTGAAAGAATAGGGCTGTTCGATACACCTTTTCTGCAACCAGACGGCGCTTCGTATACCTCTGGTCCAAATATCTGTCAAATAAGATAAATACTGACTGGTACACACACACGAAACTACCAACACGTACGTACGAAAAAGTAGGCGCTCTTTGCTGATTATTTTCCTGAGCTATTGACACGTTTCTGGACATTTTTCTGGACCTGACGTCCTAGTGCTACCACCTAGAGCATCATTTCAGAAAACCCGCACAGTTAAAAAAAATCTATCGATAATACACGTTACAACTGTGTAAGTTTATATAAATAATAATGAAGTGTAGAGAAGTAGTTGTTCAGATAAGATTTACATCAAAGGAATGCCTCTTAACCAACATTTTCTGACTATACTGCTTTGAAAAATGTAACATATTGTCCTCCCCTACCACAAATCTAACATAATCATAAGCAACTCTGAGTTCCCATCCAAAAACCAAGCATAGTGAGCAGTAAACATGGCCGCAAAACCCGTTTATTTGAAGCGAACAGTTCAACCACGCGTCATGTGGAAACTTGGTACTTGTGACCGGATCGCTACAACGAGCTGAGTTCGCGATAATGCTACGTTTAACGACTACTTGTGCAGTTTTCAGGTGGAGCACTATTGTTGGCTAGGGGAGGAAAGCTTGCGTGTGAAGAGTGAAAAGATGGTATTTATTCGTAATCAACGTAGTTTATAAGGAGTTACAAAGAAATCATTTAAAGTGTTTCGATAGAATTCAAAACCCGACACCAAAATATCTATTACTAGAGGATGCCCGCGGTCACACCCGTGTTATTTAAGGCTACTGCTCCGCTCCCGTCGCTTATAGCGTGATGTTATATAGCCTATAGCCTTTCTCGATAAAAGGGCTATCTAGCAGTGAACTAATTTTTCAAATCGGACCAGTAGTTCTTGAGATTAGCGCGTTCAACCAAACAATCAAACAAACGAACAAACTCAGCTTTATATATTAGTATAAGATAAGTAGACAGGTTTAGGTAGCTGTAAAAATCTACTGTGTATGTGTGTTTCTCTGGACTGTAAATCTATACAGTACGGATGTCATAGTTTGTTTGAGCAGCTACATAATAATGTTATCTATATAATTGTCAGTAACAAAATACCTCAAAATATTTATATATTTTGTCATTTTCAATTATGTACGCAAGACAAATAATTTATTGGTTACATTACTATAACTATCAAAGTCGCAAAGCAAGTCCAGTAGCTGTATCTATCATCCGCTTTTCAGACGAACCAATTTATGATTACTACTTGTAAACTTTCCGCTATCTAACCTTTCAAGGACATTAAGACGATGACGACCGCCCCGCTATCACTAGCACAGCCCGTTGCGTTTATTAAGAATAGGTGAGCTTACTTCATTATTGCATTAAGGGTTTTGTCGTGACACGACACTTTAACTTAGATGATTATGTTTGAGACCCTTTCCCCAGTTTAAAATAGGGAAAACATCCCGTCAGGTAAGAAAATTTAGTTTAACTGCTATACAAAATAAAGTCCAACTCAATAAGACATTTTAGATTGGATTAAGTCGGATAAAAAAGTTTTGTTAATATTCTTAGGTGTTTTAGTCGAAGTCCTTTGACACCAGACTAAGTTGGAACTGAGATAATCTTTTTGCAATAAAATCTTTTAGTTATACGATATTTTGATACTACTGAACTTATAAAAATGGCTTGTACAATTTTATGTACATCAAACAAATCGGCGCTGGACCAGTTTGAAAAAAAAAAATCCCTTGGCTCGCTCATAGCGTCGGGGCACACCAGAAACTGGTTTTGTATACGAGTGTCAATGTGGGTGTAAAGTAGCACTGGAAGGGACGATGTCTTGCTGAGCGATTCTCGCCCTTATGGTGGTCTACCGGGAAGTTGTTCGACTGTACTTATTGTTTGGCATTTATCAAACATGAAGATAGGTTCGATCACATGCTCGTAGATTTCTGTAACGATTTATGTTTTGTGTACTTGAATCTAGTGGGTAATGTGCCGGCTTCCACTTGCCAGGTTTCAGCCACGGCACGGGCAGCTTGGATATTTATACGCTTGAACGAACAACCACACTGCGGCTGTTATAATAATTATTTGATTATTAATTGTTACGGCTTTCAATTGAATTAAGACTATGGCAAATCCTCATAAAATATTTTAAATGTAACGTGGCTATACACAATCAAAACATACCAACAGTACAATGTCATGTCTATATGTATAGTCACAAAAGGTCAAATAGAAACTCTAAAATAACTCTTTACACAACCAAAAGCACTGAATTAAATTATATTAACAGCTTAAACACTATGCTATTTAACATCAAACACCGTGCACCGAGATTCAATTATAATGCAAATTGTGTTAAATATATTATGTGGGGACTATAGTGAGCTATTGTTCGTTGATAGCCTTAGGCTATTTCCTAGTGAAAATCTTTAGATTTGTTCGCTTAGTCACCCTATTAACACAACAGATGGCTTTGTTCTCAACTTATTGTGCGCTTCGACGGTTTATTTAAACTGTTATCTACTCGTAGTTTAATGTCGCATTGAGTTTAAATATTGCCATGGTATAATTAAAGTTAGAGTTGTAATGAACTGGTTTTCAGTAGAGTTGCTGGAGCCAATTTAGGCAATGAACAGAGCCCTAGATGGTATAATCTAAATTGTTATGTGATCGTGCTTTATGGATCGCATCTATCGCTGTGGTCGAGAACATTCATACATACATACATCCATAAGCTCACGCCTGTTTCCCGAAGGGGTAGGCAGATACTACGGTTCGCCATTTGCAGCGATCCTGACATGTCTCTCTTGCTTCATTCACTCCCATCAAGTTTCTCATGCATGCATACATTCGTACATGTTCTATTCGTTAGTCGAGAATATACCTACGTATATTTCTGTTTTAAATACGTTTAAAACATCTGACAAGACTGCCTTCGTGGTCACTGGACCACGAAGGCGCTATCCACTGGGATAGCGTATGCGACTGCTGATCGGAGGTCCCGGGTTCGATTCCCGGGTCGGGCAAAAGTGTTACCGGTTTTTTCCGAATTCTCAGTAACAGCACGGATTCTGGTGATGTGCCCGGTAACGGCTATAGGCTCGCCCCCTATTACGTGGGACCTAGAAATTCATTGCGAAATGTGCATTTATACAGATTTTTAAAATCACTTTAAATAGTAATATACGTATCCTAGGTATCCTTTTCATCAGCTGTTGAACAAATTTGTATCAATTCAACAGTAAGACACAGAGACCTAGTGTAAAGGACACAAAAGTTAATAGATACGCTCTTTTAAAGCAATGGTATATGAAAAATGAAAATTTTATTTCGCCAGAGATGTGGTTTACATTACTTAGGCGGTAAATAATAATTATTAGGCTCTTTGCACATCTCGCACTTGTCAGGCATGCAAAGATTTACATAACAAGCGTCACAGCTAAATTAAATAGGTAGATTTAGAATTAATTACTTATGATTATACAATTATTTTGATTATAATACGAATATTATTAATTTATATGGAAACAATGTCATAAGGGAAATAATTAATGTCGTTGCGACAAGATTAACCAACTAATCCGGAATATTTTCATCCGATAGTACCGTCTGCACTATACTTGTGGCTACAATATGTGAAATACGATTTCCTTTTCGAAAATGTAAAAAGCGTTGCCACTCGCCATTCTAGCCAGCATACCAACTAGATATATGTCTTGCTTTGTTGAAAGCTGACAACTCAAAAGCCATGTAACTAACTAGATGTGGGTTTTACATTCATAAGTTTTGCCCTGTGATTTTAATGACTGGTCATCCTTTTTATCTTTAGCTTACAAGATAAAACGGTATGAAAAGGATTACCAATATTTTAGAAATCTTAGTATAATTATTTGCAAATCCAGGCCAGTAAACATGTTTTTCTGATGACTCATTGTATATATATATATATATATTATTAAGCATAATATAAAGGTAGGTGTTAAAAGTTGCTTGAGTGTCCATTCTTTGAATCCTTGTAAAGGACTTGCGAGCTAATGTCTATATAAAATAAAAGTATAGTATAATAATCAGGCTTCTAAACGCATTGGTTTGTTATACCTATGTAATCATTATTATCTATAATGAAAATTAGACAATCAGCACTATAGTGTTTGTAATTTTGCGCTAGTCTGATTGGTTGCCCTAGTGCTATGATCTGGTTTCCACTACGTCTCTACTACGTACAGTGTCCGCCCTAGAACAAGCTAGGTGGACAAAAGTCATTATGAAATTCCCGGAATTAGGTACTTTGTACCTGTAAACAACACCCCTAAACCCCTGATTCCAAGAATTGTTTACGTGTAACATTACATACTGATGGTCATCGTTTATCAAAGTAAGCTAATGAGGAATAGGTCAGTTGCATTTTTGCTACACCTGTGCTAACATCTCATCGTGACAGTTCTTATTTTGTTTAAAGTTTTAGTGATGGATTTTACTTCTGAAGGTATGTATAATATTATTTCTTATAAAAATCCTTTTCATGTGTCATAAGCATACGTAAAGTAGACTAACTATGAATGCACAAAAAAAACGATGTTTTATCTTTGTTTTCGAACTTATCAAGCTTGGAAAAGCCATGTATCCTCTTGTATCCAGGCTGATTTTTTTATGTTTTGGCTGCATGACTATGGATGATTATGGTATATATTTTACATAACACACTTGAGTACAACAATTTTTTCTTATTTTTCAGTAAAGCTTTACTCTATTAGTAAAATAGAGTTTTTCGAAGAATGGCTAAAGCACGAAAAAGATGAAAGAAATGATCGTCTATTTGAGTTTATTTCGTCTAAGTTTGATTTCTCTGACATTACTGAAGAATGTCAAAGGTAAATTTAGATGAAATTAGCCAGTATTTCTTCGAAAATTGCTACCAAAAGGGTTTCTTCAGGAAATTCAAAAGAGCGTTTCCTTAATAAGAATAAATTGTGGCTGGAAGGCGATGAGATAGAATTCTGTATGCGATCGACTCAACCGCAGCCTTCTACCTTATCCGCTGACCTTTCTCCGCCTGACAGGCCTAAAAAGTCTTCGAAGATTCGTCTTTTAAAACTAAAAAACGTAGAGATGAAGATCTAGTTCAATCGCGAAGTGTTGGAGAATTAATGACTGCAGCAGAGGTGGGGCTGCACGGTCAACTGGACATAAGAACGTTGCCAGAGTTATAAAGAATATTGGCATTGATCCAGCCCAAGAAGCGAGAAACAAAGATTGTCGGAGGTTTAGAGAGCACAACACCAGAAAATGCTCTCGTCTTGCCACGAATAGAGACTTGCTCAATATGTTGATTATAATGTCTGATCCTTTGATCAATAGCGTTCGGGGAGTACCGAAAAAAAAGTCAAATAAATTGTGCGCGGAGGTCTTAAAGCTCTTCATAGCTCCCACTATCGAGCCTCAAGTCCAACATCAATTAAGAGCTGTACAACCTCAGGAAGACTAGCTTATATCGGAATCATCAGATTTTGAATCCGACGATTCTGATATTGAAAATTAGTTTTTAATATTAGTTGTTTTTATATAGTTTTTTTTACATATGTATATGTCAGTTAATAATTTTTGTATTAATATGTCAGTTTGTAATTTTTGTATATGTCAGTTTATAATTTTTGTATAAATATGTTAATCTAAGGTTGTAGTTAGGTATATAATAAGCGTTGATATCAGGTAGCCTTAAGGGTTTGCCGTATACGAGTTCTGCCGTTGACGATCCTATGTCCTCCTTCCAGGCTGCAAGTATTCCCAAAAGAACCAGTGGGAGGACTTCCGTCCACTTCTCGTTCGCATGGCACATTATCGCTGCCTTTATTTGCCTGTGGAACCTCTCTACCATTCCGTTTGCAGCTGGATGGTACGCCGTTGTCTTTGCGTGGTTCGAACCAATCAGTCTTGAAAGTTCTTTGAATAGATGAGCCTCGAACTGTCTCCATTTATCTGTTGTAATTGTCTCCGGGCAACCAAAGCGTGATATCCAGCCAGTAACAAATGCATTCGCTACCGTGTCAGCTTTGATATTTTGGAGCGGTATTACCTCTGGCCAGCGCGTAAATCTGTCGACTAAAAAAGGCAGTATTTGTACTCATCCGACAGTGGCAGAGGTCCTACGAGGTCTATATATACATGGCTGAATCTGTTCGTTGGGGGAAAAAATGCATGTACTGGGGAATGAGTGTGTCGGGCAATCTTAGAACGTTGGCATGATAGACAGATTTGTGTCCAATTCTTGCAATTTTTCTTGATGTTTGCCCGTACGTACTTCTGAGTCATCAATTTTACAGTACTTTACTGCCTGGGTGACTCAAGCCATGTATGCTGTCGAACGCCTTTGGAAAGGCGGTGTCAGGTAAGGTCGGGGTGATGGACCAGACATGTCGCAGTATATATTCTTACTGGAACCAGAAATTTCTGTTTTCTGCAATTTCAGTGAAGAGTTACCTTGAAAAAGTTGGCGGAGCTCGTCGTCTTCCTGCTGTGACTTTGCCAGGGCATCAAAATCTATTGCGCCAGTAATCGCTTCGATACGAGACAGAGCATCCGCGACTACGTTGTTCTTACCGGAAATACATACATGTGTATTTCTACACCCACTTTTCGCCAGCTTTCTTTCTTTTCGCTTACCGGAAATATGCTGGATATTCGTAGTCAATTGCGACACGAAATCGAAGTATCGAATTTGCCTAGGTGAGCAATTTTCTGATGCCTTTTTAAAAGCTGACACGATTGGCTTGTGGTCCGTGAAGATGGTAAACGTCTTACCTTCCACCATGTGTCGGAAGTATTTCACAGCTTCGTTTATAGCCAACAGCTCTCTGTCCAACGGGCTGTACTTTTTTTGAGCCGGGCTGAGCTTCTTCGAAAAGAACCCAAGTGGTTTCCAACCAGATTCTTGCTTCTGCTGTAGTACCCCTCCGATGACGTTATCTGAAGCATCGGTCCACAGTATCAGATCTGCAGATGGATTGGGATACGCTAAGAGAGTAGCATCGGCTAAGCTAGTTTTACAAGCGGAAAAAGCTTTTTCGAGTTCCGTTGTCCATTGTATGGACACGTCATATCACCACAAACATGACATTCGCCAATATTGAGTTGAGTGACCGAATTGAACACTATCTGTACCTATTTCTTTCACTACATAATATGATATTATTTTAATATATTTTAATTTTGCATCACGTATGATAAAAAATGCCAAATTTTCAATAACATCATATCAACAGCTATGACGTATAACGTCAGTACTAAATATTTTATGACGGTCGTATAAAAGTGGTTCAGATATTAAAATTCTAGGCTTAGGCGTACTGAGGCTTTTAATATGTAGAATTGTAGAAGCCTTATGTGAGACGATTACGTGACGGCTCTGAGGTACGACCGACGTCTGAAGAATTTCTTTGAACATCGATTAAGCGAGGTGAAGCCTGTCGTATTATACTGCGAAGAGGGGGAGGGCGTGACTGTGAGATACATAGGTATGACTCTATGCCGAATGATTATTGTGGACGTGGCAGTTTCACGATTGCCTCAAGATATGAAATAATATAAAATTGCAGTTAGACGATGTTGTACAACCGAGTGTTACTTCGTTTTAACTGTGCTATTTTTGTCACTGTTCTGCGCCCTAGCATTCTGAATGTGGCATTAAAATGTAGAATGTGATCAATCTTTAAAAAAATATAAGCATCAAAGTAAATAACAAATGTTAGTAACAATTTTTTTTTCCAGTTTATAATTATTTTAACACACTTCTGCAAATGCTCGAAAGGGAAATTAGAAAAGTATTTTACATAGTATTCTGTCAATTATTATTAAAGTTACATTTATAATAAAGAACCAATTTAGAACAATCATTTTACGTTTAAATTGCACGACTACATTGAAATGAATAAATAAGATATTTCGACGAGATTAACAAACTAATCCGGAATATTTGCATCCAAAAGTACCGTCTGCACTACACCTGTGGCTACATAGACTTCGCGCGCGAAACGGCGACATACGTGTATAGTTGTACTCTTACGATAAAAAATCAGTACGTGCAAAAAACTTAGAAACAATAAATAAGTAAATAACAGTGATGTGAAGTGAGAAACATAGTACAGTATTGTTAAAACAGAACTAAGAAATATTCAGTGGTTTAAAAGTTATGGACAAATATGTACTCAACATTTCAAATAACGGCCCAAATAGAAAAACTCAGTTTTGTATAGTTGGAAACACCAGCGCTCCTGTGTCGATCCGTGTGTCGATAAATTCGTGAGTCATACGACGAGCGCCCCTCTATGAGCGCCCCCTCCGCTCAACATTTAACCACGTAACTCCGCCCACTGTTCACAATCCTGCAAGACAGAACAAGCTTGTCGACGCAAGTAATAAGTGTGCAGATAGCCCATTGCAAGTGTGAACAGAGTCGAACGCAACTGACTCGCGTTCTAATCCTGCATACCTACCACAGATATCTACATACATACATACATACATATCGTCACGCCTTTTATCCCCGAAGGGGTAGGCAGAGGTGTATTTCTACACCCACTTTTCGCCAGATTTACTTTAGTCCCACGTAATAAGGGGCGAGCCTATTGCCGTACCGGGCACATTTCCAGACTCCGTGCTGCTACTGAGAATTTCGTGACAGAAAAACCCACACTGCCCGACCCAGGAATCGAACCCGGGACCTCCCGATCCCACGCGCACATTTATGCCGCGAGACCAACGAGGCAGTCGTATAGGGTTTGATGTCGAGTTTTCCGTCTCTACGCAAAGATGGTATTTGCATCGTGTTATCCCTTAGTCGCCTCTTACGACACCCACGGGAAGAACATTTACAAATTTAATATAATATTTAAAATTGATGTAAACTACAACGCCCGACGATAATAAACTTATCGACGATAATAAATTATTAATAGAAAGCCCCAAACATATATGTCATTTAAATCTAAAACCTCAAACAAGATGGCGCCACTAGTTACTTGTCTCACATGCGAAAAACAAATAGACTCGAAGAATGCTACTTCATGTTCCGTATGCAAGCATAACTTCAACTGCGGTTGTACTAGAGACAAACCAATGAATGAAAGTGAACGAAAAAAGTGGACTTGCAAGTCGTGCAAACAAAAAGTAAAAAAGCCCAGAGAGACAACCACTGAAACTTCATATGTTACAACGAGAAAGAAGCAAGCTCCCTCGAATGAAAGAGTCATATCGCCAAAGAGTATAATTTCTTACACTCCTTGCACGACACTACGCGAGAGCAATCTAGTTACAACATTAGACATGTCTAGTCCTCCCAGTCCCAACGAACAGATACTATCGCGAAGCGTTGACGACACTCTTGCGAACCAAGTTTATCTCCAGGAGTCGAGAGAATCCATAGAACAACTCCAATCCGAACTTTGCAGTACGCAAAATGAACTTGAAACCATCATACTGGAAAATAATGATCTCCGCACACAAATGTTAAAATTAATTAAAGAGAATAATACATTGAAAAAAATCTTAACAAGCTCCCCAAATAACGTTAGAAAGAAACGTGTAAACACTCTGCAGCCGTCAAAAATTTGCATTCTACACGCCTCCCAGACTAACTTCAGCTCACCAAACACAAATATCGAATGAAACTATGCTATCCATGCAGCAATCTATCACAGATCCAGAGCGACAACTGGCGGAAGCTAAGACTGAAATTGAGTCACTTAACAAGCGGATAAATAATCTACAGCAACTCTCACAGACACCAGGTAATCAATATGAAGTTATTTCACCCACAGGAAACATTCTTCCCGGTAACGACGTTCGTACTGTGTATCCCATAGTGCAAGAAAAACATAAACTGTGTATCCTCACTAACAGTGTTAACACTTGTTCCGTCAAAGTTATTGAAGATATATTCGGCAATCATTTTAAATACTGCCACTATAACTTTCCAAATTGTGGCATTGAACGCCTATTAAATAATATTTGCAATAGGTTACTAAATTATAACATGAATGATTATTGTATTATTATGCTAGGAAGTAAAGACTGTAAAACCTCATCCAACCTCATGGAGTTGGTAAATATAATTAGAAAATCTTTGGAACACATAACTAATGCAAATATTGTAATATGCGGCCCCACCTACATTTGTGGAGCTGGGTGCTCCTATATAATTATAAAATATAGTCATTTAATAATCTTTTAGATCAGGACCTACTGGAAGACTATGGGTATGTATACTACTTTGACTCTAATACATACTTATCTTTTGCCATGTTTTCGAACAAAACTGGTCAGATTAATTTGAAAGGTAAAAAATATCTTTATCACAAACTAATGGAAATTATACAAACTAAAAGCTTATATGGCTCATCTTCAATGATACCAGAACAAACAAATAATAAAAGTCAGAACAAGTTTTTTCTTGAATAAATTCGTTAATTGTAATCGTAATATTTCTAATTGTAAAATTCAAACAAAGAAACTCAACAAAATGCATGCAAAAAGAGTTATAATATACTACCAAAATGTACGAGGACTGCGCTCAAAAACTCAAACATTTTACAGTAGTGTTTGTGTATGTTCCTATGATCTCATTGCTTTAACTGAAACGTTCCTAAATACCTCAGTATACGACGCTGAATTATTCCCATCAAACTTTATAATATTACGGAAGGATCGTGCTGGTGATGTCGGTTGGGGTGGAGTGTTGTTAGCAGTGAAGGATCACACTGTTAAAAGAATTACTGACATTGACAATCAAACCGACGACAAAGAACTGCTGTTTGCTTTAGTGACGTGGAAAAATGTAAAATTGCTTGTATGTGTAGTTTACCTGCCACCAAGTTATAATAGTAATCAGTATCTAGAAGTTTTAACTTGTATTGAAAATGCCGCGGTTACATATTTTAGCTGTCAGTTGATAATAGTTGGTGACTTCAATTTGAAATCTTGTAGTACTGCAGTAAACAATCAATTCAATGAGTTTTTGGATTACTGTAAACTGAAACAGTGTAATACTATATTGAATGAATATGGATGAGTCCTGGACCTGGTTTTAACAACTTGTGTTTCAAATGATGTTGTCGTAGGTACTGCTGTTGAATCTCTAGTACCGCTGGATGCCTACCATCCTGCCTTGGAGATCATATTAAGTGTGCCAAGAAGTAAAATAATCAATAAATCACAACTCCCAAGACAAAGTAAGAGTGTTTCCTCTGAATGGAATTTTCGCAAGGCGGACTTCCATAGCTTGTATGTAGACATCACCAGTATAGACTGGACAGACTTAGTCCTACAACAAGATACTAATTTAGCTGTTGATATGTTTTACGAGAAGTTGAATGGTGTCATCACAAGGCATGTACCCTTTAAAAGAATTGTTTTTAGTCATAAATATAACTACCCGGTTTGGTTCACTAGTGAAATAATTTATTATATTAAACTTAAATATTATAATTTGAAGAAATTTAATCACAAAGATTGCAATTTAATGGGGAATTATTTAAATACTACAAGACTAAAGTCAAAACTCTTATGGATATAGCTCTTAAAGAGTACATAAACAAGGTAGAGAATAATATTGTTGCCGAGCCATCTAGTTTTTGGCAATATGTGAAGGCAAAACGTAGCAATAGACAACATACTTAGCAATACACGTCCAATGGCACCACGGTCGAGGGGCAGAATGCAGTTGACGCATTTGCACAGTATTTTAGTTCAGTTTTTCATGTAAATGCACCGCTATTGAATCCTGAAGCAGCTGAACGTGATGCTGCTGACTTAGGCTACTCATCTGAAGTTATCTTAAATAACATTAACCCTTTAGATATATGGCGCGCAGTTCGCCATCTCAAAACTACGACTATCTACGGCCTTGATAATATACCTGTATTTCTGGTTAAGGACTGTTTCGAAGCTTTAGTAAAACCTCTCTCGCACGTATTTAATCTTTCACTTCAACAAGGTATTTATCCTAGCATATGGAAAGTATCCAGGGTAACGCCAATACCTAAACGGTGGATCATCAAATGATGTAACAAATTTTAGATCCATTGCAGTACTCTCAGTTTTCGGTAAGATGTTTGAGTCAATTGTCAATAACTGCATATCTAGTCAGATTAGCAAATCCTTATGGCGCTGTGTACAGTACACTGAGTTCAGCTGTTGCTGTCACTGTCGGATTGTATACATAAAAAAGAGAAGCGCGATGACGATGGGACGTTCAGAACGAGTTATTTATCATTAAATACATTAATCCTTGCAAATATCTTATTCCAATCGATAAATAAAAACAACAGTTCCCTTTATTATTATATATTACATCACTGTTATTAATATTATCAAGATTTTTTAATAAATAATACAGTTACAATTGCTACAATTTCAATTTAAATGGTTATTTTATGGTTTTTTTATCGAGAAAATTTACCGAAAACGTGTTTTGAACACGGGGACCATTGTGTTCAAAACACCTTTTATCTATATTTTTTTAGCTGCTCTAAAATGTATACATTTGGCTAAAAAACTGTTTTGTGAAGCCTATTTTGACTAGTTACAGCGCCTTAAGTGATTGCCAACACGGATTTCGGCCCGCGCGGTCTGCGTTAACAAATCATATAAAATATGTTGATTATCTAAGAACTAAAGTAACGGCGGGATGCCAAGTCGACGCGGCATACTTCGATTACAAAAAGGCATTCGATCTCGTGGACAATGATGTACTACTAGCAAAATTTGTATCTATGGGTTTCGTAGACCACTCTTTACTTTTATGGCAAGCTATCTCAGAGATCGGAGGCAATTTGTGAAAATGGGACAATATCGATCTGACGAATATTACACTCGCTCCGGAGTAAGCCAGGGTAGTACATTAGGTCCAACTCTATTCCTGATCATGATTAATGATCTAACTAATATGGTACGTAATGCTGAGTGTCTTATGTTTGCTGATGATCTGAAGCTTTACCTTTCTGTCACCAGCAATAAAAATTGTGATGCACTGCAATGTGATATTGATGCGGTTGACACATGGAGTAAACAAAATAAACTGCCACTTAATGTCACAAAATGTAAAACTATTACTTTCACTCGGTCCCGTACTCCTATACTGGTAAATTACGAATTGGCAGGCACTCCACTAGAGCGTGTTACCGCAATACGTGACCTAGGCGTCACTATAGATGGCAAGGTGACTATTCACGATCACATCAAACAGACAACGAAAGACGCAAATAGATCTCTTGGATTCATAATTAGAACCACCCTGCAGTTTAAAAATGTCCAGGCTATCAAATTGCTTTATAACGCCTACGTACGTAGCAAGCTGGAGTATAATGCAATTGTGTGGAGTCAAAAGAACAACTGTATGTACTCATGGTTGAAAAGGTTCAGCGTAAATTTGCCCGCTGCATATATAAACGTACTTACGGTAACTACCCATATTTGTACCCGTCCTTGTCTGTCTCAGGTATGGTTGGACTCGATACGTTAGAACTTAGGAGACAGTTTTCACACCTAATGCATTATTACCAACTATTAATCAATAAGATTGACAATCCAGCAGTACGAGAGAGCATCTATTTTTATGTACCTGATAGATACTTGCGTGCCTGTGGTCGACGACAGCATCAACTGTTCGCCTACCCAACATCGAACCGATCTTCTCAAGCACATAATAGTCCTACGGCTAGGGCAATAATGCAAATCAATATTTTTTTACAAAATAGTCCAGACACAGACATATTTTTTGATAAACCATCTGTAATTGCTATTAATATTATGCGACATATCAATAACCTATGACATAAGAATATAAGGCGTAGTGAAATAAATGAATAATGAAAGCATATTCAATAAATAGTATTTAATATCAATGTCTAAAATTAAATTTTAGGTATTATCTATAAAATTGTAATAAATGTTAATAATGTTCATAATGTAATCTTAATTGTTTAATTCCTTATTTAATTTTATTTGAAATGTTTAATGTTGTGATTTAATTTATTGATAAGTAGGTATAAATAATATATTTTTTGTAAACATATGCATGCAAACGATTTGGTGAAACCACTGTAAGTTTGTATTGCTTAATAAATGAATAAATGAATAAGTACAACACGATTTCCTTTTCAAGAACGTAAAAACTGTTGCCACTCGGCAATTTTGCCAGCATTCCAACTATATGTCTTTCTTTGTTGAAAGCTGACAACTAAAAAGCCATGTAACTAACTAGACGTGGGTTTTACATTCATAAGTTTTGCTCTGCAATTTTAATAATAAATGGTCATCCTTTTTATCTTTTAGATTATAAGATAAAATGGTATGAAAGGATTAGCAATGTTTTTTTTTAATTTGTATGATTGCTTAGTATACATACATATCGTCACGCCTTTTATCCCCGAAGGGGAAGGCAGAGGTGTATTTCTACACCCACTTTTTGCCAGACATACTTTAGTCCCACGTAATAAGGGGCGAGCCTATTGCCGTACCGGGCACATTTCCTGACTCTGTGCTGCTACTGAGAATTTCGTTACAGAAAAACCCAATAACACTGCCCGACCCCAAATTCCAAAAAGGAATCGAACCCGGGACCTCCCGATCCCACGCGCACATTTATGCTGCGAGACCAACGAGGCAGTCGTATAGGGTTTGATGTCGAGTTTTCCGTCACTTCGCAAAGATGGTATTTGCATCGTGTTATCCCTTAGTCGCCTCTTACGACACCCACGGGAAGATAGGGAGTGGTGACACTTGTATTCTTTGCCGTCAACCACACAATTAGTATAATTCTTTGCAAATCGGTCGAAAGGCCAATAAACAATGTTTTGTTGATAACTCATTGTATGTATTATAAGCATAATACAAAGGATATCTGGTGTTAATAGTTACTTTAGTGTCTATAGTTTGAATTCTATAGAAATCTTCTACTATAGAAATATTTGTTATATCTAATAGCGCATTCCAGGATCTAAAATTGTTACACCTCTTTGTAGGTTTGCCAGCGTCCGTTTGATGTCATCGGTGTTTGTAAATTTGCCAATAAATGGCAGTAGTCCTATGATGTGATATTCATTTAGTCACCATTTTGTATTTACTGCATACGATTAACATTGGAGACATCCTAAAAACAGGACAGGTTAGAAGTACCCTGAACAGAAGAGCATGCATGAGGAATCTGACGGGAGTGAATGAAGCAAGAGAGATATGTCAGGATCGTTGCAAATGGCGTTCCGTAGTCTCTGCCTACCCCTCCGGGAAACAGGCGTGAGTCTATGTATGTATGTATGATTTACAATGATAAATTACAGTTATTCGTCAGTTTTTTTAATCCTTTATTAATCTAGTTATTCATGCATAAAATAAGCGCAGGTGTATAATTTGGCAAAGTTTCTAACGAACTTCAAAAAATAAGTTTAAGAACTATAACCCGACTACGTTAAAAAAGGGTCTGAAAAGGATGAAACAATAAAATAGCTCAGTCAGATATAAAGCTAGAGCCGTGGTCGCAGCTATTGTATACCTACCTAATATGGGTGCCAGGAATACTTAACTTTTATTACATCGTTTTTAAACTATTTTTTTTATTTAATCCTTTTTCGTATCCCGATGGGACATGTAAACTAACACTGCAATATTTACATTGTCCTAAAAAAAAAAAGAAAGTAAGAAAAATTGGTAGCTAACGCAAAGCGTCTTAACCGCGCGAATTTTAAGTAAAACCACTTTTTAAATTTATATTTTTACTAAAACAGTATAATACACTACATATTTGTAATGTGCTCACCAATACCTTTCTTTTGATACCAAACACTAATGTAATGATTATCTCAGTTTAGTTTTTTTTTTGAGGTAGGAATCTGAAGTATTAATTCCGTAATAGAAAATTTAAATAAAATTTATATAGCCTATGTCACCCGGGCTATTATTACGAATCTATTGACGCCCCATTTATAAAAATCGGTTCAGTAGTTTAGGCGCTACGGTGGAACATACAAACATAGACTGGCAAAAACATTACCCTTCCTTTTGGCTTCGCCGTAGTCGGGTAAAAAACAGAGGTTAATTGAGTATATTTGTTAATATTGATAAATTGCGTCTTTTCTCTTTTAGTTCTCACAACAAAATTTTAAATTAGTCAGTTAACTCTAATCTCTGAACAATTCAATTCAATTAAAATCTCGACTTGCGTATCCTGAGACCTAGGTATAGCACTGCAGAATTTAAGAGAGTGATTTATTTCATGACGCTGTATTATTTTATATCTTCAAAAATAAGGTTATACTTTTATTTCTAGCAACCTTACTTTGTTAGAATAATGAACATTGAACGTTTGATGGCCAGTTTATTTTGACCTTTTGGTTATTGCTGACTGCTAAATGTATTATTCCCCGAAAATATTTTAATATTTTATATTCTGAATAATCTAACCTAACACTGTTCTATTTTTTAAAAAGCCCCTAAAAATACGTGCATATTTTGACGAAATATAAAAAGTCTTTTCAAATTCAAAATGGTATTTTCATAGATAAAACCGTTATGTAAATATTGCTGTAGTTTCATATAACTGATGACTGACTGAGTGTTTTGTTTTACGCAACGGTGCTACATCTTCGGTCGTGAAGTAAATGTTTTCAACGCTATCCACATCTTCGGTAGACGAAACTTAATCGACTGTAGATCATAAAGAGGTTTTGTGGCTGAAGTTATTTGGTTACTCATTATTAAATGCCCGCTTCTCAAATATAAAGCGACAACTTTACAGAGGTTCAGCAATTTCTGAATCTCACGGAGAGTTGTTTTCCGGTATGGAAACCGAATCCTTTCGCAGCAACCCAAAGTGAGTATTGGCGTCTGACATAAGATCTGTCTATCTTTCCTCATCGTAAATAAAGTCCTGTAAATTCACTTTACGAAGTCCTGTTGTACTAAAATCATAAGGGAGTAAATCTGCAGAAGATTACACTGTTAGGATCTGCCACAGGATAACCAGCATCGCCGTGAAAGAAGTCAAATTAAAGCTATATTCAACCGACCAGATCCACGAAATACAGTAATTAAAGTGACCTGTTAGTAATAAACGCGCGGTAAGTACCTACGTCCTACAGTCGTACGAACTTAATTAGGTAATAAAGGCAATAGCAATCAGACGACTGTTTAATTTAATTAGATAGATTTCTTCTTGCAGAAGCTTTTAAACTAAATGAGGATAAAATAATTTCCGTGTAATGTTCGCTGTTCGGTAATTATGGTGATTTGCTTAATTTGATTAATCATGTTGGGTGAATTGTAGTTTTACTTCCGGGTGCTTTGAACTGAAAATGGACAAAAGTAAATGTGTGTTCTGCCGTATAAATTATTCGCACAAAACTTAGCACTGTTCCGCATAACCTTAAAAAACAAAGCTGCACTATATTTGAGGCCCTTATATACTTCACTAAATAAGCCCGCGGTTACACTCACGTTGTTAAGGGCTACTGCGCGGCACCCGTGGCTCATAGTATAATATTCTATAAACTATTAACTTCCTCGATAAATGAGATATCCAATAAAAAATAATTATTGAAATCGAACCAGTATTTCCTGCGATTTGCGCGTTCAACCAAACGAACAAACAAACTCTTCAGCTCTATAATAATATTATTATAGTTAATCAATAATGACACAGTGGCTACTTTATTTAAAACTGTTCTCTACTTTACTTTTTTTTTCAACTTATTTAGGCAGGTTGTACGCCAACGTTTAATTAACGCAAGTTAAGCCGCGCGTATTATATTGTTGTAATCTTGTTCCAGTATACATAAATTTCTTCAACAACCATTTGGCTTTGTCTGTGCTGTATTTGGCTTGTGTGCCAAGGGTGCCCGCTCCCGGATAACTCATGGACATTTTCTGTAAACGTCGTAATTAAATTTGGCCAGCGTCGTTTGCCGGATGCCTTATTATGTTAGTTTAAATGGCTGGTTATTTTGTTTCATTGTAGTGGTATAACATTATTTAAATGGGTTTAATTTAATATGGTAATAAACTGTTCTAGCTTATGAGTTGATAAACCAGATGAATTTATGTGTGTGTTTGGTAAAATGTTTTTTTTTTTTAAATCAAGACGCACTTTGCGCATTGCCGGACGTGTCATATGAAAATTCTATGCCAGAATCAAAGAAGTTTAATATAATTCAATCACCTGTAGTAAATCTTTAAGTTCAGACAGTTTTATTTAATGCAAATTAGGTCAAATTCAAAATTAAACATGTACGTGTATGAGAACTGAGTGTTCTATACTTTAGGCATAATAAGTTCTTAATGAATTCTTTTCAAACTCCACTATGCTTTATGCAAATATTTTAAGCCTCGTCTAGGTGACCTTCAAAATAAATATAAAAATTATTTATATACGACGAGTATATAAAGCATTTTTATTAATGAGTATTTCTGTAATTTTAAATGTTTTATCTAAGACTTCGCGAGAACAAAATCGGTCGACAAAGTAATTTTTCCCAAATATATTTCGAATTATTGTTTGCTGTTGTTTAATTTGCTATTGACATGACGTGTTTTTCTGAATAATTGCTACTTTAGTTTGCTTTTAGTTTCGGTCACGGTCACAACAAATATCTACGCGCTCTTATATAAGTATATCCACGTTTTTTACGCGCAAATAAATATCAGATTAAGTCATTATTATAGTGGTCACAAAAGCTTAAAATCTTTTCAAGCTTTCTAAAAAAACACCAAGTTTTTAAAAAGATATCGCTCTCAGTAATAATAACTCACCAATATTGACCAATCCACACTCGAAGTAAATACTTGAGCATCACAAACACTGCTGATACGAGACAAAAGTCAAGTCAAAAATTCTACGAGCAACCCATGTTTGTCAACAGAACTGTAGTACAACAGTATTTAAAAAAAAAAACTTTTTTTTTACTACTTGGAAAAACTGGGTTTTCGAATAAAATTTTCAACCGGTGTATTTCTTATCCTTTAAAAATACTTAGAGCTGTTAATTACTGCACTTTGTCTTAATTTAGTTTGCTAGGCGTGCTTCATTTAACAAAGAGCATATTAATAAATAATTTAATGAGTGTAAATAATGCGATTGACGTTGCTTTTGCAAGTGTTGTTTTATAGTCTGTGCTTATTTTTGGTAAAATTATTCTGTTTTATTATCTAGGATAGGACACAGCAATAGTTAACTGAGGTCAATGAACCTACAAAGAAACAAAAACTTAAGTTGTGCTTTGGTATATTTCCTTTTTGATAAATAGGTAGGTACGATTATTTTCGCCACCTTCGCCAACCTTTGTTGTTTAAAAACAAAATAATAATAGAAAATCGGAGAGGGAAGATGATTAGCCACTTAATACGACACGACAACTTCTTGAAAATAATATTAGAAGGTAAAATTTAAGGAACAGGTGGAAGAAGACGGCTTCGTTAAAACAATGTGGCACAATTGAATGAAAAAATTGGGGTCGGGTCGTATCAAGAGGTCAAAGAACGGGCAGTAAACCAAAGGGAATGGCAATTGCTCCACCGACAAGAGCTAATCTCTTAAATGCAAGAAGAAGAAACCTTTGTATGTACATACATGACAAATTAAATAGTGGACAATGCTAAAGAGATAGTACTTCTACAGTATGTTTTATACGCTTAGGACAGAAGTCAACATCATATCAGGCGCACCGAAGGCAGTATTGCTATTCCAAACGCAAAGTGACTACAAAATTTAATGCAGGTGCGTTTGTTAGCACATAGGGCAAGCAAACTGTAACAGAAATAGTTAAAGACAGAAACTGGTCTCGCAGTACAAAACCTTTTTCTCTGCATCACCCAAAGGTTCACTGGTAAATAATTTTCTTCGGTATTAATCTAACAGTGTGCATACAATCGGTAATAGTATCCATACTAACATATTATAAATTCTTATTTATAACTAGAACGAGCTCGCAGCTACGTCCGCACACTAATTCTATAGCACGATCCCGTGGGAATTTCTGAAAAATCCTTCCTAGTGCACCCCTACGGTCCCCGAGAACATACACGCCAAATTTCAGCTTTCGACGCCTAATAGTTTTGGCTGTAGCTTGTCTGTCAGTCTTCTCTTCTTTCTTTCTCTAAGCGTTATCCCAGTTTCAGTCTGGGGTCCGCTTTCTAGTCTAACCGGATTTGGCTGAATATTAGCTTTTCCACGGAGCGACTGCCTGTCTGACCTCCGCAACCCGAAGGGATAGCGATATTCCATGGTTTAGACTAGTGTCATTTTATTTAGAAGGTACTGACGCCCTGTAACGATTGTCAAAGATCTTCATGACAACCGGGACCGACGGCTTAACGTGCTCTCCGAGGCACGGGACAAGCGATAATTAACAATTAAAATGTAGCTTGTCTGTCAGTAACGCAAGGATTTTAAATATACAGATGTATTAGTAGGGATATTATTATTATCTTTTTCTTAATTAGTTTATTTATTTATTTATTATACACTTTATTAATACTTATACAAATATTTTAAGGAAATTCACATAAGATACAGTAAAATGGACGGTGTCATCGCTAAAAGCAATTTCTACCAGGCAAACCTTTGGATGGAGATATTATTGGTAGTAAAGAAATGATAGTTGTAAGCGTACAAATAAATATGTAGGTAAATACTATATTTAAATATATATAAAGTACTTGTTTATCCATATTTCACATCGCAACGACACTCCGTTCCATGCAGTTATGGTATGATTTTCGTATTTGGAGATAGTAAGGACGCTCGAGAGTGACATACTTAGGTTCAGCCTAAGTATTTCACGCTCTTAGTATGTCTCTACCCATATGGTGACTGCCACCTGACCTTTGCAATCAAAATGGATATCAATATCCTATAGTTTATACCAGTATATTTCTGGAAGTTAATCATGATTAACTTCTTATGTGAGGAATGTAAAAAATCATATTATGACTGCCGCAACAACAGTTTAACAAGGAGTGTAGGTTTACTGACCGGTCACAAGTCTAGAAAGCAAACTGAGACATCGTCTTCTCAATATAAGCAAATTAAGACAGCCATTTTACAGAAATATCCTCAATTATAAAAGCTCAAAATTAATTTATTTTATTTATTTATAGTCTCACGGCTGTATCCTCGAAGGGGTAGGCAGAGGTGTAATATTACACCCACATTTCGCCATGAATTTTTAGGCCCCACGTAATAGGGGGCGAGCCTATTGCCGTACCGGGCACATTACCAGACTCTGTGCTGCTACTGAGAATTTCCTAAAAGTCAAAATTAAGATTAATTCTTATAACACACCAGACGTAATAAATGCGGTAAACACATCAACGTTTCAGTAAGGGTGACATGTTTTCAAAACCAACGTTAATTACATTGTATCTAATTGATTTATGGGGCTTAATTAAGCGTCTTAACACCGTCGTTAGCTAATTTAATTTAGTTTAAGGTACACAGGAAATTGAAGCAAATGAAAATTGTGTTTTCGTTTTTATTTAAATTTAACTGTGAGTTTAAAAATCAATGTATTTTAACCTATTCCAGACGAATTAAAGATAAAAGAAGTATCTATGTCAATAAATATTTATCATACCGATAAAATAAATTCACGTTAAAGAGAAAATATTATATTATTATTATTGAACAAAACAAATACATTTAGATATCTTACCAAACTCATGAATTGAAAATTTATTAATACACGAACTAAACTTTCTGTATAAATTGACAAACTCAAAGTATCATTCAAATAAATGGGAGTATTTATCAAAAAAACACTTTATGCGGACTGGTTACTGAATAGTTTTCGAACTATTGATAGATTTACTACAAAAATGTGACTGAAGTTTAAAACTTTTAATGGGTTGTTACTTTACAGTCAGTTGAAATGTTTTTTATTTATACGCCAGAGTACGACAATATTTATTAGCCAGAGTATACAATAATCGCGTATGATATTCTTTATATCATCGGCTTTAAAAATGTATTTTATTTGCTATTGACATGACGTGTTTTTCTGAATAATTGCTACTTTAGTTTGCTTTTAGTTTCGGTCGCGGTCACAACAAATATCTACGCGCTCTTAAATAAGTATATCCACGTTTTTTACGCGCAAATAAATATCAGATTAAGTCATTATTATAGTGGTCACAAAAGCTTAAAATCTTTTCAAGCTTTCTAAAAAAACACCAAGTTTTTAAAAAGATATCGCTCTCAGTAATAATAACTCACCAATATTGACCAATCAACACTCGAAGTAAATACTTTAGCATCACAAACACTGCTGATACGAGACAAAAGTCAAGTCAAAAATTCTACGAGCAACCCATGTTTGTCAACAGAACTGTAGTACAACAGTATTTTTAAAAAAAAACTTTTTTTTTACTACTTGGAAAAACTGGGTTTTCGAATAAAATTTTCAACCGGTGTATTTCTTATCCTTTAAAAATACTTAGAGCTGTTAATTACTGCACTTTGTCTTAATTTAGTTTGCTAGGCGTGCTTCATTTAACAAAGAGCATATTAATAAATAATTTAATGAGTGTAAATAATGCGATTGACGTTGCTTTTGCAAGTGTTGTTTTATAGTCTGTGCTTATTTTTGGTAAAATTATTCTGTGTTATTATCTAGGATAGGACACAGCAGTAGTTAACTGAGGTCAATGAACCTACAAAGAAACAAAAACTTAAGTTGTGCTTTGGTATATTTCCTTTTTGATAAATAGGTAGGTACGATTATTTTCGCCACCTTCGCCAACCTTTGTTGTTTAAAAACAAAATAATAATAGAAAATCGGAGAGGGAAGATGATTAGCCACTTAATACGACACGACAACTTCTTGAAAATAATATTAGAAGGTAAAATTGAAGGAACAGGTGGAAGAAAACGGCCTCGTTAAAACAATGTGGCACAATTGAATGAAAAAGTTGGGGTCGGGTCGTATCAAGAGGTCAAAGAACGGGCAGTAAACCAAAGGGAATGGCAATTGCTCCACCGACAAGAGCTAATCTCTTAAATGCAAGAAGAAGAAACCTTTGTATGTACATACATGACAAATTAAATAGTGGACAATGCTAAAGAGATAGTACTTCTACAGTATGTTTTATACGCTTAGGACAGAAGTCAACATCATATCAGGCGCACCGAAGGCAGTATTGCTATTCCAAACGCAAAGTGACTACAAAATTTAATGCAGGTGCGTTTGTTAGCACATAGGGCAAGCAAACTGTAACAGAAATAGTTAAAGACAGAAACTGGTCTCGCAGTACAAAACCTTTTTCTCTGCATAACCCAAAGGTTCACTGGTAAATAATTTTCTTCGGTATTAATCTAACAGTGTGCATACAATCGGTAATAGTATCCATACTTACATATTATAAATTCTTATTTATAACTAGAACGAGCTCGCAGCTACGTCCGAACACTAATTCTATAGCACGATCCCGTGGGAATTTCTGAAAAATCCTTCCTAGTGCACCCCTACGGTCCCCGAGAACATACAGGCCAAATTTCAGCTTTCGACGCCTAATAGTTTTGGCTGTAGCTTGTCTGTCAGTCTTCTCTTCTTTCTTTCTCTTAGCGTTATCCCAGTTTCAGTCTGGGGTCCGCTTTCTAGTCTAACCGGATTTGGCTGAATATTAGCTTTTCCACGGAGCGACTGCCTGTCTGACCTCCGCAACCCGAAGGGATAGCGATATTCCATGGTTTAGACTAGTGTCAGTTTATTTAGAAGGTACTGACGCCCTGTGACGACTGTTAAAGATCTTCATGACAACCGGGACCGACGGCTAACGTGCTCTCCGAGGCACGGGACAAGCGATAATTAACAATTCAAATGTAGCTTGTCTGTCAGTAACGCAAGGATTTTAAATATACAGATGTATTAGTAGGGATATTATTATTATCTTTTTCTTTATTAGTTTATTTATTTATTTATTATACACTTTATTAATACTTATACAAATATTTTAAGGAAATTCACATAAGATACAGTAAAATGGGTGGTGTCATCGCTATAAGCGATTTCTACCAGGCAAACCTTTGGATGGAGATATTATTGGTAGTAAAGAAATGATAGTTGTAAGCGTACAAATAAATATGTAGGTAAATACTATATTTAAATATATACAGGGTGGCGCTTGCATAGCGGCACTTTTTGAACAAAGGCATAGCTTACAACATTCTTAAGCCTTGTACCAAAAATCAAATAAATCGGTGCAGTAGTTTAGCCACAATATCGATTTTAAGTTCCGCAATTTTTGCACACGCTTTGAGTTCCATACAGCTGATACAAAACGGTCAACGACCCTACATTGCGCGCCGCGACTCGCTAGGTACTACCACAGTCAAATAATCCATACAGTCGTTCGACGAACGCGTCTAGACGGGTCAATCGTGCGGGGGGCAAGAGGTGAGACGCAGGAAGAGCGGTACCTAGTTACGTATATCACCTTTGTTCGTAACTAGGTACATGTTTTTGGGGGCTGGCACGTGCTTGTTTTTTGTTCGATACTTATTTATTTGTTTATGAATATTAAGTAAGATGGTGAAGACTTGTGCTGTGAAACATTGAAATTCTTTATGCTGTTTAAAGATATAAATAAATAAGGACTAAAAAAATCTGCGATTTCATCAATTTACTCATACCAAAAAAGAAAATTTCATTAATTATAATCATTAATATTATTTTGAAATGTGTGTACCTATAACCACTTAAAATAATGTGCACGTTCCTACTAATCTACAAACTTTTTACAATATCTCATGTCTGGCCAAATCACAGAATAAAGAAGTAATCATTGTACGTTATCAACATGGCAGACGTAAGAAAATATGTAATATTGTATTCAAGTGTCATTTTAATTTCATGCAATAAGTACCTAGTACCTTCGTATTAGTTAAGTACTTATCACATATTATTATGTATCTTGGTAACGGCGCATCCTAGCTCGAAAATAACCCTATTTTTGGTCCCCTTTTATAAACCCCACACATGTTCTCCGTAATCTCATAGCCCGGTACCCATCCATAAAATTATCGTGATGTCTATTGCTTTACTTTAACGTAGTTTGCAAGAAAAAGTCTGCAAAATACTTCATATCGATAACATAGGCTCTGCAAGCTGATCCCATGGTTACCCGTCCATTAAATCACTGCTATGTTAATCGCTTTATTTTAATATGGTTTGTACGATAACGATATCTGAAAAATGCTTTATATTCTTAACCGCCTCCCACGACACCTGCGAGATGAAATAGGTGCTGACTGACACTTTGTATGCAAATCTGTCACCGCACGAAAAATGCAAACTGTTTTATAATAATTATTTATCGTTAATTATTGCTATATAATAAACTAGCTGTTTCCCACGGTTTCACCCGCGTCCTGAGGGAACTACTTCGCGTAGGTACCCGTTAATTTGTAGCCTAAGTTACTCCTTTGTAAGTACATCAGCTATTCGCCAGTCAAAGTCACGTCAAAATCGGTCCAGCCGTTCCAGAGATTAGTGAAAACAAACAGACATACAGACAGACAGACAAAAATGGTAAAAAATATAATTTCGGTATATGTACATCCATATGCATTTAGTAAAAAGCGGTTATTTTAATATTACAAACAGACACTCCAATTTTATTTATATGTAATTGTGTATACTATAATATTTATATAGCGTAGCAGTTGTAATATTTTCTAAAATAAATAGACGGTGTTTGAATAAGTAGGTAATGTTTACATGTGGCAACCCTAGCCTCCTTACCCTTGTCTAGACGTTGTCGGCTTTTTCTAAGAGATCAAAGGCGTCAAACTACTGTATGTCTTTATACTGTGGTACTACTCACGACGCGACGCCTCGACGTCATCCGAAGCTAGGCTCAGCGCAGACAGAACGGAACGCAGCGGAGAGGATTTTATCAACGCACTTGAAATTAAACTTTAATGTTTTTACAATAAAGTTCATAAATGCTTGAACCTGAAAAAAAATATTTGCGCGTCCTCGAAGATACGCGGAAATCCCCGTGCAAAGTCGAGTCGGAGCCCGCGTCGTAGGCGTATTTTCAGGGTTTAACGAACTTTTGCGGCAAAATATTTACTGTAGAGTGGTAATCCAGAACGTTTTACTCACGCAGGCTCGCGAGGTCGCGCGCAATCTTGAGCATACGCAATCCGTAAAGAAAATGCCCGAGACCCCGCGGGGTATTCCTCTCTGTCTGCGTTGACCCTTCGACGACTTAGGACGATGACGTCTTCGTGCAACGTCGCTTCGCCTCGAAGGTTCCTACCTAAGACTCGTCGTTGTAGGTTTTTGCGCCCAAGTTAATGCGTAACATTTTTAACAGAACAAAACTTTTGAAACTTCCTAATTACCTTTTCAATAAAGTTACATAATAATAAAATGGATCGGTTCCACAAGCACGAAAAAATCTGATTAGGTATGCACAGTAAATGCACTACGTGTGACAAGGACAAACATAGTCGAGCCAAATAGAGTTGCCCAATTATGAACACAATATTGTCAATAGTATCGATAAAAAATTACGCACCGTAAAATTTGTAGTTTATTATATCGACATTGATTGTATTTAACGTTAATGTAATCGTCTTATCAATGATAGTATCGATAAAAAATCCTACGCACCGTAAAAGTTTGTTGTTTACTGTATCGACATTGTTTGTATTTAACGTTAATGTAATCGTCTTATCAATGACTTTACGTTCGAAAATTTCAAAGTGTGGTACAAATAAAGACGACGTTTTTTAATAGGTAAACAATGAAAAACATGTAAAGATATTCTATTTAATCATTTGAAATAAGTTACTAATTATTGACTATTTTAGCCCTTTCCGTATGGTATTTTTTAAATGGTCTAATGGGTTCAACAATCTACTTAAGAATTATACTAACTATGTACTAAAACTACTGAACTAATTGAAGTATGTGCATAGTATTTCATAAACTTGTTTAACTGTGTCGTATTAGCAACACAATTAAGCAATAGCATTATTGTTAATACAAGTAAGAATGCATAGTTCGTTGTATAAAAACATTTTGTGTTATTTTGCTGTTAACGTATTAACGTGTCAAAAATATCGTCATTCATAGTACCTATTGCGCATCTCTATTTCCTATCCTAGACATGTCGGCGCCAGCCAGCGGCGCATCGGTTATCGGTGACTCATCATATGTTTGTTTAGTTAGTGCCGCAAAAACTATTGGATTAATAAGTCGATCAGATCGCGCGCGCGCTTATCCGACAGTTGTTTTTGATATTGAATTGTGTGATTGTATTTAGTTGTGTTATTTAATTGTGTTGTTGTTTAGTGAACTTTATCATTCGTCATTTTTGCAATATTTGTGTTAATAATGACAAACTTTATGTCGTCCGAATATGCGGATATGATTGTGTAACGTGGGTTCTTGTTGTGAAAAAGACACCAGTGCTTTCCTAATTACTGAACTTTCATTACAGTGATTTGTAGAATTACTGAAGTAGGTAATTCGTGATAACAATGGCGGCCATTTTGAGAAATTGAAAATTTTGTGCTACCTTTTACGTGGGTTTGTGTTAAGTGGGTTTTTTCTAATGAGTGACCAAACATTGGAGTGATGTGTAGAATTACTGAAATAGGTAATTCGTCAATAAATGTGAACTACCTCCGTGGCATCGTCTGCCGCATAGCACACGTTGCCGTTCTTACAAAGGTCAGTAACCTAATGTCATATTGGTCTACAAATGGTGTTTCGTTTTGCTATTCATATTTTATAGTTTATTTTCTTTGAAAATTTTATTATTTTATTTTGGCCCCATGACCTTTTTTGTTGATATAAAACATTTTATAGGCATCAATGCTACGTCCTTTTTAAATCAATGCCCCTATGCAAGCGCCACCCTGTAAAAAGTACCTGTTTATCCATATTTCACATCGCAACGACACTCCGTTCCATGCAGTTATGGTATGATTTTCGTTTCGACATACTTAGGTTCAGTCTTAGTATTTCACGCTCTAAGTATGTCTCTACCCATATGGTGACTGCCACCTGATCTTTGCAACCAAAATGGATATCAATATCCTATAGTTTATACCAGTATATTTCTGGAAGTTAATCATGATTAACTTCTTATGTGAGGAATGTAAAAAATCATATTATGACTGCCGCAACAACAGTTTAAGCAAGGAGTGTAAGTTTACTGACCGGTCACAAGTCTAGAAAGCAAACTGAGACATCGTCTTCTCAATATAAGCAAATTAAGACAGCCATTTTACAGATATTTCCTCAATTATAAAAGCTCAAAATTAATTAATTTTATTTATTTATAGTCTCACGGCTGTTCCTCTAAGGGGTAGGCAGAGGTGTAATATTACACCCACATTTCGCCATGAATTTTTAGGTCCCACGTAATAGGGGGCGAGCCTATTGCCGTACCGGGCACATTACCAGACTCTGTGAGGCTACTGAGAATTTCCTAAAAGTCAAAATTAAGATTAATTCTTATAACACACCAGACGTATTAAATGCGGTAAACACATCAACGTTTCAGTAAGGGTGACATGTTTTCAAAACCAACGTTAATTACATTGTATCTAATTGATTTATGAGGCTTAATTAAGCGTCTTAACACCGTCGTTAGCTAATTTAATTTAGTTTAAGGTACACATCAAATTAAAGCAAATGAAAATTGTGTTTTCGTTTTTATTTAAATTCAACTGTGAGTTTAACAATCAATGTTTTTTTTAACCTATTCCAGACGAATTAAAGATAAAAGAAGTATCTATGTCAATAAATATTTATCATACAGATAAAATAAATTCACGTTAAAGAGAAAATATTATATTATTGAACAAAACAAATACATTTAGATAGCTTACCAATCTCATGAATTGAAAATTTATTAATACACGAACT
The DNA here is from genome assembly GCA_944739405.2 of Euclidia mi. Lineage (NCBI taxonomy): Eukaryota > Metazoa > Arthropoda > Insecta > Lepidoptera > Erebidae > Euclidia > Euclidia mi. Next base: position 115,005,890 of record OX123183.2, read on the forward strand.
AAACTTTATGTATAATTTGACAAACTCAAAGTATCATTCAAATAAAGGGGAGTATTTATCAAATAAACACTTTATTCGGACTGGTTACTGAATAGTTTTCGAACTATTGATAGATTTACTACAAAAATGTGACTGAAGTTTTAATGGGTTGTTACTATACAGTCAGTTGAAATGTTTTTATTTATACGCCAGAGTACGACAATATTTATTAGCCAGAGTATACAATAATCGCGTAAGATATTCTTTATATCACCGGCTTTAAAAATGTATTTTATAATTGTCAGCACAGAGTACTTCGGCTTTATTCAGACCGAGGCCATAAACCTTGACGTGGCGTATACGTACGTGACACTTCACAAACACAACGCTTCAACAAAGAGTCTGTCAATTCAAGGGATTAAAAGGAGCTGACCTTTATCGGAAAAAGGCGTTGGTCCCATTGTCACTTGTTCATATTTGTACTGTCCCCGCGTCCATGTAATTGCTTTCCGGATCGACGAATCGCTCCGTTTTAATTACTCTCGTTATCTTCCTACGTCCGTCGGGCCTTGTATTTTTTGTTACTTATTGTGTATCATAATGTGTGGACGGAATTGAATCAGATGTCGCTTTGAGCGGTTAATAGAAATGGGGTGAAGAGCATTTTATTTATAAATATAAACTCGGTGACGTTCTTTCTTCCCGTATTGTTCACATAATTTTGAGTGGAATCTCTTCCACTCAAAATAAATTTTAATATTTTTTGGTAAAATTTCATATATCTTTTACAAATTTCAATGTAATATAAAATACTGCTGATAAAGTAATAACAATGAAAATAGTTTCCTGTATTAGATGGAGTTCTAGTGGTCCACTTGAAAAATATTTGTGTCATACAGCGCATTTCTAATACCCAAAAACTTCACCATATCTAAAATGCTCATACTAACTAATGCACAGTACAAATTAATATTTAAAAAGGACCTTTATATATATATATATATATATATATATACTCATTAACAGAAGCTCATAACTAATGAATCTGAGTTATGGTCGGACTATAAACATTACAATGACTATACCTACTGTCCCTCACAAACGAAGCAACTATTTAGAGGCTTATAGTTGCCGTTAGTTGAAGCCTTAATTCTGGTTACAAAACCTAGTTTATAAAGCTTTGACTTTGAAGCACTTGCCTCTCAAAAGAGCTACCTACTCATCATGGCAGCACTAGAAAATGTCGAGCGTGTAACATGGCTGCTTCTAACATATTAAACTTAGTTGCAAGGGTAATACATGTAAACATGTTTGTGTAAATATATAAATTTATAATTTGTCATCTACATCGCTATTTAAAATAAATACATTTTTTGTATTATAATAATTTATTAAGTACATTATTTTTATTTTATGTCCGTGATAGCCTAATAGAGAGTCTGCTTCGCAAAGGGTTACGGGTTCAAACCGACAGCTCAATACCATGGACATTTCCAAGTTCAATGTGTATTATAGCGTTGATTAACCCCTTGAGTGTCTTACGGGCACGGTGTGCCCGTAAGAGAAATAGGCCGGTAATGTCCCACGGACACGGTGTGCCCATAAGGATTTGTGTGAACTTCCCTCCGGTGCTGTGTGATTGGTTACAATAATAAAAGCGTACATCGACTAGTTACAGATTAACCAACATAATACTATAAATTTTTACCATATTTCCAAGCTTGCAACCGAGAAAAATAATAAAATTGCTAATTTCGGTGCTCAGTTTTCTCCGTGCCACCATATTGGACTGTGGCGATCAACTAAGTTGAATTTGTGATTATTTTTAAATGTGTTCTCGACGCAAACGTTAAGTGATTGTATTAGTATTATAAATTATTTTATTGACAATTTAGTAAAGTATATGTTTTAAATATTTTTTAGCCAGTTTTAAAAGCATTTATAAAAAAAATACATACATACATACATAGACTCACGCCTGTTTCCCCGAAGGGGTAGGCAGAGGCATATTAAACGGCCATTTTTCGCCAGTGTTTTGATCTCACGTAATAGGTGGCGAGCCTATTGCCGCATCGGATTAAAAAAAAAAATTGTAACTTTTGTGATGCAATTTTCGGACGCTGGCCGCTAGCCGTCCTCCATTTTTTTAAATGATTATATGAAAGTATTATTAATTACTTTACTAAATATAGATAAATTTCTCACAAAGTTGTCTTAGAATCCATTGTTAATAAGACATTTCATATTGTTTTTGCTATAAATAGGTATAAATATGTTTTGTGAGTGAGAAATGTTTTCCGTCGGATCGTCAAAATGGCGCAAATTTTTTGCTGCTATGAATAAATGGTTATTGTGAAGTAATATCGGTAAACTGTGCTAAATTAATGTATATAACCGACGCGTCGTCTAGCCGTGTCAATATTAGTGCAGTGAGAAAGGGAATTTCGTGAACAATTTATGTGTATTTTGGAAAAATGATTCACATGGTGTAAGAAAAAACAAAGTGACCTGCATTTATAAATTACATTTTTTCGACATGAAAAGGCTAAGGGTAAGCTATTTTAATATAATTCTCATATAGAGTAACTTCTGAACTGTATATGGTTTAAAATTTACGTCATATAATTATACCAAACGCGAGAAAATTAAAGTTTTATAGGCTAGGATCTTATAAACGTTATATCCTCAAAATTGCTGGACACTACCGGAGAAAATTCATTTTAGAGCGGGGCATGCGAGGGGTTAACATCTTGAAGAAAGCTGCATGTCTGGCAGTACTTCATCATGTTGTCTAAAAACATGTGAATCCTGCCAACCAATCCTTGGCCAGCGAGATGGACGATTTCTTATCCCTCTTAAAGTAAAAGGAAGACCATGCCTGAATTGACAGACCACTAATAAACCACTACTACAGTGGTAGGGATGGTTAGGTCTGACGATTATGTATCTTTGTTCTATAGTTTAAAATGAAGCATATTATTTATGGTAGCTTAACGGCAGTACGTTTTAGTAGTCGCGCAATGCGGGTCTTGACCGTTCACATGTCTTCAGATGTCACCCAAGCACGTGCATCCACATCTTATTGGTCAGGATCCGAAGTCAATAAAAAACCCGGTAAACAAAGGCCTACTCTCGTCTTTCTGTTGAATGGGAATGGGTTTGGTTTCACACACACGAGAAGCCCTCGGTGGCTTGTTTATATATGTTTTGCAAGTCTGGGTCTTATTTGTGTGAGTTATCTTAATGTTTATATGTAGGAAAGATCTACTATGCATGCACAGCGAGACAGTTGTATCATAGGAGTAATCTGATTTTATTTACCGTTACTAAAATTATCAATTTTTTTTATTTGTCGTCTAGTCCGTACACGCCCTAACTCTACAAGGCCTAACTTCACAAACTCTACACCTTAGTCAAAATATGTGGTGGCAATTGCAAAACTGATTGCAATCAATTACGTAAAAACGAATTTTAGTTGTCTAGTTTGTGCCAAGCCTAAGCGGGTAATTAAGTGACCGGCGAAGCCGCCCTAACGAATAATGAGCATTTCTATAAGCTCGTACTGACCCTGTATAAACTCATTAATACTTTGATGAATGACGATGAAGACTTCGTTTGAAATCCTGTATTATGTTGAAAAGGTTTTTCACTGTAGTATGAGATAACATAATAATGTTTATCTACGTATAGATACATAAAATAGTAAATAGCACTTGCTAATAGTTAAGACTGTCAAAATTTAGTATCGCTAGTATAGAAACGCAATTATGACCCCTTAAATAATCTATATCTATATACGCCACAAGTTTCATCAAGCAATAAAATGACAAATTGAACACATTGTTCTATAACCAAGTAACTTATTTTTGCACAAATATTTTAGGCAAAAGTAAACTATCTGGCGAAACCGTAAACCGCCGTGCCTTTGATAATTTAAATTGAAAAGTATGTACTGTGAAAACATCTAGCCAATCTGATTTTCATCAGACACCCGAATGTGAAAATCAACATAAAGCAATCCATTTGCAATACACATGACTTGGTAACAGACATAGACACTCGCTTCTACACCAATTGGAATGGAATTTTCCACTCATTGGTCATCCGCTAACTCCATCAAATCAAATCTAATTACATATCAGTCGCCAAGCGAATAAAATATGAACGAAATAAACGTGTAATTGATGACAAACGCAGATAAAACGCAACGGAAAATAATCAAACTAAAACATAAAATAGAAATAAATCCACACAATCCGCGTCAAATCCGGGAACATAGAACGAAATAATTTAAAACGTTTTTTATGTTAATTCAAACAGTTTCAGGCGGCATGCGTCCCCGGCAGTTATGCAAATAAAATGTGCTGGCCAAACCGGCGGATTTACTAACCTTATGCTAATCGAACGCGAGAATGTGGCTGCATAGCGCGTAGCTTCCCGCTTTACTTGAATGCAATTTCAGTATGGTTATGATGACTGTTTCAAAATCCGGCAGTTTCGTTTTGTATAATAGTGTAGTGACTTCGTTGTGTTTGGGATATTATTTCCTTATTTAGGTTGCCACTCTTTCAAAAATGGCATTCGTTATATTGGTTTGTGCTAGCTTTTTTTTTATTACCTACCTTTGAGTTACAATTAACTTTTTTATGCTAGTTTTAGAATGTATGACTAATAAATCAGTTCCTAGAAAAGTATGACTTGAAATCTGACTCAAATAGTCATAATCTTGCTCGAAATAAAACGTGTTTTAATTTGAAAATGGGAAGAAAACTGGCTAGCGAAAAGTTTAAAGATAAGTAGTTACTTACTACTTCATTATAATTACCATAAGCTCACATTTGGATGTCTAAGTACTTTTGTGTGACAGTTAATAAAATTATTTTAAACGTTTGAAATTTATAATCCGGTCAAAACATCGAGTAATTAAAAGGTGTTAACATAATTATTTGCTTACCGTGAATATTATGTTGGTTAACCCGAGAAGGTTTATTCATCATATCAGCCAAACGACGTCCACTGCTGGACATAGGCCTCCCCCAAGGTTCTCCACACAGACCGGTCTTGAGCCGCCCGCATCCAACCGCCTCCTGCGATCTTGACTAGATCGTCGGTCCACCTTGCGGGGGACCTACATACCTCTGCTGCGTCGTCAGGTACGTGGCCGCCCCTCTAGAACCTATCTGCTTGAAGGTTTATTAAATAAACTTAAATTTATCTGTATTCTGAGTAGCGATAAAAACAAAGTAATAATAATTTAACCCTAAAAACGAAATTTTGGAATTATATTTAAACATTATCTAATTTAAAGTTAAAATATATAAGTCTTTTTAATTAAAACTAAAATTAAGGAGTACAATTATTCACTTTAAGTGTCTTCAACAAACGATATTTTTTATTGTGCCCGTAATAAAATTAATCGTAAAATTCTGCCATATTATCTGTTTTATCGTTTTGTTAGGCACTTTATACTCGTTGAAATGTGGCCTTAACTAATTACAGATGTTGTACTAAGAAGGTTAACATTAAATTTGTAATTATGATGGTGCATCCACCGCCGTTACTTTTTGTTGAGCAGTAGACGTCTTTCAGCATAATGGATCTGGATGCACCATTAGTGTTAAGGATTACCCTTATGAGATATCATATCCGTATTGTATATTCTTTGGGCCTTTTTACAAAACAAGGTTTAAATATAATACCAGGTTACAAAAATCCTTTTCAAAGAATGCTAGGTAATTGTTTGTTTATTTTTCGTGTGTGTGTGGCCAACTCTAGTGTCGGAGTTTTCAGACCGCCTGAAGGCCTCCGACATGGCCTAAAGATTCTTATCCTGATATAAGAACTGGGACTGACAGCTTTACGTGCCCTCCGAAGCACGGTAGCGCTCAGGTGTAAATGCCATACGTGGTCACCCATCCCAGTGGCGAACTGTGCAAGCGTTGCTTAACTCTACCGATCTGTTACCAACTGCAAGCCAAGTCTCGTGAAGGTATGAAGATAATTATTTATTTTAACACTACATTTATTCCTAAGAATTTTAGTGATAATAATTTATCAAATATGACTGTGTCTGTAGTCTACATATAGGTAATTAAATTTAGTCAGATGAGATTAGGTTTAAACTTCGATTTATATTTAGACGATGTTTTGTAACAAGACGGTTTAAGTTCAGAAAGATAGAAGGCACGTATGGTACAGTGGTTTAAGCGGCTGCTTCTTGATTTTCCACTGCTTTGATAATTCAGTGTTTGGGTTATCACTTGTCACATTACTTTTTGCTACTCACATGATATTGTTGCGAGTCAGAGTCTTCTCTGTGTAATGTTTTAATGTTTGTGTGATGGCTCTCTATAGCATCAGTCCTTTGAAAAGTTATTAAATTACATCAATTAGTCTTTTGCTTGCTTGCTACTTTACAACCAACTTGAAAAAGAATGAGGTTCTAGGAGGCTGTACTTTTAATGTTAGTAACCGATACCAACATTTCTTTTATTTAGAAGGATGTACCGAACATTTAGTCCCATTAGGTTAGAATTCAGTTTTTGTTTAAGTTTTATTTATGATTCAGATTTATGTTGACTTAATATAATATTATTGATGCCGACTACGGTCACCGATTTCAATCGTCCAATAGTGATAATAAAAAAATACAACTAAAACATGCAAAATTTACAATGATTGGGATATTAAACTTATAGGAAAACAATATTCATAGTAGCATGTATTATATAACGTATTCTCTTGTAATTATTTAGTATTTTATTCTCTACCTTTAGACCTGCCAAATGCCTCTCACTACTGCTACGATGATCTCTGCATCCCCAAAAGGTTGACTGGGAGAAAATGCATGTAGGCATTAAATCCGCTGTCTGATTTTTTATTAGCAAGAAGTTTTAAATAAATTATCAAAACCAAAAGTAAAATAGGTAGTATATTTACTTTATTCAAAAGTTTTCAATCTTTAGGTTCTATCTGTAATACCACTCCCCAATAGGCAGTGTTATCATAGTAATACAAAATTAAAATATATAATATAAAAGTAAAATAGAAAAATATTTGTATAATTTTACATACTCAGTAATTGAAACGGATTATCGGTGGTTGCTTAGATTGACTCTTAGGGTCATTTCACAATGCTAATAATAAGCCAGCTTTAAATTATATGGCAAATAAAATTTATTTTTATGACTACCTAACCGGAGCCTGGCCATGAGATGCTGTATTTTATATTAGAAAACCTTTTCTGTTCGGTTGAGAATCACTACATACTATAAAACAAAGTCTGTTTTCTGTCTGTCCCTATGTATGCTTAAACGTTTAAAACTACGCAACGGATGAAATCCGTGCGCTTTGTTTTAAAACCTATATAGAATGATTCGAGTGGAACATTTATATGTATAAAAGATGCATAACACTGCACCCGTGCAAAGCCGGGGTGGGTCGCTAGTTTAGTATAAATAGCAATTTTGATGACCTATAGGCCCTAGCAGGCTCCAGGACACGCAGAAGACGATTGAGAGAGCTGGTGCTGCCCGATCCAGTAAAGTTTGCACACATTCAGACAAAAGTTAGAAGTAGTACACATTTGTCATATCCTGATGTAAATACAGTGGTGTTGATATGCATTTGTAAAAAAAAATCAGGGGTGAATATTCTACTTTACTGGCTTAAAAACTTACTAAAACTTATTTCTTTTTTGTAATCATACATTTTAAAAATCAGTTCGGTGTATTGACCCCGGCCGCCACCCAGCTGATTGCCTCGAGGCCGACTTGCAGGTAACTAACACACACAAGCACACGTACCTACTTTGCAGCCTTATTCTGATTTAGTATTTATGTAATATTCAGTTAAATTAAGGTCCTTAAATTATCGCACACTGTTTGAAATAATTTTAGTGTTATATACTCTGTATATTGTAGTAAAAAATATTTTGCAAATGCAGATCAACGTATTGTGGATAAGTATGTGGCTTATAATATAATAATATGTAGTATAAGAGAAAACACTGATTTACTGCTGTAACCGATTCATTGAACTGGTTGAGACTGATAGTGATAAAATAAATGAACCGTAATGCGAAGTGAGAGTTGAACGCGTAAAAATATGAACGCGTGAAAATTATGAATTGCTGAACGCACACTACGTGAACGCAAGTAAGGACGATATTACATCACACATTAAGTATAAGAAGAAAAATAATTATTAAATTCGAAATTATTAAGATTGGGTGAGGGCGGTTTCAGATTAGCGTATTTTTCTGCACGTATACGGTCGTTTTAGCATATGCGCTTCAAAAAACCAGACTCACGTAAACGGGCGTGTTCGCTCGAAACGGTAGTGACGTCTTGTCAGTGTCAACATGGATTTTGACGGCTCGTGGTTATACGAGCTTAGAAGCGCGTCAACGCTCGTACGAGTTGCGCGTGTGCCAAAAGGCGCGCCTATACGCGCCTACATGCGCTTCCCAAAACGAGCTTATACGCGCGTATAAAACGCTAATCTGAAACCGCACTTAGGTACCTAGGCAAGACAGCAAGAACTAACTTCTAAAATAAATTTAGATTTATACAGTTCCAAACAATCTCTCAAAATATTTATTTTAATAAATTAAACAGAAATAGCGGTAATAAGAGAAGTTCTGCAATATAATTTAAGTTATTTAAAAAATGAAACATTCTCTTTTTGCTATGAAATAATGGAAAACTGGTCAATTATAAGCCCTTTGAGATTTTTAGCTCTGCATTCCTTTCTCATCGCTTTTATATTGACGCAGTTCCACAACGTTAAGTTTTAATAAAATGTCGGAGCAAAATATAATAAGATTTTTTTTTAAAAGCTTCTCTTTGTTCGCGATTGTCCTCTGAAAGCCTTCGTAGTAATGCTACGATGTAAATCAGTAATGACGCTTTTATGTATGTCATTTTCAAAGCGAGTGCTTTGAAAATGTCATACATAAAAGCGTAAATACGAAATATGACTAAACCTAAGTTTAGTGAATTGTAGAGGTACAGTTTCATTGAACTTTAGTTTAGTCATATTTCGTAACTTATACTTTGTATTTGTAGCCGAAACCCACGGTATGTGCTACATTTCGTAACGTATTTCGGAGCACTTACGCTAAGCGTAGCGTTCTTTATTCGTCTACACTTTCAATTCGTAGACTGCCTCTGTGGTCCAGCAGTAGTGTTAGTGACTGCGAATCATGACGTCTCGGGGTGGATTCCCAGGCCGAACAAAAAGTGGTATTGGGTTCTTCTGATAGGAATAATCCAATAGAAGTTCGGATTCAGGGAGTTGGCGGTGTCACACCCCCGTGCCTCGGAAAGCACGTAAAGCCGCTGGACCTGCGCCTAATCTCTCTCCGTTGAGAGATGGAATAGAGAATGCGCACACACTTGTGAACTATAATATGTCCCGCGCAGTTGGCACGTCTCATATATAGATAAACCGCCGGGGCCGAAATCAGTCTGGAGGACATCATCATCATTATTCGGCGTGAGCTACATGAAAGAACTACCCTTACAACTTTACTATGTAACTTAATCATAAGAAACATTTGAGATTGACATACGTAACAATATTGTAAAGTCCAGTTTCTATTAAATAATATGAGGAAATGTGTTCATAAGGAAATGAGTTCATGAGTGTATGTTACTATATTTCAAGCCTTCTGTGGTTAATGATTATGAGTACTAAACATCCATCCGGTTGTTATCTTCGCTTGCCTTGTTAGATCATGGATCAGAAGTACGTTTGCTTCTTGTAGAGAAAATAAAAATATTTCCTTTAAGCACCTCTTTTTTATTTTTTTTACGAGGTGGAAAAGCCCTTCGGATCTCCGACTCTTGGGGGAAATGAAAGCCGGAGTATGTGTTGTTTCCACTAAAAACCACCTCGACTTTCTCATGTACCCCTTTGTCGGAGGGTAGGGCATCGCCGAAGCATTCGTCGCCACCCTCCAACGGGCATTGGCCCGCCAGATGGTTAGGCGGGCCCCGAACAAAACCCCCTTGGTGGCGGATTAAGGTGTTGAGCTCCGCCGCCAAAACACCCGGCGGCCGCAGAGGATAGGGAGGACGGCGACGCAATACCGACACGCCTCTCCTGCCGCGACCGCACCCGACTGCGAGGGACAGACAGAACTGTCCCCAGCACCCGCACCGTGGATTGGTCACCCGCGGTGAACCGCGGGTGACCAATCCACGGTTACTGAGCCCCCCCACCACGACAAGGTGGAGATCCCACGGGGAACCCCTCCTTTAAGCACGTGAGAATACTAAGTAAGAATATCCACTTCTATTGAAGTACCTGCTTATATCAAAACAAGGCCCACCGATTTATGCAAACGCCCAAGTTCGGATTAAGTGCTCACAATCACAAGTTGTATGTAACCTAAGTACAGCAATATATACTGTGAAAGAAACGGATAGACCTCTAACATTGATTAACAGAGCAGAACAAATTCCTAAGCAAAATCACTGGAAGTTTTCCTGAGGAATTATGAGCAAATAATTTTGGTTAAAGAGATACTTTGAAAATGTAGGTCTATTTCAGCTTGACGGAAAAATCCGTATCCGTAATTAATTTCATATAACAGTTTGTATAACATTTAATAATATAGTGTTTTATCACAGTATAATAGTAAAATTCGTAGACCTCAGGCCAAGTAATGAATAAAGACACTTCCTGAAATGTCTTTTAACTAAACATAATACGGATACATTTTGATTCCTCTCTTTTTTTCGCTACCGATCATTTTTCAGTTCGAGGAAAACTTATAACAATCACCGAAGAATAAAACAGCTTGTAACAGGATGTCATGAATTTATATTTATTATATTTTGATACAGTTCTCGCATTTGATTGAATTTCGGTGTAAGGTGTAAGGCGAGTACTTTAACCAATACACCTTGTTTGTAGTCAAGGTTCAGTTCTGTAAAAGTTCAGTACTAATAATAATATTCTACCACATACTCACATCATCATTTAGTCCCAAGCTTAGTAGAGCTTGTGTTATGGGAACTAGATAATGGATAAACATACATACCTATATACTTTTCTTGTTTTTGTTAAATACATACATATTATACATAGAAACACCCAGACCAAGACAAACATCCATGTTCATGCACACAAATGTTTGACTTGAGCGGAAATCGAACCCACGACCTTCGGCGTAGCAGTCACTTACATTGCCGCTGCGCTAACCGGTCGTCAAATTCAAAACGAATTGAAATAACTGTAATTCTAGGACAACCTAGACTCCCGCAGCTAACACATTTGCGCCGTGATTTTTGAGTCCAAAGTAAGCTTCATTTACATTCATGAACTTGGCCCTCTACTGTCGTATACGTCACCACGTACATATATAGCATACTAATATCAGTAATATGTTCATAACCGTTAATATGTTGAATAATTCAGCTGAACCGCCAAACTATTCGTTTAAGAGGTGGATATACGCCGTTGACCTTGCTCGATTTGCGAGTATCGGTGACGTAATAAAAGCCTTAGAAAATAATAAGTAAAGTTATTTGCAAAAATAAGCTGAAGGTTGCCTTGGTGTTTTAATATAAGAGGCTGATTCAATTTAAACAATCTTATGATTGATAGATTAGGAGAAAAAAGGTAATAACTACAAAAACAGAGGTTATTTTGCATATTTTATTCAGATATTTAAAATACTTTTTTTAGGATTTGGGACAGAAGAGAAAATGCTTTATATGATGTAGATTAAGACAAATTTTTTTGTTTTTTTTTTCTATAACATTAACGGAGAAAAACGGTTTTAATTTACCCCTAATGACGCCGAATTCACATAATTATGTCCTCGCCTTAATATGAGCGTTGCCAGTTAGTTTCTGTATTCCTTATTATGTAAATAATCATTACGTAATTGGTTCTGGCATAAACGTATGTTAATGTAACCAAAGCTACGCCCATAGTATAGTAGTTAGTGCGTTAGCTTTTCTTTTGCAGGGATATATGAGACCGCGTAATAGCAAGAGGCGTAGTTAAAGTGTTCAGTGCTAGGGCTAAAAGCTGTTTATGCATATCACAAGGTTAATATGGGTTTAAGTTGTGTGGAACGTATTAACCCGTGAGAAGGCGCGCTATGAGCATTTTGCTCACGCATCAATTTATTGCTGAAAATTTTAACTTTAGCCATACTGTTGCACTACAAGCTTCACAGTACCTTTCCAAAATTTTATCCCCTTTCCCTTGACGCAACACTCGCGCCAGTCATTGCCACCGTGACTGGGTGATGATGTGTTTGAGTGCGGTGCTTCGTGAAGCGCGGCATTTTGCTCATCGCGCCCGTGCGCCGTGTAAGTATTTTTTTCTTAGTAAAATAATTTATTTAATTATTTTTTCGTACTAATTGTGCATATTTATTGATTAACTTAGTGGATATATTATTTAAATATTTTATTTGTTTCTTATAGTAAACAAGGTCTACAATGGGTGATCGTCAAGCCCCTCAAAGGAGAAAAGGTGGTTTTGCCCCAAGTGTTGTAAAATCTTAAGACATATCAAACTAAAGGGTGCGCGCAGCTACGCCCGTACATTAACTGTTCCTGACGGATCCCGAGGGAGTGTTGGGAAATACCTTCTTAGTGTACCCCACGGTCTCCAAAGAACAATATGCCAAATTTCAGCTTCTTGCGTCCAGTAGTTTTGGCTGTAGCTTGTCTGTCAGTCAGTCAGTAGCGAAAAAAATGTATATATAATTTATGAAAGAATATATGAAAGATCCCAATGAGTGTATTTTTATGGGCATTATTCTATAACTGAAAATGTTATAGAAGTTAAAAAAATAAAATTTACGCGGTCTTATTTGAGCCAACACCTAAGAAATTACATGTAGAGAAACAAAATATGCATAGGAGCTATGCAAATCAATTGTTGTATCACTAGTAGATACCAGTGTAATTAGGCGCACAATCCTACATCCAGCAAGCAAAAAGCATGCATTTTGAGCAGTATATCAGTGTTGACTGAGCATGTTAATTTTATGTGCCGTATGTGTTATGAAGGACACATAACTTAAGATCTCATGGAAAATTAAATCATTCCATTTTATTGCGATTTTGTATTTTTTTAAGCTTTTTTATGTAAAGTTAGTCAAATATTGAGGCCTAAGTGCAATATTTTTTTAGTTCGCACATAAGACTGCATGTTTTGTTATTCATATAAATAAAACACTTTATTTAATTAAATAAAGACTTCTTATTTATTATAACTTGTAAATTTATACTGAAAATTTAATTAATCTCAAAGAAAACGTCATTTGAAGTAGCGTGAGAGTTTTGCTCACGCGCGCCTGCTCGTGTAACCTTTTAGGGCGCGCCTCATGGGTTAAGAAGTCCAAACAAGTACCGTTCTCGTCTCGTCGCGTTCTGGATTATGTGTGCTCAACCGATTATGCGAAAATGGTTTTCTTTTACGTCATATAGAGTATTTGCCAACGACCATTTAGGTACAATAATCTTAATTTTGAATTCGTAAGCGATTTGTTGAGCGATAAGAAATAATTAGAGTTTAGTTTCGATGTGTTATTTTCACAGCCATTTGAAGACGTTGGTCGTAAATCTCTTTATATTAATTAACTTGGTTTTAAATAAATTAAAAATAAGTCCTATGTTCGTGAGTTTCAAGATATTTTTTACAGCTTCAATACAACAAAACTGATAACAATCACGCAACAAATGCTACACACCAAGGTTTATTTACGAAAGTTAAACTTCGTCGTCAAAAGTAAAATCAGTCCATGGAGAAGCTCACATACCGTACTAAAGACTGTAAATAACAAGAGTTACAATAATTTCACTACAAAACATGTTTTAATATTGTAATAAATCATAGCATGAAAGTTTAGGTTTTTGTATTATGATTTAACCCTGCAGTAGTCGCGCATCTAGAAGAAACGTAAGTGGTCGCACGGATTACATACGTAGTCCATTTTAAAATTGATCTTAAAATAATATTTGCAGAAAACTCTTTATTATTTTTATAAAAATACTATCAGTAGTGGTTATTTTTAAACATTTTATTAGCGAAACCTAATCACAACCCCTAAATTACAAAATAAGTAACCAAAACAAAAATCGTCTCTAAATAATAATAATAATAATATTCTACCACATTCACACAACACCATCTAGTCCCAAACTAAGCAGAAGCTTGTACTATGGGTACTAGATAATGGATAAACATACATATATACTTTTTTTTTGTTAATACATACATATTATACATAGAAACACCCAGACCAAGACAAACATCCATGTTCATGCACACAAATGTTTGACTTGAGCGGGAATCGAACCCGCGACCTTCGGCGTAGCAGTCGCTTACATTCCCGCGGCGCCAACCGGTCGTCAAATATAAATAAGCATAAATATGACATTGTTTACTCAAATTGAGATCACTCACAGTTTTTGTGTGGAAAACTAACTACTAAATTCGATTTTCTGCACAGGATAGACACATTTTCTTAAAATGATGGCCACATGTAAACTTGTTGCACACGGTACACATTTTCTGGTCCTTATACAGCGGGTTTTTCACAGTCATGGAAATGACGCACTACCTTGCTCGATATCGAGGTAGTTGCTTGAGTTTCATGATACACAATGCCAAAAAAGTATTTTATCTTGATTGTTAGGATGTTTGGTAATGATTTTCTTCGATTCTCCTATGAGCCAGTGGCTTCATCCGATCCATTTTTCGTTTGCGCTACAAAAATCATCAAACCAGGCTTCTATCTGTACAGCTCAGCGATTATACTCCAAATTGATACTAAAATATAAGTTAACTTATGTTATAACAGCAAATGTGAATAAATACAGTCTAATTATACCAATTTACACAATTATAGATAAAAATATACAAAATATTATACCAGTAAAGAAGGAAAAAATACTTACGTAATCAGTCGCGCGGATTACAATTGTAGTCCACGCCCTTTTCTGAGCTCCTACGAAGGGCCACAGGCCGCGAACTGCGCTGGCATTGCACTGAGCGAGTTGCCCAAATATTCATTTGAAAGTATCTAGCGGCTTGTTTAGCTGGCGCTAACCGATTTTGAGAAATTATCGATTCTATATAGGTGGATTACATATGTAATCCACGCAACTACTCCAGGTTTAATTGCAGGATCTACTTTCATTAACAAGAAAAATGAAAGGAAAATATTCCACCAGGTTGTCGCTAAAAGATTACCAACGCTAAAAGAATAAATTGTTGCTGCTTATTAATTTATCATTATTGTAATAAACTTAGTGTTATTATGCAAATATGTATAAAGAAAAATTTTGTAAATATGATGTTATTTTTTTTAATTCATCAGTAACTGCAAAATAAAGGAGCAACCTAGAATGAGTGAATCCTGACTTTTAGACATTTCCCCTTTACTTATGCAAGAACATGGCAATAAGTCTAAAGTGAGACCCAGTTTGTCAACTGTCGATCGGTCCGGTTTTTATGTCACACACAAAAATCGTAAAGCCTCAAACAATAGAGTTGGCACACTCACACAATGAAGAAGAAGCACAAACCATCGAGAAGGCCTATATCCAGCAGAAGATTAGTAGATTAGACAGTAGACTACGGCAGGCTGATGATATTCGTAACCCTAACGAGCAACGATCTTGCTGTATGTGTAACCCCACCTCACCTAAACAGCGACACCTGAGACCAATCAAAATGGTAAAACATTTCATTTCCGATCAAGTCTTTAGAAACCGTGAAATGCAAATACTTCGGCGCGTATTTGTGACGAAAAAGGTTTTCAGTCAACCGTAAAAATCAATATGGAGCCAAAAAGTTTCGTAACATAAAAGTTAAATCCAAATTAGACTGAGGGACTCAGGCAAACTTCGCAGTCTTTCGTCTCCGAAAATGACGTCACTGACTACAGCAAATAAAGAATACCTTCTTAACAGTTTACTTACTTTGTATCTTTATTGTTAAAACAAGACAGAAACAATGTTTGTCACAGCAAAGGTATTTTAGGTTGAGTGTCACCTGTGCCTTCACTTGCTCCGTGTAAAAAACCAAGTGAAAGATTTTATTACAGTGCTCTTCGAAATTGCTAGAGAATTGTAACAAAGCTACACTCGAAGAAAGAGAGTTTCTTTTTTTACCTCCTTCGAGAACGTTCAGGATTTATTCGGTGTGTAATTTAAATAAAAATTTAATGGAAACTAGGTTTTAAGTTGAGAATGTACTATTCATTTCGCGTTTCTTGGAAGATATCATTTCGATATAATAAGGTTTTTAAGCTCCTTACTTTGTAAAAAAATGCTATTGTAATTGGCTTATTACATAAGTAACACAGCAACTAATTGGAATAAATTACACTGCTAGGTCTGTAAGAAATACAAGGGTCTTTATAAGTCTACCAAATATTAAACAAATTACCAGCTTAAGCTTCATCAATAAATTTGTTATACGTATTGAAAAAGGTTGTATACCAATAACAGAAAGAATCCATTGCAACAACAGATTAACAGAACCATAAAGAGGTACGAATGAGTTTAATCACCCCGGTTTTCTTCGAAAATTTTTCGGCGGAATTATTCAAACCCTTTCTTTTCAATTTGGCTAATAGCTAAAGAAAAAAAATATAGTCAGATATTTCTTTAAGAATCTCTTCGTTTCGATTTTTATTCGAAGTATTTCCACGTGGATTGAGATATAAGAATGAAACAATCTACGGCAACAGGTCGGTTGGGTTATATTTTATATTAAAGCGAAATCACTAAAGGAACATTTCAGAGGAAAATTAAATACATCTATTTATCTATAAATAGCATGGCATTTTAAAATCATGAATTTAGAATATAAAGTTCAATGCTAATTCGTTTTAATTACTATTGTCCGACATGTAAACAAGAAATAAAAATATAATCTTGCCTTTATTTTGCAATCTAGCACAAAAAACATAAATCCAATCATTAAATATTATTTCCCATTTATTGGTCAATAGTCAGACAGGTCCTTTAAATTATATTTTCCCTAGTTTACACAAATGTTACCCACTGAAATCAATTCTACCGCGATATATTGGTTTTAAAGATATTAATCACGATAGGTCCCTAAAAGTTATGAAATAATAATAAGTAGGTGTACTATTACATTGATTTATGACAGGTTCTGTAATAATAACATTTCAAACGAGATTTTTTTTCCATTCCACCGACGCGAATGCGCCAGCAAAAATACTATTGTGTGCGTTGCATTTGTCACATAAAATTCACAGGAGAGCGCCTGACAAACCATCGCAATCGGCGCCCGGTCACAGATTACTAAATAGTTAAATAAATCCATAATAAGAATAATTTATTTTGTAAGAATATGAGTACAAAATAAAGATGGTAATGTTACAAAATAATATTTCCGTCATATTCGACCAGAGTCTGGTGTACAAAATTTAAAAACATGTTATTATCAAAGAATACGTACAGGATTCAAAATAATTAAATAAATTCATGCATGTCAACGTATTGCTAGTAACATAATTAAATTTGGTCAGTCAAACTAAAATTAAATAATGAGTGTACATTAATAATAATAAAACTAAAATGTCAAATTGTTACAAAATTAAGGATAGATGTCAAAACATAAATTTCAAGTTTAAATAGTGGCATTCAAAAAATCCTTTATACTATAGTAGGTATGCTTTATTATATAATATTTCCTTAAGTTTCAGTTTAGTTTTAGTTTAGTTTTTTCCATGCTTAAAGAAATCATCAAGGTATCATCATATGGGCTAGGTATTTAGGAAACTATTGTAATTAAAATCAGTATGCCCCACCTTCTAAAATAAATTTAAATTTGCACAATGCCGAATAATCTCTCAAAGAATTTCTTTTTTTTTTGTAAATAAACCAAAAATAGCGATAATAAAAGAAGTTCTGCCATACGATATTAGCAATTTGAAAATTATACATTGCCTTTTTGCTCTGAAGTCATAATCCTTTATTCATTTGGGTCACAATGTGATGCTTATGCACTTCAAAATTATAAATTTTAAAATAATAACTTAAAGATTCTACATTTACATTTACTGCCACGTTCGCAAAGCAAGGGCGTAGAACGATGAGAAAGAACGGGCAATAAAACTCACGGTCACTCTTTTTCATCGCCAGGTTTTGCATAATACACATAATTTACATTTTTCATTGTGAAACAGGAGCATCCACTTCCATTATATATACCTAATAATGCATGCAATCCGCGAAAGTGATCAGAACCATGATGGATATGATGCAGTTAAATATTAAAATTTAATACCAGCCCGCAAGACCGTCATCGACCAGTCATCGCAAGTAGCACCCGTTCACGAGTATGACGCATGTGTCAGCCATCATCCCTCTCGCCATATTAGAGGTCGACATTTTAGTGAGCATGACGACAACGGTATACGAACAGGCAGTAAGAAACAATCTATTGGTACATACCATGACCGCCAATTACCTCTATTTTCCAGATCGTTATTATTAACATAAAGTAGTGGAACGCGTGAAGGAATGCAAATGTAGAAAGAATTTTGTGTAGGTGACAAGTGAACAATGATATGATCAGGGATAAATAGTGTTAAACTACATTTAACAAATCATAAAAATATCCGAATCCTGCAAAAATCATGTGTGAAATAATGGAAAACTGACCATTTATAAACTCCTAAGATTTTAAACTTTGTATTCCTTTCTCATCGCTTTAATATTTACGCAGTTCCACAACGTTTAGTTTTTATAAAATGTCGGAGCAAAATATAATAAGATATCTTTTTAAAAGATTCTCATTGTTCGCGATTGTCCTGAAAGAAAAGCCTTTCTTACCTTTCTAGCTACAATGTAAATCAGTAATGACGCTTTATGTCTGAGATTTTAAAGTACTCTACCATTCATTGAACTTTAGTTTAGTCATATTTCGTAGCTTATAGTATGCATTTAAAGCCGAGTAGCACGGCATTAACTATATTTTGTAGCACATAGTGCAAGCGTAGTAGTGTTTTTTAGTCTTCGAGAGCTACATGAAACAAACAACACTTAAAACTTTTCTTCGTAAGGGCGGTTTCAGATTAGCGTATTTTTCTGCGCGTATACGGTCGATTTAGCATACGCGCTTACACGCGCGCTACAATACGCGCTTAAAAAAACCAGACTCACGTAAACGGGCGTGTTCGCTCGAAACGGTAGTGACGTCTTGTCAATGTCAACATGGATTTTGAAGGCTCATGGTTATACGAGGTTAGAAGCGCGTCAACGCTCGTACGAGTTGCGCGTGTGCCAAAAGGCGCGCCTATACGCGCCTACATGCGCTTCCAAAAACGAGCTTATACGCGCGTATAAAACGCTAATCTGAAACCGCACTAATTTAATCAGATGTCACATGAACAATTTGACATTGATATATAATACGTAACAACATGGCTAAGCCATGATCGTATTAAAATAAGGAAATGAGTTCATGAGTGTATGTTACTATATTTTTAGAAGACTGTGTGAATTGTGTGATTAAGGATTTTGAGTACTAAACATAATAGAATGTATATATCTACTCCTTGTTATTACATTTTACCTTATCAGGTTTCTGAAGGACGTAGTGGCCTTGTAGATAACAAGAAATATTTTCATTAAGCACCTGAGAATAATAAATATGAATACCCACTTCTATTGAAGCACCTGCCTATATCAAAACAACGCCCACCGATTTATGCAAACGACCAAAGTTCGTGTTTAGTGCTCACAATCACAAGTTATATGTTGCCCTAAGTACAGCAATATATACTGTGAAAGAGATAGCTAGATCTCTAACATTGATACAGTGCAGAAGAAATTCCTAAGCAAAATTACCTGGAAGTTTTCCTGAGGAATTAGGAGGAAAGAATTTGGTTAAAGAGATGCTTTGAAAATGTACGTTTATTTTAGGTTGTAGGGCAAAAAATCCAACTGAAAAAGCATAGGCTGAACCGTGTAGTTTTTGGCAAATATTAGAATACCTCATCCCGGTCAAAAAATGGCCACATGGCCAACTGTGCCCTATTTACATGGATGGTAATTAGAATACTGATAAAGCTTTATTAGAAATCGTGTTCGTTAATATATTATATGGGAATACAACCAAATTGACAGTAGAGTTACCAAATAAGAGACTAAAAATAGAAGTGTAAAGAGTGCGAGTGAAAAGAAAAATAAAGTCAACCTCATTGGCGACATTCTAAGCGAAACACAAGCGAAACGTGTTCAAAGTAAGACTAATATCGCAATGCATTTACTTACACTACTAGAATAATAAGGCAGAAATAAAGCCGTATATATCACTTTCATGTATACTATTCCAGAAACTGTCCAGGATTATTAGTACAGTGTATTTTCAGATATAAATAGCTTATCTTAATATATAAAATCCTTGCGTTACTGACTGACTGACATACACGCTACAGCCGAAACTATCGGGCGCAGGAAGCTGAAATTTGGCATGGATGTTCCTTGGGGACCACAGGGGTGCAATAAGAAGGGATTTCCCGAAATTCCCACGGGATCAGCCAAAACGCGTAAATTAAAAAAAAATGCAGGCATAGCTGCTGGCGTCCTCTAGTATCTTATAGTTTGTATAGCATTTTATAATGGAGTGTAATATAATACTATAAAAAATAAAATGTGGGTGTAATATTTACACCTCTGCCTACCCCTAAAGGGAAACAGGCGTGAGACTATAAATAAAATAAATAAAAAATAAAATTCGTAGACCAAGTAATCTATACCTAAATGGTTTTTCTGAAATGTCTTTTTACCATATGATTTTTTACATAATACGGTTACAGTTCCATTCTTCTGCTTATATTTCGTTATCGATCATTTTTTAATTCTCGGAAAACTTACTTCAATGACTGAAAAATTATATAGCTTGTAACAGGATGTAATGAATTCGTATTTAATATCTTTTTAGTAGAGTTCTCGTACTATAAAGAATTTTAGTCTCACGGCAGACTTTAAACATTTCCAAAAGCATTTAAAGAACATGCATAATAATGGAAACAAAAAAATGATATTTCACGCAGTGTTTTTAAAACTGAACTTAACATAATTATGATACACGACGCACTAGCAATGGCAAGACGACCACTTTTACCAATACACCTTACTTATAGTTGCATTCAAGCTCAATCAAGCTCAACTCCCGCAGCCAACACATGCGCGCCGTGATTTTTGTGTTCATAGTAAGCAACATTTACATTCACGAACTTGGCCTTCAACTACCGTATACTTAACCATATACATATGAAACATACTAATATCAGTAATATCTTCATAACCTTCTTAAATAATTCAACTAAACCGCCAAACTATACGTTTAATATAAGCGTTTCCAGTGTACTGTATTCCTTATTATGTAAATAATCATTGCGTAGTTGGTGCCGGCATAAACGTATGTTAATGGAACCAAAGCTACGCCCATAGTATAGTAGTTAGAACGTTGCCTATTCTATTGCAGGGATATATGAGACCGCGTAATAGCAAGAGGCGTAGTTACGGCCACAGCCTACTGCGGCGGCGGCAGCGGCAAGCGTTTTCGATGTACATAGCGCGCTTTGCTACGCCGCGGCGACCAATGTCGTCATCGAAATCGCTAGACGGAACTGCCGCCGCTGTAGGCTGTGGCTGGGCCGTTAAAGTAATAGAGCGGCGCTGGGGTTAAAAGCTGTTTATGCATATCACAAGGTTAATATGGGTGTAAGTTGTGTTGAACGTATTAAGAAGTCTAAACAAGTGCCGTTCTCGGTTACGCATTATGTTTGCGCAACTGATTATGAGAGAATGGTTTTCTTTTACATTATTTACAGAATTTGCCACCGAACATCTCATAATAATATATAAAGCAAGAGTTTGTTTGTTTGTTTGCTTATCTCAGGAACTACTGGTCCGATTTGAAAACTTCTTTCAGTCTTAAATAGCCCATATATTATATATAACATGACGCTTTGAGCCACGGGAGCGGAGCAGTAGCCTTACATAACGCGGGAGTAACCGCGGGCTCATCTAGTTAACAATAATTTTCGCGAGACAAATATTTTTTTATTCAAGTCGTGCTTTCATTTCAAATTTGTACTTTAAAGAACAAGAAACTCGTAACTTGGCTCAGTTACGTTTGACGTTTGTAGAAAATATCGATATCCTGATTATTGTTTGCATAATAAATTTTAAAACGAAATTCTTCTTTGCTTAGCTCTCGCGCAAGAAATTTTGCCAATGTTGTAACAAAACAAAACTGATGTCAATCACACACGCCAAGGTTTAGTTACAGCGGTGGCGCTACGTTATAGACTGTCGATGAAAAGAGTTGCTATAATAATGTCGCTAAAAACAAGTAAAAAATTGTAATAAATCATAGCATAAAAGCTTTAGCATTTTATATTATGATTTAATTGCAGCATCCACTTTCATTAGCAAGAAAAATGTAAGAACTTATTCCACCAGATTGTCGCTAAAAGATTAGCAGCGCGAGAGCTATTTTTATATTGTTTTTGGTCGTCAACTTATTATTATTATTATAAACGTTGAGTTAGAAAGAAATAAAGAAATAAAAGAAAGAAAATGCGTTTATTTCTATCAGACGAAAGACATGGACAATAACGACAATGTTGAAAAAAGAAAAAGATTACAGTTTAACGGTACAAATCTCTACACGCCTGTCAGTGAGTTATTATGCAAATATGCATTAAGCATAATTCTTTTTTTTTATAGACTCACGCCTGTATCCCCGAAGGGGTAGGCAGAGGTGTAATATTACACCCACATTTCGCCATGAATTTTTAGGTCCCACGTAATAGGGGGCGAGCCTATTGCCATACCGGGCACATTACCAGACTCCGTGCTGTTACTGAGAATTTCCTAACGGAAAAACCCAATAACACTTTGCCCGACCCGGGAATCGAACCCGAGACCTTCCAATCCCATGCGCACATTTATGCCGCGAGACCAACGAGGCAGTCAAATTAAGCATAAATAGGTAAATAAGACGTGATTTTTTAAATTACGTTAGAAGCGGCAATACCAAATGTACAACCTGGTAAGTAGGCCGCCACTTTGACATTTTCCCGTTAAGTACGCAATAACATAACAACAAATCTAAAGTACGGATAAAGGACTCAGTGTCAAAACCTAGAACTAAAGAGTTGACACACTCATACGATGAAGAAGAAATGCAAGCAATCGGGGAGGCCTACATCCAGCAGTGGACTAAGGCAATCTGATGATAATTGTGACCCTAACTAGCACAGACCAAGCTGTATGGCGTAACCATACCTTACCTAAAGAGCGACACCTGGGGCAAAAATCAGGATAAGGAGCAAAATGGCACATCATTTCATTTTTTATCAGTCTTTGCCTCCGTCGTCCAGTGGAAAGCGTATGCGACTGCTGATCGGAGGTCCCGGGTTCGATTCCCGGGTCGGGCAAAAGTGTAACTGGGTTTTTCGAATTCTCAGTAGCAGCACGGAGTCTGGTGATGTGCCCGGTAACGGCAATAGGCTCGCCCCCTATTACGTGGGACCTAAATATTCATGGTGAAATGTGGGTGTAATATTACGCCTCTGCCTACCCCTTCGGGGATACAGGCGTGAGTCTATAAATAAATATTTTGTTTTTATCAGTTTTATTCAAACCGTAAAATGAAAATACTTCGTCGCGTATTTGTAACGTAAGAAGGCATTCAATCAACCGTAAAAATCAATATTGCGCCAAAAAGCTGTATACTTAATGTAGAAGTTAAATCCAAATTAGACTGAGACACGCAGGCAAACTTCGCAGTCTTTCAACTCCGAAAATGACCGAAAATGTCACTGACTTAAATACGGACAGCAAATAAAGAATACTTTTTTAACAATTTACTTACTTTGTATCCTGAGTGTTAGAACAAAACAGAAAAAATTTATGTCACAGCAAAGATATTTTAGGTTGATTGTCAGCTGTACCTTCACTTACTTAGTGGCGGGACCGGCGAAGCGCTTTTATCTCCATGAGCGCCTCACTAAAACAAACCGCCAGTTGTTTCGTCGAGCCAGGGAAGCTGCACAGAGCGCAGCGTGGAGGTTCGTGTGGACCAGACGAGGGCGTATACTCGCTTGCCGCAAGCCAGGCGATCCTACCAGGCAAATACGGTCTGAAACAGACATTCAAACTATTTTTACACCAACAAATGTGTCTTCATAAAAGGTTATTTGATGTAATTAATTATAAGAGGTTTGGCATCATTCTTACTACTCATTTTGTGAAAAATTTACCACATATTTTCTTGGTAATGGAATTTGTGTGTCTCATTAGTAGCTATTACGGTCTACAAAATGCTTTCTTTCTCTATACATACTACCTAATATTTACACTAAAGCATACCACTCACTTTGCATTATATTTACTTATAAGTATCTTAATGTTATATCATCTTACATACAAGTCAACACGCAATTGCTTTTCTATTTACACAAATCTAAGACATTTATATAATATTTACACAATCAATTTAACAATTTATGTACATGCACCTACTACCTATAAATTTTATATACAATACATTCAATACATTGATCTCCCATACACACAAAATGACAAATAGCAAGTGTTTGAAATTTGGTTTACTCAATGCCGGCTCCCTAGCAACCAACCAAGATGAATTTTTAATCTCAATGGGCCAGCATGCCGTTGACATACTGGCTGTTAATGAGACATGGCTGCGACCGGGTGAAGACGGACGCGCTCCATGTGTGCCAGGCTACAGGCTCAAGCATATACCGAGACCAATGAGCATAAAGTCCGGACGAGGCGGAGGTGTAGCTTTTTACATCAGGACAGGTATTAATGCGCGCGTGAAACCCCATCCTGAACAGGCGGACATTGAGCAGTTGTGGCTGTTTACTACAGTTAATGGCCAGAAGTTACTTATTGGTACGGCATACCGTCCACCCTGGTTTAATATTGACAGGTTTTTTGAAGGACTAACGGAGAGTATTAGCTCATTGGCCCCATATGATAGTTTGATACTTTTGGGAGATTTTAACATCAATATGCTAGATATTAGTAACTCCAAAACAAGAGCCTTTAACGAGTTTCTAGCTACTTTTAATCTAAGGCAGGTTGTGTCAGCAGCAACACACCATGTGGGAGACAGTAGCACACTAATAGACGTCATATGCACTGATTTAAATATACAAAACATTGTGGTAGACTCCAATAGCGACCTTGGTCATCATGCTTTTGTAACTTGTGAGTCACTGTTTAAAAAATCTAAGCCTTGCCCAAAATCCATTGTTTACCGCCCTATTAGGGACATATTGGAGGAGTACTTTCTGCTTGATCTGGCCTCAATCCCATGGTCCAGTATAAGTGGTATGTGTGATGTTGATAGTATGGTCTCCTCTTTTAATTACTGGATCAAGGTATTATATGATTTGCATGCTCCAACAAAAACACTAGTAATTAAGGCCAGACCTACACCCTGGATTACACCTAATGTAAGACTCTTGTTTAAACTGAGAGATGAAGCCAGAGAACAATTTCATAAGTTCAGGGACAATCAGAGCAAAAAGCAATACTACTTGGATCTAAAACATCAGGCCACCTTTGCCCTTAGCTCAGAAAAAAAAGCATTTTTCACAAAGCACATCAACAGCAACCTACAGAATCCCAAGCAGCTATGGAAAACCTTAAAATCTGACATACTGCCAGACCACACTGAAAGGTCCCTACCTAAAACTTTTAATGACCCTGACGCAATTAATATGTCTTTTTTGGATGTGCCCGGCGAGTGTAAGGTAGATATCTCACAGTTGTCATACCTGGAACATCACAGGTATGGAACAACCACCTTTAAAATACAGCCAGTGCTAGAAGAGACTGTTCTGCAGTATCTAAAAACCATAGGCACTAATGCGCAGGGTATTGATTGCATCAGCATGGACATGATCTCCCTAACACTGCCAACTACTGTGAAGACGATAACAGATATAATAAACAAGTCTATTCTAACTAACACCTTCCCTGCTTTGTGGCGCTGCGCAGTGGTGAGGCCCATTCCCAAGACCAGCAGCCCACTGTCTGTTAAAGATCTGCGCCCCATTAGTATACTGCCCTGCCTATCCAAAGTACTGGAGAAAGTAGTATATACACAAGTAGTGTCATTTCTAGAGGACAACAACATCCTCCCTGACTTACAGTCAGGTTTCCGCAAGAAACGGGGAACTGCCACAGCTTTGTGCGACGTTGTGGGCAATATACTGGAGGCTCGTGATAGGGGGGAGGGTACACTACTGATCATGTTGGACTACTCCAGGGCATTTGATTCAATCAACCCGACCCTGCTGCTGTCAAAACTCTCATACTATGGGTTTTCGGTGGATGCGGTAAAGTGGTTTGACAGCTACCTATCAAACAGAACCCAAACTGTTGAGCTTCCTGGTGGCATAAGGCCTTCGGAGCCGCGTATTGTTGTTAGAGGAGTGCCTCAGGGATCAATTCTCGGGCCACTTTTATATTTAATTTACAGTGCTGATGTGGTGCAGTCCTTCGTACACTGTAAATACCACATATATGCGGATGACCTGCAGGTGTATCTGTCTTTTAAACCAAATACAACATTGTTAGCTGTTCAAAAGATAAATGAAGACCTACAAAGAGTGACTGAATGGTCAAAACAAAATTCTTTAACCTTAAACCCCCAAAAGTCAAAGTTTATGGTGCTGGGTAGCAAACAACAGATCAAGAACATACTCTCAGCCAATCCTGAAATACTGGTGCTGAACAAAGCAATTCAGAGAGTGGATACTGTTTGCAATTTAGGATTAACAATGGACCCTGAGCTGCATTTTGAGGCCCACATAGGCAGGATTGCACGTAACTGCTTTTACAGGCTTAGAATACTGTATAACATAAGAAAATTTCTCAGTCTACCTGTCAGGAAGCAACTGGTGGACAGTTTGGTATTGTCCAGGCTGAACTACTGTGATGCTGTCTATGGGCCATGTTTATTATCACGGACTGCTCGGCTTACACAACGCATACAAAATGCATGTGCAAGATTTTGTGTAAATATTCCAAAGCGCAGCCATGTCACACCATTTCTTAATGAACTCAACATTCTTAACATGACAGCCAGAAGAAAGCTACACCTTGCATCACTACTCTTTGGAGTAATACAAATGAAAACACCTAGATACCTGTATGACAAACTGTGCTGGAGAGATACTCAGACCAAGTATATGGTGAGGTTAGTCAGTAATCCACTATCCATGCCCAAGCACAGGACTGCTGCCTTCAGAGGTAGTTTCAAATACGCTGCAACCCACTGCTGGAATGATCTTCCACCACCAATCCGCAGCCTTAAATCCAAAAATAGCTTTGCTTTAAATCTAAAAAAACATTTGCTAGAAACACAAAAAGCTAAATAACTATATTTCTTTTGTTTCATTTAAACATATATACACTCTTTAATTTTACAATTATTTAAGTACCTTAGCTTTACTATATTTATTTATCTTTTTCTATTAGTCTCATAACACTTGACAGATGCATGTAATACTCAAATACAGACTCACCTACTTGGATATGGCCGTCAGGTATTGGGTCAGATCTCAAGTTCAGTTCCAGACAGTGTTGTAGTAGCTTAGATTCTCCAAACGTGGCATTGAAGGATGGGCATTTTTGCTAGCAAAATGGTCATCGTTTGTCTTCTGGTCCTATGGCAGAACATTTTTGTTGTGATTATTTGCAGTCATAATAATAATTACTCTATTTACTTAATATCACGAATAACTATATTATTTCAATGAACTTATACTATAAAATACAATTGCTTACCAATAGATTATGTATTTGGTCATAATTTCAACAATCAGGGCTTAGACAGGCCGCAAAAGGTAGTCATAAGTACGTAGGTACATATAGCACACTGACGCTAGCTATTTAATTCCATTATTACACGTAGGGTTCCACTTTAGACAACACATTCGACACATTTTGTTTAAACACATTTTTTTTTTTTTTTTTTTATATTATATCTACTCATATATTTTACACAACGATATAATATATTTTAGGATACATATAAACAATCCGGCGCCGACGCCAATAAAATGGATTGCGCAGAATACCAGTGTTGCGGCTTAGTAACCGCAACGTACACTGAGCGTTGTCCAATTTCTGGCACTAATGAGACACACACTTCCACGGTCTATTTAAAACTTTATTTAGAAATATATAAAAGATTATACATTGTTATCAGTGTTATCATCACTCTGTCTAATGACATTAATTTGTTATGGTATGTATGTATCTCTGTACATTTCCGCTGTTTCCGCATTTCTTTGTACGTGGTGTTGCCAGTGAGCAACAATAAATCAATAACAATGTACAGTGTACTATGGTACTATATTGTAATAATATGTTATTCTTGTGTTTTTATTTTGTGTTTTGATTTATTATCTTTTTTTATTTTTTTTGTATGATCCTCAAATTTTTCTTTGTCTACTTTAATTTTTATTTTTTATTTTTATTCCATTTTATAGTGTGTGCCGTTTGTGACGGAAATAAATATTTTTCTTTTCTTTCTTTTCTTTAGTGTAAAAAACCAATGTAAACGTTTTATTACAGTGCTCTTCGAAATTGCTAGGGAATTGTAACAAAGCTACACTCGAAGAAAGAGACAGTTTCTTCATTTAACCTCCTTCGAGAACGTTCAGGATTCATTCGGTGTATAATTTGAATAAGAATGCAATGGCAACTAGGTTTTAAGTTGAGAATGTACTATTTATTTAGCGTTTCTAGGAAGATTACACTTTTCTATAATAAGCTTTTTAAGCTCCTGCTTTTGTCTTGGGATGGCTATTTATATATTATGCTTATTAGATTTGTAGTACACCAACTACTTTAGATCAATTACACTGTATAGTTGTGTAACAACTGCTAGTATCTTTATAAGTCTACCAAATATGAAGCAAATCACCAGCTAAAGCTTCATCAATGAATGTGTAAGTCATAAGTATTGAAAAAAAATGGCTACCAATCACAGAAAGCAATCAGTTGAACCCCCAAATTCGAATATGAAAACAAATGATTGCGTCCCATCCACTTCAGCCCAGTTATTTCCAAAACCTTATTACTTCGTTTCAACCTTGCCACATACTTTATTTTGATTATACCTTAAGGAAAAAGTTTGAGAAATAAAAGTAAAAAAAATCCATTGCAACAACAGATTAACAAAACCACAAAGAGGTACGATTGAGTGTAATCATCCCGGTTTTCCTCGAAAATTTATAGGCGGAATTATTAAAACCCTTTCCTTTTAATTTGGCTAATAGCTAAAGAAAAAACACATAGACAGATATTTTTTTAAAAGTCTCTTCGCTTCGATTTTAATTCGAAGTATTTCCACGTGGATTGAGATATAAGAATGAAACAAGCTATAGAAAAAGGTCGGTTGGGTAATATTTTATATTCAAGCGAAATCACAGCGAAGGACGGTTCAGCGTGGAAATAAGAAGACAAGGAAAATTAAATACACCTATTCATCTATAAATAGCAAGATATTTTTAAAGCATGACTTTAAGTTCAGCACAAATTCGTATTATTATTGCCCGATATGTGAACAACAAATTTAAAAATTAATCTTGCTTCTATGCTGGACACTAGCAACAAAACAACTGACTAGGCGGACATAGAATCGTTTCAAATACATGTATCTGTGGTAAAGCTGAATTTACTTGAATTTCGAAGTTTGGAAAGCCATCTATTGTATTGTTGTACGTTATTGGGAAAACATTTGGTAATTACTTGGAAAAGATGTCTTGCGATAAATTTTTATTGAGATACTTAGAATGTTTATCTTCTTTAAACAGGGTGTAAAAAGACCCTTAACGAAAACTGAAATCCCATGTTGTACCAATCACTACGAACATTTTTTACTTCGGCACCATACCTGGGATATTACTGGTTCAGGAGATATTGAGGTTCAAAGTTAGTATGGAATTTTTCTAATTAGGTACAAAATCGATGCATTTACCCCGCCAATATGTTCTTTAGATGCCCTATGACCCCATGGATAAGTAGGTATTTCGAGCATTGCACGCGCGCGCTATTCATTGCAGTTTAAAAAATGTGAAAACTGAAAAAAAAAATCGTTTCCCAGGTATTATTTTTGGTTAGTATGACTTGGCATGATGTCCACAACGAGTAGACCTCGGCTTGGTGATGTGTCTTGGGACACCCTGTATATAAAATTCTTGCGTTACTGACTGAATGACAGACAAGCTACAGCTAAAACCATTGGGCGCATGAAGCTGAAATTTTGCATTTATGTTCCTTGGGTGCCGCAGGGGTGCACTAAGGAGGGATTTTCCAGAATTACCCCGGGATCGGGCAGAAAGGTTAAATAAAATAAAGTACGGGTGTAGCTGCATGCATCCCCTAGTTTCTGATAATATCTTGAGAAAATTCTCGTATCGATATTTGTTTCGTTATCACTAAGCATTCAGACGCCTTCCTATGGAGGCCAAGCTACTGATTAATATAACATGTTTTGTCGTTTTGTTAGGCACTTTATACCCGCTGATTACAGATGGCGGAGAGACCAACAGACTGCTACGCAGGGGAGATCTGCAGTTCGAATCCACGGCGCGCACTTGTGACTTTTCGAAGTTATGTGCATATTAAATTGTTATTTAGCGCTTGCCAAACGGTGAAGGAAAACATCGTGAGGAAACCTGCATGTCTCAAAATTCTCCATAACGTCTCAATACATATGTGAAGTCTGCCAATCCACTTAACCAGCGTGCTGGACTATAGCCTTATCCTTCTCAAAGTAAGAAGACGCCCTTGCCCATTAGTGGGACAGTTTATACACAGGGTCAGCAGCAGCATTTCAGAATGTTCATGTAAACTTTGTCATTTCACATCTTGACAAAATTACTAGCAGTACAAATTTAGTCATAGTCTCTTGTAAATATAATGATAAGTATATATAAATGGGCTTATGATAGTATAAGAGAAAACACTGATTTACGGCTATAACAGATTCATTCAACTGGTTGAGAC
Source organism: Euclidia mi (assembly GCA_944739405.2). Lineage (NCBI taxonomy): Eukaryota > Metazoa > Arthropoda > Insecta > Lepidoptera > Erebidae > Euclidia > Euclidia mi. Next base: position 115,036,963 of record OX123183.2, read on the forward strand.
TGATAGTGCTAAAATAAATGAACCGTAATGCGAACTGAGTGTTAATTGCGTAAGCTTAAAACGTGAAAATATAAATTGCTGAACGCGTACAACGCGAACGCAAGTAAAGGAGTCACTACATAGAACTTAAGAATAAAAATAACTTAAATAAATCCATGCTTAAAGAAATCATCAAGGTAATCTAACAAAACATTATTTTTTATAAATAAACTGAAAATACCGGCAATAAAAGAAGTTCTGTCATACGATATTAGCAATTTGAAAATGAGACATTGCCTTTTGGCTATAATATAATGGAAAACTGGCCATTTATAAACCCCTTAAAATTTTTGGCTTTGCATTCCTTTCTCATCGCTTTTGTATTGAAGCAGTTCCAAAACGTTTAGTTTTAATAAAATATCGGAGCAAAATATACTAAGATATCTTTTTAAAAGCTTCTTTTTGTTCGCGATTGTCCTCTGAAAGCCTATCTAATGCTACGATATAAATCAGTAATGACGATTTTATGTATGACATTTTCAAAGCACTCAACTATTAATTGAACTTTGCTTTAGTCATTTTTCGTAGCTTATAGTATGCATTTTTAGCCGAGTGCCATGGCATGTGCTACATTTCATAGTGTATTATGTTCTATATTTGTCGAGAGCTACATGAAACAACTACACTTACAACTTTACTATGTAACTTTATCACAGTCATGAAACAGTTTCACATTGATATATGTAACAACATTGTAAAACCATGTTCGTTCTAAATAATATGAGGAAATGAGTTCATAAGGTAATGAGTTCACGAGTATGTTACTTTATTTTTAGCTTTCTGTGTGGTTAATGATTTTTTAAGTACTAAACATGACAGTACGTATATCTCTAGTCCAGTTGCTATGATAACTTACTTTTAAAGATTAGAAGGACGTATGGGTCTTATACAGAAAATAACATATTTTCTTTAAGCACCTGAGAATACTAAATATATATTTTTTTTAATGGAAATAGGTGGCAAACAAGCAGACGGATTGCCTGATGGTAAGCAATTACCGCCGCCCATGGACATAAGCAACACCACAGGACTCACAAGTGCGTTGCCGCCCCTTTGGGTTGGGAAAAGGGATAGGACAAGGAGTGGGATGAGGGAGAAGGAATAGGGGATGGGCCTCCGGCACTCTCACTCACCGAACGAAACGCAACAGTTTAGGTACTGATACTTTACGTCGATTTTCTGTAAGAGGGTAGTACTTCCCCGGTCGAGCCGGCGGCCCATTCATGCTGAAATCAGCAAAGCTCTATATGAATGCCCACTTCTATTGAAGCACTTGCCTATATCAAAACAACGCACACCGATTTATGCAAGCGACCAAAGTTCGTGGTTTCTCTTTGCTCACAATCACAAGTAATATGTTGCTCTAAATACAGCAATAGATACTGTGAAGAAGACATATAGATCTTTAACATTGATTAACAGTGCAAAACAAATTCCTAAGCAAAATTATCTGGAAGTTTTCCTGAGGATTTACGAGGAAAGAATTTTGGTTAAAGAGATGCTTTGGAAATGTACGTGCAAAAAATCCGACTGAAAAAGCATAATCTGAGCCGTCCGACACACGGGTACTTAAAAAACATACATACATACATAGACTCACGCCTGTTTCCCGGAGGGGTAGGCAGAGACTACGGAACGCCATTTGCAACGATCCTGACATACCTCACTTGCTTCACTACTTAAAAAAGAAAAGAAAAAAAGGCACTTAAAATGTTTATTTATAATAATATCTGGGGAAAATTCACATATGGATATTTGTTTCAGTTCTATGGAAACCAAGCAACTGATAAAAAATATTCTTCTATTTTATAAACGTAAACCTTACTTACTACTTATTCCGATGGCTCAGCGACCCAAAATGTGCCTCGGCCTCCAATGCGAAAGAACGCCACTTCAACCGATGTAACTACCTACTGTAGAAAAATAAAATTCAAAACCAGAAGAAATAATTTTACTAATCACACAAATATTGCCCTTGGTTTCAAGTGGAACCAATAGCCACCGGCGCTATCTACTACTTTTTAATAAGTTAATAGGAACAGCGTATAGCGTTTATTGAAATAAGCTACTTTTAACGAAGACTCCATTTCCAACATTATTTTTGTGTATGCACACGAAGTGGCTTAAGAGATCACATTGCCGTTTAACAATTAGACTTCCACAAATTGTTTGTTATATACCTATTTCCTATTTCGCTGTGAACGGACGTGTCGCTTGTTAACTCACCAGTAATTTAATATTTAAATAGTGGAATATATTTCTGATATTACCAAATATCGGACCCTCTCTTACTATCTTGAGGGGGCTCTCATAGGGCTTGGCGTCCATCTTGAAATTTGCATGCCTGTCTCACTCGTCGACTTAACATTGGATCTTGAAGGTGAACATTTGGTTTTATTTGAAAGAAGCAAGTCTGGAAGCATCACAAAGGGTCTATCGTCCTCTGGGACCCGAACCGGCGTCGGCCGCGCACGGAGCGAGTTGCGACCGAGCGTGTTAGCCACTCAGCTACGATTGTTGGGTGCTGCAGTGCGAAATTACTGACTGCTTACTGACTTAATTGATAATAAGAACTACAGTTTGTTTACGATACCTCCACTGGAGCGCAGTTACTTATTTATTTTATTGAAAGATCAACTATTTACAAGTTCTTTAATTAATAAACCATGAGTCGTTCACCGAGTAAGCAGGCTGTTTCTCACCCGGACATTGCTACTGGGACTGCCTCTACTAATGTAACAGCAAGAAGGCGCAATAAGAATAACGACTTACCTGATATGTTTGATGCCCTTAAGCTTGATTTAATGAAGACCCTCAATGAGTGGCGTGAAGACATGATGAGTCAAATTCAACAAATAAATCAAAACATCTGCAGCGTCAAAACCGATCTTGACCAATTCAAAGCGGACATAAAAAAGGAACTCGGATCGCTACTTAGTGAGCAATCTAAAACGGCTTCGCAGTGCAGTGAACTATCACAAGAGGTCTCACATATCAAGGAATGTAATCAATTCATAAGTAATCAATACAATGATCTCAAAAACCAGGTTGATAAATTATCTAACCAGTGTAAAGAGCAAAATGTTGATACGGTAACAACGCTCGAGGCTAAAATTGACACATTAGAGCAACAAGCTAGACAGTGCAACATTAAGATCTCAAATATGCCCGAGAAACGGAGCGAGAATCTTCTTACTATTCTTGAAAATATATGTAAACATATCGGATGTAACATTAGAAAAGAAGACATTGTCTCCATTCACCGCGTACCCCATGCCGCGCAGAATAACAAGCCAAAGAACATAATTGTGAAATTTACCACAAGAATTCTTCTTGATAATGTTATTAGCGCATACAGGAGAAAAAAGGGAGTTACATCGGACCAACTTGGTATATCAGGCACGTCACACACCATATTTCTCAACGAACACCTTACACTTCGAAATAAGCAGCTTTTTCATAAGGCGCGGGAAGCCGTTAAGGGAGAGGGCTATAAGTACATTTGGACAAAACATACAACCATACTCGACAGAGAGAATGATAATACTCCAGTACTGGCTATTTGGTCACTCAGAGACATCGTTAAAATTAAGGCGAATACTAATAAACCTGTTAGTAATAAGGCTATTTAGTTTTAGATGCATCTTTTTATGATATTTGTCAAGATTATGGTACGTACAATATTATTTTGTGTCAGCGTCTGAATAAGCAAATCGAATTCTTAATTGCTCGTTTTCATAAAATATGTCTAAACTCAAATCTATATATTTTGTTAATAAATTTTAATCACTTATGGCTAAAAATTTAACAATTTACTACCTAAATTGCAGAGGAATGCGAACAAAGCTGCAAACAATTTTCTTTAACGTACTCTCTAATTGTTACGATATATTAATTTTAACAGAAACCTGGCTAAATTCAAACATACACGATTGCGAATTTATTGATGATAGGTATGTTATCTTTAGATGCGATAGAGACCTTAAAGCTTCACAAAAGTGTGATGGCGGAGGAGTTTTAGTGGCAGTCATGAAATACCTTCAACCGCGTAACATTTCAATATTGTCACAACCACTTTTGTCTAAATATCTAGAGTTAGTTTTCGTCCAGTTTGGTGGCTTTGACTATTCAGAAAACTATATAGTGGGCGGAGTTTACATTTCAGATAAGTCCCCTTTGGCTGCATATAATTTGTATTTTGAAGTAACTAATAACTTAATAAGGGACACTGGTACCTCTCACTTTTTGTTAGCTGGCGATTTTAATATACCTGACGCAAATTGGCAACTACAACAAGACTCTAACTCACTTGCCTGTACTGGTACGTCCTCTGTTTGCCTTCAGCTGCGTAATTTTTTGACTATTAACAACGCTTTACAACATAATGCTATTCGTAATGCTAATGATAGAATCCTTGATTTATATATTACCAATATTCACGATAGTTGTATATATCGAACTCAAAATTTAATCTCAACCCCCGTAGATGCACATCACCCGCCATTTTATGCAGTTATACCTTATACATTTAGAGTAAGATCAATGCGCCGGCATCCTCTTAAAAAATATAACTATTATAAAGTCAATTATGATGTTATAAACACCGATATTAATAATATTCAGTGGAATAGCTTAATCGGTCATCTTCCTGCAGAGAGCTCTGTAAATATATTCTACGAAACGATTTATAATATTGTGAAAACACACGTTCCCTTAAGTAAGCCTAGAGCAGTGCGTTACCCCGTATGGTTCAGCCCATCATTAATTCATATATTTAAAAACAAACAAAAAGCATGGCGTAAATGGAAATCCTATAAAAACATTTCTGACTATGAAACATTTTCTATACTGCGGGCGCGGTTTAAAACTGAAATGAAGATATGCCACACAAAATACCTAAATAGTGTAGAAAATTCAATCCCTAAAAACATTAAACACGTTTGGACGTATATAAGAAACAAAAATGTTAAGTCAGGTGTACCATCAAATATGTCATACAGTAACCAAGCATCAAATGATCCTGAAACTGTTTGTGGACTGTTTTCTTCATACTTTAAATCCGTGTACGAGCCATCTACTTTGACGTCTGATTGGTTACCACCTTTGAATGTATCGGAAGGAAGTGTTTTGATGAGCGAACTTCATTTTGATATAAATAAAATTATTAAGGAATTTAAACGCCTTGACACATCTAAGGGACCAGGACCGGACACATTACCGGCTATATTTTTCAAAAATACTGCCGACTCCATAGACAAACCCTTGTATATTGTTTTTAATAAGTGTATTACCGAAGGTTATTTCCCAGATGTATGGAAATGCGCCTATGTCATTCCTGTTCATAAAAGTGGTTGTAAACATAATGTCGAAAATTATCGGCCCATTTCGATTTTATGTATATTGGCTAAGATTTTTGAAAGACTAGTTCATAACGCAATTTATCCCCTTTTTCATAACGACATTATCTGTGAACAGCACGGTTTTGTAAAAAAGAAGTCTACAGTCACTAATTTGGCAACATTTATAAACTTTCTATTCACACATATTGATAAACAAATACAAGTAGATGCGGTGTACACGGATTTTCAGAAGGCTTTTGATAGAGTAGATCATGAGATCCTTCTTAATAAACTAGCTTTCAATGGTATTAGAGGCAATCTCCTACGTTGGTTTAGCTCATATATTAATAATAGAAGTCAGGTAGTTGTGGTCAACGGATATAAGTCTGAAAGCGTTAAAGTAACGTCCGGAATTCCGCAGGGATCAATACTTGGCCCCTTACTCTTTATTATCTTTATAAACGACATAAATAAATGCTTTAAATACACTAATTTCCTTTTGTAAGCCGATGACCTTAAGTTATATAAAGATATCAGAAACATCAGTGACTGCGTTAAACTTCAGAGTGACCTGAATAGACTATCGGAATATTGTAAACTTAATAAACTACGTTTAAGTATCTCTAAATGCCATACGATAAGCTTTACGAAAAATATAAATATTATACACCATGATTACCATCTATGTGACAATATTTTAGCCAGGGTTACGCATTTGAGGGACCTGGGCATAATACTCGACAGCAAATTACATATGGATCTCCACATTGAAAGCATTATAACCAAAGCCTTTCAAATGTTCGGTTTTATTATGAGAGTCAGCACTGACTTTATCCGCCCGTCTACTTATATCCTATTATACTCTTCCTTTATTCGCTCCCAGTTGGAATATGCCTGCTTAGTCTGGGATCCCCTATATGACAAATATAAGATAGCCTTGGAAAAAGACCAAAAGAAATTTCTCCGGACAATGCAATACAGATGCTATCGTACAAGATTGACTTATGAGCAGCTATTAGCGCAATACAAACTACTGCCCCTTGAAAAGAGACGAGTGCTTCTCCAGACGATGACACTTCATGATTTGTTACATAACAAATTAGACTCCATAGAATTAAACAATGAAATAAGATTTGTAGTACCCAGATATAACCATCGACGTGGGGTGCGCGACTATCCGCTCTTTGCACCAGGCTCGTGCCGAACTAACGCGGGTAAGCGTGCTCCACTCACACGCCTTACTCAAATGTACAATAAATACTTTTCAGATATCGACATTTTTGCTTTGTCTAAAAGTACATTCAAAAAGGAAATTATGCGACAGGTATCATAAATCTTACACAGTATACATGTTAATACATAGTAAAAACAACTTTAGTAAGTATCTATTTAAATCTTGTAAACATTACTGAGTTTTGTTTGTTCTTGACACGTACACTTTACAGCAATTATTTTTAATTAAGTAATTTGTGGAAAATGTTGTTGTTATTGCATTAAGTAATACATTGTAAAATTTATTATTTAAGCTTTTGAAATGTAATGACGTTTGTTTTCCCTAATAAAGTAAAATAAAAATAAAAATTTTGAGTCTGGGCTTACGTTCAGGCTTGAACCCGATCCCATATGCATGGCTGTCATCTACATATTATAGCATTCGTGTTTAGGGCAAAAATGCATGCAAATTGTTCATAAACAGAGTTATTGCGATATTTTTTTCCATTTTACCCAAGCTTTTTCTTTATTTGAAATACATATGTGTATTAAGGGGCGAGAAAACCAAATTGGGTATTCATACTTTTTAATCGGTCGTTTAGGGACAAGAAGTTTTATTATTTTAAATACTGCTTCGTAAAAGCATTCAATTGCTGAATCAAGTGTAGGCTTACTTAAAATACAGGACCAATCGATATTATTAATATCTTTATTAACATCAATATAATTAGCCTCTATAAAGCGATACCTGGGTAATGAACACCGAACCATTGGAGAGTGTTTCACATTAAAACATACGACCACACGGAAAGGTGGATGATAAGTGTCTACGGGGACCAAAGGGATAATATCTTACTACTCGCAATACAGTTTATTTGAACGTATTTATCATATAATATTGCTGTCTGTATATTGATTTTGTTTACCGTTCTTTTGGTAACATTTATATACATTACAGTGATAAACAATGATTAATATTTCAATTTATTACCAAAATTGCAGGTTTACGTACTAAATTAAATACTATATACAATAACATTCTATCGGATTCTCACGATATTATAATTCTGTCTGAGACATGGCTTGTCCCCGATATTTGTGACCAGGAATTTATTGACTCCCGGTATACTGTTTATCGTTGTCATAGAAATCGGGCCCTAAGCGGCAAATCTGACGGTAATGGTGTCTTGGTAGCTGTGCAACGAGGTCGCGACTTATATATTGAGCGTTGTAATTTGACTGTTGCGCCTTATTCTGACGTAAGTAATTATTGTATGCCACTGAATATAGACTACGTTGTCTTAAAGCTTAATAGTAGAACATGTAACGAATATCACTACATATGTGGTGTGTACAATTGTACATACCACCCAATCAATCACAAATTACGTATGAAATGTTTTATAATGTTCTCGAAAAAAATATTGCGACAAACTCCGTAGGTAAAATTTATATATTTGGCGATTTTAATCTGCCACTAACGGATTGGTGTACCCATGGCACAACAGCACTTATGCTTAATCTCAGTAACAGTAATTCTATGGATAATCTTCTTCTTAATTTCCTGGCAATTGTGAATTGTCAACAATATAATATGATAAAAAATAACTTAGGCCGTATTCTCGATTTATTATTATCCAATGATACTTGTGTTTGTGAGTCGGTATAATTATTATATTAAACTAGCTTTTGCCCGCTGCTTCGCTCGCGTAAATTTAGTTTAAGTAGATAAAATGTTTTATACAAAAAAACAGGCTTAGTGCCTCATGAAGAGTTCTGTAGTAGCAGGCATAGGAAGGATTTGGATACCTACTCATAGATATTAGGGCAGCAAATATATCTTCGTTTTTCACAGTGTTTGTATAAATGACAACGGTATATTTTCGGTTTTCGAGATGTTTTATATCTCAAATGTTAGAGGGCGGAGGAAGATGGCCACCTATTTTAGTACTATGAAAGTATCTATTGTTTGAACGATTGACTTCAAATAAATGTTTTAATAAACTTACCTTAAGTAATTTTGTAATATGTATCTATAGACACACCGCACATATAATTATTATGTTTGAGAAATATAATGGTAACATCAATTCTATGATTCTCTATCCCATACATGCAATTGATACGTGATAAAAGAACCGGTCATGTGCATGTTGTGCCACCCACTATGTAGGGTTCCGAAGTGCCCTTACACAGTTACCTAAGCATAGTAGGACTCAAGCACAAAATTCACTTCATCGATTGCGAATGTACGTTTAATTCAATCGATTATTACTCGTTCATTAGCGACCCCGCGAGCCGGTATTAGGACCGTCGAAGCGCTCCGGCTAGTCTTAGACTGTTGGGCGGGGCGGCAGCATGGTACCCTCACTTTCCGACTGGTGCAGATTTTGTCAGATCACGGGTGCTTTGGCAAATACTTGCACACGGTCACTAGGAGAGAGCCGAGTCCCGTCTGCGACCACTGTGACTGCAGTGAGGACACTGTGCAGCATACCCTCGAGCACTGCCCAGCTTCGGATGTGTACCGACGGGATCTCGCAGCAGTCGTTGGTTTTGATCTGTCGCTACCGGCTGTAGTTCAATCTATGCTGATCAGTGACAGGCATTGGGTGGCGGTTGCAACCTTTTGCGGGGATGTAATCTCACAGAAGGAAGCGGTGGAGCGAGCCAGGGAGGAAAATGCCTTGCCTGACTCGAGCCGCCGCCGGCGAACTAGGCGGCGTCAGCGCGCTGAAATGCGCCTTATGCCGCCTTAAGTGGTACCGCGGGCAAAGGATCGGGGATATCCATTGTCTGCGGCATTCCACAATGGGGTGATATCCTAGGATGAGCCGGGACATCGCCCAAGAGAAGTAGCCCACTCTAGTGCGGGTGTCTCGCTGGGAGGTTGCCGAAGTCGTAACATGTTCTGAGACCTCTCGTCAAGGCGACGTGCAAGGCTCACCGCGGGTTGTTTAGTGGGTGCAGTCCCACATAACCTCATTTGTCCCCCGAACAGATGGGGTATGCATAAGCATTTTACCCGCGAAAAAAAAAAAAAAAAAGGTATCTAAACTGTTGCGTTTCGTTCGGTGAGTGAGAGTGCCGGAGGCCCCATCCCCTATTCCTTCTCCCTCATCCCACTCCTCATCCTATCCCTTTTCCCAACCCCACGGGGCGGCAACGCACTTGTGACTCCTGTGGTGTTGCTTGTGTCCATGGGCGGCGGTAATTGCTTACCATCAGGCGATCCATCTGCTCGTTTGCCGCCTATTTTTTTAAAGAAAAAAAAAACACTCGAACAAACGATGAAACTTTCATTTAGGCGTAGCTGTGTGCAAAAGCTAATTATAATTAAATTATTCAAAAACCAGTCGGACTCACTTGTGAAGGATTCCGTAGCAGTATACATTTGTATATCTCACCGACATTGAAAAAAAAAAGTAAAATATATAATCCAAGTTCAAAAACCCTTTCTTAGTATTTTTAGGTTAAACAAATGACGGAGGCCTTGGTCAACAGTGGGACAAAGCAGATAACTGATAAAAAGTGCTCACCTACGTAAAAATAAATAAAAATAGCGAAATGAAATAACGGTTCTAAGAATGTTGGCTTCTATTGGTCATATAAAGAACCATCATACATTTTAGTTAGTGAAGATGAAGAGCGCTTAGATAAGAGCCAGCCACATAAATTTAAATAAATGAAAATTAAATGCGCATCGGGGACGATGAAAGAAAATCTAAAAGTGAAGGAATTAGTACTCCCCGTTTTAGGGGTGAATTCACTAACGTCACTTGAGGAACCGATATACAAAGTTCCAAGTGAATGCATCGAAATTTTTCTATATATACAAAATGGGACACCCTTTCTTAACCTCCATAGGGGAGTGACTTCGAAAACTCCTTTCTTGGTGTTCACTAACGTCATTTGTGGAACCTATATACAAAATTTGAAGTTAATCCAATAAAGAAATAAAAAGGTTTCATACATTTTCTGTGTCCCCTAGAATTTCCAAAAAGATTTTCTTAATGTTAACTAACGTCATTAGAGAAACCAATGTACAAAGTTTGAAGTCAATCCACTAAATAAATAAAAAGTTCCATTTCAAGTGACTCCTATCATACCCCCTTAGGAGAGGAATTTCCAAAAAAGCTAATACTTAGTGTTCACTATCATGATTTGAGGAACCAATATACATAGTTTGAAGTCAATCCACTGAAGGAATAATAAGTTTCATACAAACTTTGACCCCTTATCTTACCCCCTGAGGGTAGAAATTTCCAAAAAGATTTTCTTAATGTTTGCTAACGTCATTAGAGAAACCAATATACAAAGTTTGAAGTCAATCCATCGAAGGAATAAAAAGTTTCATAGAAACTTTGACCCCCCGTTTTACCCCCTTAGGGGATGCATTTCTAAAAATCCTCTCTTAGTACTACCCTACACTCCTCAAGGAACATACATGCTAAATTTCATCTTCTTGCGACCAGTAATTTCGGCTGTAGCGTGTCTGTCAGTCAGTCAGTAACGCAAGGATTTTATATATTAAGATGATGATATTATATTACAATCAAACACATATATATCAAATAACACAAACACTAGTCGTAATACTTGTACCTTGTTGTAGACTCTTTTTAAGGCCGGTCATATAAAACCACAGATTTAACAAACAAGAACCAGATGTAGCGTATTCGTCCAACTAAGTGAGGCACGTTGACAGCTATGTGTGCGTGACATTTGGCGACTGGCACTGTACGGACACGCGCGTCTATGTGTGTGTAAAGTTGCCGGATTATGAATAATCTCCCACTATTTTGCATATAGTTTTTGCAAACGAATATAAAAATATTACATAGGTAATATTTTATATTCGTTTGTGGTTTTGAAGAATTTACCATAGATTTAATTAATGCTTTTAATATGTAATGCTGTTGTGAAAATTATTCAAATAAAAGATACCATTAAAGTATGCTTTTATAAATACATTTCTTAAAAAATGTAGGCTCCGAGTTAAGTTTTAACTAATTTTATTCGTAAATTGAGAAATAAATAGATAGGCTTGCGTCATAAATATTAATTAGCTAAAAACATTTTGTCATGCATACAATAAATTATGAATATCATAATCATAAATCGTAACCAAAAAAAATTGCAATTAGAAATAAATAATGGCTACAATCAATAATTTCTGTTTCTGTACTTAATGTACACACGGCGCCAAGTCAAGCTAAATAGTCGAAGTACGATTTTGATACTTATTCCCTACGCCATAAGAACGGTACAAAGGTCTAACAACGGTACAAAGGTCAAAGTGTATAGCTTGACAAGTAGCCGCGTGTACACGAGTATTTGGATCGTTTGGGGATCGAACTCAAAACAATGTATATACTAATGGAAATCCTGTTAGTATATTTATAAGAAAAATATAATCTACAATATACTTTTACAATACGTTAATGTATTTTTCATTAACATGACAATCATTATTACCTACATAATCAATTGACAAGTGCATTTTCCCTAATTCAGGGAAAACGGTGTCGACGTTAACTGGCAACACTTACATATTTTCTGCAGAAATACGAATTTTATCGAAATAATATTATAAAACGGTCAAATAATCCATAGTTATCTGTAAGAATATATTCCATCTTCCCGTATTTGCTTTTAGAAACAACTTTTACAATGTTTAAAAACGCAAGACGGCATTTTATGAATTTAAAAGCAGGATCGATCGTGGCGTGTGAACTGTGCGATGCTTCGCAGCGCACTGAGTCGAGTTTGTATTCGCTTTTCAATTTTGTATTTGCTTTAGTGGCCTCACGCAAGTGTTCCGCGCGCTCTGTCTGCCTTTTATTCTGTAGTCTTAGTATAAAACATTTTAGGTTAAAAAATATTTTATTGGTATAATTCGATCATCATCGTCCTAGCGTTATCCCAGTTGCATCCAAGACTTTTCGCATTGGAGCCCGGGGTCCGCTTACTAGTCTAGTCAGATTTGACAGAATATCAGCTTTTCTACAGAGCGACTGTCGTCTGACCTCCGCAACCCAAAGAGATAGCGATATTGCATGGTTTAGACTAGTATCAATTTATTTGAGGGTACTAACTCCCCATTACGACTGTCAAAGATCAGAAGACTGTCAGACGACAGCCGAGACCGACGGTTTAACGTGCTCTCCCTGGCACGGGGTAAGTGATAATTAATAATTTAGTACGCACTTAACTTCGAAAAGTCATTGGTGCGCACCGTGGATTCGAACCCAATACCCTCTGCATAGCAGTCTGTTGGTATATCCACTCGGCTATCGCTGCCTTCCTATTGGTATAATTCGATATTGACAGCTAAATAGCCAGAAAACTGTGTCGCGGAGGAGTTTACAAACATATTGCCAACGAACACAATGAACATCCAGACTTGAAACAAAAAATTAATAGTTCAATCAAAGTATTGTCTCGTGTGTGCAGCGAACTCTCGGCGACATATCAAGGGGCTAGGTGGTCACTTATATTACTACGAAAACCGTGCAGTCAAACTAAGTTAAACCTTTCTTCTATATGTATATATTTCATGTTTAAATTATTGTCTGCGCGAGAAGTAATTCCTACATCGAGGTAGGTTTGAGAAACATTTAATCAATAGATATAAAGAAGACCCAGACTCTATACAACCAATTGTGAAACACACAAAATGTTGTCTCCTGTACTAGTAACTGTAAACAAAGCAGATAAAGGTTACTCCTGGAAAATATTTCACTCCTGAGTTGAATTTACATATTTCAACAAAACAAAGAATTTTAGTCAATATGCGAGAATTTTTCTCAGAATATTGACTAAGGGGCGGAACATATCTGACGGAAGATCCGTCGAACGTATCTTCGGTCGCGTATATTCCGTCAAATGAGTCGGTACACATCTGACGGAAAATGCGTCGAGCGTATCTGCACACATTTGCTAAAAGCGTGGCTATTATGCACACATATAAGTTTGTTCGTGCAGGGTCGTACTCAGGGCAGCTCAATATTTTACTGTCATATTCTTTTACTTAATCATTTTTCGTGTTCCCTGATGTTATGTAGTCACTGAAGTCCGGTAGTTAATTATATTGTAATTCGAGTTTGGCTATTAAAAATATGTCGGACTTAAGAGATTTTTATAGTAGCCAACAAGCGTTATTTGAATATATTTCCTACATAGGTATGGAGGTTCAAAATTAAAAGGCGATGATACGATTTGGTTACGGTTTTTAAGAAAATTTATACAAATGATATAGAAGGGGTTACAGTTGCAGCGCATGACCAAAAATGTTTTCTATGTAGATATTTTAATACTAGCTTTCGCCCGCGGCTTCGCCCGCATGAAATTTTAATAAAGAGTAGCCTTTGTACTTCCCCAGGTTTCAGACTATCCATATCAAATTTCATTACAAACGGATCTGCACATTAGCCGTGTAGCATACATATATTATAAACAGATAATAAGTACTTAAAATTACTTTTGTTTTTATAGTCGTCAAACTTCAGGTAAAGAGTAGTATGTAGTGTATATTATTAAAGTTATTGAAGAGCTTATATACCTACTGAATAGAATTGCAGCAAAAATAAAAACTGAAAGCATTACCAGAAAGTACAAAGTCAGACCGCCCCTCCTCCCACTGCGCTTCAGCGCACCAACTCATTCTCTCGCGCTTTTAATAACGCTGCGCTTAGGTAAATTATATCGTAAGCTTTATTCTGCCAATCAAGCCCTTTTATTTGATACCCATATTGGGGTATTTGTGGAAAATATGTCATCCGCCATTTTATGGCGACAGCCATCTTAGATTTTTCATAGTGAGCCCTATTCTACCAATCATGCCCTTTCATTCGATACCCATATTGAGTTATTTGTGGAAAAATGTAATACGCCATTTTGCGGCGACAGCCATCTTCGATTTTTCATAGTGAGCTCTATTCTACGAATCAAGCCCTTTAATTAAATACCCGTATTGAGGTATTTGAGGAAAATAAGAAATTCACCTTTTTGTGGTGGCGGCCATCTTGGATTTTTCATAGTGAGCTCCATTCTACCAATCAAACCCTTTCATTAGATACCCATATTGAGGTATATGTGGAAATATGTAATCCGCCAGTTTGTGGCCGCAGCTATCTTGGATTTTATATAGTGAGCCCTATTCTACCAATCAAGTCCTTTCATTCGATACCCATATTGAGTTATTTGTGGAAAATATGTAATCCGCCATTTTGCGGCGACAGCCATCTTGGATTTTTCATAGTGAGCTCTATTCTACGAATCAAGCCCTTTCATTTGATACCCATATTGAGGTATTTGAGGAAAATAAGTAATTCACCTTTTTGTGGCGGCGGCCATCTTAGATTTTTCATAGTGAACTCCATTCTACCAATCAAACCCTTTCATTAGATACCCATATTGAGGTATTTGTGGAAATATGTAATCCGCCAGTTTGTGGCGGCAGCCATTTTGGATTTTTCATAGTGAGCCCTATTCTACCAATCAATCCCTTTCATTCGATACCCATATTGAGTTATTTGTGGAAAATATGTAATACGCCATTTTGCGGCGACAGCCATCTTGGATTTTTCATAGTGAGCTCTATTCTACAAATCAAGCCCTTTCATTTGATACCCATATTGAGTTATTTGTGGAAAATATTCAAAATATGTAATCAGCCATTTTGCTGCGACAGCCATCTTGGATTTTTCATAGTGAGCTCTATTCTACGAATCAAGCCCTTTCATTTGATACCCATATCGAGGTATTTGTGGAAAATAAATAAGACGGCATTTTGTGTCAGCGGCCATCTTAGATATTTCATAGTGAGCTCCATTCTACCAATCAAACCCTTTCATTAGATACCCATATTGAGGTATATGTGGAAATATGTAATCCGCCAGTTTGTGGCCGCAGCCATCTTGGATTTTATATAGTGAGCCCTATTCTACCAATCAAGTCCTTTCATTCGATACCCATATTGAGTTATTTGTGAAAAATATGTAATCCGCCATTTTGCGGCGACAGACATCTTGGATTTTTCATAGTGAGCTCTATTCTACGAATCAAGCCCTTTCATTTGATACCCATATTGAGGTATTTGAGGAAAATAAGTAATTCACCTTTTTGTGGCGGCGGCCATCTTAGATTTTTCATAGTGAACTCCATTCTACCAATCAAATCCTTTCATTAGATACCCATATTGAGGTATTTGTGGAAATATGTAATCCGCCAGTTTGTGGCGGCAGCCATCTTGGATTTTTCATAGTGAGCCCTATTCTACCAATCAAGCCCTTTCATTCGATACCCATATTGAGTTATTTGTGGAAAATATGTAATACGCCATTTTGCGGCGACAGCCATCTTGGAGTTTTCATAGTGAGCTCTATTCTACAAATCAAGCCCTTTCATTTGATACCCATATTGAGTTATTTGTGGAAAATATTCAAAATATGTAATCAGCCATTTTGCTGCGACAGCCATCTTGGATTTTTCATAGTGAGCTCTATTCTACGAATCAAGCCCTTTCATTTGATACCCATATAGAGGTATTTGTGAAGTAATATGTGATTCGCCATTTTGTATCGGTGGCCATCTTGGATTTACAATCATTTAAATATTATCTTTTAATCTCGATGACAATATGAGTGTATACCAAATATCAGATCAATCATCAGGAAGGGAGTAACATTCCAATTACTAAATTTGACCCAAGCAAACAAATAAAGATAATACAGGATTTTCGCCGACTTAATTGATACTTTTCCTTATAGTATGGCAACATTATACATTTTTTTTATAAATTGTAGCCTATGTGTTATTCTGGTGTATAAACTATATTACTGTAAAGTTTCATCCAAATCCGTTCAGTAGTTTTTGCGTGAAAGAGTAACAAACATCCATCCATCCATCCATCCATCCATCCATCCATCCATCCATCTTCACAAACTTTCACATTTATAATATTAGTAGGATATAAAGTTTGGAAATTAAAAGGCGCAGCCGTGAGATTAATTGCCTGTTCTTTCTCATGGTTCTAACTTCTACGCCTCTACGTCGCATTAACTGTAAATGTAGAATCTTTGGTAAAAGTGGATTTTGCATGTTTTATATTCTATTTTTTTTTTTGTTTAATAAGACAACTCCCGCACTGGGAATAAATCCTGGATCGCGGGGGACTTTACAAACTTACAACTAACGGACACAATTAACACACAGACTCAGACAAATTCTCAGTGCTGGTTTTTAGGTATTTTTTAGAAAATATTATTAAAATCATAAATAATTCTGCCAGACTCATTACGACGGCAGTAATTCCCGTAGACCTTTAGAACCTCATACCTAAAAATTGGCCTACGATCCAGGCTAGCAAGTATGCGTACTCTCATAGCACATACTAACACTACATTATTCTACACATTTCGTTTCTGAAAAAATAAGTAAGGTCTGGCGGCCCTGGAATCTTACTCTACTACGCGTCACTCAAAATCACCGATCTGGGAATGACATGGATATGGCACGTCCAATACCTACGAATTTAGCGTGCATACCTACGAAATTAGCGTGCATACCTACGAAACGTCGGGCAATTTAAAATGGCTGCCATTTGGATTGTCAGAGGAAAATAATACATTTTTGTAGTAAGTTAGTTACTTTAGATAGTTTAAATCTTTTGCCAGATTAGTTTATTTCATAATGCAAATGTGGGGGAACATGGCAAAGCGAAGGACGACCTTTGTATCAAACATGTAACAAAATATTATCTGAGAGCCAATATCGATACTGTGTCGCTGAGAAAGGACCGGACATGAATGGCACCATACATACGGTAATGAAACACACAGCCTGGGCCTGAAGCACTGATTCATCTGATTTTTAGACATAAGCACAAAAACAAAATTATTATGTTCGATATACAACGATTTCACAGCAGATGTACCACAAACCTTGGCAAAAAATATGACGACAGTGGCACGAATGACATTTCTAATAAAATAACGTCATGATTAACTTATTCAGTAAACTAGGGCTATCTTTTTTTTCTGACACAGATATCCCTAAGACAAAACGAGACAACATTATGTTTGGTGGCTTTATGTCGATTTCGTATATATGTGTATAAAAAAATCATGGTGAAATGTGGGTGTAATATTACACCTCTGCCTACCCCTCCGGGGATACAGGCGTGAGTCTATAAAAAAATATAATAATATATGTGTATAATGTAATTTTTCTATATGGACTATTTGCCCTCTCCATGTATATTCCTTACTCAGTGGTCAAAATTCACGTGGTGCGTGGTGCGCGCGACGTCGACGGATAATCCGTCAGTACGCTCGACGTACTAACGGATCTTCGGTCATGTGTGAAAGGTTGAACGTTTTTCTATACATTTGTATGTATTGGCGTTACGCGACGGATAAAACGCGACGGATCCTCCGTCAGATATGTTCCGCCCCTAAAATTCTAAGTATTCGATAGCCATCAATAAATCCGTTTATGCGGCAGCCCCAAGCAAACAACCTAACATAACTTTCGTTTTCAAAATACAAATATTGGCTTAAACTTAAACATTTCGAAGTTCCTATGTTAATATTTCATTAGGGACTAAGCAGAGATAGTTAAATATTGTGATTTTGACCGTTTAGTTGCTTTAGTTAGCGGTTAAGATAAGAATAATAATTTTGCAATGGATTCAATGACAAGTTTGTTATTTGTACTTTGTTTACTGTAAACAATGGATATAGATACTAATAATAATGAAATAATAATAATAATTATTATTTATTTATTTTCTCACCACATAACATCAATATTAGTCCTTAATGCTAAACTTATGTTAAACAATTGACTCATTGAATGTGGGAGCAGATGCCTAATCTAAGTCGAAACTTGTATTTTAGGACATCAGGCCTCCAACCTTTAAAGTTTACAAATATCAGAAATTATTTGTAGGTACTTGTGCAGATTTAAACGATTAAGCAATGGTAGCTTATACAAATATAAAATTGTGAAATAAGGAACAAGAAATAAAAAAGTGTGTGTGTGTCATTGTATGAGAGGTTTAGTAGCCAATTATTATTATTATTAACTTTATTTATTATATTTCTCATAATACATTTTATATTAATAAACTACATTAAAAAACGTTTAAAAATATAAAAGGGACCACGGAGACCCACCGGTGTCGGGTACAGGGACCAAGCCACCGGTGGTTAGGGCCTCAGAGGCAGGAACTTCCTCACGATGCGCGCCGTGTCGAGAAGAACTGCCTTCTGAATCAAGGACTTGATCCAGCTGCCCAGTGCGAGCCTCTTTAGCTGTTGATCGAGGCTCTTGGCGATTAGCCCATTTACCGACACGACTATCGGCACAATTATCGCCGAATCCACATCCCACATGTCAACAATCTCGTGAGCTAGGTTCAAATATTTAATCTCCTTCTCCTTTTCTGCCTTTACGAGATTGCCGTCATGCGGTATGGTGATATCGATTATCATTGCGAGTCGCTCTGCTCGGTCTATCACTACAATATCAGGCTTATTGGCTACAATAGTCCTGTCTGTAATGATAGACCGATCCCAGTACAATAATGCACGACCATTCTCGAGAACTGGGTCGGGCACATATCTGTAGTACGGTACCTCTGAACCAACGAGATTATATTTAAGGGCTAGTTGCTGATGGATTATCCTGGCCACTTGGTTGTGTCTGTGCAAATACTGACCGTTGGCAAGACTCGAACAACCGGACACTATATGCCTGAGCGATTCCCCGGGTTGGTGACACGCCCGACATATGTCAACCGTCCCATCCCTCAGAATATACTTCCGGTAGTTGTTTGTCATGACAATTTCGTCCATAATTGCAAAGACAAAATCTTCGGTTTCTCCAAAGAGATCACCGAATCGCAGCCAGGAGATTGAAGCTTTAAAATTTACATCGGGCCCATGTAAGGCCCGGTAGAATCGTCCATGCAGCTCCTTGCCCCTCCATACTTCCCGTCGGTCCTCAGTACTAAGTACTGCAGGTTTGTGCCAGTTCTCTTTAGCCAGAGCGAGCGGGGTAAGTCCGGTATCAATTGTGACTACGTCGCGATGCACATCCACACTCATCTGCAGAAAATAATCTCTGAGTTTGCACACCTCGCGGTTGTGGAGGGTCTTAGCACATAAAAAGCCTCGACCCCCACATTTCCGCGGGATGTACAGCCTCATTACCGATGAGCGTGGATGATGCATACGAGATGCAGTCAACATTGAACGGACTTTTCTATCCAGGGCATCTAGTTCAGTCTGGGTCCACCTGAGTATGCCGAAGGAATACATTAGGACTGGCATGGCCCACCCGTTGCAGGCCCGCACCTTGTTGCCACCTGATAAAAGACTGTTAAGTACTTTTCTCAGGCGGCCAAAGAACCGAGCCTGCAACGTCAGTTTCATGTCAGTCTCAGAAATATTCAAAGACTGCGACATACCCAGGTATTTGTAGGTATCAGTTGGGGAGAGGGATCTAAGTTGTATGGAATCTGAGAGTTGTGTCCCTGCCGATTCCATAATCCTGCCTCTCTTCACATGCATGACCGCACATTTATCCACACCAAATTCCATCCTGATAGAATTACTAAAGGTTTCGGTTACCTTAAGTAATGCAGTCAGTTGGAATTTGTTGGGGGCAAATAATTTCAGGTCATCCATGGAAAGGAGGTGAGATGTAACATGACCTCCACTCCTAAACTGATAGCCTAGCCCTGAAGCCTCTAATAAGGTACTTAGGGGGTTCAGAGCCAGGCAAAACCACAACGGACTCAGGCTGTCACCCTGGAATATACCTCGCTCGATCATTATGGAAGCGCCGCAACCCAAGGTCGATCGACACCCTGGATAGCGCAATACGGTCCTCCATTGCCCCATACACGCCCTTAAGAAGGTGCATAGAGTTGTATCTACTTTGTACAACTCCAGCACCCTCAAAAGCCACACATGAGGCACGGAGTCGTATGCCTTTTTGTAATCTATCCAGCATGTCGATAGATTCTTCCGGTTACGGCGCACCTGTTGGCTAATGGCCATGTCTAACAGAAGGAGCTCTTTAGTACCACGAGCCCCACTCTTACATCCATTTTGAGAAACAGATAAAATTGAATTATCAAATATATGTTTAGATAATTTCGTTCTCAAAATGGATGTAAGAAGTTTATATAACGTTGGTAAGCACGTAATTGGCCTATAATTCTTGGGGTCCATGGTACTACCAGACTTATAAAGTAGGTGTGTAACGCCGGATGTTAAAAAATGGATTGACTCCAATGGACTGATTCCAATGATGATTGAAATTGAGATGCTAAGCAAGCATGCGAACTTCGGAGCCATTAAAGCCAAAAATTGTGCAGTCCGTCCGGTCCCGCTAACTTCCAATTTTGTAACGGACGGACTGCACTGGCTATGTCGTCAGTTGTTATATTTATTGGCTCCATAGATGGAATTCGTTCACATGCTCGCTCAACATCCCCAATCCAATAATAATAATAATAATTATTATTATTATTATTAAATCTTTATTCATAAGTAACACGGACTCATTAGGTTAGTAACAAATTTTACTTATATCTATGTTAGTAAAAATACAATATAATAAATTAAAACTAAACGCGCTGTTATGCGTGTGAGTCACCACTGCAAGCTCATCACTGAGGTGGAAAGCTTACAGCAGTGACTAACATACACACAGTCGAGTCTGGACGCTACACAGCTTAGTATGATATTGGGGCTGGCCCGCACACGGCGCACCAGGGAGCCGCATCGCTTTCGCATAGTTGTGTAAATACACACACAATCTACACAAGCGTCAGCAAACATCCCTGAGGCACTGCAAAATCGGGGCAGCCCCATCAATACCCGGAACGCGTTATTGTATTGGATTCGAAGATCACTGTAGGCTTTTTGAGTATAATTTACCCACAGGCTGCACGTGTAAAAAGATGTACAGTATGCACGAAATAACGCTATTTTAACGGTTCGAGAACAACGTGCAAACCTGCGGGCAATCATGTTAGCTCTTACCGACAGTGATCTTCGTTCCCTTTTTATATCCTCATTATCTTTGAGGTCCACTGTCAAACAATGTCCGAGGTATTTGAAACTAAAAACCCGTCCTAATGTTTTACCATTCAACTTGATTGGGGGCACAGTTTCAGGACATTTACCACCCGCTTCAAAAATCATGACCTCGGTTTTCTTCGTATTGTAAACCAATCCATGCAGACCTGCATATTCTTCACAGATGGCTATCAATCGCCTTAGACCACACACCGAGGCGCTCAGCAAGGCCATATCATCGCAATAACTAATATTATTAACACATACTCCATCGATATGACAACCAGCGTGCTCCCTGCTGAGCGCCTCGATCAGCTCGTTGACGTATAAGTTAAAGAGCGTGGGCGAACTTAAACCGCCCTGTCTGACCCCACACTGCAAACCATACGGCTCCGACAAAACGCCAGCCCACCGCACCTGATTGATCTGATTTCCATACCAATATTTTAATGTGGTTATTAATTCCTTGGGCATTCCAGTTTGTTCTAGTTTCTTCCAGAGAATATCGTAGGAAACCAGATCAAAGGCTCGAGAAAGGTGGAGGAAGCAAGCGTATACGGGTGTTTTCCTATCTGTGTAGTACTTGACAGCCCACTTTAAACACAGGATAGCACTATCTGTAGACAGACCCGTTTGAAAACCAAACTGATTAGGGTGTAAGTTGACATATTTATTAACCCGTGTATTAAGTAGGTTGTCAAGCACTTTTGCAATCACCGTGGCCAGAGAGATAGGTCTGTACTTATTTTTGTCCGCGACGTCTCCCGTTTTATTTTGACGTGACAACGTCTTATAAATTGGTTTGCCGGGTGACACTTCAAGAAACTGCGTTACGCTCCGCTCACGTTATGCGCTCACAATGAGAGCGAGTGAGAGGCACGCGTCCCGCCTAAGAGCGAGAGAGACAGACATAAAAAGTGAAAGGCACGCGTCTTTCATCCTTCTTCCTACTATACGAATGAATATTCACATTAAAATTATTTTACCACTCAAAGTCGTTGTCACGTAAAACTTTCGCCCGTATACCGACTTTACAGGCAACCAATTTTTTTAATGCCAGGTACAATAATAGTTTTCGTCATCTGACTAGGCAGATACGCATGACTTACACAGAAGTTATACAACATAGCCAACACTCTCGGTAAATGGGGTCCGGCAAACTTAAGATGCTCTATGCTCAGACCATCGTGACCAGGAGACTTGCCCCTTGACATTGCTCTTATTAAGCATTTAATTTCCTTGGCTGAGAATATGACTTCCTGATCACCATGGTCTTGAGCATCAACATGTAACACAGACGGTCCTTGAGGTGATGTCACTCTAAACTGATCCCTAAACAAATTAGCAATATGTGCCGGATCACTCACGCCATCGACAGAAACAGGGAGGCCAGGCTTACTATTTAACCTGTTCGTATGTTTCCAAAATGAACGAAAGTTACCATTTGAATATTGCGAAGCCAGTATATCCATCTTAATTTGTTCTTCGTGGTCTTGACACCACTTCACACGTGATCTAAAGATTTTCCTGGTTTCACACATATTCTGATATGTAGGACCTGAACATGGTTTACCCGCTTCTAGCCACAGGTTAAAATTCTGCCTAGCCACCCTGTGCTCCCGGGCAACATGCTTATTCCAGCCCACCACCAATTTATTTTTCTTACGCTTATTGCTCCTTCTACCTATCGCGGCGGACTCGCTTTTGACGGTTACAATATCGTCATACAGCTTGTCTATAACACTGTGATGTCGGTGGTCTTTACAATGTTTATTACAACAACTTCTGAAGTCTTCTGGGAAATCAATTAGTCTAAGCCTTTCATGACAAGCCATATAAAAAGACTGTATTTGTTCTGGACTTCTTTCTCCCCAGACAATTTTATTTTCTAAACACTGTACGGTATATTGTTTCGCACAAATAGAATCGAATCTACACTCAATAACTAGAGGAAAGTGGTCAGACCATAGCGTATCATATTTTACGCAGGCTTGAGCTACCGAGTCATGAGCGGCGTTAGTAACCACGCAATGGTCTAGCCACCTCCTCGAGCCGTGCGCCTCACTCACAAAAGTGTAGGTGTCCGAGTTTATTCCTAACAGTTCAGTATTCATACAACTCCACTCAAGCTCTGTACAGAAATCTAATAATTCTGTATAGAAACGTTCAGTCGGGTGGGCATTAGAGTCACCTAGTACATAACAGCTTTCTACGTCAGAACTATCCATAATTGCACTCACCAAGCTAAGACAGTCCGTGGATTCCAATAGATTTGGTCCCGAGTCAGTAGGCATATACACATTGAACACTAAGATAGACCGACGCTCTAGGGCTACTTTGATAGCGCACACACGCGGATTATCGCACTTTGTAACGGACACATTATTGAACGCACTTTTTCTCCAAAGCAAGGCCAAGCCACCATACGGCCTGCCGTACATAATACCCGCAGCTGTATCCACCGCCGTCGTGCCTGTGCAGGCGAAGTCGTCGCTAATAGTATGTAGGTAAGGCAGGTCATGTGGTAACAGCCACGTGTCCTGAAGCGCAATTATATCCGAGTCAAGATATAACTCCCGTACACTTTCAACAGAATGTTTGACGCTTTTACAATTAAAACTGATCAATTTATGTGTGTTTTTATCCATTTATTCTTGAACATTAAGGCCGCGTCTAATAACCATAGGCATAGCCTGGTATTCGGTTTGAAATGCGCAAACTTTCTGAAAATAATGCCCTGAGGCCATATTTTCTCATCTAGAAACATATGTACCTTAGATTCTGGTACAAAAAACTTATATGCACAATGGTTTTTATTCTTTATTTGCATTTTCTCCAATTGTATTAGAACTTGGGTTTTTATTGTGATATAGTCAGTGATATCGACTTCACTCGTCTCCTTGTGTACGTTCGTAATAAAAATGGGTATTTTCCTATCTGCGGCTCTAAATTTTATCTCGTTCTCAATAGCGACACCCATTTTACCAATTAATTTATTATTTTTATTGGAACGTTTACGTTTCACAGCTGTCCACCCATTGTCAGAATGTTTGTATTTAGCGTTGTCAACAATATTGGCAAAGGTTTGTTTACATTCATGGGACTCGGCGCACAGCTGATTAACGCTGTTATTATGGTCAGGTAGCAACGGCGTTTCCACTGGCCCGGTACAGTTATCCCCACCGCGCAACGTTTCACTCGCCAGACAAGACGGCGCCGCGGACGACGCGCTCAATATAATATCTTGACCGTTCGTTGTAGTACTACCCTCCACTGATTTATCGTCAATATATTTTGGATTACTCCTCTTATGACCAATTTTAGGTGATGATGAGGAACTAGCGAAGTCGAAGGACTTAAAAGGTGGTGAGTCACTAACTGAACATACACTCACGTTTGTATCGCCACGGTCGGCACCTCGTCGTATGTTAACATTATTGTTGACATTTTTCGGTGTCTTTATGGTTTTTAAACACTCGATCTCCGTCCGTAAAACCTCTAACTGTGATGTTGAGGCGTAAGATTCCTTGATACTTTTCACATCAGCTTGCAATAATGTGAGTTTTTTGAGTAAATCCGAGACATCGAGGTGATCAAATGTTATGGGCGGTAGTTTATCCAGGCTACGGACCACAAACACTGGTATATCCTCTGGGTCAGTAAATTTGAACACTTTAATAATATCAATTAGACCTCGATTTTCTTTACCCTTTCCTTTCCGTAGAGGTATGGTTTGATTCGGCAGAGATTCAAGTAACAGCTGTTTCGCTTTTTCAATTTCGTTACTTTGAAAAGCCGACACACACACACTCTGATTAAACTCTCATCATCAATCACAGATATTTTGTTCTGCACATAACACAACAATTCGTTAATAACTATGTTACATTACAACTGTTAAATTTTAACACAGACGTCATTTTAAACCGTTTTTTAAACTCGTAACAGAGTAACACGCACTATCGGTATGGATGCGCGCGCGCGAATGTGCTGTTATGTGTTAAACACAGCTTTTTTACATGTCGTCATAGTCATTGGATATATATTAATAATGTTATTGGCAATGTTGCAAAGACGGGGTCCTAGGATATAATAATGTCTCGTAGCTATTAGGACATATTTTGTGCTTTATTCGTTTGTTATCGTTTAAATTTTCAATATATGTGTAAGCTCCCCATTTTTATTAAAATTGATATCGATTGCAATTTAATAATTTGTAGTCGATTGACTCGTCCGAGTCACATCACTATCGATAGAATTCAAAATGGTGGTTAGCGAGAGTGGGCATTCTATTCCTGGCGACGGTACCGAACGGACGGTGACTCTTCGGCAATATTATAATATCTGTACAGTGTTATATCTGAAATAGAAATATATAAACTATATTCTAATAAGGATAACTGGAGTTTTACTACAAATCAGAAGTGGTAAGTACATGCTCACATTAATTTATATTCGTTTTAGTTCAAATTATGATTTTACCTGTGCATTTGTATATATTGTGTAAGTATTTTGTATTCGTCCTAGTTTTGAACTTTTGTTAAATATATATTGGAATAGAAAACTAGTTACCAGCGTACAATGTACGTTGTACGTGCAGCCTAATATTTTAAATATTGGTTGAACGCTAACAAATTTAAAATTACCCTCTTCATAGTGTAATAATTGTCTAACGGATAATTACGAAAAGAATACTACTTGATTATGGTTAGCTTGTGCCGTGAACGTAGGGTCAAGGTCATATTAAGGTGCAACCATGGTCTTGAGGAGGAAGCTCCAAGACCGTCAATTTTTATTATTAAATAAAGTGTATCATTGGTTGCGGTTCGGAGGTCCAGGGTCAAGGTCATGTTAAGGTCAGAAAAGGGTTCTAAGAAATATGCTCCGGGGTTTTTTAAAGGGGTAGGAATTTTTCATTATTTTTGCGCTAACGCGCACCGTTTCCGAGATAGACGATTTTTTTTAAATAAATTTACCGTCCATTTAAAAATACAAATTTAAACCGAACTTTTCGTCATTGAGTTAAAGGAAATGGACCAAGCCGACACCTGGAGACGCCAGAACCCGGTGGATCAGGATGCGATGGTGAAGGAGCTGGGCTGGTCAAGGTCATGTTAAGGTCAGAAAAGGATTCTAAAAATATGCTGCGAGGTTTTATAAAGGGGTATGAATTTTTCATTATTTTTGCGCTAACGCACACCGTTTTCGAGATAGACGATTTCTTTTTAAATTAATTTACCGTCTATTTAAAAATACAAATTCAAACCGAACTTTTCGTCTCTGAGTTAAAGAAAATGGAGCGAGGCGGGAATGGACCAAGCCGACGCCTGGAGACGCCGAAGCCCGGTGGATCGGGACGCGATGGCGAAGGAGCTGGGCGGGAGTCGACTGCGCAGCGAGGTGGACTGTGGAGGTCGCACTCGCTATCGGAGCCGTGGCCCTGCTCATCGCGGCGTCTGCAGCCGGAGCATCCGGGACGGGGATCCTGAGTCGGAGAGAGAACGAGACGGAGTCGGGCGCTTGGAAGAGGAAATCAACTTGCAACGGAGTCGTCGGCGACCGAGTTCCCGACAGCATAACTCTCGTCGCAACGATCGTAATACGTCGCATATTTGTTATTTATTTAATTATTTGTCATTCACACGTTCATACAGGAATAGTGCAGTGTCCCACAAAACCGTGTCATCGGTTTGACTGTAGGATTCAGTCTCCGTACAGTAAATTAGAACGTTTACATAAATGAAATTACAATAACTACTTATAACTAACTTCACTCTTAAATTCTAGCACTTATCTAAGTAATATTGCTTAAGTCTCCTTTTAAATATAGTTTTATTATTTTCTTTCCTTATGTCCTCTGGGACATTATTTGGCGGATATGGCAAACGTTTTTAAAGTTCTACCACCGTTATAATTAAACACTCTTGGTACAATATATTTGCCAGAGGCCATCGATCGGGTGTTATGATTATTTGTAACATGTTCCAAGTTATGCTCAAGACTGCCATGGTTGTTTACAGCCAATAAATATTTATGTTTTAGGGAAATTGGTAGTATTTTACAAATTTTAAATAATTTTGTGTAGAAATTTTTATGCTGATTTCTAGTTTTATTATTGACAAGAAGTTTAAGGAACTTTGTTTGGATTGACTCTAATTTATTTATGTATGTTTTGAATGTAAGACCATAGCAATCTAAAGCATAACCGAGAATCGACTCCTAGAGTGACTTATATAAGGATTTCAATGTTCCTTTAAAGCTTAAATGATAGAATTTTCCAAGTAATACTCTGTTTGTCACAAAGGTAATCTAAATGATGGGACCATGAAAAATGTTCATCTATTTTCATGCCTAAGTATTTAAAACAGTTTACTTTTTCAATAGGTTTACATTGACAGTTTGATAAATTATGAAAGCTTGAATGGTTGTGTGTATACAATACTGGTTCTACTGATGGTCGCAAATATGTATAGTGTGTTATTAGCAGTTTGGTTTTCTCTGACTTGATGACGATGCCGTTATCGTCGCATAGACCGACATCATTGAGACAGGATGAGATGCGGTCTTTTCGAAAGGATGGCCGAGGTGAGCAGCGATGCCATCTTGAACGGGACGACAAAGAGCTGCCTCATGACCCCTCCAGAAGTTTTCGTCTCCAAGTACTCATGGATCTCAGAGTTGCAAGTGGGCTGGGTGGCGCCACTTGTAGTCCTGAGGATGTTATTTTGGGCTCTGAAGGCATTGGATGAGGACCACAGTTGGAATCCATAAGTCCATATGGGTTTTATAACTGAGCTGTAGACTCTGGGTTTGTTACTCAGGGACGGAGTGGATTGTTTACCGAGTAACCACAATAGGTTTTTGAAACGAAAGTGGACTTCGTTCCGTTTATGTTTTACATGCTCCTTCCAGGTCATACGTTGAGCCAAGTGGAGGCCCGGGGCTTCACACATGTAGATTGAGGTAGCGGTACTTGACCAGGATTTGCTGTTGGGCATAGTTTCTTTCGCGGCGTGAAAGTGATGTGGTGCGATTTGGGGGCACTCGCTCTAATTTGCCATTTATGCAACCAGCTATAGGTTTGGTCTGGTTGGATTTGTAAGGGTCCCCTGGCTTCATCTGGGTCACTACTAGATGTCAGAAATGCAGCGTTATCCGCAGGCGTCGCAATAATTACGTTTGGGGGCATGCGGTAGGTCGTGAGTAAATATGTTATACAGCACTGGGCCAAGGACCGAGCCTTGAGGCGCTCCTGCGTCGCAAGTGTGCGGAGGGGATCTGGAGCCGCCATGCTTGACTTGGAGGGTTCTATCTTTTAAATATGATGTCAAAGGAAGGTAAAACTTATGGGGCAGGGTCTTCTTTATTTTGCACAATAGGCCTTTGCTCCAAACCCGATGGAAAGCCTGTTGGACATCGAGAAATGCTGCTGAGCAGTACTCCTTATTTTCGAGACTTTGTCTTATCTTTTGGTAGACTCTATGCATTTGCAGCCTGAGCGAGAGCAGCCTTTAGTTCAGTGATCACCCGGTTGAGTCGTGTTTTGTCTTCTCTATTGCATGAATGTTGCCACACTCTGCGAAGTCTGCGCTTTTCAGATATCTTGCTGCGGATATCAACTGGAATTAGTTTTCTACGATTGGGTGTTTCTAGAGTGGGAGTGTTTTTCCAAACCGCTACTTGTATCAGGTTGGTGATTTATGGGCACGCGTGGTCAATATTTTCGGGATTTTTCAGTGGAAGTTTAAGAATTATATTGGATTCCAGAAATTCACGAAAATTACCCCAGTCCGTTTTTGCATTGTACAGGTTCTCATTATAGGGTACACAGTAAATGATTGTTGTGCTTATCATCAGCATCACTAGACTATGGTCCGAGGAAACGTCGAGGCTTGATACTATGTGAACGTAAAGAGGTTGAATATTTTTGGTGATATAAAAGTCCAACAAATCTGGTATCTTGTTGCTGTCTGTGGGCCAGTATGTCGGTTCACCAGTAGATAATGGTATAAGTCGATTGGAATCGACGCTCTTTTTTAGTTCTCGACCTCTTGTAATGTTTACTCGTGATCCCCAGTAGGTGTGCTTAGCATTCCAGACCCCACCAGCTATGAAGCGATTCCCCAGAGACTGGAAATAATCTGTGAACATGACTTCTTTTATGCAATGTCGCGGTGGGCAATATATGGCCGAGAGGTTCATATGACCATAGCCGTCTTCTATGCGCAATGTGGTAGCTTGTAGGTGGTTAGTCGCGTACGGCTGCAGTAGGCAGTGTTTTATGCTATTTTTAATAACAATCGCAGAACCAGCATGAGCTCCGCCATCCGGGTGGCAGGTAAAGTACACGCTATATCCGGTGATGCAGATTCGGCTTCGATTGGTTGTATGTGCTTCGGATATAAGGCATGCATCAAGTTTGTTGGAGTGGAGGAATGCTTCAAGTTCATGAGGGTTAGGTGCAAGGCCATTAATGTTCCACGTTACAAAGGTTTAGAGAAGTAATTTGTTGTTTTGTAATGAGAGTTGTGATAAGGTCCAACATGGAGCACATTTGTTGAATTAGGAGATCGATCGTCTCACTTTGTTTTGTGAGTATGCTTTCAAGAGTCAGATTTCGTTGATTGCCAGTAATATCAGTGATGTTATCAGAAGCTGGTGTAGATTTTGACTGCGTTACGGTCTGGGCGGCTACCACACTTGCATAGGATCTCTGTTGTAGTTCACAATCTTTGGTGGTTGTTGGCTATGGTGGAGGTTTTTAATGACTAAGCGGTACCTTTTATTGTCCTTTGGGGTGAATGTATAGCCGATAGCCCATTTGACAGGATAACAGTTATTTTTTTGGGGGCACGTGTAGGGTGGGTCTAGGAAAAGATGGTAGTTCCTACTGACGCGAGTAACTTCACCCCCCCCCCCCCCAAATTATTAGCCTATCATTCTAATTTATATTAATTCCTTGTGTATATTATGTCGCTATGATAATAATATGTTGTTAACTTGTACTAAAAATTTAATGGTTAGTAAAAGTGGTGTTTTACACATGTTGCGCTAATTATTGTATGAGCTGATATATTGCACTGTTGGTTGTAAAACCGTATTAATTAAAATACGATACAATTATTAATGAAGCCATGATTTTATTTATTAAATGTCTATTTTGCTATGTGAAAATTCTGGTCAGAATTGGATGGGTTGATCAGAATTGTAAGCTATTATAAGCGTATTACTATGTAGCAGTTGCTGCTAGACTTGGATGGGTTAGCAGCAACTGCATGTTGGTAAATGTCAATCTTGCTAGAATTGAATGGGTTAGCAAGCATTGCATTTATAACATGTCTATTTTGGTATGTGAAAATTCTGGTCAGAATTGGATGGGTTGACCAGAATTGTAAGCTATTATAAGCGGTGTAGCAGTTCCTGCTAGAACTGGATGGATTAGCAGGAACTGCATGTCGGTGAATGTCAATCTTGCTAGAACTGGATGGGTTAGCAAGCATTGCATTTAATTTTGTGAGAATTGGATGGGTTCGCAGAATTAAATTTGTGTATGTTATCGTTGTCGTAAGAATTGGATGGGTTTGCGGCAATGATAACATGTAACTAAGCCTGTAAGAATTGGATGGGTTTACAGGATTCTATAATGTGATTGTAAGTGCCATCTCTCGCCGAGTGTAAGGTTTATATAAGTTTGCTTGATTGCGTGTATGGGGACATACACGAGGTCAGGATGGACGAGTGTAAGGTCCCCATTTTTATTAAAATTGATATCGATTGCAATTTAATAATTTGTAGTCGGTTGACTCGTCCGAGTCACATCACTATCGAAAGAATTCAAAATGGCGGTTGGCGAGAGTGGGCATTCTATTCCTAGCGATGGTACCGAACGGACGGTGGCTCTTCGGCAATATTATAATACCTGTACAGTGTTATATCTGAAATATAAATATATAAACTATATTCTAATAAGTATAACTGGAGTTTTACTACATATGGCAGAGATGAGTGCTGCCTGATAATAACGCGGTAAATGAAGAGTTTACGTACTGATAGCACTTTACATTTCTCGTATAGCTGATCAGTTGGGAAGTATATTGGTTTGTACAGCAACAAATATGTAAATAACGCATCGATATTTCACACGGAGAGCGATGTGTATCGCTTAATCGGTAATCGTTTCAAGGAATAGGATACAGAGAAAGAATTTAATCCATGTATTTACTTAAACAAAGAGCACAAAGAGCAGCCAACACGAATTCAATAGGCAACAAAACAAGCCGAAAGGACTAGAAATATATTTGTTGAAACATAAAACGAAGGCTATTTTGTCGACAAGACTCTCAGCAAACAGGAGAAATTCTTTAGTATGAATACGAAACTTGCAGAGACTCCCGTTTGCATGCTAACATTCAACCTTATCTCTAATAGCCTGTTAGATATCTTTCTAATATCTCTGCAGACCCCTTTATTATGAATATAGTATCATTTGGGAGTATCTTTTGGACTATTGTGTTATTCGACTCTGATAATGTTCGTGTGTTGTCTTAAAGTTCTCGCTTCAAAGCTTTGAAATTAATAAAAGAACTTGTATTGAGTCGCTAAGTTTTGTAAATAAATCTTGGGAATATTTTACTTGGTATATTTTATTCTAAACAATTCTTAGCTGAGAATAATTAATATGCAAAAAATACGATGGTTTTCAAAATGCCTAACTGTGGCTTGGTACCCAATTATAATGTGTCAAAGAATATTAAGGGCATCTAAACAACATTTGGCTAATCGTACTTAAGAGATTTTGTTCGGAGAACCACTAAACTAAAAATAATTAATAAAAAAATCGTTCAAACTGCTTCGACGCTAAACACACGTTTACAACAATCATGGCCAGTAAGACTGAGATACGATTTATTGACCAATGGCAATGGAATGTGTATGCCGTAAGGTCAGTCATAAAGAAGGACCTATCTTTTTAAAAATTACGCGATTAAGACCATATGCAACAGCATATACAAAATCAATGTATGTTTTTATCACGAAAGTACATAATTATTTATAAATATGTCTCCTAAAAGCACCAACTCGCAATTCAATTAACGAAGCAGCAACCCTATTTCTTAATAGAGACAAATTACCTACATATCAATTTACAGACAATACGTGAACCTATCGACGCATATCTAAGTCTTCGATAAAGATCGTACACCTAAATCCTCACCAATTTCCATAAGAACTGTGCAATTTTAGCCCGTATTACGTCTCATATCCCTTGAATCGATTGATAAAGCAATTAATATGGCCCGGCCAGATTACCGGACCAGTGGCAATTAGTTAGGAGACCGCTATTTAGTTTTCCAAACGGCGGCGGCGATTAAGCTTCAAATAGAATCGTGTTCATTATCTCAGTGCTATCGTTTCTCGTAAAACTGTATCATGTTGCGTAAAAATGGTTCTACCTTTGCGCTTGTATAACGAATCAGGTAGGCAGAGGAATATTGAACGTAATTTTTTTCGTATATTCTAGTTATGTGTTTTCTAAACAATAGTGAAGGTACCAACAGACTGCCATGCAGAGGGTATCAGGTTCGAATCACCGCGCACCACAGACTATTTGGAGTTATGTGCTTATTGATTTGTTAACTATCGCTTGCCCCGTGTTTCAGAGAGTACTTCGAGCTGATTGTTAGTTGAAGATCTTTAACGTAAGTTAGTGCCTCGAATTAAACAGAAAATAAACTAAACCGTGAAATATCGCTGTCCCTTTGGCTCTCTAGAAAAGCTTATATTCAGTCAAATTTGGTTAGACTAGTAACTACCACGGGTTGCAGCTGGGCTAACATTAAAAAGATTGTTTTCAAAATATGCAAAAGTAAAAAAAATACACATATTTGCTACAATGGTATGAAAAAAAACTATAACGCCGTGTTCGAAATGAACTTCCATTTCGAACACGGTGTTATAGTTTTTCTATATCTTTTAGAACCGATGTTCTGAGGTTCACACAGAATACCAGCGTTGGATTTAATTGGGACACTACCACAATGCAACAATATAGCTGAGTGTGTACCTCTCTGTCACAGACTAATGATTTGCCTTGCGATTTGTTATTTTCTTACTGTACTTGTTCTGTGTCTGTGACAAAGAAATTGTTTTTCTTTCTTTCTTCTTTCGATGTAAAAATGTGAGTTATCAAGGCAAAAAAAAGCAAAATATTATGTAAAAATATCTCATACCAGAATATTCTATAAACTCGGCTCCTAAAACGATTATTCATAACCAAATACATATTTTTTTGCTAGCAGCTCACATTCTACTATCATTTTAAAGTCATCTCATATGCACATGAACACATGAATTCCAAAGTTTTAGCTAGCGATAACTATGAAGTTAGTGTTATAATTTAAGCCCGAAGTTATCACATCCGCGAGTCTCATGAAAAAATTTGCGACCTCGCGAAGTATTATGTAAGTGAAGCAGTTTTGAGCGTTTAAGTAGTTGCATAATTGTCTCTATGATAATGACATTGTGTCACGCTAGGCTATCCTAAAAGGAGACAGACACTAGTTTGTTTTAAAAAGAGCTAGCAGGTACTTTATGTTATAGTTGATCGAAGATATTTTGTTGTGAAATGAGAGGTTTTCTATAACTTATGCTATGATATTAGGAAACCGTATCTTTGTTTGTCAGAAAGGAGAGATATTAATAATTATGACATACGTGTACGCAGAACTTTCTATAAAAAAATGATGGTGATTTCATCATATGGGGTGTGATATTCCGTCACTAGAGCAAAGAGATTTTGTTACGTTTGAGACAACATTAGTGGTATCCAGAGTTATTTCTCATAGGTGTGTCTACTAGTGGCCACAGATGATATGTTGCTAATAACTTACTAAATAATACTAAGCTTTTGTTTTTCTATCGGAGTTGTTAGCTTTGATTTGTACTTGCACTGTAATAACGTGAATGCAACAATCTGAGCTTAGATGGTAGTAAAGTAGTATAAAAATGTGCATCAAAATAGTTTATGTTATTTGGATGAAGCAGCATGATTGGATCATTCTTTCAGCAAACGATAAAGAGTCAAATACCTCTCTGGCAAATTTAGCAAACGATGATAATTATGATATGCACCTATTAGATACCTAAAATTTCAACACCTAATAATTAGGTGTTGAATTTTTTTGTGTCTAATATGTGTTTCCCCAATTATTGGGGAAACGACGGAACTATTAACGCTAATAGGTAATTTTACAATCGACTAAACTACGTTGCGTTTAAACAATTTCTGGCGTATTATGCCGATGAAATTTGTGATCTAACATCAGTGATGCGTAGTTCAGTCGGATTTTGGACGTATGAAACAGCAACAAAACGCTCAATGAATGAGAAACTACGCCTTTTAGCTTCTGAATATAACTGCGTAGCTGTTCGTCGCCAAAAAGCAAACACGGACGAAGAAATTTTGCTGCTGGTCTAATATGTAAGTCAGTCGGTCGTAAGATTTATCTTTTGAATTTGCTGCGAATGTTAGGATCATCATCATCAGAATAGCATTCATGGTTCATAACGTACCATAATCGGAGTAATCTAATAATCCTACAACATTACTTTATTTTAAAACAAGT
This sequence comes from Euclidia mi, assembly GCA_944739405.2. Lineage (NCBI taxonomy): Eukaryota > Metazoa > Arthropoda > Insecta > Lepidoptera > Erebidae > Euclidia > Euclidia mi. The sequence goes on from OX123183.2 coordinate 115,072,276, forward strand.
TTTATGAATGCAATAAAGCCCGGGTAACAATTAATTTTCCAAAATATAGATCTAGAAATTCGTAATGAAAATCTAGTCTCAAAAGAAATATTTGTGGTTTATAAAATGTGTGACTAGCGAACCTACAACACCGACTGCAATGATAAACAACACTACTACGCAATAATATGGCGTAGCGGTTTAACACTAGAAGGGTTGTGTTTTATACTATACCTTTAAAGACCGCAGCCGTCAATTTGACGCTACTAAAGATTCAATCAAAATACCCATAAAATTATTGTGTATTTCGCTTTAAAATGATCTTCACTTAAACCGAGTAACATTAAATTTGCAACAAATAATAGATTTATTTTTCTTTTATGCGTCTTCCATAATTTATCGATGTGAAAAAGTTATCAGTTGTAACGTTGCGAGTTTTTTGAAATAGGATTGTACTAATTTCAAAACCACATATTTGGGTAAAGAAATATCGTTGGAACGGTTCTCGTCTTTTCCTAGATACGGAAACCCTCCACATAGGTACTTACTCTCGACATTCATCAGCAGCCAAAACTTTATATGCCAAATTTATTGGGTTTGTTTGCAACATATTGTAAAAACGGACAGCGATATTTTGATGGAAACAATTGCTCATAGACTGTAAAATTTTCTCCAGGAATGTAACACATTTGACATTAAAATTATCTATAAATTTGTTCATGATATGTCAGAAATCATCGCTAATTTATCATTAGCTAAACGAACAGAACGCGTGCTTCTCATATGAAATCGTAAATATTCCTTGTATCTATTTTTACCTTGTCCCCAATCTTGCGACCACAAGATGTCCAAATCTAGGTGGCTCATGTTGTAGGCTCCACGAGCATAAATCAAAGCATTAATTGCATCTAGCTCGTCTAGAGATAAGTTCTAAGTGTCATCTTGACTCTTGTCATGTGCTTCCTTTTCAGTACATTATTTGATATGTCGTAGATTGTAGTCATATTCATGACTACATTCTGCACCGTATAAGCCGTAATAGCCTCCACGCAGAAATTGGCTTCTTATTTTCAACGTATCGTTTGGCGTATGGAGTAGGCCCTGAGATTTCTCTTAGTATATTTTGCTGACTGCAACGTCCCACATCCCACTAGCATCTGCAGAATAACAAGTCCATTCTGTGCCGTCACTTGCTACCTGTAACATACCAACTTCCAGCCCCGAAGATGTCCTAACTGAACGTCCACCGCACCCTGTTCGTCCGCCGCTGATTGATCTACGAGATACCCATCGTCCTCTGCGCGAATTTAAAATAATACTGTTATCTGTAGCAAGGGAATCTGCTTCGGAGTCGTCAGAATAAGAAGTGACCTGCTCCGGCTGAAATTCTGCATCACGGTTATATCATCACCACTTTCATCATCTGACACATCTTGTTGTATGTCACGATATCGCAACAGTTCTTGTTCTATTTGGGAAGTAGTAATACTGCGACGCATTTTTATAACAAATCACGACTGCCCACTAAACGAAACCAACGTCTACAAAAAGTGTAATGTAAACAAGCCAGGCATTAACAACTTACTCAGAATTAAAATTCGAAATAAAACAAAAGTACCCTCATTAGTTCGTAAAAAACTTTGTTTACTATTCTTATCGCTGCCGTCACATTGACGGTGTGCGGTCTTAGGGTCAATTCACACCGAAACGCGACGCGACGCGATGATGCTTGAAGAGGACAGTGGTTTTGCGCTGCGCAGCGCGACGCCGCGAGATGCATCGCGGCGTCGCGAGGTGCATAGTGAAGTCGATAACGGCGCGACGCCTCGCTGCGCAGCGAGACACCGCGAGGCGCAGCGAAACATGTCTAAAAATCTTGATCTGTTGAGCCTGTGTTACTCAGACAGACAGAAGGGTTTTCAATCGTACGTACATATGTAAAAATTTACTAAAGGGACTCGAACGAATGTTAGTTCCAATTTTTGCCGCGCCCATTTTCTTTCCGACTTTACCAGTGTTATTTACCTATATGTAGTTAATAGCGACCCGCTCGCGAGAGTGAGAGTGACAGGGAGAGTGAGATTGAGTATGAAAGGGACAGGGGGAGTGAAAGAGTGAGAGTTAGAGTGGGAGTAAGAGTAGGAGTGACAGAGACAATGACAGGGAGAGAGTGAGAGTGGGAGTGAGAGTGAATGTAAGAAAGCAAAATGTTCGATTTCTTAAGTGACTCTCTCCCAGCCAGTCTGGCCATAATGCGCTTAGAGACTAAAGTCACTTTCTCTATTTATTTGTAAAAAGCCAAAGCAAAAAAGTACAAACTCTTAGTAGGTACATTAGCATTACTTACCTAAGACAGAGAGATAACCGCTCTTCAATCGAGATAGAGTGTCTGTAATTAGTTTTTTGTTTTTCTATGTATGGCCGCAACACATTTAATAAGTTTTGAAACTTTTGGTAGTCCATTTTGAAATAATCAAAATTTTTTTCTGGATAGTTGGCAATATGGTCATAAGACAAAGTATGAAATTCACCATGAATTCTCCTATTCTGCCAAAAATTATGCACCCAAATACTCCTGTGTGTTGTCTTCTTTTTTCTTCCTCTTCCTCTTCTGCAAGAAGTCCGATTACAACAAGATCCCAGTCTATCATTATGTTTTCACTTGAGCACTTGACCGAACTGCACCAATTCTAAACGAAGTCTGGACGGAAATAGTAGACAAGTAGCGACAGTGGCCTCAGGCTTCGCCTCGCGGCGTCGCGCTGCGTCGCGCGGCATCACGAGACGCAGCACCGGTCTTACACGCCGGCCGTACCGGTGATGCACCGCTGCGGCGCGATACGTCGCGAGGCATCTCGAGGTGCAGTGCTGCGTAGTGCAACGTATTCTGAATTCTCAAAATGAAATGTGTATGTTATCGCGTTGTAAATAAAGTATATTTTCAGTTGCTCTATTAAAATGTGCGCGCATCGTCGCGTCGCGTCGCGTTTCGGTGTGAATTGACCCTTAGTAGGTATTTGTAAAGGAATCTCATATACCACATATAAACTAATAGTTTTCTAAAGGGATTTAAGCTAACAATAACAAATTAGGAAAAGTAATCAAATTTTAAAAGGAACAAAAATATAGTTTGTAAAATATTTAAGAATGAAATCGCCGTACCGTCAAATTGACGGCGTTGGTATTTCTAGTGAGAAGCCGTTTATACGTAGTCAACTTAAATAACCGCATAAATGTACATAATTATACTTCATACAAAGTTGTGAAAATATACATCACAGCATTCAATTGCAAATCGCCAATCATTAATGTAAAAGGAGCATTTCTAGCAAACTTTAATAGTTTGGATTGGAACTTCTTTTTGCCTTCAGCACCATACCGTCGTCTTTAAACCCAGTAGCACAATGAATACACCAGGACTTTCTTTTCTTCTTTGATAGAAAAATCACTTACAGCAAAGTCTTTGAAAGCTTTCTACAAAAAAATGTTATAAACAACGTTAGCAGTCGACGTCGATAATAGAAAATTTAGTTGTTGAAACAAGATTGAGCAATTTAATCAAAATTATCAAGTAAAATGGCTAATTGCCAAATTCGTAGCTTTCGGAGTTTTGGGCAACAATTTCTGTTGTCAATTTCCTTTAATTATATTTATATTGCTTGAGAAACTCTTCTTACAATCACAAACAATTTAAGAAAATATGAATTCAACGCTGTGGTAAAGATTTGCTTGCGATATTCAACATTATTTTTGAGAATGCTGTGTTTTGTAAAAAAGAAAAACGAAGTACAGAACCAAGTATAAAAAAACAATTCCTACTTGCCTCCGATTGATTGATGAAGCCTTAGATTTTTTTGTGTTTTCTTGTGCAGTGTTCACAAACAAGTTTACTTGGCATTACTCACAGAAAATCGACCTTAAGTAACAGTAGCTTTACTCAATAATATTCCTTTCCCATCCCAAAAGACGGCAACGTATTATAGCATTTGTGTGTCCCCTGGTGTTGCGTGTGTCCATGCGCGGCGGTAATCGGGTACCATCAGACGATCGGTCTGCTCTTTTGACTTTTGGCACCTGTTACATAAAAAGTAATTCGATTTTTATAAGTCATAGATACTGCTTATTATCAAGTAGACTTTGACTTATCCGTCATAGTAGCATATTCACAACTAACTACAGAAATAGTCCAGCGTTTAAAACTGATAAGACACCATTTCCATCGCCGTGAGTACTACTTGACATTTACAGTCTAGTATTCATTACAAAGATATTCGTAAAACCCTCACTGCTATTATTTTATCTTATAAACGTTTTCACTATCTAGACCATCTTAATAAAATAAGCCAATTGAAGCAAAATCTCGCTCAGCATTCCTAATCTCAAGACAAGACCTCAATCACGAATACGCAGTAGCTACACCACAAGTCTTAGTTATTAGCTACAGTAAACATTTGTCTCTAAATTACCACAACTTGTTCGAAAAATTTAAAGCAATTAGCTCCTTTGATTAAAATATAGGACAAGCAAAGCTATGCCAATGTCGAGTAATATCGTCAAACCGACGTTTAAAGACCCAAAATGTTCATTTGACTTCAGCCAGATGAAAATTAATAAATCTACCGGTACTGGAGTGAAACAATCCTCTTCCCTTTGGTGAATCAAATCTTGATACCAGATACAAGAAAACCAGGATATTAAATAAAGAACGGGATACAGAACAGGTATGAGGCAGGTTTCATATTATCACAGCAATAAAGCGTTACATTCGCATAAAAAGAACAATATCGTATAATGACAAACAACGAATACATAATGTGATTGTCAAAGTTTTTATGAGCAGCCATTATTCTTTAGAGGCTCCAAAACATATGCGTGTCAGACAAAAATAGTCTATTTTCTCAAAGAACAGTGGCAGAATTTGGTCTGGATTTGTTGTTCATATGAAGTTTAAGGTCGCCACCTTAAACTTCATATGAACAAAACAAATTGTATTTTTCCCTACGATTTTTAATATTTTCACTTTATCTCGTTAAAGCCGGAGTATTTTATGATGATAAAAAGCATTCCAATTGATTACGAACTAGGTACCTACTTTATTTTTTTATTGTTGCCATAGACAATGGTGTGACAGGAATAGACGTGAGTGCTATTGATACGTACCGATTGTTATAAGTAATCGATACGATCGACCTTTATAGGGTTGGTTTGGTTTAAAATATAATTATTAATGCAGTTATTTAATCTTTAATCAACATTATATCAATAACCTAATATTTTTGAAGTAACTTTCAAATCAAATAAAAACGTCACAGCATTTTTATAACGCAGTATCGATTTCACATAAAATCTATTTAAAATGTGCAGCTCTGCTTTTGTCTTTGGCTGTGACAGTTAGATGCTTACAGTCACAAACAATTTAAGAAAAATATATAAATTCAATTCTGTGGTTATAATTTGGTTACGATACTAAACATTATCTGTGAGAATGTTGTGCTCTGTAAAAACGAAAAGCCAAGTACATAACCAAGTATTAAAAAACAATTCCTATTTGCCTCCGATTGATTGATGAAGCCTCAGGTTTTTTTTGTGTTTTCTTGTGCAATGTTCATAGACAAGTTTACTTGGCATTACTCGCAGAAAACCAACGTAAAGTAACATATTGTTGCGTTTATTTCGATGAGTGAGAGTGCCTTTTCCTTTTGCCTCATCCTGCTTTCCTATTTCTTTTCCCATCCCAAAAGACATTTTTTGTTAACATTACCATTTATTTTGAATTATGGAATTTGAACTAAATCAGTCTTTGGCTGTACACCAAACGTTCTGGACACATGCCACTGAAGTCTTTTGCTTTTTTGATGAAAAAGTAGAGTCTCCTAACTGCTTGGTCTGCAATAAAATTGAAGATCTATATCACCTTCTAGAGTATGTCTACCTTGCGCAAGTAGTCCAGCTTGGTAGAAACAACTTCGAGAAAGAAATCGACCGCAGGATCCAGTTGGGTTGGGCAGCGTTTGGCCAAGCTACGTCGAGTTTTCTCTTCGCCCCTACCGCAATGCCTTAAGACCAAACTCTTCAACCAATGCGTCCTACCTGTTATGATGTACGGTGCCGAGACGTGGACACTCACAGTGGGACTAGTCCACAAACTAAAAGTCACGCAGCGAGCTATGGAACGGGCTATGCTTGGCGTGTCTTTGAAGGATAAAATCCGAAACGAAGTTATCCGACAAAGAACCAAAGTTACCGACATAGCTCACAGAATCAGTAGACTCAAGTGGCAGTGGGCTGGCCATATCTGTAGAAGGACTGATGGCCGATGGAGCAAGCGTATCCTAGAGTGGAGACCACGTCTCTGCAAGCGTAAGGTAGGGCGGCCCCCGGCTAGATGGACCGACGACCTGAAAAAGGTGGCTGGGACAGACTGGATGCGGAAGGCTGAGGACCGTGTACTGTGGCGCGTGTTGGGAGAGGCCTATGTCCAGCAGTGGACTGCGATAAGCTGATTGATTGATTGATATCACCTTCTGGTGGAATGCGCCCGGAACGAGTCTGAGAGGAGTTCTTTAATAATAAATTTAAAAATAAATAAGCTAGATATAGGTACATAATATAATATTATTTTGTCATCACCAATGTCAGCGGAAGCAATGATGGTTTACTCTCTAGTAACTATTTGATATTACTAATAAAATTAGGTTACGATGGAACCTACATAACATTTTGTTAACCGTTCCTTTAAAATAAATAAAGATATTAAAAAAAAACTGTTGACTCGTCTGTTATAGCAGTAAAATATAATATTCACAACCAACTACAGTAATAGCCCAGCGTTTTAAATTGTTACGTCACCATTTCCATCGTCGTGAGTTCTACTTGACATTTACAGTCTTGTATTCAATACGAAGATATTCGTAAAACCCTCACTACTATTTATCTTATAAACGCCCACTATCTAGGCCATCTTATTAAAATAAGCTTATTGAAGCACCAACTCGCTCAGCATTCCTAATCTCGAGACAAGACCTCAATCGCGATTACGCAGTAGCTACACCACAAGTTTTAGTTATTAGTTCAACTAAACATCTGTCTCTTCATTACCACAACTGGTTCAACAAAATTGAAAGCAATTAACTCCTTTGATTAAAAGATAAGACTGAAAACGCTATGCCAATGTCGAGTACTATCGTCAAACCGACGTTTAAAGATCCAAAATTTTCATTTGACTTCAGCCAGATGAAAATCAAATCTGCCGGTACTGGAGTGAAACAATCCTCCTTACTTTGGTGAAAGGAATCAGATTTTTGATTTGGAAATTGTATTAAGTTTTGGATGGTCGGCCAAAAGAAATTGTAGAGCGAAATATTTGAAATCAAACGAACGAGGCCACTTTTAGCGGAACGTAGACATAAATACGTATAGACTAGGCGGTTCCGGGATTTCGGTTACGTCTTTCTACGTTTTGTTTTGGCATACTTGTAGCTTTGCTTGTAGAAATATATTTTAGGTAGAAATATACTTATGAGATGCAAAAGTAAAGCTTGACGTAAAATAAACGCAGTACCTATTGCTTCTATAATCTAAACTAGTATATAAAAAGTAACTTATATAAAAAAGTCTAAGTTATGATAGGCTATGAGAACCATCAGCCGATTTTGAAAAAGTATGTTTTTGTAGTAACATTAAACTCCGAAGGTTATATGGCATTATTTCTACGGCTACTATTAGTAGCCGTAGAAATAATATTATTTGGTCTGCCTGTGACCACGGCGAACAAAATACGTCTTTTCCAATAACATTGTAATCCTTTACATAATTACTATATAATGCCCAAATCACGAAAGTTTAAGTATATGACAGTATTGCCTAACCCAGAATTCGAACATTGATGAAGTGACCAGAATACTATAAAAATAACAGGATACAGAACAGGGATGAGGCAATTTCATATTCATATTATTAATATGAAATTGCCTCATCCCTGTAATAAAGCGTTACATTCGCATAAAAAGAACAATATCGTATAATGACAAACAACGAATTCATATCGTGATTGTCAAAGTTCTTATGAGCAGCCATTATTCTTTCATCATCATCAGCCTTTAACAGTCCACTGCTGGACTAGGCCTCTTCTTTGAAAGGAGGAATTTACTTACTATACCACGCTGGCCAAACGGTTTGGTATAGGGTTTGTATCAAGTTTTCCTTCTCTTACAGTGCGGTTCCATGCATAATATGCTCCCTCTGTCGGCTCTTACGACACCCATGGGATGATATGAGGTGGTGACAATCCGTATTCTTAACCCTTGAGGTGCGATCAAACTAAAGGCAAAGTGCCACAAGTGCGAAAGGTCACGTTGGTGCAAATTTTCATTGGCGTAGGTTACCTTAAAAAAAATTAATTATGACACCTTAATATAATTATATCACATAAATTGCATATCATTGTGTTGGTTATAAAATCAGCTATCATAATAATAACATGAATTACTACTAAATAGGTACTCACTTTTCTGGCAAAACAAGCTAACAAACTTAGAGGTTTGTTTTTTTCACTTGTTCACACAAACATTTCATCACATATTAATGAATTTCATTACTTGTTTGGTTCATAAACACAAAAACAATATCACATATACCTTTAGGTTTTCACACAATACATTATTAATTTTATTTGTAACAAACGAATCTAACGCCATTAAAAAATTATAATCCGAACGCGTAACAAAAAGTTCGCCGTGCCAGGAAGCCATGTTACTGTTACGAACACTGTGGCTGTGAATTATTTACAATTTGAAACACGATAACAGTGAAAATGTACAACAATGCTAGTATTTCGTTGCTAAAATATATTTTCAGATAAATAATCTGGGTACTTTTATGTCTTTCATAACTATTCAAAGAATATTTATCATAAAACACTTACGAAAATAGCGAGTTTCAAGAGTAGAAATAGCCCTTCTAAAAAGTTTTTGCCTTTTATCACTGTATTTTTTGTCTTTGTCACAAATAATGTCACTTCACAATTAATATTTATTTATTTCTGAGTAAATCTATATAAGTATCTTTATAAGACAACTTTTATTATAAAGATCGCGGAACAAAACAACAATGGCGGACGCTTTCGCAACTGAGACACAGATAATTATATATCAATATTTTTGGCGCGTTTCATTTACCTCACCCTTCTAAAACTATTTAATGCACATTTGGTTAAGAAACAGTTAAAAAAAAGAAAGAAATTGCTACTCAAAAATGCATCATGATGGTTTCCTAACCATTAGTGCAATAAAAAGGTTACTTATTGCGGTAATGACTAGTAAACATTCTTTCTACATAGTAATAATACTTTACATTATTGTATTTATTGGTTTTTATATAGTGAATAAATGCAGGAACAAACAATACGTATCACATAATATTCTCTACATTGTTATACATCATGTAGTAAAAGTTTCAAATCGATACCTTGTATAGTGATGGTAATACAAACAAAACAAAAATAAAATCATTACCCGCGTTTTTCTCGAAATCAGTTTTGACCTCGTTATTGCACTTTTCGTAAGGATGGCAGTTTTCCTAGCGTGAAAAGAGTGTGTAATTAGGAATCCGTAACAATTTTGTATCAGTGCAAAGCATGTTATGCTCTGTAATGCATAACACATCAACTGCTTTGTTTTCAGTTTGAAGCGAGTCTAGGGATAGTGACAATATATCAGATTTTGTTGCAAGCTCATTTCTATTTTGGTGAAGAAGTTTAATATAATTATATACGGAAAAACTGATTACTTACATATGAATTAGAAACTGGAACATAATTGCCCTCAAAGTCTGTTTGAGTACCTTTGTCATTACTAGAAGAGTAGTTATTTATGGGATTATAAACTGTAGTTGTATTGTAGGCATTATACTTCAATTTGTAATCAATACGCAATATATCTTTTAATATGCGTTGGTATTTATACATTGCAAAGGAACGTTTAGGAATACCATGGTACATATAATAATTCTTGTCAGTGTAGGTGGCGTGTTTGTATTTAGTACAAATTAATTTAAGCTCACTAGTTAGTTGAGTTCATTCAGATTACGATTTTTTTTTTAATGTTATTTGGCGGTAAACGAGCAGACGGATTGCCTGATGGTAAACAATTACCGCCGCCCATGGACACAAGCAACACCACAGGAGTCACAAGTGCGTTGCCGCCCCTTGAGATTGGGAAAAGGGATAGGATGAGGAGTAGGATAAGGGAGAAGAAATAGGGGATAGGGCCTCCGGAACTCTCACTCACCGAACGAAACGCAACAGCTTAGGTACTGTAACTTTACGTCGATTTTCTGTGAGAGGGTAGTACTTCCCCGGTCGAGCCGGCCCATTCATGCTGAAGTCAGCAAGGCTCTACTACCTTCAAAAAATTCAAACGGTCAAATGGAACCTCTGTTATTATAATATTAGTGTTCCTTACACAATCTAAAAACTTTCTGATGTACAATTGAAATTCGTAAGGATATTTATAATTAATGCCCGCTAATATAATAACATAATCATTTTGGTTAAGTCCCTTTATTGCTGTGTTTTCTGATAAGAGCACTTCACACATACTCGCCCCTGGTATATAGTAGCAACTCACTGAGTACTCGTCGCCAATAAGTTTTGAAGCGTTCTTTGCATATTTCTGCCTTGTTCATCTGCTATTATAATGACTTGTTTCCCTACTATGTTGTTCATATATGTGGTATTTATATCTATCAAGTTATTGTTTCCGCCCTCGGTCGAGATGATTGAATCAATGTTATTACTGACTGTTTCAGCGTTATGTTCCATAATATGTAGTTTTCTCGGAACGCATGATATGGCATTTTCTACTGTATCCGTAAGTGGCATTTAATTATTCTGTAAATTAGGAGTAGTGCTAGTTATATTCCTTAAAGACATCTTTTATCGAACCAGTGTAGGTGTGCCACAAAATGATTCTCCAAACTCACCTTTTTTATATACACTAATTACTTTCTTACATTTCTTTAATTCTAGTTTTAAGTTTGTATTTTCATAATTTAAGTTTTCAACCTCATTATTTGCAATTTGTAGTTGTTGTTATAATGAAACAATATTTTCTAATAATTCTTTAACATCACCAAAGCAATTTTATACTACTACCTCAATAATTGTCATCAAGGTGTTACTGTGTCTGTCCTTTGGATCCTAAGGCCCGCTTTATACACACTAAGGCTGCGGTTCCACTGAGGCGGTTTGGAGCAGAGCGGAGACGAGCTGTGCCGCAATTCACCAATGAAATGGCTTGAAATCCACATCTCTTCTATTTCAAGCCATGTGATCGGTGAATTTCGGCACAGCTCGTCTCCACTCTGCTCTACTCCACCTCAGTGGAACCGCAGTCATAGACTCACGCCTGTTTCCCAAAGGTGTGAGCAGAGACTACGGAACGCCATTTGCTTCGATCCTGACATATGTCTCTTGTTTCATTCACTCCCATCAAGTTTCTCATGCTCATCTCCCGCTTTATAGTTGGTTGTCTTATAGATTAGACACAAAACATTAGCTTATCCATGGAGCTACTGTCGTCTGATCTCCGCAATCGAAATGGTTATCAATATCCTATAGTTAATTATTATATCATATTATCGTACATTTGAGGAACTTAATCATGATTAACTGCCTCTTAAGTAAGGAATTCAAAAATCACATGACAGCAGTACCAACAGTTTCACTTAAGCAAGGAGAGTGTAAGTTTACTGACCAATCACAAGTCTTCAAAGCAAATCTGCGAAACTTTCTTCTCAATCTAAGCCAATTAAGTCAGCCATTTTACCACAATTTCCTCAATTATGAAACCTAAATATTAATATTAATGCTTATAACATACCAGACGTTTTAAATGAAGTAAACACATCAACGTTTCAGTAATGGTGACATGTTTTCAAAACCAACGTTAATTACATTGTGTTTAATTGATTTATGAGGCTTTATTAAGCGTCTTGACACCGTCGTTAGCTAATTTAATTGAGTTTAGGGTATACAGGAAATTAAAGCAAATGAAAAATTGTGTTTTCGTTTTTATTTAATTTGTACTTTTACCTAGTATTAAAAAATATATTGTTTACAATATAACGGGCTTAATTATCTATGTCCATAAATATTTATCATACCAATAAAAAAAGTCACGTTATAAAGAAAATATAATACTATTGAACAAATCACATACATTTACATACATACATACATACATATCGTCACGCCTTTTATCCCCGAAGGGGTAGGCAGAGGTGTATTTCTACACCCACCTTTCGCCAGATATACTTAAGTCCCACGTAATAAGGGGCGAGCCTATTGCCGTACCGGGCACATTTCCAGACTCCGTGCTGCTACTGAGAATTTCGTGACAGAAAAACCCAATAACACTGCTCGACCCAGGAATCGAACCCGGGACCTCCCGATCCCACGCGCACATTTATGCCGCGAGACCAACGAGGCAGTCGTATAGGGTTTGATGTCGAGTTTTCCGTCTCTACGCAACGATGGTATTTGCATCGTGTTATCCCTTAGTCGCCTCTTACGACACCCACGGGAGGATAGGGGGTGGTGACACTTGTATTCTAAGCCGTCAACCACACGGCATACATTTAGAAAGCTTAGCCTAATAGCATGAATTGAAAATGTATTAATACACGAACTAAATTTTCTGTATAAATTGGAAAACTAAAAATATTATTCAAATAAAGGTGAGTATTTATCGAATAAACTACTTATATGGACTGGTGACTGAATAGTTTTCGAAGTATTGATAGATTTAGTGCAAAACTGTGACTGAAGTTTTAAACTTTTAATGCGTTGTTACTTTACAGTCAATTGAAATGATTTTATTCATATGACTCGACAATATTTAGTAGCCAGAGTATACATAATATTCTCTATATTATCGGCTTTAACAATATTTTTAATATGTATTTTATGATTGTCAGCACAGAGTACTCCAGTTCTTATTCAGACCGAAGCCATAAACCTTGACGTGGCGTATACGTAGGTACCTGACACTTCATCAACACAACGCTCCAGCAGAGAGCCTGTCAATACAAGCGATCAAAAGGAGCTGACCTTTGTTGGAAAAAAAGCGTTGGTCCCATTGTCACTTGTTCAAATTTGTACTGTCCCCGCGCCCACGTAATTGCTTTCCGGATCGACGGATAGCTCCGTTTTAATTCCTCTCGTTATCTTCTTACGCTGTCGGACCTTGTAATTTTTTGTTGCTTATTGTGTAGTACAATCTGTGGACGGAATTGAATTAGGTGTCGTTTTGAGTAGTTAACCGAAATGGGGCGAAGAAATTTTTATTAAAAATATAAGCTCGGTGACGTTCTTTCTTCGTATATTGTTCATATAATTATGGGTGAAGGCGGCAAAGTTTTCTTGTGATCTGCTGAGCCTGTTGGGTATTTTGTCCAATATGTGGTGAATTCGATAAGTAACTTTTATAAATCTATTCAAATGTTCAATTGTAACACTAGATACAGTTGATATAATTATGACAATGAAAATTGTTATGAAAATCGTTATATTTATTAGTAGGAGTTAAAAAATCCACTTGTAAATTATTAGTTTATTACGTCTCATATCTAATAAACTTCACCGTATCTAAAGTGCTTCATACTAATGAATGCACGGTACAAATTAGTATTTAAAAAGGGCCTTTCTATATATCATAACCTGTTTATACAACATGGGTTGCTTGGAATATAAATTTCCTCATTAACAGAAGCTCATAACTAATGAATCTGAGTTATGGCCGGACTATAAACATTACATAGACTATAATGCCCCTCACAAACGAAGCAACTACTAAGAGACTTAAAGTTGCCATTAGTTGAAGCCTAGTTATTCTGATGATTCTGGTTACAAAACCTCGGTTATAAAGCTTTTAGTTTGTAGCACATAACTTTCAAAGAGCTACCTACTCATTGCAAAGCTAGAAACTGTTGGGCGGGTAACAGCTATTAAGTTTAGTTGCAATGGTAATAAATATTATGTACATGCTTTGTAACTTGTTACTTGTCTTAGACTCGATGTGTCCGCGTTTACACCCACATTATGTAGAGCTACTGCTCTGCTCTCATCGCCCATAGCATGTCATTATATACCCTATAACTTTTCTCAATAAATAGGCTATCTAACAATGAAAGAACTTTTTAAATCGGACCGGTTGTTCCTGAGATTAGCGTATGCGCGAGTACAGAAACAAATGTTAATGTTGCAAATTAAATTGAATAAAAAACTTACTTTAAGCCATTAAAGACTAATACAAAACAAAAAAAAAACAAACAAAATCTTTAGCTTATTAGATTTAGATTACATTAATATTTTTATCCGTAGTGTAAAACATTTTTCTTTACCAATGCTTCGCTAGTTTGTTTCGAAATGGTTGTGTTTAATTTGTCAGCAACAATAAATGTATAAAGGATTCCAATATTGGATCAAGAATAAAATCCTAAAATCAAAATTTGTTGACACATGATTAAATAAATAAATTATTAATCTAGTCTTACAATAAGTGACCTTCCTAGCCTGTTATTATAAAAAGGTTACTCTCTCAGTAGGTGGTTCGGCGTTACACCGAAACCGAATGTTCCTAGTCGATTTGGGAAGGATTAATATTGTGGACTGTAGGATGGCGGTTCTTCGGCGACTAGGAAGTGAGGAAGTGAAAAGGTGTTGTGAATAGCATATTCTAAGGATGCTGAAGGATGAGCGCACACCTACCTTGGACGTCAGTCCTCTTTCCATGCAAATGGCAGCCTCCTGGTGTCTTCGAGAATCCTGAAGCTGTTTGAATCACTCCACTACACAAATCACTTTCACTCGCAGGCGGTTTTGTTGTGTTTTGGTATAAAGCGGGCGCGGTAAAATTATGGCGGTGCGGTACAGTTCGTCGCGACGTGGATTATTCTAGACTGTCTCTTGCGTCGATGATCGCGGCGACCAATACGCGAAAGGCGTGCCCCTTCCAGGGAATGGGATAGACAGGGACGGAAACAAAAGGCATCGCTCGCATTGGACAAGCAAGCGTGGAACGATAGACGTTGATGTGATTAGTTCTCGATGGAAAGGTAGATGGCGCTACCATATCCCCGGCCCTAAAGGGTTGCCTTTAAAAGAAATAGAATTGAACTTAGCCATGTTGGGTGTACTACCGCATAACCCATCAATAGGCTAAGACAGCGATATGACAATAAAATTAATCTAAATTAACTCTAGCGAAAACTACAAACGCAATAACAGCGAAAACTACAAACTAAATACTTAAACTAAGAGGTAGATCCAACTTCAGGCTAGATCTCACTGAGTTGGAAGCGGACAGAGACGTACAACAGGGCGCACGTAGCTCCCCTTCGCGGTTTTCACGGTAACAACGTAGGTTGTACCGTCCTTGGAAGTATGCAGTTTCTCTACGATGGCTAACGGCCATGAAAGCGGCGGAGCATTATCATGTATTATGATGACCAACTTACCCTCCTGTATAGGGGATGCAGGACTATTCCACTTGGATCTAGCCTGAAGCCGGTGTAGATATTCCGCACGCCAGCGCCGCCAGAACGACTGCACGAGTTTATCCAGCAGAGTACGTCTCTGGAGCAAGCTTGAAGAGTCTGCTTCAGGAGCCGGAAATGACGATAATGGCACTGTGTTCAGAAAATGTGCAGGGCTTAACGCGGATGGTTCTGCAGGGTCACTACTCAATGCCGTGAGCGGACGCGAGTTGATCAGTGCTTCGACTTGTGCAAGGACAGTTAAAAGCTCTTCGTAAGAGAGGATCTGTTGACCTATAACTTTGAAGAGATGCATTTTAATTACTTTGACCGTGCTTTTCCAACACCCACCGAAATGTGGTGATGCTAGTGGAATAAACTTCAGTCAATATGATCTATAGAAAGTTCTTCCTGAAGACGAGTACGATAACCCGCGACATGATTGAAACAAGTAGCGGGAACAAGTTCAATCGATTTACTAACGCGGTTGGCGGCAAAAGTCTGCAGAGAAAGAAGAATGAATCCAAGCGAGCACTACTTTGGAGTCAGAAAATGCGTATATTTTATTAATAGGGTAGTGGGGCAAAACTGTGTCTTGAACCTTGCGGAGCAACTGAGACAGCAGAAGGGCCGCGTACAACTCCAGTCTCGCAACCGAAATGGTTTTAACAGGCGAGACCTTAGACTTGGCACAAACTAACTGCACCGAGTAGTTAGAACCAATGCGGACTTGCAGATATACGACTCCGCCGTAAGCACGCTCGCTGGCGTCAGCGAAACCTATTAAGTTGATGGTACATCCATCTACCAACCCAAGATGACGCGGAATAGTAATTTGATTGAGCGCGGTAAGCTCAATACAAAACTGGCCCCAAGCGGCGACAATATGGTCAAGGGGTGCTTCATCCCACTCACACTTTGATAGCCAAAGCTCTTTGATCAAGAGCTAGGCGTACAAAATTGTGGGAGCCAAAAACCTACTATGTCCCATAGTCGAGCCACTGTGGACAGCATAGTGCGTTTGGTGCACTCATCATCTGGCGGTGAGACGTCAAACCGAACACTATCACAGGATTTGTCCCAGCGTAAACCGAGAACTTTATGTGATACAGATTTCTCAAACTCAATGTCTGGAGAAGCTTAATGAGAATCTGGTATGCGTGCGAGAACCTCCTTAGAGTTGCTTGTCCATTTGACAAGATCAAACTGGCCTCGCTTGAAAAGCTGAATAAGCTCTTCACAAAGCAAAATTGCTAGCGGAGCGGATATGACACTACAGGCAATGTCATCCATATACAAAGCGGATGTGTAGTATAGTATAGTGTAGCGTAGCGTAGCTTAGCATAGCATAGCGTAGCATAGCATAGCATAGCATAGCATAGCGTAGCATGGCGTAGCATAGCGTAGCATAGCATAGCATGGCATAGCATAGCATAGCGTAGCACAGCATAGCATAGCATGGCGTAGCATAGCATAGCATAGCGTAGCAAAGCATATCGTGGCATAGCGTAGCATAGCATAGCATAGCGTAGCAAAGCATATCTTGGCATAGCGTAGCATAGCATAGCACAGCATAACATAGCGTAGGATAGCATAGCAGAGCAAAGCATAGCATAGCGTAGCATAGCATATCGTGGCATAGCGTAGCATAGCATAGCACAGCATAACATAGCGTAGGATAGCATAGCATAGCAAAGCATAGCATGGCGTAGCATAGAATAGCATGGCATAGCATAGCGGAGCATAGCGTAGCATAGCGGAGCATAGCGGAGCATAGCGGAGCATAGCGTAGCTTAGCGTAGCTTAGCGTAGCATAGCGTAGCATAGCGTAGCATAGCGTAGCATAGCGTAGCATAGCGTAGCATAGCGTAGCATAGCGTAGCATAGCGTAGCATAGCGTAGCATAGCGTAGC
Organism: Euclidia mi; assembly: GCA_944739405.2. Lineage (NCBI taxonomy): Eukaryota > Metazoa > Arthropoda > Insecta > Lepidoptera > Erebidae > Euclidia > Euclidia mi. Next base: position 115,089,702 of record OX123183.2, read on the forward strand.
ATAGCGTAGCATAGCGTAGCATAGCGTAGCATAGCGTAGCATAGCGTAGCATAGCGTAGCATAGCGTAGCATAGCGTAGCATAGCGTAGCATAGCGTAGCATAGCGTAGCATAGCGTAGCATAGCGTAGCATAGCGTAGCATAGCGTAGCATAGCGTAGCATAGCGTAGCATAGCGTAGCATAGCGTAGCATAGCGTAGCATAGCGTAGCATAGCGTAGCATAACGTAGCATAGCGTAGCATAGCGTAGCATAGCGTAGCATAGCGTAGCATAGCGTAGCATAGCGTAGCATAGCGTAGCATAGCGTAGCATAGCGTAGCATACCGTAGCATAGCGTAGCATACCGTAGCATAGCGTAGCATAGCGTAGCGTAGCGTAGCGTAGCGTAGCGTAGCACAGCGTAGCGTAGCGTAGCGTAGCGTAGCGTAGCGTAGCGTAGCGTAGCGTAGCATAGCGTAGCATAGCGTAGCATAGCATAGCTAATTAGTTGTTTATCTTACACACAGTTTTAGCACCCACCTTGATCTTGAAGAACAGAACAAAAACAAGACGTAATACAATGAGAAGTATGTAACGTAGGTACGGTACCCATAATCACATACCCAAATACCGTCTCAATAGCGGGCGGTAAATCATATCGCTCACTACGTACAATTTTTTGTTAGTAGCAAGTACGGAAATATTGAAGCTCCGATCAAAAGATCAATGCCTGCCGGATTCGCAAACTCCGCGTCTGCCAGCGGCAATGACTCGAGGTGAGTGAGTGATGCTACGTCTACATTAGCGTTTGGCAATGCGTCCGTGATACGCTCCACGATGAGCAAAGAAATGTTAAAATTAATATCCCTATCAAAACGCAAATATATTTTAATATCTACGGAACTCTTGCAATGTTTTTCTGACCCGCCGATTCCTTTGACCACTGAACTAGTATTTCTAAAGTTATTCCACAATACGAGGCATTTGAAACATTCCAATTTTATTAAATTGGTCTGAGACGCGCTATCGAGTAGACAACGTACCATGTGCGGCGACCCATTAACATCATAAACGATAACTTGCGTTGTCGCTAACAGTACCGTCTTAGACGCCGTACACTGCGTTTTGGCCCTGCGCGGATCATAGATGCGCGAGTGCCGTCCTCGCGTGCGCGTCGCCCGCGCGATGGATGTCGTACACAACGATATTTCATTCTGAATCGTGGGAGGCGCAGTTATCGTAGCCTGCACCTGCGACGTAAGTGTGTCAAGGTTAGCGGCTTGGCTTGACAACGGACTACTTTTATCAAAGTGCAACAATGAGTGGTGTCGTTGATTACATGAACGACATCTCGCCTTACTAAAACAATCACTAGTTTTATGTTTTATACTTAAGCAATTAATACATGCTTTGTTGTCTTTTACGCACTTGTAACGAGCAGTTGGATTTAGACCATTGAAGGCGGGACACTTATAGAAATGGTCGTGTACTATATTACTGCACAGACACTATTGTGAATTATAACTATTAGATTCCGAGCATGTTACGTAAGATTGTGGATTAGGGACCGAGTTATTATTACTATTTCGCGATTTATTCAACCTTTGTTTGCTGCTGTTAGTGTTAGACGGGCTAGGTGAACCAGACTGCGTATTATGAAATATTCGACACTGATCTTTGATGAACGAAATAAAACTATGTAGTGTAGGTATTTTATTATTGCGTTCCGTCATCTCGAATGCGCGAATTGTATCAGTGTCAAACTTTTTTAAAGCGAGTTGAAGCAACATTAAGTCGGAAAGGTCTTCTAATTTTAAATTCCTAAGAGAATTAACCGCGGTTACGAAGTTATCAATAAACAGCTGGAAATTCGAGACAGATGCGGCATCGGACAGTTTAAGATTTAAAGCTTGGTCAAAGTAGGTAGACGCTAGGACGCGCGTGTCTTGATATCTATCAAGTAGTGACTGAAATATGACCTGATAATTCTCAGCACTGGGTGTGACACCTGCAAATACGGACTGGGCCTTCGGTGACAGTTTACCTATTAAATAGTACAATCTGTCAGCATCTGTAAGAGAACCATTATCGTGCACTGTAGACTTAAAACTCGCATAGAATAACGGCCAATTTCGTATATCTTCGTCAAACGACATAATCTCGATTGGCGGTAACCTCGGTTTGCGAGCCGCTGTAACGGGCTGTGCCGAATATTTACCCTCCAATTGCGATTGTATACGCTTAATATTACAATAAAGGTCCTTGAATGAGGTGTACGCCTGATAATTCGGCTGTTCATCAGGATTATTAGAAAGCAATCTTGCGTTATAATCGTCTAACAACTTATGAAAATCTGTTCGAATACTATCTACTGTCATACAATAGCTGAGAAATGACTCCCTATTACTATCAGAAACGGCTGCGGTCTTTGAACGCTGATAAATGTTTTGAATACGCTCAAATAAATTATTGCGTTTTGCTTCTAAGATTGTCATCTCTTTGTCTTCCGACACGCGTGACTTATTTTGTTGTGACATGCTTACGTAAGTATAAGCTAATGAGACCGAAACAAAATAAGAATATCTAAAGTACCTATTATTTTACCTAAGTACCTAAGCAACACTTTTAAGCGGAGGAATTAAAAGTTGCTTGAAATATGAGATTTACAAGACAACTATGATAGTTCCAGAAATGATAATTGAGTAAGTAGGTAGCTACATAAAAGTTTACCTACTGATGCGGGCGGAAACAACCATGTGACGGTTATGTGAATGGACTAGGAGTATAGCTGGGTGCTATAACTGCCTAGGTATATAGATATAATGAGGTTTTACGTATAAAACGTAAATGAATCCGACTCGTATGGATAAAAAAAAATGGTTCGGCGTTACACCGAAACCGAATGTTCCTAGTCGATTTGGGAAGGATTAATATTGTGGACTGTAGGATGGCGGTTCTTCGGCGACTAGGAAGTGAGGAAGTGAAAAGGTGTTGTGGATAGGATATTCTAAGGATGCTGAAGGATGAGGGCACACCTACCTTGTACGTCAGTCCTCTTTCCTTACAAATGGCAGCCTCCTGGTGTCTTCGAGAATCCTGAAGCTGTTTGAATCACTCCACTACACAAATCACTTTCACTCGCGGGTGGTTTTGTTATGTTTTGGTATAAAGCGGGAGCGGTAAAATTATGGCGGTGCAGTTCGTCGCGACGCGGATTATTCTAGACTGTCTCTCGCGTCGATGATCGCGGCGACCAATCCGCGAAAGGCGTGCCCCTTCCAGGGAATGGGATAGACAGGGACGGAAACAAAAGGCATCGCTCGCATTGGACAAGCAAGCGTGGAACGATTGACGTTGATGTGATTAGTTCTCAATGGAAAGGTAGATGGCGCTAACAGTAGGAATAAATCCTGTAGCAAGTTTACAAATAAGACACAAAAAGACCCAGACTCAGAGGTTTTGTTGTTTTCAGCATTACTGCAGCAGACATTTCAAAGAGAGTGTTCAAACATGAACATGACATTCTTGGCATTCCAACACACATCCAACTTATCACCGAGGAAGATGCGTGATATTTTAAGATCATCTAATTTATCACGTACGGCGCGGTCGGCTCAGACATGCTGCATCGGCACAATACACCGACGGCACACAACTAAATACGTGTATATGTGTACATAGAATAAGTTTAGTATATAAGATTATAGTTTTAAGAAATAAACCAGTCATTAGCTCACTCCCGGCTTTGACTCATACCCTACCCCTCACCTCTCACTGCGGCCAAGACACCCTTAGCCGTCACCATGATCGGTCTTGTGAGTCTGCTCGACCGGCAGTGAGAAAACCCACTTCACTACACCCTAATCCTACCCACTTTCCGTCTGTCGCCTTAGGTCTCCCGGCGACAGATATCCCGGCCTAGGGATCCCAGGGACTGCTAGGGAACTAGGGATTAGGGTTGTATACGCGACAGTCTGTGTGACCACAGTGTACACGGCCTCGCTATACAATATACCTAACAGGGGTAGGGTAGCACTAGGGAGATAGGGAATAGGTGGACTTGGTTACTGCGACTGTAGCCAAGTTGAGGGATACTACTACAACAAGGGAATAGGAGGACTTGGTTACTGCGACGGTAGCCAAGTTGAGGGAAACTACTACTACTACAAGGGAATAGGTGGACTTGGATACTGCGACGGTACCAAGTTGAGGGAAACTACTACTACAACAAGGGAATAGGTGGACTTGGTTACTGCGACGGTAGCCAAGTTGAGGGAAACTACTACTACAACAAGGGAATAGGAGGACTTGGATACTGCGACGGTACCAAGTTGAGGGAAACTACTACTACAACAAGGGAATAGGAGGACTTGGATACTGCGACGGTACCAAGTTGAGGGAAACTATTGCTACAACAAGGGAATAGGAGGACTTGGTTACTGCGATGGTACCAAGTTGAGGGAAACTACTACTACAACAAGGGAATAGGAGGACTTGGATACTGCGACGGTACCAAGTTGAGGGAAACTATTGCTACAACAAGGGAATAGGAGGACTTGGTTACTGCGATGGTACCAAGTTGAGGGAAACTACTACTACAACAAAGGAATAGGAGGACTTGGTTACTGCGACGGTAGCCAAGTTGAGAGAAACTACTTTTACAATTGCTACTACTACAACTAATACTACTGTTAAATAAGGGAAGGAATATAATTTCTGGAGGGGTGAAGAACATGCAATTGTATAACAAAAATTGATTACAATTGCGTGTTGACTAAATATATATATATATTTTTTTGAATACATATGTACCTACCGATTAAGTTCTTAACATTTCCCCCGCAACGATCGCCTTAAGACTACAGCATGCAACGAGGTCAACTGTCGCTGCCAGGACCGCATCATACATGGCCTACAGCCAGCCAACCGAAGCCGTCAAGAAAACGAATCACCAGTGAACAGCAAACTACAGATGCCGTTAACGTTGAGCTGAAGCCTACGCCGAAGAGACGCCAGAATGTTCACGCCTGAACATAAGAACTTTCTAGAGCCTGCCCCGGAGAGGCGCTAGAATGTTCACGCCGGAACATGACCTTCCTGAAGCCTATCCCGGAGAGACGCCAGAATGTTCAAACATGAACATGACATTCTTGGCATTCCAACACACATCCAACTTATCACCGAGGAAGATGCGTGATATTTTAAGATCATGTAATTTATCACGTACGGCGGTCGGCTCAGACATGCTGCATCGGCACAATACACCGACGGCACACAACTAAATACGTGTATATGTGTACATAGAATAAGTTTAGTATATAAGATTATAGTTTTAAGAAATAAACCAGTCATTAGCTTACTCCCGGCTTTGACTCATACCCTACCCCTCACCTCTCACTGCGGCCAAGACACCCTTAGCCGTCACCATGATCGGTCTTGTGAGTCTGCTCGACAGGCAGTGAGAAAACCCACTTCACTACACCCTAATCCTACCCACTTTCCGTCTGTCGCCTTAGGTCTCCCGGCGACAGATATCCCGGCCTAGGGATCCCAGGGACTGCTAGGTAACTAGGGATTAGGGTTGTATACGCGACAGTCTGTGTGACCACAGTGTACACGGCCTTGCTATACACTATACCTAACAGGGCTAGGGTAGACAAGGGAGTTAGGTTAGAGTTAGATCTAAAATAGGGATAGGTATATCATAAGATAGGTTAGGCTGGATATAGGAACCAGTAGGCTTAAATTAGGATAAGTCTAGGTTTAGGTACGTGCAAGCTTAGGGCTATACTTAAGAGCTATCGAAGGTTAGGCCCTAACTTGTACAGAGAGCATCAATTTATTTTGTCTATACCCGCTTGCTTGCTCCGCGCCGCAACCCACGCCGGCCCCTCTGCCCGGCCACTTGAAAGCGATAACGATAAAACGCCCGCGCGTTTTTATCGCCTCGGCGCGCGGGTCGGGTTCCACACAATCGGTCCTTGTGACTCAATTTGTTTTGAAAGGTTGTCAAGTGTTATATTATTTTTTTTGTTATGAAACTAACTATACAATGTTATCTTTGTTTATTTAGATTACGACTCTGGTGTCGAGTGATGCTCGTTTGAAATTGAGATAGCGCGTTTTAGAGCTCGCTTTGTATTTATAAGTTCATACCTCAAAACTTAAAGCGGTGACATATCGTTTTTAATATTTATTTACGCTACTTATATAATAGATAATAAGATAAAAATAAAAAAGTACACTTGTTTATACATATTTATGAATTACAGGCCTCTGATTCCAAACCATTATTTGGCGCCGCGCGGCGTAATTTATGTTAAATTTGATAAGGCCATATAATGCACAAATAATATTTTTAAACACACAAATAAATAACCACTAAATAAGTAGTCTCATATTCTTTTAAAACAAAAAGAAATCATACGGATAGCATTCACCACTTCTGAGTAATATGAACATTTCTGAAACAGTTTCCATGCTCTCAGTAAAATCACTGTTGCGCGCCAAAATCTACTTAAGGTGTCGAAAAAAGTCAAATCTTATATTTCATGCTGGAATTATTATATATACGTGTTAGTTATTTACATACCTTGATAAACACAATAGATCTTAAAGAATAAAACTAAATTTAACAGAAAAAACAGCACAAATACACTCACACATTCCGCACATTCCGCACCGACTCAACATTCAATGACAACATTGACAACTAACGTTTTTTTTTTAATTTCTCTATGGAGTCGAAACTCGACTGGGATTAGTATGACGGGAAATTTAACGTAGAAACGAGATACATAATACAAACTAAGCCCTAGAGCGACAGAGACGAGTATATTTCACTCTTTCGACCGCGGGAGCCATGTTATATACAGTATGACACGGGCAAAGTAGACTGAGATGCGATGTCATATGCCATATAACACGGGCAATTTAGTGTTTGAATTTTGTTATATGCCATATAACACGGGCAAGCAAGCGGTTAAGTACATAATATTTAATTCATTTTTTTTTCTTCAAAAAGTTATTGCCCCCATATTTCTTCAAAATATTTGTTTTAGTTGTCCAGTCTGTGGCAAGCCTAAACAGGTAATTAAGTGACTGTCGAAGCCAACCCAACGAATAATGAGCATTTCTATAAGCTCATAGGGGCCCTGTGTAAACTCATTCATACTTTGATGAATGACGATGAAGACTACGTTCAAAATCCTTTATTATGGTGAAAAGGATTTTCCACAGTAGATAGTGTAGGTTATTATATTTATCCACATATACCTAAAATATTAAACACCACTTGCTAGAAATTTAAATTATGTCAAAGTTAGAGCCGCAAGTTTCGAAACGTAATTGTAACTCATTTAATAAAATTATGCGCCACAGGTTTTATCAGGCAATCCAAATAGCCAAGTGACTTCTTTCTATACAGAAATTGAGGCAAAAGGAAACTTATGGACGCGTACTTGAACTACGGTTGATAGTTTAAAACTGATAAGTATGCATAGTTGGTCAATATCGGACCATATTGATTTCTGTTGGTCGTCCGAATACTCAAGGTTATATACGTAGCTTACGTTGAATAGTCTGATTCCACTTTTTACAGTGAATAAATTTGACAGACAACTATCCATTTTACAATACTTTGACTGCACGGTTGGCGTAGTGGTTTAAGCGGCCACCTCGCCGCTTGACACTGCGCCGAGTGTCGTGGTTTCGATTCCCACACGAGACAACACTTTGTGTGATCCATAAATTGTTGTTTCGAGTCTGGGTATTCATTGTGTCCGTTGGTTGTATGTTTGTAAATTCCCCCGCGACCCAGGATTTATTCAAAGTGCGGCAGTTGTCTTTTGTCTTTAAAAAAAAATACATATGACCTGGTAATGGCATGTGATCAAATCTACTTCATCATCATAATTGTCCTAGTGTTATCCAATTACAACCAAGCCTCTTACCTAAGAACCTGGGCCCACTTACTTATTAATCTAACATTTGACAAAACATTAGCTTTTCATGAAGTTAATATATTGCGATTACCGTCTGACCTCCACAGCTCAAAACTTTAGCGACTTTCTATAGCTCACTAAAGTTCTACACCAATTGGAAATAAAATTTTCGCTCATTATTCATCGGCTTACCTCATATTCATCAGATAAAAGTACTTTTGAAAATAGGTTTTACACAGTTAAGTCAAATGCGCACAAATTCACCCAATTGCATTTGCATTCATGCATCAGTCGACCAACAAATAAAACATGAACGAAATAAACGTGTAATTGATGACAAGCGCAGATAAAACGGAAAATAATCAAACTAAAACATACGATGGTAATAAATCCACACAATCCGCTTCAAATCCGGGAACATAGAACGAAATAATTTAAAACGATTTTAATGTTAATGCAAATAGTTTCAGGCGGCATGCGTCCCCGGCAGTTATGCAAATAAAATGTGCAGTCCAAACCGGCGGATTTACTAACCTTATGCTAATCAAACGCGAGAATGTGGTTACATAGCGCGTAGCTTCCTGCTTTACTTAAATGCAATTTCAGTATAGTTATCATGACTGTTGCAAAATCAGCCATTTTCATTTTGTATAATAGTGAAGTGACTTCGTTGTGTTTGGGATATTGTTTATTTATTTATGTTGCCATACTTTTTTAAATCGCATTCGTTATATTGGTTTGTGCTAGCTTTAGAATATATGACTACTTAATTAGTTCCTAGAAATGTATGCCTAGAAATCTGTCTTAAATATTCATAATCTTGCTCGAAATAAAATGTGTTTTAATTTGATAATGGGAAGAAAACTGGCTATCGAAACGATATTCCGATTAACGATAAGTAGTTACTACTTCATTATATTGACCATATGCTCACTCAACGATGTCTAAGAACTTTTGTGTGACAGTTAATAAAATTATTTTAAACTTTTGCAATTTATAATCCGGTCAAAACCTCGGGTAATAAAGTCAAAGTCGAAGTCAAAATCATTTATTCATCTAGGCCACAAGGTGACGCTTATGAACGTCAAAATTTAAGTTAATTACCTACTTAATGATTCTACATTTACATTTACTGCTACGTTCGCAATGCAATTGGTAGAACCACGAGAAAGAACGGGCAATAAGGCTGGTTTCAGAGTCACGCGTTTGACCGGCGCCGGCCACACGCGCGCGCTTACAATTACACTAGATTAGTAGTAGCGTTTCATAGTCACGCAGTTCAAACGCGCCGCGTGTGAGACGCGCGCGCCGGCCGCGCTGCCGAAGCTTCATACATTGCTATGAGAAACGCGAACTCGTTTCACAGTGGTCCGCGCGCCAAACGCGCTGTTGAGACGCGCTGGCCGACGGCGCGTGCCGCGCGCGTCACTCTGAAACCAGCCTAAAACTCATGGCCACTCTTTTCAATCAAATATAATGGTTTTTCATTTTATTTTGTAGGGAGCTGCAACTGTTTCACATTGTAAGATATCTACTAGTAACATTTTAACTGACTATTGATATCATACTCAAGCAGTAAATGATGTTCATTTGCTAAGCCTCCCAAAGCAAATACGGTGAAACAGGAGCATCCACTTACGTCTTTTTAATGTAGGCAACTCGCGAATATGGTCAGAACTATGGTGGAAGTGAATGTAGCAGAAAGTAACGGTATATGAAACCAAAGCAATTGATAATCTATTAGTTAGCCCGTGACCACGAGTTACCCACATTTTACAAATCCGCAAAGTTATAATGAAAGTGTGAAACATGTATGTAAAATATAGTATGACATGAGAATATGGTAATGAACTACACTATACAATAAAACTACTTAATTATTAACCTAGTCAAAAGCGAACAACTACTTCCAAGCGCACCTGTCATCAAAATAATCCTTCAAACTATAAAATGCCTTATTTATAAGATTATTTTTAACTTTTGCCTGAAACGAACTTAACGGCAAGTCTAAAATATAAGTAGGTATTTTATTGTATATGCGTATACTGAGCCCAATAAAAGAGCCATGCGTTTTGTGATAACGAAAATACGGAACACATAATTTATGTCTATTTCTAGTATATCACTATTCATTTTATAAGAATTTATATTTAGTGTTACATGCATAACGCTGGCATAAATATACTGTGACGCTACAGTAAGAATACCAATAGTTTAAATTTTTTCCGTGAGTGAGATTCATGTCTTTAACCTCTGCCTCGCTTGAGCGATCTAAATAATTTGCTAAGGTGCTTCGACCGCGCAAGGTGTCAAATGACGAGCTGACGCGGCCACTTGACGCCGCCCGGGGTCGATAAATTAGTTTTTGTGCGCTCCTTGTTCACCTCTGTAGCCTCAACTAACGTTTTTGTTCAATTTAATGAATGATTCTTTCATATGATCCCAAATACACTACGTTTGAATGAAGTGTTTACTTTATGCGAGGGGCCGAACCGGATGCTATGTAAACAGTTACGACTTTTAACGACTTACTCGAAACAATTGCTTATCGTGATAACAATACGAGTTGAACCTTGGTCCCTTTTGTTTTGTTATATACCTGGTAATATTATCTTAACGAATATATAAAATTATAGCAATACTTGCTTGAAAAGTTATTTAGATATTAGCACGTGAAAAAAATATTATTTCGCTGACTTTGCATTTTGCGCGCGCCCCGCGCGCACAAAATGCAATTATGGATTAAAAACATTGATAAAAGTAATTATGGATTAAAAACATCATTTTAAACAAATATTATAATTATATATGATACTTTTATGTTTTTATTGTGAATAATCTAATTAATTATGATGTTACAGCAAAACAAATAATAAATATTGTGTATAACTTTAATTTAAGAGATTTTTACAAACAATTATCGTAAATATGGTATTTCTTTTTTATTGAATGTAAATACATATTATGTATGTTGATTTATGCTCTGTGTTATTTTTTTATTATAAGTATATAAATAAACCTATCATATGATGTATAATACTCATATTATTCATGAGATATTGATTATCGAAAAAAATTGCGGATATTCAGGTTATTTTTGGCGGGAAAAAGTAAACAAGTGTGCACATTCCAGTAAGAGTAATTTTTATCGGATTCTTATCGGAAATAGTTATTTTGCTTTGAAATCTAATTGGTAAGAAACTTATGTAGGTTAGAATCAGACATATAACATAAAAAGATATTTAAAAAAATAAAATACGGAAATTGGCGGCAATTAACAATCAATTCTTTATAATAATAAATAATATAATAATAATAGTCCAGCAGTGGACTGTTAAAGGCTGATGATGTGATATAATTTCCAACATAATACGGACAACCTCAACAAACCCAGCTACCGTTGTTGTATCGTGCCTTCTTGAGGGAATAGGCGTCACCCTTCAAGCAACAAATTATATCATCCTAACTCGTGGGAACAATATGAATGAAATCAATAAAATACCCAATATGATCCAGCAACAACTTCACAAAAGCATGTTCATCAGACATCGAAGTAACAGTCTGCCACCAGTCGCTATAGGTACACCGAGCGATAACGAAACTCAAAAAAAGGAAACAGCTTCTGAAACTATGAATGTATATCCTACAACTACGTGGCAGAAAGATAAAGTGCCTCTTTCAAGACAAAAGAGAAAGGAGACGAGCCCAACAAACAGCGAAAATACCAAGAAATCTAAGAGAACAACTACTTTTGCAGTACCTACGCACAACCAATTTGATATTCTAAACAATGCAGAAACAGAGGAGCCTGAGATTGAATACGTACCTAAACCTGAGCCTATTTTCGTAACAGGAGTCATAGATGTCACATCTTTAAAAACTACACTAACCAAAATTGTTGATAGTGATTTATATAAAATGACTACACTAAGATCGGGCCACATCATTAAACTAATGCCGAATGACATATTTACAGACCTACAAAAAAATTAGGGAACAATTCATAGCAAACAATATAGCACATTATACTTACCAACTGAAGTGCGATAGAGCTTACAGAGTGGTATTACGAGGACTTCAATCTACGGAAGATACTTCTCTAATAAAACAAGAACTGAAAGAACAAGGACATGAGGTCAGGCAAATAGTGAATATCTTGCATAAATCTACAAAAGAAGCACTACCCGTGTTCTTCGTGGACTTAGAACCCAACAAAAATAATAAGGACATATTTAAATTGAAATATATATGCCAAATGAAAGTAGTAAGTAAGTAACATTTGAAGCACCTTACAAAAAGAAAGAAATCATGTAATGTAAAAGATGCCAAAGATTCGGTCACACTAAGAATCTATGTTTAAGACCATTTCGGTGCGTCAAATGCGGTAAAGATCACCCCACCTCAACATGCAACAAAGCACCAGAAACAGACGCGACATGTGCAAACTGTCTAGAAAAGCACCCTGCCGGCTACAAAGGCTGTGCAAAATACAAACAGTATAAGGAAATAATATTTAAAACCAAACCAATAATTAAAGACACAGCTCCAACCAAAAGTACAAAAGAGCTTAACCCCCCACGTGATTACAGCACGCACGGTCGTGCTCTAATTCAAGTTGTCCCATGTGTTTACAGCACGCATGGTCGTGCTCTAAAAAAGTCGTCCTATTGGTCGCGGATTTTTTACGTTTTGTTTTACTTAAACCAAGAAACGAAAGTAGGAACTATTAGAATAGTTCATATTCTATGCAACTAAATCGTTTTAGAAGGGAAACGAAACGTGCCAAAAAATATTGAAATATAATTATCTGTGTCTCAGTTGCGAAAGCGTCCGCCATTGTTGTGCTTTGTTCCGCGATCTTTATAATAAAAGTTGTCTTGTGGAAGAAACCGGTGAATATTTTATAAATATACTTATATAGATTTACTCAGAAATAAATAAATATTAATTGTGAAGTGACATTATTCGTGACAGAGACAAGAAATACAGTGATAAAAGGCAAAAACTTTTAAGAACGGCTATTTCTACTCTTGAAACTTGCTATTTTCGTAATAGTTTTATGATAAATACTCTTTTAATAGTTATGAAAGACATAAAAGTACCCAGATTATTTATCTGAAAACATATTTTAGCAATTAAATACTAGTATTGTTGTACGTTTTCACTGTTATCGTGTTTCAAATGGTAAATAATTCTCAGCCACAGTGTTCGCTACAGTAACATGGCGGCCCGGCACGGCGAACTTTTTGTTACGCGTTCGGATTATAATTTTTTTAGTGGCGTTAGATTCATTTGTTACAAATAAATAATGTATTGTGTGAAAACCTAAAGGTATATGTGATAATGTTTTTGTGTTTATGAACCAAACAAGTAATGAAATTCATTAATATGTGATGAAATGTTTGTGCGAACCAGTGAAAAATAACAAACTTCTAAGTTTGTAAGCTTGTTTTGCCTGTAAGGTGAGTATTTAGTAGTAATTTATGTTATTATTATCATAGCTGATTTTATAACCAACACAATGATATGCAATTTATGTGATATAATTATTTTAAGGTGTCATATTTTTTTTTTTTTCGGTAACCTATGCCAATGAAAATTTGCAGCAACGTGACCCTTTGCACTTGTGGCACTTTGCCTTTAGTTTGATCGCACCTCAAGGGTTAATATATCTGCACAACCACCAAAACAAAATGTAAATGCAAATAAGACAGAAAGAAGAAGCTACGCGGAAGTAACAAAAGACAGACCATTAAACGTAGCATTCAATGACTCTGAAAAGCTTTTAGACCGACTAGAACAAATGTTTGCTAATTTTCAACAAATCATGATCAACATGATGGGCAAAATGATGGATCTTATGATCCAGCTAGTCGCAAGCCTTGTAACCAAATGGATCACTCTCTGAGAATTACCACGTGGAATGCCAATGGACTGACAGAACGTCATCTAGAATTTCAAACGTTTCTTCAAATAGAAAAAATTGACATAGCATTGATTTCCGAGACATGATCTTCAAAATCGCACTTCTCAATAAGAAATTACACAGTATACACGACGAATCACCCATCCGGAAATAGTCATGGAGGAACCGCAATAGTTATAAAAACAACATTAAAAACTATGAACTCGAAAAATACCAGACACTTAAAATACAGGCAACATCAATAAAGGTGAACAATGACAATGTTGAGACAGCTATATCCACAGTATATTGCCCCCCCTCAGACACGCAATTACCAAAAATGACTATCAGACTTATTTTCCTTCCCTCGGTTCTAGGTTTATATGTTGTGGAGATTGGAATGCCAAGCACACATACTGGGGTTCACGATTAATCACACATCGAGGAAGGCAATTGTATGGCACAGCACAAAACCTAAATCTAGAGTTTCACTCATCACGAGAAGCAACATACTGGCCAACAGACCGAGGCAAAATCCCTGACTTGCTTGACTTTTTTGTGACTAAACTATATAACTACTAAAACATGCACAGATCTATCATCCGATCACACACCAGTCATATTAAATCTCAACTCGAAGGTAGTACTGACTGAACCTGTGGCAAGAATGTATAATATATATACTGGTTCGGCGATACACCGAAACCGATTAGGTAGGTTCTAGGCGACTTGGGAGGGAAATGGACTGTATGCAAAGGATAGCGGGTTCTTAGCCGCCTAGGAGATGGATACGGGAAGAGGTGATTGTGAGTGGATATAGGATATTTCAAGGATGGAGGGCACTTTCCTTATACAATCTTCTTCGTTTCCGAAGGGCAGTCTCCTGGTGCTTTCGTGATGCAGCTGCTTGGTTTCACTTCACTTCACCGTCACTCCCACTTGCGAGCGGTTTATATATGCGGTAATAATCACATACAGCGATGCGGCGCGATACGATATAGCGGACACGTTCTCAGCGAGCGGAATGTTCTGGACTGTCACTCGCGTCGACGATCGCGGCGACCAATCAGGCGAAAGGCGTGCCTCTCCTTAGGGAGTGGGATAGAGGGGGACGGAAATATGGTATCGCTCGCACTAGACAAGCGTGAAACGATTGATGTTGATGCGATTAGTTATAGATAGGAAGGTAGATGGCGCTACCATATCCCCCCGGCCCTAAAGGGTTGCCTTTAAAAAAACTAGAATTGAACTTAGCTATGTTGGGTGTACTACCGCATCACCTATCAATAGGCTAAGACAGCGATATGACAACAAAATTAATCTAAATTAACTTTAGCGAAAACTACAAACGCAATAATAGCGAAAACTACTAACTAAATACTTAAACTAAGAGGTAGGTCCAACTTCAGGCTAGATCTCACTGAGTTGGAAGCGGACGCAAGTTGATCAGTGCCTCGACTTGTGCAAGGACAGTTAAAGGCTCTTCGTAAGAGAGGATCTGTTGACCTCTAACTTTGAAGAGATGCGTTTTAATTACTTTGACCATGCTTGCCCAACATCCACCGAAATGTGGTGATGCTGGTGGAATAAACTTCCAGTCAATATGATCTATGGAGAGTTCTTCCTGAAGACGAGTACGATACGCGACGTGATTGAAACAAGTAGCGGGAACAAGTTCAATCAATTTACTAACGCGGTTGGCGACAAAAGTCTGCCAGCGATGAGGAGAAGAATGAATCCAAGCGAGCACTACTTTGGAGTCGGAAAATGCGTATATTTATTAATAGAGTAGTGGGGCAAAACTGTGTCTTGAACCTTGTGGAGCAACTGAGACAGCAGAAGGGCCGCGCACAACTCCAGTCTCGCAACCGCAATGGTTTTAACAGGCGAGACCTTAGACTTGGCACAAACTAACTGCACCGAGTAGTTAGAACCAATGCGGACTTGCAGATATACGACTCCGCCGTAAGCACGCTCGCTGGCGTCAGCGAAACCTATTAAGTTGATGGTACATCCATCTACCAAACCAAGATGACGCGGAATAGTAATTTGATTGAGCGCGGTAAGCTCAATACAAACTGGCCCCAAGCGGCGACAATATGGTCAGAGGGTGTTTCATCCCACTCACACTTTGATAGCCAAAGCTCTTTGATCAAGAGCATGGCGTACAAAATTGTGGGAGCCACAAAACCCATTATGTCCCATAGTCGAGCCACTGTGGACAGCATAGCGCGCTTGGCGCACTTATCATCTGGCGGTGAGACATCAAATCGAAAACGATCCCAGGATTTGTCCCAGCGTAAACCGAGAACCTTATGCGGTACAGACTTCTCAAACTCAATGTCTGAAGAAGCTTTATGAGAATCTGGTATGCGTGCGAGAACCTCCTTAGAGTTGCTTGTCCATTTGACAAGATCAGTTTGGCCTCGCTTGAAAAGCTGAATAAGCTCTTCACAAAGCGAAATTGCTAGCGGAGCGGGTATGGCACTACAGGCATCCATATACAAAGCGGATGTATAGTATAGTATAGTGTAGCTTAGCGTAGCTTAGCATAGCATAGCATAACGTAGCATAGCATAGCATAGCATAGCATAGCGTAGCATAGCTAATTAGTGCTTTATCTTACACACAGTTTTAGCACCCACCTTGATCTCTTGAAGAGCAGAACAACAACAAGACGTAATACAATGAGAAGTATGTAACGTAGGTACGGTACCCATAATCACATACCCAAATACCGTCTCAATAGCGGGCGGTAAATCATATCGCTCACTACGTACTATTTTAGTTAGTAACAAGTGCGGAAATATTGAAGCTCCGATCAAAATATCAATGCCTGCCGGATTCGCAAACTCCGCGTCAGCTAGCGGCAATGACTCGAGATGAGTGAGTGATGCTACGTCTACATTAGCGTTCGGCAATGCGTCCGTGATACGCTCCACGATAAGCGAAGAAATGTTAAAATTAATATTCCTATCAAAACGCGAATGTATTTTAATATCTACGGAACTCCTGCAATGCTTTTCTGATCCGCCTATCCCTTTGACGGTTGAGTTAGTATTTTTAAAGTTATTCCATAATCCGAGGCGTTTGAAGCATTCCGATGTAATTAGATTGGTCTGAGATGCGCTATCTAGCAGACAACGTACCATGTGCGGCGACCCATTAACATCATATACGATAACTTGCGCTGTCGCTAACAGTACCGTCTTAGACGCCGTACACTGCGTTTTGGCCCTGCGCGGATCATTATAGATGTGCGAGTGCCGTCCTCGCGTGCGCGTCGCCCGCGCAATGGATGTCATACACAACGATACTTCGCCCTCAGACGCGGAAGGCGCAGCTACCGTGGTCTGCACCTGCGGCGCAAGTGTGTCAAGGTTAGCGGCTTGGCTTGACAACGGGTTATCTTTATCGAAATGTAACAGTGTATGATGTTTTTGATTACATGAGCGACATCTCGTTCTACTAGAACAATTACTCGTTTTATGTTTTATGCTTAAGCAATTAATGCAAGCTTTATTATCTCTTTGCTAGGTCCTGCGGGAAGATCAGTTTTGCAGTCTCACCTGATTCTGCAATTAATACTGACGCAGGTACCTTATTTGTGATCCAAAAACTGTTTTTCTATAGTCCATTTCTCACTATACTGTTGTTACATTGGAGTTGCAAATAAAAAACAATTTCATTTCATTTCATTATCTTTTACGCATTTAAAACGAGCGGTTGCATGCAAATTATCGAAGGCGGGACACTTGTATAAGTGGTCGTGCACTATATTACTGCACAGACACTTCTGTGAATTATTACTATTAGATTCCGAACATGTTACGTAAGATTGTGGATTAGGGACCGAGTTATTATTACTATTTCGCGATTTATTCAACCTTTGTTTGTTGCTGTTAGTGTTAGACGGGCCAGGTGAACCAGACTGCGTATTATGAAATATTCGACACTGATCTTTGATGAACGAAATAAAACTATCTAGTGTAGGTATTTTATTATTGCGTTCCGTCATCTCGAATGCGCGAATTGTATCAGTGTCAAACTTTTTTAAAGCGAGTTGAAGCAACATAAAGTCGGAAAGGTCTTCTAATTTTAAATTCCTAAGAGAATTAACCGCGGTTACGAAGTTATCAATAAACAGCTGGAAATTCGAGACAGACGCTTTGCCGGACAATTTAAGATTTAAAGCTTGATCAAAGTAAGTAGACGCTAGAACGCGCGTGTCTTGATATCTGTCAAGTAGTGACTGAAATATGACCTGATAATTCTCAGCACTGGGTGTGACACCTGCAAATACGGACTGGGCTTTCGGTGACAGTTTACCTATTAAATAGTACAACCTGTCAGCATCTGTCAGAGAACCATTATCGTGCACTGTAGACTTAAAACTCGCATAGAATAACGGCCAATTTCGTATATCTCCGTCAAACGACATAATCTCGATTGGCGGTAATCTCGGTTTGCGGGCAACGGGCTCTGCTGAACATTTACCCTCCAATTGCGATTGTATACGCTTAATAATACAATAAAGATCTTCGAATGAGGTATACGCCTGATAGTTCGGTTTTTCATCAGGATTGATAGAAAGTAATCTTGCGTTATAATCGTCTAACAACTTATGAAAATCTGTTCGAATATTATCTACTGTTATACAATAACTGAGAAATGCTTCGCTATTACTGTCAGACATAGATGCGGTTTTTGATCGTTCATAGATGTTTTGAATGCGCTCAAATAGAATATTGCGTTTTGCTTCTAAGATTGTCATCTCTTTGTCTTCCGACACGCGTGACTTCTTTTGTTGTGACATGCTTACGTAAGTATAAGCTAATGAGACCGAAACAAAATAAGAATATCTAATGTATCTATTATTTTACCTAAGGAGGCTAAGTAGGCAACACTTTAGAGCTGATGAATTAAAAGTTGCTTGAAATATGAGATTTATAAGACAACTATGATAGTTCCAGAATTAATAATTTAATAAGTAGGTAGCTACATAAAAGTTTACCTACTGATGCGTACGGAAATAACCATGTGACGGTTATGTGAATATATTAGGAGTATAGCAAGGTGCTATAACTGCCTAGGTATAGCGATATAACGTATAAAAACGTAAATGAATCCGGCTCGAAGGACCAAAAAAATGGTTCGGCGATACACCGAAACCGATTAGGTAGGTTCTAGGCAACTTGGGAGGGAAATGGACTGTATGCAAAGGATAGCGGGTTCTTAGCCGCCTAGGAGATGGATACGGGCAGAGGTGATTGTGAGTGGATATAGGATATTTCAAGGATGGAGGGCACTTACCTTATACAATCTTCTTCGTTTCCGAAGGGCAGTCTCCTGGTGCTTTCGTGATGCAGCTGCTTGGTTTCACTTCACTTCACCGTCACTCCCACTTGCGAGCGGTTTATATATGCGGTAATAATCACATACAGCGATGCGGCGCGATACGATATAGCGGACACGTTCTCAGCGAGCGGAATGTTCTGGACTGTCACTCGCGTCGACGATCGCGGCGACCAATCAGGCGAAAGGCGTGCCTCTCCTTAGGGAGTGGGATAGAGGGGGACGGAAATATGGTATCGCTCGCACTAGACAAGCGTGAAACGATTGATGTTGATGCGATTAGTTATAGATAGGAAGGTAGATGGCGCTACCATATACTAACTAGGATATGTACCAGAACATAGTTACGGAGGAAATCAAGGTCCTTAGCCGATTAAAATCTGTCAAAGATATAGAAGAGGCTATAGAAAAGCTGAACAAGACAATACACACAGCAGCCACAAAGTCTACGACAGTAAAAAGGAAATATTCACGTCTCATGTTAAACGAATACCCCAAAACCATCAAAGAAAAAATAACTGTACGTCGGAATCTGAGAAAAAAATGGCATCGAACTAGATATCCTGTTGACAAAGCTGCATTTAACCGAGCCTCTAATGAACTGAAAAACATGATTAAATCTTTCAACAATAATAACCTCCAAATGTTTCTTTCAAACTTGACTCCAAGCCTAGATACTAATTATTCACTATGGAAGGCAACACGCAAACTAAAACGCCCTAACAACCAGATAGCTCCAATCAGGACAAATGACGGCCATTGGGCAAGATCAGATATGGAAAAGGCCCAAACATTTGCTATACATCTAAGTGTTTCAATAATTTCCTGAATTCACAACAGACCACAACTCGGAGGTAAAATGACATTTAGACAGTGCACAACAAATGTGTCTCCCAATAAAATATGTTACTGTTTCCGAAGTAGCCATCGAAATTAAACACTTAAAAGACGGAAAAGCACCGGGACCTAATAGATAGCGTCCTTTTGAAAAATCTCCCAAGAAAAGGAATTGTTGCAATAATAAACATATTCAATGCTTGCCTCTGACTCTGCCACTTCCCACCACAATGGAAAATAGCTCAGGTGATAATGTTGCCCAAGCCCGGTAAGCCACCTAATGAAGTAGCTGCATACCGCCCGATTAGGCTGCTGCCCTTTATAGGAAAACTATTCGAAAAGATATTACTGAAGAGAATGAAGGCTAAATTACGTAATTCCAGACCATCAATTCGGCTTCAGAGAAAATCACGGTGCCATTGAGCAAGTCCACCGTATCGTTGACGCAATAAGCAGAGCGCTAGAGACGAAGCAGTATTGCTCGGCAGTATTTTTGGACAAAGTTTGGCATGAAGTGCTACTTTATAAAGTAAAAAACAATGCTCCCGCACTTATTTTACAACATATTAAAGTCCTACCTCACTGGGCGATGCTTTGAAGTGAAATTAAACGAGGAAATTTCGGACTTGTACGAAATCTAATCAGGAGTTCCCCAGGGCAGTATACTGGGTCCTGGACTGTACACTATATTTACTGCTGACTTACCAAAAACAGACAACACTTTAGTTGCAACATATGCAGACGATACGGCCCTATTATCTACACACAAGAATCCAAGAATCGCGTCTGAATACCTACAACATCACATTGACAAAATTGAAGAATGGCTAAAAATCTGGTGACTGCAAGCCAATAAGCAAGTCAATACATGTAACATTTACACTCAGGAGGGATACTTGTCCCCCTGTGACAATTTACAATGATGAAATTCCCCAAGACGATCAAGTGAAATACTTAGACATGCACCTAGACCGACGACTCACATGGCAAAAACACATATGGGCCAAACGGAAGCAACTCGACCTGAAATTGCGAAACATGTACTTGGACGCCACTCACAAATGAGTACTCACACCAAGTGTGTGAAACCATTTTAAAACCAGTTTGGACCTATGGCATACAGCTCTGTGGTACAGCCAGCAACAGTAACCTCGAAATACTGGAACGTTTCCAAACCAAAACACTTAGAGCCATCTTCAATATACCACAGTACATAAACAATAAAATGATGTATCACGACTTAAAGCTTCCAACTGTCAGACAAGAGATTGCAAAGTATTGCAATGTCTATCAGGAAAGACTTGCAAATCATAAAAATGAGCTCGCCCTCAAGCTGAGCGGAGAAGGAAGTTTGCGCTATAGGCGATTTAAGAGATATAGTGTTCCAACACTCATAGATAGATTTATCAGGACGGAATGAGACACCCGACTGAGTCGTGTCTCACCAAGCTAACGAATACTTCCAGATAAATTAATATCGAACAGAGAAATGGCTTATTGTTATGTACAACAGATTGCCATGTTGCAGTAGATAAAAGAAAAAAAAATACGGCTACATTTTGATGGTTGCATATTAAAAAATCAAAACTTTCTCGAGCAAACTTCAAAAGAACAATAAACGAAATAACAAAATTTAAATGGCCAAATGTTTTATTTAGAAAAATGTTACAATCCCAATGTATGTGACATCAAATGAACGACTGATCAAAAGTTGCTAGATGTAATTTTAAAATATCAAATCATAACTAAACAAATTTTATAATGACAAATTATTTCTTATTAAAAATTATTAATTTAAATGTAGGTATACTTATATTTGAAGTACATCATTAATTTTAACACATTAATTTGTCCAAAAATAATGATTAAAATACAAATAGACGACTTGGCGACGCCCATGGCTCCGACTGTAATTCCAGTAACTAAATAGGTTATGTTAGGTTCTCTTTTAACCCTTAATCCGAAAATGGTAGCCCTGCGAAGCAGGCCTCCGTCAACTTAGGCCATATTCTTCACACTAGTTTAATAAACTGAAGCTCTTATTTTTGGGTTAAGGGTCAAAAGATAACCTATTTATTTAGTTCGTCTCACCTAACCCTAGGCACTAGCACTAGAGATTTCGTACTTAAACGATTTGGTCAATAGTGTAATAAATAATATAAACATTGATATTCCAGACTTTGGTCAGCTGAACTTTTGATCAAATGACCATCGTTATTTTAAACTTTGTTGATTTGTACGTTGTTCTTTTGAAATTTGCTCAGAAACGTTTTGGTTTTCTAATATGCAACCCATTTTGATTCCTCTCTTTTTTCACTACCGATCATTTTTCAGTTCGAGGAAAACTTATAAAAATCAATAATAGAAAAATAATCCAGCTTGTAACAGGATGTCATGAATTTATATATATATTTATTATATTTTGGTACAGTTCTTGCATTTGAATGAATTTCAGTGTTGTTGTAGTAAGGCGAGTACTTTAACCAATCCACCTTGTTTGTTGTTAAGGTTCAGTTCTGCAAAATTTCAGTAATAATAATAATATTCTACCACATACACATATCACAATCTAGTCCCAAGCTAAGCAGAGCTTGTGTTATGGGAACTAGATAATGGAATAACATACATATATACTTTTATTTTGTAAATACATACATATTATACACTAGAGGATGTCCGCGGTTACACCCGCGTTATTTAAGGCTACTGCTCCGCTCCTGTTACTAATAATAATAATAATTTTTTACCCCTCTGGGGCAGTCGTTATCTCATCATGAGACTAACGCAATCTCAGAGGGCAGAGTAACAGCTTTCAAACATCACCTTTGTCTTGTGATATATATTACAGGATAGAAAGAAAGCTTACAAACCGCAGGGCAGCTTTGTGGCGAGCTGAATGTGTGTGGCGACACTGCGGTCCCGAATACTTCAGGGAGTCGGTCAGGGCCTCGTCTCCGGCTTGCCTTTACTGGCTGGTGGAGTGAATTTCCAAGAGTGCCCGCAGGACTCTCGACTCTGGCTTGCCTTAGTCGGCCGGCCAGAGGGAAGTCGCAAGAGCTATTTGATCGGGGGTGGAAGTGTCATTGTCAAGGGCGTAATTACGGGGAAACCCGCTCCGGGTCACGAGACCCGCGATGGCGAAACCGGTGCCGCACCGCTCTACACCCCTAGCCGCTCACACCGGTGTTGCCCTCTTGTTGCCTTTATGGTAGAGTTTGTTTGCCTTGGCGGCTATTTAGAGAGGGTCCATCTAGTGAGCTGGCGAGTCACCGTCTGCCCCTTTTCGACGTACTATAAGAGTACTTAGGGCAGACGCTGGCATTCATCCATAGTTTTTATCTAAACCTATCCATTTAACACCCATCCCAATAGCCCAGAGTAAATTAGTTTCCATATAAGTAGCAATAGGCCCTCACCTGCTGCGGCTAACCCGTGACTGTACTTAATAGTGCGGTAATGGAGGCGCCTCAGTAGGTGTTCCATTACATTCTAGATTAAAACTCTCAAAGGGCCTCTGCGCGTTGGACCTATGTCTCCGTGTACGCCTGCTAAAGGGCCGGGTATTGTTCTAACAAATTAGAATAATACCCGAGAAAGAGAAACAAATAATATTTTTTTAATAATTAAAACATTTATTGGTTTCAACACACTTTACAAAATAATTACACCCACCAAACTGAGTGTCAGTTTGTCGGCGGGAATAGCGCTCGATAAACATTTGGTATTTAACTATTTATACATTATAAAATAAAATATAAGCTAACAAAGGTTTTAATTAATGACTAAAAACACAAACTACATGTTTATACATACCCAATATATATACATGCAGTTTGCCCAATCTTATTCAAATAATATAGCAAAAGATAGGTAACAGTAAATTTGACAATCATATTATAACAACTTAATTATCCATATGCACGCCGTACTCGGCAAGTAAAACTTTTTTTTCATTAGTTTTTAAGGTTTGTTTACTGATTTTATTGTTAAATTTTCTCAGCCATTCATTATTATTATATATCGTAGGTATCAAATACTTGTTGGTTCTTTTACCATAATAATTCTTTATTGGTTGACGCACCAGTTTCTGTTCTCTTACACGTCTTGTATTGTAAGTATTTTTTATTTTTATTTTATAATTATCATTGTAAAATTGTTCAAGAACCACAAAGTACTTAACCCTTTCATGTACAGGCAAAACTTTACATAACAGAAACAGTTTTTCGTAATTACCTTTACAAGTACGTTTTGTCTTTGGCGTAATGAGATATTTTAAAAAGCGTGTTTGCAGTGACTTAATGTTATCTAAGTACGTTTTAAATGTTCGACCATATGTACTTAATCCATAGCCTATTAAGGACTCCGCTAATGCGAAATAAACAATGCGTAGTGTTTTTCTACTTAATGGCGCCTTTAACGTGTAAAACTTACTAAGTACTGCCCTGAGTCTTGTGCACACCGTATCAACATGCGTCTTCCAGTTAGCATTACAATCCACCCACAGACCGAGGTACTTAAATGTCTTGACGTACTCTAAATTTTGACAGTCACAGTTCAGGTGTGTGGCGTGCAAGCACTCGTATGTGTGACCCCGTATACTAAAATATGAACTAGCGATATTCTTTGCAATTTGATTATGTGGTGAATGTATGTGCATTACTTTAGTTTTGCTAACATTTAGTAGAATACCGTTGTCGTGTGCCCACTTGGTGATGTTATTAAAGTCTGTTTGGATTGCAGCCCTAGCTTCTTGTACGTTTTTAGATGAATACAGCAAGCACATATCGTCGGCGTACATGTAAACCTGGCAATTTTTAACTACATTGGTAACGCTATTTACATGCATGATGTAACCAACTGGTCCGTATACGGAACCGGTCGTTACGCCCAGGGTAACTGCGGCCTCTTTTCCAATGGCACCTGATATGCTGGTCTGAATAGTTCTATCACTTAAATAGTTCTGGAACCACTTATTAGTTGGACCCCTTATTCCGCATTCATCCATAGCTTGGAGAAGTACCTCATGGTCCAGGGTGTCAAAAGCTTTTTTAAAGTCTATAAATAACGCCAGATCCTGATGACCAAGGTCCAGACTGTTATTTATATACTCCGAAAAACTCGATAACGCTGTAGCCGTGCTACGACAGCGACGAAAACCATGCTGAGAATCGGATAGTATCTGATGCTGCTCTAGGAATTCACTAACCTGGCCTACCACCATTTTTTCTACTATTTTGTTGATTACAGATAGTATATCAATCGGCCTGTAGTTGGTGTATTGACTGTGATCTCCCTGTTTGAAGATAGGTCTTTTTACAGCTTTCTTAAGTAGGCTGGGGTATTGACCCCTCGAGAGACACATATTGATAAAGTGTGCCAGGACCGGTGAAATTTGGCTTTTTATTGCCTTTAAGTCTCTAATTCGAATACAGTCTATTCCAGGGGCCTTTTCACTGCTAAGATTATCTATAATTTTACACACTGAGTTACTAGTCACTGGCTTAAAGCGAAATGACACATTACTTAAACTAACATACTGAGATCTGTCTAGGAACTTTATATCACATTTATGCTTTATATTATTAATTTCTGTAGTAAACGTATCTGCAAACTTATTACATATGTTATACATTGTATCATTATTGCCAAAATATTTATTTATCATATCATCTATACTTGTTTTCTTTTTACCTATCCAACTATTGATTTTTTCCCATACTTTTTTAGGATCCCCATTACATTTTTTTTTTATTTCTTCCTGTCTATACTTATTTTTTTCTTTAAATAATACTTTATTTACTCTATTTCTATACCTTGTATACTCTAGTCTCTTAGTATTATTATTAGGCATTTCTTTCCAGTCTTTAAATAATTGGTCCCTACGCAATAACATATTTTTCAAAACGTCTCCTACCCATGGTTGTGTTTTTCGTTTCTTAATGATTGGCAATACCATTTTACTATCACTGTAAATCTCACTAAATACATCATGTAACTTATCATATAATTGTAACGGACATTCTACAGACAACAGCTGAGACCAGTTGTAGTCACAGATTTTTTTATATACTACTTTATTATTAATTATACAACGAGAACTCGAAGCCAAACTAGCCCTACATGTATTGGTAGCTAATGGAATTGATACTCCAATGATATGATGATCCGATAAATAACATTCAATTACATACGACACGCAGTCCCCCAGCTGTCTCGCTCGCACCTACGCGTGGTCGATGCATGACATTTCTCTTGCACCCGCAACGATAGCCTCGCGCGTCACCTCACTGTCCGGTATTACACACTGTAGGCCTAGTGCACACAAACAATCTTTATATTTAGATACGTATCGTATGTCACTTCCCAGCAGATTTATGTTGACGTCGCCTAATATAATAATATTTCCATCTCTTGGGATACTCCCGATAAATTGTTCCAGTTCCGAAATAAATAGTAATTTGTTCATTTTTGGCGGCCTGTACACTGCCACAATATTTATAATATTATTATCCACGGTCAGTACACCATGCAAGACTTCTGCAGATTTCATCACTGATTTTATTTCTACAAAAATGAGGTCCTTTTTAACATACATAATTAATCCTCCTCCTCTTTTCTTCTCTCTTGTATATGAGAATAAATTATATCCCTTTATATTATATAATTGTAACTCTTCGGCTTTTACATTAACCTCAGACAACACCAACACATTTATATTTTTATATACTCATAGAGCGATGTTATATAGTCTAAAGACTTCCTTGATAAATGGGCTATCTAACACTGAAAGAATTTTTCAAATTGGACCAGTAGTTTTTGAGATAAGCGCGTTCAACCAAACAAACGAACTCGTCAGATTTATATATTAGTATAAAAATATAAGATAGGAACACCCAGACCAAGACAAGCATCCATGTTCATGCACACAAATGTTTGACTTGAGCGGGAATCGAACCCGCGACCTTTGGCGTAGCAGTTGCTTACTTCTGGGATAACCTAGACTCCCGCAGCTAACACATTCGCGCCGTGATTTTTGAGTCCAAAGTAAGCATCATTTACATTCATGAACTTGGCATTCTACTATCGTATACGTAACCATACACATATATAGAATACTAATATCAGTAATATGTTCATAACCGTGTTAAATAATTTAACTGAACCGCCAAACTATACGTTTAATATGAGCGTTTCCAGTTAGTTTCTGTATTCCTTATCATGTAAATAAGTATTGTCTAGTTGGTTCTGGCATAAACGCATGTTAATGTAACCAAAGCTACGCCCATAGTATAGTAGTTAGAACGTTGCCTATTCTATTGCAGGGATATATGAGACCGCGTAATAGCAAAAGGCGTTGTTAAAGTGATAGCGCGGTGCTGGTGTTAAAAGCTGTTTATGCATATCACAAGGTTAATATGGGTCTAAGTTGTGAGGAACGTATTATGAGGTCCAAACAAGTACCGTTCTTGGATTATGTGTGCTCAACTGATTATGTGAGAATGGTTTTCTTTTATGTCATTTAGAAAATTTGCCAACGCGCACTAACAATCATTTTCGAGTGAGACATATATTGCCTTATTCTAGTCATGCTTTAATCAATTTGTCCTTTAAACAACAAGACTTGCAACTGGGCTGTAAGTAAACGTTTGGCGAAAATTTTGACATCCTAATTATGTCTTTTATAATAAATTTTAAAACGAATTCCTTCATTCTTAAGCTCTCGCATAAGCCAATTTTCCATTGTTGTAAAAAAAAACTAAATCTTAAGTGGGACCTAGTGTCTCAACTGTTAATCAGTTCCAGTTCTTGTCTCACAAACAAGTATCTTAAGGCCAAGTCTGCGGGCAGTCAAACATCTCCGAATCTAGAGTTGACAAACTCATACGATAAAGAAGAAACGCAAGACATCGGGGAAGCCTATATCCAGCAGTGGACTACGGCAGGCTGATGAAAATCGTGAACCCAACGAGCTACGATCATCATCATCATCAGCCTTTAACAATCCACTGCTGGACTAGGCCTCTCCTTTGAAAGGAGGAATTGGCCTTCTATACCACGCTGGCCAAACGGGTTGGTATAGGGTTTGTATCAAGTTTTCCTTCTCTTACAGTGCTGTTCTCTGTATAATATTATTATGCTCCCTCTGTTGGTTCTTATGACACCCGTGGGATGATATGGGGTGGTGACATTCCGTATTCTTAATCCGTCACCACATGGACCACCAGTCGACGATCATGCTGTACGTGAAACTATACCACATCTAAGGAGCGACACCTGGTCCAAAAATCATAGTAGGAAACAAAATGATACACCATTTCATTTCTGATCAAGTCCTTACAAACCGTGAAATGCAAATAAGTATTTGCATTTCACGTATTGGGGACGTAAGAAGGCATTCAATCAACCTAAAAATCAATATCGCGCCGAAAAGCTTTATAATGTAAAAGTTAAATCCAAATTAGACTGAGGCACTCAGGCAAACTTCGCAGTCTTTCGTCTCTGACAATGACGTCACTGAGTTAAATACGGACAGCAAATAAAGAATAACTTCTTATTTGTATCCACATTGGTGGAACAAGACAGAAACAATTTATGTCACAGCAAAGGTATTTTAGGTTTAGTGCCAGCTGTACCTTAACTTAGTGTAAAAAACTAAGTGAAAATTTTTATTACAGTGCTCTTCGAAATTGCCAGAGAATTGTAACAAAGCTACACTCGAAGAAAGATACAGTTTCTTTCTTCTACCTCCTTGGAGAACGTTCAGGATCTATTCGGTGTGTAATTTTAATAAAAATGTAATGGTTACTAGGTTTTAAGTTGAGAATGTACTATTTATTTTACGTTTCTAAGAATATTACACTTCGATATAACAAGGTATTTAAGCTCCTTATTTTGTTAAAAGGAAATGTTATTGTATTTGGCTTATTACATCAGTAGCAAAGCAGCTACCTTGGATCAATTACATTGATAGTTCTCTAACATATACAAGTGTCTTTATAAGTAACAAATATTAAGCAAATCACCAGTTTAAGCTTCATCAATGAATTAGTAATACGTAAGTAATGAAAAAGGTTGTCTACCAATAACAGAAAGCAATCAGTTGAAGACCTGAATTCGAATATGAAAACTAATTATTGCTTCCCGTCCACCTCAGCCCACTTATTTCCAAAGCCTTACAATTTCCCTTCAACTTTGCACATACTTTATTTTGATTATACCTGAAGTAAAAAGTTCTAGAAATTAAAGCAAAAGAATACATTGCAACAGAACCACAAAGAGGTACGATTGAGTGTAATCATCCCGGTTTTCCTCGAAAATTTATCGGAGGAATTATTCAAACCCTTTCCTTCCAATTTGGCTAATAGCTAAAGCAAAAAATAAAGACAGATATTTCTTTAAGAATCTCTTTGCTTCGATTTTATTCGAAGTATTTATACGTGGATTGAGATATAAGAATGAAACAATCAACGGCGAAAGGTCAGTTTGGTAGTATTTTATATTTAAGCGAAATCACAGTGAAGGAATGTACGGTTCAACGTGAAATTAAGAGACAAGGAAAATTAAATACATCTACAAATATATTTATCTTCATATAATAGCATGGCGTTTTAAAGGCATGAAATTAAAGTATTAAGTTAAATACTAATTTGTATTGCTTTTGAATGACATGTGAACAATAAATTAAAAAAAGAATCGTGCCTGTATTCCGTATACTAGCAAGAACATAAATATTATATTCCATTTATTGCTCAGTAGTCAGACAGGTCCTTAAAATTTATGTAGTGTGTATGTATATTATTATTTTTATTGGTTTTACATGTTGCTGCAACTGTTTCACATCGTGAGTTATCTACTAATGCAAACATTTATAGTTATTGATATCATACTCAAGCAATAAATTATATTCATTCGGTAAGCCTCCCAAAGTAAATATGGTGAAATAGGAGCATCCACTTACGTCTTTTAATGTAGGCAAATCGCGAACATGACTGTAGTGTTCAGGGCTATGGTGGAACAGCATGTCCTGGAAAGTAACAGTATATTAACCTGCAGCGATTTACAATATATTAGTTTGCAGCTCATGACCTCGAGTTACTCTCACCTTATAAATCCGATAAATTATAATAAAATGAGTAGAACAAGAATGCAAATGTGGTATAAAAGAGAAAACTGCTTATTGACCTAATAAACAAAAATTTGGCCTCATAGAAGAATATTTATTTCCAAGCGTACTTGTCGTCAAGATACTCATTTAGACTATAACATGCCTTTAGTAAAAGATTATTTTTAACTATTGTCTGAAACGCCCATAACGGCAAGTTTAAAATATTACTTGGTATTTAATTATACATACTTATACTAAGCCCAATAAAAGAGCTATGCGTTTTATGTAAACGGAAATACGGTACACATAATTTGTTCCTGTTCCTAGTATTAATATTGAGTATGTCACTATTCATTTTGTAAGAATTTATATGTAGTCGTACATGCATAACAGTGGCATAAATATATTGTGATGCTACAGTAAGAATACAAATATTTTTAAAATTTTCTTTGAGTGAGACTCTTGTCTTTAACTGGTAAATGGCCTTAACTGCTCGTTTTTGTAATATAAAAATATTTTCGATATCAGCGGCCCTACGCCATAATAATATACCATATGACATAACACTATGAAAAGCTAAAATAAACCAATTTAGCCGTATCGACATCAGTCAACCTACGAGCCTTCTTAATGGCATAAGCAGCTGAGCTAAGTTTCCCTGATAGATATGTAACGTGCACACCCCACTGTAATTTCAAATCAAGTGTTATTCCTAGAAATAATGTAGATTCAGATGTTTCGAGTACATCATGATTTAAAGCTATATTAGGACCAAGGTTTCTGACATTAGGCAGAGAAAACTTAATAAATTTTGTTTTTTTTTGGCGTTCAGTACTAGATTGTTTACATTAAACCATTTAGTTACTTGAATGAGCGCACTGTTTCTTTCCTTAAAATGCTCCTTATTTCTATCTACTTTGAATATCAAAGAAGTATCGTCAGCAAATAGTACAACGCCACAAATGTTTTTCAAGTAAAAAGGTAAATCGTTTATGTAAACAAGAAACAGGAAAGGCCCTGCCAGCCCTGATGCTGCCTTGCGGCACTCCTAAATCAACAGGCAAGCCACAGGATTTTGAGCCGTTTATTTCAAGACATTAGATTCTGTCACTTTAGTATGACTTAATGACTTCCAATGCTTTAATCTGTACGCCGTAATGTCTTAGTTTGCATAAGAGCGTTTCATGGCAGACACAATTGAATGCTTTCGAAAGGTCGCAAAACACACCAGTAGCATTTTGGGCACTCTCCCATGCACTGAATATGTGTTTAACTTTATTTACGACATGTTCTTTAACAATAACATTTCAGTTGAGTTGTTTTCTCCATCGCACCAACGCAAATGCCTGCCAGCAAAATTACGATTTTGTGCATTGCATTTGTCAGTTAAAATTCACAAGAAGCGCCTGACAAACCGTCGCGATCAGCGCCCAATGTCGATAACGTTTTGTAAGTTACTGTGGCACGCGTTTGGTTCACTAGGGACACACGAGGTAATATACGGCACGAGGCATCCAATATCCACTCGGTCCTAAAATCGTTTGAAATACGAATAGCTGTGGTGAAGCTGAATTTACTTGATTTTAGATATTTGAAAAGCGGATCATTGTTTTGTAGAACGGAATAATGTTGGTAATTTCTTGGAAAGGATTCCAAGCGGGAGATTTTCAGGTACTAAAAATTTTTATTTATAATAATATCTGGAAAAAAATCCCATATGGATATTTGTTTCGTTTCTACGGAAACCAGGCAACTGATAAATATTCTTCTATTTTATAAACCTAAATCTTACTTACTACTTATTCCGATGGCTCAGCGACCCAAAATGTGCCTAGGCCTCCAATGCGAGGGAATGCCACTTCACCCGATCTAACTACCTACTGTAGAAAAATAAAACTCAAAACCAGAAGAAATAATTTTACCTATCACACAAAAATTGGCCTTGGTTTCAAAAGGAACCCATAGCCACCGACGCTATCTACTACTTTTTACTAAATTAATAGGAACAGCTTATATGGTTTATTGAAATAAGCTACTTTTAACGAAGTTATAGCTAGTAGAGCCTTGCTGATTTCAGCATAAATGGGGCGGCTCGACCGGGGAAGTACTACCCTCTCACAGAAAATCGACGTTAAGTAACAATACTTAAACTGTTGCATTTCGTTCGGTGAGTGAGAGTGCCGGAGGCCCTATCCCCATATTCCTTCTCCCTCATCCCACTCCTCATCCCATCTCTTTTCCCAACCCTAAGGGGCGGCAACGCACTTGTGACTCCTTTGGTGTTGCTTGTGTCTATGGGCGGCGGTAATTGATTACCATCAGGCGATCCGTCTGTTCGTTTGCCGCCTATTACTATAAAAAAAAAGAAAAAGACTCCATTTCCAACATTTTGTGTATGACCGATCGCGCAGACACCGATGGCGAAGTGGCTTAAGACGTCACATCGTCGTTTAACAATTAGACTTCCACAAATTGTTATTTTGAGTCTGAGTTTACGGTCAGGTTTGAAGTATTAATCTGTGTCTCTTGATTACTAGGTTATATCTGCTTTTCTAGAAACCAGCTACCTAAGTACTTTAATAACATGGTTAAAAAGCCCTATAATATATTTTTTTGCAGGGAGTTAGATCAGTGAAATTATTCTACTTCACTTGGGTCTGTGATGTCAGGCTCGGCTGTAGTTTATATTACTGTGCAATTTATAATTATCTGTTTGCCAATAACACACATATTATCTCAAATCACACAAGCACTAGTCATAATACTTGTTCCTTGTTTGTAAACTCTAGGCCAGCCATGTAAAACATTATGTTAAAACATATTTTATTGGTATAATTCGATATTGACAGCTAAATAGCCAGAAAACTGTGTCTCGGAGGAGTTTACAAACATACTGCCAACGGACACAACGAACATTCAGACTCGAAACAAAAAATTTATAGTTCAATCAAAGTGTTCTCGTGTGTGTATCGAACTCTCGGAGAAATGTCAAGGGTGACTCATGAAAGGTTGTCACTAATATTACTACGCCAACCGTGCAGTCATATTAAGTAAAACTGGCTCGGCGATACACCGAAACCGTAGGTTCTAGGCGACTTGGGAAGGATTAATGGAATGGACTGAATTCAAAGGATAGCGGGTTTTAGTCGCCTAGGATTGGAATGGAAGAGATGATTGTGAGTGGGTATAGGATATTCCAAGGATGAAGGGGACTTACCTTGTTCGGCAATCTTCTTCGTCTCAGAAGGGCAGTCTCCTGGTGGTTTCGGGATGAAGCTGCTGGATTCATTTCACTACACAAATCACCTTCACTTGCGATCGGTTTATATAAGCGGTAATAATTATAGCGGGAGCGGCGCGGTGCGATACGGTATGGCGGAAGCGTCTTTAGCGAATCGAATGTTCTCGAAAGTTCTGGACTGTCTCTCGCGTCGACGATCGCCGCGACCAATCCGCGAAAGGCTTGCCCCTTCTTGGGAATGGGATAGAGAGGGATAGAAATAAAAGGCATCGCTCGCATTGGCCAAGCAGCGACCAACCATTGACGTTGATGGGATTAGTTTCGATGGAAAGGTAGGTGGCGCTACCATATCCCCCCGGCCCTAAAGGGTTGCCTTTAAAGAAATAGAATTGAACTTAGCTGTGTTGGGTGTACTACCGCATAACCCATCAATAGGCTAAGGCAGCGAAATGACAATAAAATTAATCTAAACTAACTTTAGCGAAAACTACAAACGCAATAATAGCGAAAACTACTAACTAAATACTTAAACTAAGAGGTAGGTCAAACTTCAGGCTAGATCTCACTGAGTTGGAAGTGGACAGAGACGTACAACAGGGCGCACGTAACTCCCTTTAGCGGTTTTCACGGTAACAACGCGAGTTGTACAGTCCTTGGAAGTATGCAATTTCTCTACGATGGCTAACGGCCATGAAAGCGGCGGAGCATTATCATGTATTATGACGACCAACGTACCCTCCTGTATAGGGGATGCAGGACTATTCCACTTGGATCTAGCCTGAAGCTGATGTATATATTCCGCACGCCAGCGCCGCCAGAACGACTGCACGAGTTTATCCAGCAGAGTATGTCTCTGGAGCAAGCTTGAAGAGTCTGCTTCAGGAGCCGGAAATGACGATAATGGCACTGTGTTCAGAAAATGTGCAGGGCTTATCGCGGATGGTTCTGCAGGGTCACTACTCAATGCCGTGAGCGGACGCGAGTTGATCAGTGCCTCGACTTGTGCAGGGACAGTTAAAAGCTCTTCGTAAGAGAGGATCTGTTGACCTATAACCTTGAAGAGATGCGTTTTAATTATTTTGACCATGCTTTCCCAACATCCACCGAAATGCGGTGATGCTGGTGGAATAAACTTCCAGTCAATATGATTTATGGAAAGTTCTTCCTGAAGACGAGTACGATATTCTTCCCTGAGAAACTTATAAAGGTCGCGTAAATAAGAGCTTGCGCCCACAAAACAAGTGCCGTTATCCGTGTACAAACACTGTATAGGGCCGCGCCGTGAGAGAAATCGTTTAAGGGCTGCCAGGAATGACACCGTGCTTAAATCTGTCGCAACTTCAATATGCGTAGCGCGCATCGTTAAGCATGTAAAAATACATAGCCAGGCTTTACGGCTTTTAACACCTCGACCACGCACTGGCGTATACTGCAGTGGTCCTGCGTAATCGCAACCGGTGTGTGTAAACGCTTTAGCGACCTGGTTGACGCGCTGACTAGGGAGATCAGCCATGGGAGGGAAAGTCGGACGCGGACGAAATTTGAAACAGACGTTACATTTATGTATTCTGTGACGAATTATTCGTCGAGCTGCCAAAATCCAATACTTATGCCTAAGTAAGGACATAAGCAACTCTGGACCGGCATGGAGGTGTTTCTTGTGATAAAAATCAACAAGAAGGTCGACAACATGATCATGTCGCGGCAGAATACAAGGATATTTGTAGTTATAATATTCATCCGAGTTGGACAGACGACCCCCAACGCGTATGACGCCGTGTTCATCGAGAAACGGCTTGAGTCTAAGGATAGCGGGAGAACAACGTACATTGTCTTTTAAATTTTGAATGTCGTTACTAAAATGAACAGCCTGTACAGCTCGTAGTAACTTACATTCTGCGAATTTGATATCAGTACTTGATACAAAAGTCTCATTAGGTAGGTGCCTAAGAAACCTATAGACATAAACGATGGCGCGGAGTAACTTAGACCACGATGACATGCATAGTGCGAGTGCATAGATGGGAGACTCCGCAACCTCAGCAATCACGGGATAAGAAACAGACTTCCGTTCGGGTACATCTTCGTCTACTGCACTGTGTTCAAAGGGTTGCATGGGCCATTCTGACGGATCATGGGAAATCCAAGAAGGTCCACGATGCCACAATGGATGATGCAGAAGATTAAGTGGAGTGACACCACGAGACAAGCAATCTGCGGGGTTCTCGGTACCCGCGACGTGATTGAAACAAGTAGCGGGAACAAGTTCAATCAATTTACTAACGCGGTTGGCGACAAAAGTCTGCCAGCGATGAGGAGAAGAATGAATCCAAGCGAGCACTACTTTGGAGTCGGAAAATGCGTATAATTTATTAATGGGGTAGTGGGGCAAAACTGTGTCTTGAACCTTGCGGAGCAACTGAGACAGCAGAAGGGCCGCGCACAACTCCAGTTTCGCAACTGAAATGGTTTTAACAGGCGAGATCTTAGACTTGGCACAAACTAACTGCACCGAGTAGTTAGAACCAATGCGGACTTGCAGATATACGACTCCGCCGTAAGCACGCTCGCTGGCGTCAGCGAAACCTATTAAGTTGATGGTACATCCATCTACCAAACCCAGATGACGCGGAATAGTAATTTGATTGAGCGCGGTAAGCTCAATACAAACTGGCCCCAAGCGGCGACAATATGGTCAGAGGGTGTTTCATCCCACTCACACTTTGATAGCCAAAGCTCTTTGATCAAGAGCTTGGCGTACAAAATTGTGGGAGCCACAAAACTCATTATGTCCCATAGTCGAGCCACTGTGGACAGCATAGTGCGTTTGGTGAACTTATCATCTGGTGGTGAGACGTCAAACCGAAAACTATCGCAGGATTTGTCCCAGCGTAAACCGAGAACCTTATGCGGTACAGACTTCTCAAACTCAATGTCTGGAGAAGCTTTATGGGAATCTGGTATGCGTGCGAGAACCTCCTTGGAGTTGCTTGTCCTTTTGACAAGATCAAACTGGCCTCGCTTGAAAAGCTGAATAAGCTCTTCACAAAGCGAAATTGCAAGCGGAGCGGATATGACACTACAGGCAATGTCATCCATGTACAAAGCGGAAGTAGCAACAGCCGCTGCGGCGGGAAAGTGATCGCCTTCATCAGCGATCAACTGGCGAACAACTCGTAACGCGTGATATGGGCTAGACTTGAGTCCAAAACAAACACGATTGAACTGATACACAGATAAAGGTTCTTTCTTGTCAAAACGATAAAAGATCCGTTGAAATCTACGGTCAGATTCGCGAACGCCGATATTGAGAAACATTTGGCGGCAATCAGCTGACAGAGCGATTTGGAAAAGACGACACTTTATTATGATGTTAAATAAATCACCCTGTAGATTGGGGCCGGCATGCAAAATGTCATTAATCGACTGACCCGATGTAGTCTTACAACTAGCGTCTAAAACCACTCGGAGTTTAGTAGAGGTTTTATCTTCGCGAACTACGCCGTGATGCGGGATATAATATGAGGGCAGAGAGTTGCCCTCGTTGTTTACAACTACACTCAAAATACATTTATCTATATAGTCACGAATGACGTCATTATAGGCGCTACGTAACTTAAGTGATGCATCAAGTTTACGTTCCAAACAATGGAAACGTCTGAGCGCAGCAGCGTACGAGTCGCCTAACGAATAAGGGTCACCACAGAATGGCAACGCCACAACGTATCTGCCACTGTCGTCACGAACAGTGGTAGCGCGGCAATTTTCTTCACACTCGAGATCTTTACGGCTCATCGAGGGCGGTGAAGTAACCTCTTCCAGCTCCCAAAATCGCTTGAGAAGAGAATCAATATTGTTTTCTTGAAGAACAGAACAACAGCAAGACGTAACGTATTGAGAAGTATGTAATGTAGGTACGGTACCCATAATCACATACCTAAATACCGTCTCAATAGCGGGCGGTAAGTTATTTTGCTCACTACGTACCACTTTAGTTAGAAGCAAGTGCGGGAATATTGCGGCTCCGATCAAAACATCAATGTCTGCCGGATTCGCAAACTCCGAGTCCGCCAGCGGCAATGACTCGAGGTGTGTGAGAAGCGATACGTCCACATTAGCGTTTGGCAATGTGTCCGTAATACGTTCCACGATAAGCGAAGAAATGTTAAAATTAATGTCCCTATCAAAACGCGAATGTATTTTAATATCTACGGAACCCTTGCAATGTTTTTCTGAACCGCCTATCCCTCGGATTATTGAGTTCGTATTTTTAAAGTTATTCCATAATCCGAGGCGTTTGAACAATTCTAACGTTATTAAATTGGTCTGAGATGCGCTATCTAGCAGACAACGTACCATGTGCGGCGACCCATTAACATCATATATGATAACTTGTGCTGTCGCTAACAGGACAGTCTCAGACGCCATACATTGCGGCCTAGCACTGCTCTGATCACTACAAGCGCGCGAAGGCCGTCCGCGCGTGCGTGCCGCCCGCGCAATGGATCTCGTACACAACGATATCTCATTCTGAATCTTCGGGGACGCAGTTATCGTAGTCTGCACCTGCGAAGTAGGTGTGTCAAGGTTAGCGGCTTGGCTTGACAACGTGTTACCTTTATCAAAGTGAAGCAGAGAATGATGTTTTTTATTGCATAAGCGACACTTGGTCTTACTAAAACAATTACTTGTTTTATGTTTTATGCTTAAGCAATTAATGCAAGCTTTGTTATCTTTTACGCATTTAAAACGAGCGGTTGCATTCAAATTATCGAAGGCGGGAAACTTATATAAATGGTCGTGCACTATATTACTGCACAGACACTTCTGTGAATAATGACTATTTATTAGATTCCGAGCATGTTACGTAAGATTGTGGATTAGGGACCGAGTTATTATTACTATTTCGCGATTTATTCAACCTTTGTTTGTTGCTGTTAGTGTTAGACGGGCCAGGTGAACCAGACTGCGTATTATGAAATATTCGACACTGATCTTTGATGAACGAAATAAAACTATCT
The DNA here is from genome assembly GCA_944739405.2 of Euclidia mi. NCBI lineage: Eukaryota > Metazoa > Arthropoda > Insecta > Lepidoptera > Erebidae > Euclidia > Euclidia mi. Next base: position 115,128,088 of record OX123183.2, read on the forward strand.
AGTGTAGGTATTTTATTATTGCGTTCCGTCATCTCGAATGCGCGAATTGTATCAGTGTCAAACTTTTTAAAGCGAGTTGAAGCAACATAAAGTCGGAAAGATCTTCTAATTTTAATTTCCTAAGAGAATTAACTGCGGTTACGAAGTTATCAATAAACAGCTGGAAATTCGCGACAGACGCGTTGCCAAACAGTTTAAGATTTAAAGCTTGGTCAAAGTAAGGAGACGCTAGGACGCGCGTGTCTTGATATCTGTCAAGTGGTGACTGAAATATGACCTGATAATTCTCAGCACTGGGTGTGACACCTGTAAATACGGACTGGGCCTTCGGTGACAGTTTACTTAATAAAGAGTACAACCTGTCAGCATCTGTCAGAGAACCATTATCGTGCACTGTAGACTTAAAACTCGCATAGACTAACTGCCAATTTCGTATATCTCCGTCAAACGACACAATCTCGATTGGCGGTAATCTCGGTTTGCGGGCAACGGGCTCTGCTGAACATTTACCCTCCAATTGCAATTGTATACGCTTAATGATACAATAAAGATCTTCGAATGAGGTGTACGCCTGATAGTTCGGTTTTTCATCAGGATTGATAGAAAGTAATCTTGCGTCATAATCGTCTAACAGCTTATGAAAATCTGTTCGAATACTATCTACTGTCATACAATAGCTGAGAAATGACTCCCTATTACTATCAGAAGCGGCTGCGGTCTTTGAACGCTCATAAATGTTTTGAATACGCTCAAATAAAATATTGAGTTTTGCTTCTAAGATTGTCATCTCTTTGTCTTTCGACACGCGTGACTTCTTTTGTTGTGACATGCTTACGTAAGTATAAGCTAATGAGACCGAAACAAAATAAGAATATCTAAAGTACCTATTATTTTACCTAAGTACCTAGGCAACACTTTAAAGCGGAGGAATTAAAAGTTGCTTGAAATATGAGATTTACAAGACAACTATGATAGTTCCAGAAATGATAATTGAGTACCTAAGTAGGTAGCTACATAAAAGTTTACCTACTGATGCGGGCGGAAACAACCATGTGACGGTTATGTGAATATATTAGGAGTATAGCTAGGTGCTATAACTACCTAGGTATAGCGGTATAACGTATAAAAACGTAAATGAATCCGACTCGTATGGATCAAAAAAATGGCTCGGTGATACACCGAAACCGTAGGTTCTAGGCGACTTGGGAAGGATTAATGGAATGGACTGTATTCAAAAGATAGCGGGTTTTAGTCGCCTAGGATTGGAATGGGAGAAATGATTGTGAGTGGGTATAGGATATTCCAAGGATGAAGGGGACTTACCTTGTTCGGCAATCTTCTTCGTCTCAGAAGGGCAGTCTCCTGGTGGTTTCGGGATGAAGCTGCTGGATTCATTTCACTACACAAATCACCTTCACTTGCGATCGGTTTATATAAGCGGTAATAATTATAGCGGGAGCGGCGCGGTGCGATACGGTATGGCGGAAGCGTCTTTAGCGAATCGAATGTTCTCGAAAGTTCTGGACTGTCTCTCGCGTCAACGATCGCCGCGACCAATCCGCGAAAGGCTTGCCCCTTCTTGGGAATGGGATAGAGAGGGATAGAAATAAAAGGCATCGCTCGCATTGGCCAAGCAGCGACCAACCATTGACATTGATGGGATTAGTTTCGATGGAAAGGTAGGTGGCGCTACCAAAAACCTTTCTTATTAAATGTATATATTTCATTTTTAAATTATTGTCTGCACGAGAAATAAATCCTGCAGCCTGCATTTTAGAAACATTTAATCGATAGACATAAAGAAGACCCAGACTATATACAACCAATTGTGAAATACACAAAATGTTGTCTCCTGTACAAGTAACTATAAATAAAGCAGATAAAGGCTATTTCTGGAAAATGTTTTACTCCTCAGTTGAATTTTCTCACAATATTGAGTAAAATTTTAAGTATTCTATACCCATCAATAAATCTGTTTATGCAGGATGCCCCAAGCAAACAACCTAACATAACTTTCGTTTTCAAAATACAAATATTGGCTTAAACTTAAACATTTCGAAGTTCCTATGTTAATATTTCATTAGGGACTAAGCAGAGATAGTTGAATATTGTGATTTTGACCGTTTAGTTGCTTTAGTTAGCGGTTAAGATAAGAATAATAATTTTACAATGGAATCACTGACAAGTTTGTTATTTGTACTTTGTTTACTGTAAACAATGGATATAGATACTAATAATAATGAAATAATAAGAATTATTATTATTTATTTATTTTCTCACCAGATTATATAAATTCATAAATTCTCATCATATAAATTCTCATCATATTTTTATTTTTCTCTTTTGTTTAACTTAACTTTAACTATTTTGCACGTATTTACGTTTATTCTCACAGATTCTTTATAATTAATGAATGATGTGTATAGTTATAATTGGACATCAAGTCTAAAACGAATGTTTGATCTGGTTTTTGTAATCAAGCTTGATTTGTTGTCTGTTACTATACCTATGTGAAAAAATAAAAAAATAAAAATAAAATAAAATAAATTACATCAATATTAGTCCTTAATGCTAAACTTATGTTAAACAATTGACTCATTCAATGTGGGAGACTGGTGCCTAAGCTAAGTCGAAACTTGTATTTTAGGACATTAGGCCTCCACCCTTTAAAGTTTACAAATGTCAGAAATTAATTGTAGGTACATGTGCAGATTTAAACGATTGAGCGATGGTAGCTTATACAAATATAAAATTGTGAAATAAGGAACAATAAATAAAAAAGTGTGTGTGTGTGTGTATGTGTGTGGTGTGTATGTGTGGGAGAGAGCGTTGTGTCTATGCATGAATTGTATTGGTTTTCGTAAAAGACTTTCAGTGTCATTGTATGAGAGGTTTAGTAGCCAATTAAACACAGCTTTTTTACATGTCGTCATAGGCATCGGATATATATTAATAATGTTATTGGCAATGTTGTAAAGACGGGGTCCTAGGATATAATAATGTCTCGTAGCTGTACATGAGCTACGGCGGATATTGGGACATATTTTGTGCTTTATTCGTTTGTTATCGTTTAAATTTTGAATATATGGCAGAGATGAGTGCTGCCTGAGAATAACTCGGTAAATGAAGAGTTTACGTACGGATAGCACTTTACATTCCTCGTAAAGCTGATCAGTTGGGAATTATATTGGTTTTTACAGCAACAAATATGTAAATAACGCATCGATATTTCACAGGGATAGCGATGTGTATCGCTTAATCGGTTAGTGTTTCAAGGAATAGGATACAGAGAAAGAATTTAATCCATGTCTTAACTTAAAAAAAGACCACAAAGAGCAGCCAACACGAATTCAATAGGCAACAAAATAAGCCGAAAGCACTAGACATATATTTGTCGAAAAATAAAAGAAAGGCTATTTCGTCGATAAGACTCTCAGCAAACAGGAGAAATTCTTTAGTCATACTAAAGAATTTCTCCGAACCTTGCAGAGCCTTCCGTTTGCATGCTAACATTCAAGATTATCTCTTATAGCCTGTAAGATATCTTTTTAATGTCTCTGCAGACCCGTTTATTCGAATATGGTATCATTTAAGAGTATCTTTTGGACTATTTTGTTTTTCGACTCTGATAATGTTCGTGTGTTGTCTTAAAGATCTCGTTTCAAAGTTTTAAAATTAATACCTATAGGAACTTGTTTTGAGTCGCTACGTTTTGTTAGATAATCGTGGGAAAATTTTATTTAGTACATCTTATTCTAAACAATTTTAGCTGTGAATAAATTTGCATAAAATACAATGGTTTTCAAAATGCCTAACCGTGGCTTGGTTACCCAATTATAATGTGTCAAAGGATATTATAGACAACAATTTTATGGGATGGCGCAAGGGTATCGACACATGTCACGTCCCATACCAAAGGCCTACCCAGCTTCCACGGCAGTAAAGACATCCCGTCCGGTCTCTTGCCATCGTCGCGTGCCAAGCCCTGAGGTTCAAGTTGGGCTGGAACGCCAGCGGTGACAAGAGCACGGCGCAGAATGTCGTTGAGGTTGGCGTGTCGTGAAATACGACCCGCGCTCCTGCTGCATGACAGACCATGGTGACCAAGGCTATCGACAGCCTCTCCGCAGTGACAGCGATGCGGAGAGACACATGACGCGCCTAAACGGAGGCAAGTAGCGAAGCGGAAGGTTGTATCGTCCAACATGGTACCTATATTGGACGAAGGCAGTGCCTGAAGCCAGAGGCCCGATTCCCATTCTCCCACAGCCACAGGCAAGCACGCTCCGCAGCGTTGGCCGATGTATTGAGGAATTTTTCTCGTACCACGCTGCAAAGCGGCCCATCCCATTGCCTCTGGGAGAACAAGTTTCGGGGTAACTCAGTTCCTGGACAAGAATTTCTCCAAGCGTTCATGGCATCGGCCTTACACGGCACCTCAGAATCAACCAGTGTAGGTGCTAAGATTTTCCTGGTCAATTCTGCAGTGCTGTGGACCGATGACAAGAACGCTGGCAGGCTTACGTCAGAAATTTTGCGAACGCCGAGGCCGCCTAAGCGCACAGGTAAGGACGCCTGTTGCCACACTCGGTCGTTCAGAGCCACATTCAAAACTTTACTTAGGGTATTCTGTATAATTTTGTCAATTTGAATGAGTGGAGTCGGATTTTTCCAAAAAGGTGAAGACCGTAACGCGTGTGTAAATTTAGGGTCAAAAAGACAATATCGAATAATAGTAAAAGCCGAATGTATATTAATTTTGAGTAGCCTGTCTGAAACATCATTAAAATTTTGAATTTTTTCCTGTATAAAGGAATCAAAACTGTCGTCTAAAATTGAGGACCCCAGGAGGCGAAGAGAACTTTTTTCTACTTGGGTGATATTGGGTTCCAGACATTGGAATTTTGAAAGAATAGAGGATTTATCTAAATTGTCATTAATAAAAATTTCGCATTTGCTTGTATTCAACTCTAAGCCTATGGATAAAAATTTCGATTTCAGGAATGCCAGATCTTGATATACAGTGTTTATGTCACCTCCCAGGGTTCCATCATCGAGGTACCAGATGTTTAATTTTGAATTTAGTTGGTTTATAACTGGATGGATGGCCAAACTAAAAATCAGTGGTCCAAGAGGGTCACTTTGTTGACAACCGACGGCAGATTCTAAAAGATGTTCCTTGTATATTAATTTAGAAGGGTGTCTGTAACATTGCCAAAGAAAATTGTAGATTTGGGGTGTTTCCAATTTAACTTGTGTCAACAAGGTGTCTCTATTGACTGAGTTAAAGGCATTCTTTAGGTCAACCTTCAAGACAACCTCACCTCCATTACAGTCAAGGTACGTTGACAAGGCATGTACAGCAGCCTCGCAGCCGCCTTTAGAACCAAATCCCAGCTGTTGTGGCTGAAATTTACAAGAAAAGCTGGTGTTAAAATGCCGACAGCATATTTTAGCTGCCATACGCCTGTACGTGCTGAATACAACTGCAAAGCTGTTCGTCGCCGAAAAGCAAAGACGGCTGACGTAACTTTGGTGCCGGTCTAATGTGTAATTCAGTCGGTCGTAAGGTATATCTCTTGAATTTGCTGCGATTGTTAGTATCTTGCAGAACAGCATTCATGCTAAATAACGTATGATACCTAATTGGAGTAATCTTATAGTCCTGCAACCTTACTTTATTATTTATTTCAACACAATTTTTGTGTATAGATTAAGCTGTGGATTGATAAATTAAAAAAAAACCACGCATGCAATGAAAATCTAGTCTCGAAAGATTAATTGTGAATCAACTAAAAGTGTGAGAAACGAACCCTTAGCAGGCCCTACAATGATGAAACGGCTTCTTTAACTACTACGCCATAAGTACTAAGGCCATTGTTCGCGACAGACATTAAAACTATGACAGTGAATAGTGTATTCGAAACCGCGAGTGAAAATCGTATAAAATCAGTGTTATCTAATCGTGCGGTACACCGGGTTCGGTTCCCGGACGTGACAAAACGTTAAAAAATAGCTAAAATAGTGTAAATGGTTAGATTGTTAATATACAACAACTATGTAATACATGAACATTAGTCTTAAACTTGTGCAAACTGTAGGGACCTTAGATATCGAATCATAAATAGCGTTATCAGTAGTGACAGATAAGAGTTAATACTTCATAAAACAGCTGTTTGTTTACATATTCGTTTTATAGTTTTATAAGTGTATTTTGGCTTCATATAGACTTGAAATCATGTCTAGATACCTTTTTATTGCTAGTTATTACCTTATATAGTTAAAATAAGCATAATAACAAACATTCGTATGTTTATCATAAAATTTGTTTACTTACGATAGTAATTACTTAAGAAATTCTGTAATTTTTTTATGATTCAAAAGTTATCATGTAATAGGTTCGAATTGAATAAAGATATTTTCATGGTGTTTATTTTAATAGATGCCCCATATAGTTGCACACAACGGCCTACCAAAATTATATATATAAATTAAGTATACAATAGTTTTTCAATAGAAAATATTGGGCGGGCCCTTGTGTGACAGCATTTTTTGGGAGTTTTTATGGAATAACTTGGTGACGCTAGTAGTAAGGTTTAGGTATTGTATACCAATAGATAGAACTTAATGAGACCTATCTAACGATGTGTAGAACATGTATGTATGTATAATAGGAACGAATCATACGTAACATTTGTACTGTATCTGAAATAAAAATAAACGAAAGATTTTCTGTGCACGTGTTCGGTGCGATGGTCGTCGATAAGGTAAAGTTTCGAGGTACTTAAGCGACCATGTATTCGGCAAGTTGTTGGCGTCCCAACCACCATCTTGTGACCTATGTAACCATCAAGCACCGCACACCTGAACAGCATCGCTCTCAACGTATGAAGATGTTTCATTTCTGAAGCCCTTACACATCGAAACCATACAGTCCACACACATAAAAGAACACGCATCGTCGTAGGCACACGTCAGCAGCGCACTACCAGCGCACTGTAGCGGACTAGCAAAGGTTCGATTCCTGGCATCCGTTACATTTGTTGGTCCTATCGAAGCCGGATCGCCTGTTGCTGTCGCGACCATTTGTTGGTCGCATCGAGCCGGATTGAAGAATGCCTACGACGCGTTCAAGAGGTCGTGCTCCCGAGGTCGCCGGGGGAGCGGCCGGCGCAGGGCCTAGTTCCAGTACCCCTGCCCGCGTCGCCGCTGCCCGCAACCCAGCCGCCGCGGTCGTCCGTCACGACGGGCCACCGCGATCGCCGTCGACAATAGTCGGGAGCGACGCGCCGCCGACGGCCCCCCCGGCCCCGCGGGGAGGGACGAACGAAACATCACTCAAGATGCAAGGGAGCGAGCAGAGGTGCAGTCGAAAAATGAAGATGGCAAGGAAAGGACGTTGCAACCATCCGATAGATCGAGCGTTTGTACAGCGCAACATAGTATAATAGAAAATAGAGATAGAAAGAAGCCAACGAGGGAACGCGACCAACGCTCAGCAGCTACGGGACGCTCCAATAGAAATGTGATGTTGGCTCGAGAAGAAGTTTTGAAGATAAAACTACAGTTAGCACAGTTAGCACTACAGAAGGCTGAAGAGGAGGCGGACTCCGATGACTACGACGAGGATGGACAGTCGAAGCAAGATTACATACGTTCGTGGTTGGAAGAGGCTCCGGAACCCCAGCCCGGCCCTGAAGATATAGATATAGTGGTATCGGCGCCCACTAAGAAGAGGGACGTCGACGGGGCACAGAAGATAGATAAAGAAGATGGACCGCCCTCACAGAAGATGGACGTTCATCAACAGGGAGGTGATTCGCTGAAGCCGTTCATCACGGATCTCACCTCCACGATCGCCGCGCTCGCCGACAGGAAGCCACCGGACACATCGATAGTTGCACCACACCCGGCGGTTACGAAAGTCATCATCACGCTACCGACGTTCGGCGGCGCGCACACCGAGTGGCTGTCGTTCAAGGTGATATACGACACCACCAAGAATTTCTTTAACGACGTGGAGAATACAGCGAGACTGAGAAGAAGTCTCAAGGGAAGAGCGTTAGAAACAGTTAGCTCTGAACTGATTGGGCATGCGCGACCAGATGAAATTATGAAGGAGTTGGAGCTGCAGTTCGGACGACCAGACTCGATCGCACAGGCAGAGACGGACAAGCTGAGGACCCTGCCACGCCGTAGCGAAGCACCTTCGGACATATGCGCGTTCGCGAGCAAGATTAGAAGCGGCGTCGTCACACTTCGTGCGTTGAAAAAGGAACACTACCTCATCAATGCGGAGCTAGTGCGCGTGTTGACCGAGAAGCTACCGAACTCGCTACGTGTGCAGTGGTACAAGACGTATACCGAGTAGTGCCAGTCGAAGCCGGACCTCAGCCGATTCAGTGACTTCGTGACAGAGTACGCGCGTTACTGTAGCGCGTTCGCGCCGGCTGAGAACATCACCGATGGGCCGCCAAGCAGACGTACCGTGCAGAGGACGTACACGGCGACGGCAACGGAGAAGCGAACGCATACGGACACGTCTAACGCGAAGTGCAGGATATGTGAACGCGAAGGACACTACTCGTCGGCCTGCAGCACGTTTCGTAACGCCAACGCAGAGAAGAGATGGCAGCTAGCTAAGCAGCATGGATTGTGTTTTCGCTGCTTACGCATACGCCGAATAGAACACTCGTGCAAGCCCAAGAAGTGAGGTGTAGAGGTATGCCGCGCTACACACAACCAGTTACTTCACTACGATAGAGGAGCCCATAGGACCGAAGACGTGAACATAGAAAAGCAAGAAACGGTCGCCAGTTCGTGCATACGTGCAAAGGCTCAAGCATACTTAAAGATAGTGCCCGTGCAGATAGTCGGACCGGCGGGAGAGGCGTCTACGTTCGCCCTACTCGATGACGGAAGCACCGTATCGCTCATAGACGAAGACATAGCCAAGGAAGTCGGCGCGGAAGGGAACCTGGACCCGTTTACGATCCGTGCCATAGGCGATACGTCGATCGACATGCCAACGTCGCGACGCGTAGACATACAAATACGAGGAGCCGGCGCCGACAGCAAACAAGTGCCTTTGTGTGCGCGCACCGTAGCCAGCCGACACCTGTCGCCGCAGAAGATCGCCGAAGAGGACCTGATAGACTGCAAACACCTCGAAGGCATCAAGAAGAAGCTGGTGTACGACATAGGCGTGCCGAAGGTGCTAATAGGACAAGACAACTGGCACCTGCTCATAGCGAACGCAGTACGAAGAGGACCCAACGATCAACCGGTGGCGTCGCTTACGTCGCTGGGATGGGTGCTGCACGGCGCACGCTCACGCACCTTGGGAAACACCGTACATTTCGTCAACGGTCTCTCCGCTATAGATGAAAACATAGAAGCGCAACTGAAAGAATATTTCGCACTGGAATCGCTCATAGTGAACCCACGTCGACCGAACTCGGATCCCGAGAAGCGGGCTACAGATATGTTAGAAAAACATACGAAACAATTAGAAGATAGACATATAGAGACGGCTCTTCTGTGGAAACAAGAAGACATCGTCATGCCAGATAGTTACGAGAACGCGGCAAGGAGGCTCGCACACATAGAGAAAAAATTAGATAGAAACATAGAGTTGAAAACAAGATATACAGAACAGATGAACTCGCTGATAGAAAAGGGATACGCAGAAGAAGCTCCCATGAATAGTACGCCAGGGAAGACTTGGTACTTGCCTCACTTCGATGTACACAACCCCATGAAGCCTGAGACGATTCGTATAGTTCACGACGCCGCCGCGAAGACCAGAGGTATGTCACTCAACGATTACCTGCTCACGGGACCGGACTTGCTACAATCGTTGCCGGGGGTGTTGATGAGGTTCCGTCGACACCGCGTTGCCGTCCCAGCTGATATAACGGAGATGTTTATGCAGGTGAGAGTACGCCCAGAAGACCGAGACGCGCTGCGCTACCTGTGGAGAGGTGACCGGCGGGAGGGACCGCCCCAGGAATACCGTATGAAGTCGTGTACAGCTATATTCGCGAAGAATTGGAACGCTCGCAAGCACGCAGAAGAGTACCCGGAAGCAGCAGAAGTCATCATAGATAACCATTACATGGATGACTATCTGGACAGCTTCAGGGACGAACAGGAAGCGACGAGTATAGCGTCACGGGTGCGAGACATACACAGACAAGCGCACTTTCACCTCACGAAATGGGTGTCGAACTCTAGAAACGTCATCGAAGCAATAGAACCAAGTCAACATCGCCAGGAGACAGTCGGCCTCGCCAGCAAGGGGCAAGAAGAGAAAATTCTCGGCTTGATGTGGAAAACGAGCGCGGACGAGCTGAGCTTCAACCTTACACTCGCACGGCTTCCAGACGGACTCATCGGCACCGAAGCGCCTACCAAACGAGAAGCGTTGAAAATAGTTATGTCGCTATACGACCCACTCGGCCTCGCATCGCCCGTGACTGTTCGAGCCAAACAGATACTATAGGAAGCCTGGCGACTCGGTACAAATTGGGATGAGAAGTTTGACGAAAGCCTCAGAGTGCAATGGGCATCGTGGATACAGCATTTAGAACAGTTGAAGTCGATACGCATCCCGCGGTGTTACCCCGGGTACAGTGACGCCTGTACACTCCAAGTACATGTCTTTACGGACGCCAGTGAAGCGGCCTACGCAATAGCGGTGTACTGGCGAGCGACTACACCAGATGGGCGTGTGCACGTGACGCTCGTTATGGCGAAGGCGAGAGTGGCACCGCTTAAGGTGGTGTCAATAACGAGACTCGAACTGCAAGCCGCCGTCATGGGTACGCGAGTCGCTCAAGCGGTAATAGAAGAACATCGCGTCAAACCCGAGGCCGTCGTGTACTGGACGGACAGCAAGACCGTACTAACGTGGATCAGAAAAGAAGCACGGGCGTACAAACCATTCGTCGCACACCGCCTAGCCGCCATAGAAGAGCATAGTAAAGTTGAAGATTGGCGCTGGGTACCTACGAAGATGAACGCGGCGGATGCGGCTACACGCGACGTGCCAAACAGCTTTAACTCCGAACACGAGTGGTACACCGGACCGTCGTTCCTGTACGAAGACCCATCACTATGGCCCGTAGAGAAGCACATCGCCCCTGACGCGACAGGCGAAGAGCGCACACTGACAGCTGTAGAGAAACGTCAAACATATAGAATTATAGAAGCCGTACCGGACCCGTATAGATTTTCCAAATGGGAAAGGCTCTTACGAGCAACAGCAAGAGTTCTACAATTTATAGCATTATGTAAGAAAACCGCAGAGAAGGTTCTATATAAAAGAACGCAGAAAAATAAACAGAAGGATCCAGATTGGTGTCACGTGACGAAGACGAAGCACAACATCAAGTCGGGCAGAGCGGCACCTCGTCCAGCCGCCGACTCCCGAAACTTCGTGCTTCTCTCCGCAGAACACACCCGCGGCGCCGAGGACCTTCTTGTGAAGGCGGTACAAGAGGACTCCTTCGGCGCCGACCTTCGGGAGCTACGGCGCGGAGGAGGTGTCGCCAGAGACAGCCGCCTGTATTCGTTACCCGTGGAGATGAACAACGGAATGATCACTCTACGCAGTCGTATAACAGCTACAGAAGAAATCTCCGAACAGACAAAGAGACCGCCAATCTTAGACGGCGATCATCGTATTACACAGCTATACATAGATTGGACGCATAGAAAATTACATCACAGCGGTACAGAGTTGGTAATCAATGAAATACGCCAACACTATTGGATTCTTCGTCTGCGGCCGACTACAAAGAAAATAGTACATATGTAGATGTCTACCATGCCGCATTAGAAAAACGCAGCCGCCTGAGCCAGCCACAGGGGACCATCCGAAGACGTGCCTTGCTCACCATCAGAGGCCCTTCACCTACACGGGTCTTGATTATTTCGGGCCGCTCTCCGTAACCGTCGGTAGACAGCGTCACAAACGTTATGTGGCACTGTTTACATGTCTCACTTCCAGGACAGTACATCTGGAGGTCGCCGCCAGCCTGAGCGCCGACTCCGCAATCTTGGCGCTGCGCAGGTTCGCAGCGCGCCGAGGTTGCCCCGCAGAGATCTACTCGGACAACGGCACCAACATGCACGGTGCCGACCGAGAGATGAGAGACGCCGTCGCCGAAGAAGCGAGTCGCCGTGGCATCATATGGCGCTTCATCACCCCCTCAGCGCCATTCATGGGGGGCGCATGGGAGCGCCTCGTCAGGTGCGTGAAGACCGCCCTCTATACGGTCCTTCACGAGCGCCATCCGCACGAAGAAGTCCTAGCTACACTACTGTGTGAGGTCGAGTACACAGTAAACAGTCGACCCCTCACACACGTCTCCGTCAACGCAGCAGACAGCGAGGCCATCACCCCGAACCACATTCTGTTCGGTGGTTCTGCTCGCCTCCCTCCGCTGGGCGAGTTCAGCGAGGCTGACCTCAACAGCAGCAAGCACTGGCGGCGCGCCCAAATCCTCGCCGACATGTTCTGGCGCCGTTGGGTGCGCGAGTACCTACCCGAGCTGCAACACCGGCGGGAGCCCCATGGGTCTGGGCTCAACCTCGAGGTCGGCGACCTCGTCCTGATCGCTGACGGCCAACTCCCGCGCAATACCTGGCCGCGCGGTCGAGTTGTGGCTGTCTACCCGGGCGCCGACGGCGCCATACGCACTGTCGAGGTGCGCACAGCAGCAGGCGTCCTCAAACGGCCGGCTAAGAAGCTGGTCCCCCTGCCCAAGTGACGAGGCGTCGCTCACCGGGTGCTCTGCAGCACCGCCACACGACGGGTCACGCGCGTTGCTGCACGGCGGGAGAGATGTTCGCGACAGACATTAAAACTATGACAGTGAATAGTGTATTCGAAACCGCGAGTGAAAATCGTATAAAATCAGTGTTATCTAATCGTGCGGTACACCGGGTTCGGTTCCCGGACGTGTCAAAACGTTAAAAATTAGCTAAAATAGTGTAAATGGTTAGATTGTTAATATACAACAACTATGTAATACATGAACATTAGTCTTAAACTTGTGCAAACTGTAGGGACCTTAGATATCGAATCATAAATAGCGTTATCAGTAGTGACAGATAAGAGTTAATACTTCATAAAACAGCTGTTTGTTTACATATTCGTTTTATAGTTTTATAAGTGTATTTTGGCTTCATATAGACTTGAAATCATGTCTAGATACCTTTTTATTGCTAGTTATTACCTTATATAGTTAAAATAAGCATAATAACAAACATTCGTATGTTTATCATAAAATTTGTTTACTTACGATAGTATTTACTTAAGAAATTCTGTAATTTTTTTATGATTCAAAAGTTATCATGTAATAGGTTCGAATTGAATAAAGATATTTTCATGGTGTTTATTTTAATAGATGCCCCATATAGTTGCACACAACGGCCTACCAAAATTATATATATAAATTTAGTATACAATAGTTTTTCAATAGAAAATATTGGGCGGGCCCTTGTGTGACAGCATTTTTTGGGAGTTTTTATGGAATAACTTGGTGACGCTAGTAGTAAGGTTTAGGTATTGTACACCAATAGATAGAACTTAATGAGACCTATCTAACGATGTATAGAACATATGTATGTATAATAGGAACGAATCATACGTAACATTTGTACTATATCTGAAATAAAAATAAACGAAAGATTTTCTGTGCACGTGTTCGGTGCGATGGTCGTCGATAAGGTAAAGTTTCGAGGTACTTAAGCGACCATGTATTCGACCAGTTGTTGGCGTCCAAACCACTATCTTGTGACCTATGTAACCATCAAGCACCGCACACCTGAACAGCATCGCTCTCAACGTATGAAGATGTTTCATTTCTGAAGCCCTTACACATCGAAGCCATACAGTCCACACACATAGAAGAACACGCATCGTCGTAGGCACACGTCAGCAGCGCACTACCAGCGCACTGTAGCGGACTAGCAAAGGTTCGATTCCTGGCATCCGTTACAGCCATAACTTGTAAATAAACGTACAAGTGAAGTATATATTTCATAATAAAAGTACAACACAGCTTACGTAGTAACTATTTAGTAATCTGGATACGCAAATCGCACATCGCTAATGTTAAAGGAACATTTCTGCTAAACCGTAATAGTTTGGATTGGATTCAATTATAAATGGAATTCCTTTTACCTTCAGCAACACGCGGTCGCCTTTAAACCCAGTAGCACAATGAAGACGCAAGGACCTTTATTCTTTGTTAGAAAAATCATTTACAGCAAAGTCTTTGAAAGCTTTCTACAAACAAAATGTATATAATATAATATACAACGTTAGCAGTCAACGTCGACAGTAGAAAAGTTTGTTGTTTAAACAAGATTGAGCAATTTAATAAATATTAACAAGTAAAATGGCTAATTACCAAAGTCGAAGCTTTCGGGGTTTTGGCCAAAAATGTTTGTTGTCAATTTCCATTAATTTTATTTATATTGCTTGAGAAAGTCTTTTTACAGTCACTAACAATTTAAGAAAAATATATCAGTTTTATTCTGTGGTTAAGATTTGGTTACGATACTAAACATTATCATTGAGAATGTTGTGCTCTGTAAAAACCAAAAGCCAAGTACAACACCAAGTATTAAAGAAAAACAATTTCTACTTGCCTCCGATTGATTGATGAAACCTTAGGCTTTTTTGTGTTTTCTGGTACAGTGTTCATAGACAAGTTAACTTGGCATTACTTACAGAAAACCAACGTAAAGGAACATACTATTGCGTTTATTTCGGTCAGTGAGAGTGCCTTTTCCTTTTTCCTCCTCCTGCTTTCCTATTTCTTTTCCCATCCCAAAAGACATTTTTGTTAACATTACCATTCATTTTGAATAATGGAATTTGAACTAAATCAGTCCTTGGCTGTACACCAGTGCCCAAAATAATTCTGCGATACAATCACATTCTTACACCATTACAACATGGCTATAGGCGGCCTGAGATTAGACAATTCTTTAATCTACTTCCTCCATGCGTGAAGCCTCCACAGCATCACCCTCCAGCGGTGGAACATCTCCAGCACTGCTCTCCTCAACCTGGATTGGCTCATCCTCGTCATTGCCCAGACCAAGGATGACGAAAAACGTCATTTGTATTTCCTTGTGTGTAACCTGTGTCCATGGGTGGCGGTAATTGATTACTATCAGACGATGCGTCTTCTCTTTTACCGCCTGTTACATAAAAAAGGGATTATCAGATGGCAGCGATACTGGTCATCAGAAATTAGACTTATAAGTCGTCCGTAGAAGAAAGATAATATTCACAACAAACTACAGAAATGGCCCAGCGTTATACGAATAAGAATAATAAGAATAAGAATAATTTATTTGTAAAAAATGTGGTATATTTATAGGTGTTATGTGTTAGTGTTGAATCACTCATTTCGCCAATATTGGCATACAAAATTTAAATACAAAAATGAAAGAACATAAAATTAAAACATTATTAAATAAATTAAAACCAAATAATTATATGTCATCGTCAATTCATTACACATCGCATTTATTACACGCATCAACATTAAAGTACAAAATAAAATCATTTACCTAAAATAATTTATGTTACAAATATCATAATTATATTCTCTCTTCATCTATTACAAGGTTTTAGGTCAATAAATTCATCGTTTTAAACTGTTACGTCACCATTTCCACTGTCGTGAGTTCTACTCGACATTTACAGTCTAGTATTCATTACAAAGATATTCGTAAAATCCTCATTACAATTTTGTTTATCTTATAAACGTTTTCATTATTTAGGCCATCTGATTAAAATAAGCCAATAGAAGCACAAACTCAGCTCAGCATTCCTAATCTCGAGACAAGACCTCAATCGCGAGTACGCTGTAGCTACACCACAAGTCTTAGTAATTAGCTCCACTAAACATCTGTCTCTTCATAACCACAACTTGTTCAACAAAATTGAAAGCAATTAGCTCCTTTGATTAAAAGATAGGACTGAAAACGCTATGCCAATGTCGAGTAATATCGTCAAACCGACGTTCAAAGATCCAAAATTTTCATTTGACTTCAGCCAGATGAAAATCAAATCTGCCGGTACTGGAGTGTAACAATCCCCCTCACTTTGGTGAATGGAATCAGATTTTTGATTTGGAAATTGTATTAAGTTTTGGATGGTGGGCCGAAAGAAATTGTAGAGCGAAATATTTGAACTCAAACGAATGAGGCCGCTTTTAGCGGAACGTAGACATAGATACGTATAGACGAGGCGGTTCCGTGGTTTCAGTTACGTCTTTTTACGTTTTGTTTTGGCAGACTTGTAGCTTGATATTTCGGAAATATATTTTTACGGTGCGACGTACCTATGATTTGCAAGGGTAAAGCTTGGCCTAAAATAGCAGTAACTATCGCTTGTATGTGTTGACTTGTTGTCCTTAAATGGTTTACATTTAATTGTAAACAACACAATTTTGGTTTTATAATTACATTAAATTCTGAAGGTTTGACATGTATAAAACTCGCTAATGTGACCACGGCTTACATTTTCCAATAACATATTTCATAATAACAATATAATGGCCAAATCATGACTGTTTTCGTTTATGACTGTAATGCCTAACCCAGAAATCGAAACTTGACCGAATGACCAGGACATTATATAAATAACCGGATATAGAATAGGAATGAGACAGTTTTATTTTTATATTATCACAGCAAAAAGAACAATATCGTATAATGACAAACAACGAATTCATAACGTGATTGTCAAAGTTTTTATGAGCAGCCACTATTCTTCAGAGGTTCCCAAACATATGCGTGTCAGACAAAAATAGTCTATGGTCTCAAATTTGATTACCGCTGCAAAACGAAATGTCTGAAAGTTTTCTTTGTGTCATGAAGTGACTGAACTTTCGCAAATCCTTTTAGTTTTCCTTTTTCGTTGAACGAGACAGATGTGCGTAATTATTTATCCTTCAAGGTCTTTGCCGGTAGAGCGTAGAAGGTCAGATAGCAATATATTTAGAGCCAAAACTTTGGTTATAAAAAATATAGCCTGTGGCTATTCCAGTGCGAGCTTAAGTTGCTTTTCCTGAAGTATTTAAGTGCACACACCAAACAACTAAATAATTCAGCTCCACAAGACCATCGATATAGCCTAGTGGGGAACATCAGACCAAGTTCCCAAATATCATGATCATCCTCCTAGCATTATCCCTGTTAGAACCCGTGGTCCGCTTTTATAGTCTTACTGAATTTAACAGAATATCAGCTTTTCCACAAAGTCATTGCCGTCCGACCTCGGCAACCCAAAAAGCTTGGGAAATTCTATGGTTTGGACCAGTATTAGTTTATTTGCGGGTACTGACACCCCGCAATGGCTGTCAAATATCTTCATGACAGCCGGAACCGACGGTTTAACGTGCTCTCCGAGGCACGGGCAAGCGATAATTGACAATGTATCTATAATGAATATACCTATTATGATACACAGAATGTTTGCTACATAATGAGTAACGATTTACAGTTTTGGATTGAATACTTGATATTTTGGTAAACAAATAATTATGACATAAAACGCCTTTGAAGCTCACACAAATCTTTGTGAAATTTCACAATAGTTTGGAAGGCTGTCGCAATGTGTAGACAAAGAAACATTTAATTGTTACATTTTAATTAGACAAAGCATTAGAAATAAATTATCTAAGCTTATATTGGAGTTGTGTAGAGCGGCCAAGCAATGCGGGCGCCTCACAAAATGAAATTTCTTATCGTTGAAAATTAGTAATTAATTTTATAAATTAGTCTTGCTCAAGTAATTTTAAAATACTTTCCTTCGATTGTGTAATATGATATTCTAACGAAATTGTTTTGTGACTAACCTAAGGGTCACAGTGTTACTAATAAACACTACTTATCTATACATAAGATTACGTTGCGTTTAATTGTTATTACTTCGTTATTTACTAAGTAAGGAAGTAATAAAGTAAAATAAATTATTGTCTAACTCCTCCAACATATTTATGATCTTAATTTTGCTGCGGGTTTCGATACAGTTCAATCCTCCACGGACTTCATAAGTGTCCATACTCGTTGTTTCACAGCTGATGAACCTGTTTATAAAGTTATTATGGTAGAAGGCAACTGGGTGGTCTAAATTCAAAACAGATTTCGCTTAATTTCATGGTTTATTTAACATTCTAACATGGGCAAGGTTATAGCGTTATCACTGCATTAAAATCTACAATTATTGCATTAATTGCTCTTTCCAAAAATATCATATTTGGTATCTCACCACAAAGTATTAACGTGTCGAAAATGTTAACATTTTTATGGAAATAAACATATTTTAGTTTGACTTTGAAATGATGCTCACGATTACTTTCTCTTCATGTTAAATTTCTTGTTATTTATTTTTATTTGCCTTATACGCCTACCTTATATAAGTACTTGAAATTATTTTAATACTTTTAAAACATGACAATAGAACTCATTCAGTTCTATTTTCACAACTTTCTAGATACTTCACTACGCTTAGCAAAGACACTTTTGTATAAATATAGAATATAATCGAATTATACCCTATAGCTACATTCGCTTTACTAACAGTTATACTAATTAGTTTGCTAAGACTATTTAAAACTGTTTGCTTAGGATGTTAACTGGATTAGTATACACTACACAATCATGGTTTAATTCGGTAACGTTACTCGACTAGCGCAAGTTTTGCCCGTCCCGGGGATGAATGCTATTTTGTATGGGAATACGTGCTTACTTTCATGTTATGAAGTTTGTTGCACATATGACGTGGTTTTAACCCTAGAGTGGTCGCGCATATAATTATAGAATAAGAGGTCGCGCGGATGACGTGTGTCATCCATTTGCCAATGATGATTTATAATAATAATACCAATATTTTGGGTGCATATTTTTATTAAAAGTAACAGACATAAAGTCAACTATATAATAAAACAAAAAAAAATAAAAAAGAAGGATTTTAATTAAAATTAGGAATATATGAACGAGTAATTATAATTTCTTTGCTTCTGAGAGCAACTTTTGATATTAACAATAATTATGAGAGACTAAAAATATTCTTAGGTATGATTTTCATAACAACTATTGCACATATACTTGCAATGGTCGGGACAAGTGAATTCCCCGCATAATTGGCAAGATATACGCGCTAACGCTCAAACGCATTATCAATTTGACATAAAAATCACAATGATTATTATATTAGGAATTCTATTAATAAGGCTAAGAAAATTTGGATTATAATAAATGCCTCCAAACGCAATTTCACCATGAAAATAATGCTCAAATTAATGTCAAAGGAAGTACAGTTACAGACCAGCCACATATAACTTTAGTTTTAAATAACAATTTTTTTGACCCAGTGAAACCAATTAACTCTGAAATATCTAATTCTACACTAAATTCATTGACATCTAACAAAAAATTGATATCATTACCACTTTGACATTGAGAGTAATAGTGAACAATCTTTATTTATGAATCCGACAATACCAAGTACTGTTCTAAATATAATAAAAACAATTATTCAAAGCACGGGCTACGACGACATCTGTACATCGATTAAATTTAAGAACTCAAATAAGTCCCATATTGAGCTACAAATCAACATAATTATACATTGAATACGTCTACTGGAATTTCGTTTTCTGGAATTCGTCTACTGGAAGACGACGCCGAAGTCAATGTACTTCTCCTGTGCCGTTGAGTCTCCCCGACTCGTTTCCTTACATTCTTAGGCAAGGGCAGCGTACCCGCTTCGTCATCAAATGCCTTTGCTTGTAATACCGCCTCAGACATTTGTGTGCATGAACATGGATGTTTGTCTTGGTCTGGGTGTTTCTATGTATAATTTGTATGTATTTACAAAAAAAAAGGTATATATGTATGTTTATCCATTATCTGGTACCCATAGTACAA
Organism: Euclidia mi; assembly: GCA_944739405.2. Taxonomy (NCBI): domain Eukaryota; kingdom Metazoa; phylum Arthropoda; class Insecta; order Lepidoptera; family Erebidae; genus Euclidia; species Euclidia mi. Next base: position 115,148,053 of record OX123183.2, read on the forward strand.
GCTCTGCTTAGTTTGGGACTAGATGGTGATGTGTTTATGTGGTAGAATATTATTAAAAGAAAGAAAAGAAAGACCTAGTGGAAAACAAATCCACTAGAACTGGAATCATACTAGCATAGCGGAAACCATATCCGCTGCAGTCCAAGTGGAAGACATAACCACTAGAACTGGAATCATACTAGCATAGCGGAAACCATATCCGCCTCAGTCCTAGTGGAAAACATATCCACTAAAACTGGAATCATACTAGCACAGCGGAAATCATATCCGCCTCAGTCCTAGTGAAAAACATATCCACTAGAACTGGAATCATATTACTAGTATAGTGGAAACCATATCCGCCTCACTCCTAGTGGATAACATATGCACTAGAACTGGAATCTTACTAGCATAGCGGAAAACATATCCGCTCTTAGTGGAAAACATATCCACTAGAACTGGAATCTTACTAGCATAGCGGAAAACATATCCGCTCTTAGTGGAAAACATATCCGCTCTTAGTGGAAAACATATCCACTAGAACTGGAATCGTACTAGCATAGCGGAAAACATATCCGCCTCAGCCCTAGTGGAAAACATATTCACTAGAACTAGAATATTACTAGCATAGCGGAAAACATATCCGCTCTTAGTGGAAATCATATCCACTAAAACTGGTATCTTACTAGCATAGCGGAAAACATATCCGCTCTTAGTGGAAAACATATCCGCTAGAACTGGAATCTTACTAGCATAGCGGAAAACATATCCGCTTTAAGTGGAAAACGGTCCTTTCGCGGCTTGCGAGGAATGGCTTCATCTCTACTGGAAGACGACGCTGAAGTCAATGTTCTTCTCCTGCGCTGTTGTCTCCCCGACTCGTTTCCTTACATTCTTAGGCAAGGGCGGCGTGCCGGTTTCATCATCAAATGCCTTTGCTTGTAATACTGAAACGTGATAAAGAAAAATCATCCACATGATAAAAACATATCCACTTGAACTAGAATCGCACTAGCATAGCGGAAAACATATCCACCTCAGTCCTAGTGGAAAACATATCCACTAGAACTGGAATCTTACTAGTATAGCGGAAAACATATCCGATCTAAGTGGAAAACATATCCACTAGAACTAGAATAGAACTAGCATAGCGGAAAACATATCCGCCTCAGACCTAGTGGAAAGCATATCCACTAGAACTGGAATCTTACTAGCATAGTGGAAAACATATCCGCTCTTAGTGGAAAACATATCCACTAGAACTGGAATCATACTAGCATAGCGGAAAACATATTCGCCTCAGCCCTAGAGGAAAACATATCCACTAGAACTGGAATCATATTACTAGCACTGCACAGCGGAAAACATATCCGCCTCGGCTCTAGTGGAAAACATATCCACTAGAACTAGAAATAAATAAAAACAATCGCTTTCTTTTGAACCCGGGTATCGAACCCGAGACTTCCATACGATATCTAAGCTATAGTAGGTCACAGTGGTAATCAGACAACCATATGCTAACATAAAATACAGCAATGGTCGTAATTTAATAATTCAGTAGGTACTACCTACAAATTTGTTCTTTTTTCTTTCATTCTTTTTATTTAAGCTATTAAAAGACGCTTATTCAGGAGATCACATCATGGGAAACACGACACCGTAAAGGTCAAACGGTTTTACAGTAAACGTCTGTTTTAACCAGAACTTCGTTTCTCATGTCGGAATCGAACCCACAACACTCCGGACGATGTGATGGCGACATGACCACCACATCCATTGTAATACTCCAAAGGTTACTAAACGTATATACGCAGTATTCTGCTAACTAAGAATGTTTCGCAAGTATCGTCAGTAAATAACATTTGCAGCACAAAATAAAAAATCAGACAAAATACGCTCACTACGGTTGTAGTTGAAGGCTCAGCTTATTCAGTAACATAGCAGCGTTAACATTCGCCTTCTCTAGCACCTTGTCCATCCCACTTCTGAGATTTGAAGAAAAACACCAAATCCAGTATACACCACTCAACGTTTATTTCAATTATCATAGGTACACTTTTATAAAGCAACTAGCTGTGCCCACAACTTTGTTCGCGTAAATGTTGGAATTTAATTAGCATGATATTTATGCCAAGAGTATATAATATTTATAACTTTCATATGTATATTATCTATCTGTATCCTCACGCCTGTCTCCCATTGGGGTAGGCAGAGACTATGGAACACCACATGCTTCGGTTCAAACATACCTCTTTCGCTTCCTCGACATTCATTAACCTCATCATGCATGCGCGTTGGTTATGGGTACTTTTAATTTGGCCCTTTTTTAGTACGTAACCTATTTGGTCTAGGGCGTCCCCTACCGACATTTCTATCCATTCTCGCACGATAAACTTCTTTCGTTTTTCTTCTTTCATACATCCGTTCCAAATGTCTAAACCAACGCAACATTCCTTTTTCAATCTTTGTCACTACATCTTCTTTTATACCACACTTTTCCCGTGTCACACTTTTACGCACTTTATCTATCATACTTACTCCGCACATACTTTTTAAAGCTCTCATCTCCACAGCATTGATTCTACTTTCATACTTCTTCTGCCATACCCATTATTCGCTACCATACATTAGTGTTGGCGCCAAAACTCCCTGCAGTACAGCAAGGCGAGCCTTACTTGGGATAACTTCGCTACTGATGATGGAACATAAGGCGCCATTCACACTATTTCCTGCTTTCACTCTCCTTTCAACATCTCCCTCACATTTTCCATCTCTCGTAAACAAAGAGCCTAAATACACAAACTCATTCACTTGTTCTCACTTTTTCAATTCCTATCATTATGTTACATTCAGTTATACTGTTTTCCCTATCTATGACCATGACCTTAGTCTTACTTACATTCACTTTTTCATGCCCTTCTTCTTATACGCCTCATTCATTACGGTGACCATATGCTGTAAATCAGACGCTGACGACGCAAAAAGAACCTGATCGTCAGGGTATAGCAGGGTCTTAAAAACAGATTCATCCATTCTTAATCCACATTCAGACCCTTTCAGACGGTCAAACAACTGTCCATGATGTCGCACGAGTGATCCATTTTCACGGGATAGCCGGGATCGATCACTCGCCGAGCAATTAAAAAGAGATGATTAGGTTGTCTTACGGGAAATAAATAAAAAATATCACCAGGAAAGATTAAACTCGCGTTATATTCCAGATTCACAATGGTTTTGATTACATAAAAAACTGGCACTTGAGGTTAACCGACTAGACAAGTATCCAGGGCGTAGGTCGTAGGTTGACACTCCACAGGTCCTCGGGTGTGTACTCAGCTTTGACGTGTCTCGCAGCAGAAGAAAGGGCCCAACCACGTGTGTCGCTGGTATATATATGGTCGGCAAGCGGGGGAGGGCTCCCCGCTGCGGTGCGTCATCGTAGCGGGGGCTCGCAAGCGCCGATGCACGACGTCACACACCCCCCCCCGTTAGGCCGGGATTTTCCCTAAGGAAAATTCCCTAGCCCAACGGGCGTAGCAGCCCTGAAGATACTCCCTGGAATTAGAGAAAACAAGGGCATGAGTACCTTGAACAAGTGACAACCCTATACGCTAATTAGTATACCTAAATAATAATGACCCACGCTTGCATTCTTCACGCGTACAACGGCAGTCTGAACTTGAACATAACCATTTATCATTCATAATTCATCACACATACCTACATGTAAATGCCAAGGCCAGTGTAATGGCCCAATAGCAAAGATAACAATCTATGGAGAAGCGCTTAGGGTAATTATTAGGTAATAATGATTTGTAGATATAAGAACTTGATCTAGCCCTACGACTTAAAAATCTTGGGTTCGGCCTTTGCCACTAGATAAGTAAACTTTTTGAATATAATTAGGTGTAACAACAGATTTTTCGTAACGATGAACAAAAATAATATAAGCCGCAGATACGACCGGACCGCCCAATGTCAAAGGAAAGAATTTAATAAATATTTTGCTCTAATTAATAACTACAACACTACCAGTAAACACCTTTTGAATGTAAACAATGGTGAATCATTAGTTAGGCATTTATTTATCGGCGCGTCGCTGAGTGAACGCGCGTGCGTCATAACGACAACTAGGTAGGTACGATCTAAATGGTAGGTACTATTCGACTGTTCCGAGCTCGCGGCGCACGGTTAATTACTCTGAATGTTTATAAAGTACCTATAATAACAATTTGATTATGGAATTTATACAGAATTAAGAATAACAACAGAACTTCAGAACAAGGCACGGCGAAAAACGACACGCCAATCAATATGCATTTATAGAAAATACACATGCGAGAATCGAACACCAGACCGATCCTACAACGACCTTTTAACCACTGAGCCATAACTGATAGTTAGATAAACAACAGATTCTTTGTAACAATATTACATGTAATAAACTTTATTACCATTTATAACTGAAACATTTATTCATTTTATGTTAGCATGTTTACATAAATTATTAACACAATACAATACATTATCTTGTGGGCTTCGACTCGAAAACATAAGAACCATTGTTGGCCTTCGCAAATTTAATAAATTTAGGCGCCAATTTCTTGCTAAAGTATTTATCCTTGTCACTAAGTAGAAACGTTCTGCGCCAAACTATATCACCGACATTGAATTCTGCCGGTTTACGGCGAAGATTATAAGATGAATAATTTCGTTGGTGGGCCGACAACAGAGCTGAATGTACATTCTCGAAAATAGAAGATAAGTAGCCTAAAGTTTCGGCATAGCCGTCCCGTGGTTCAAGCACCATATTGGAATTAAATTCCTTGTCAATATACTGAGAACCACATGTTATGAACTCCCTACCAAAAACAAGGAAATTAGGAGAATAACCAGTAACCTCACTAACTGCGCAGTTAAGGGTGAACTGAACTTTAGTGATTAAAGTGTCCCAGATTCGATGATCAGATTCTATGAAAGTTGAAATAGCTGTAATAATGGTTTTGTTGTAGCGTTCAACTGAGTTAACGTGAGGAGTATACAACGGTGTAAAATGCAAATTTGGAATTTTATATTTTGACAACATACTTTTAAAGGTTGCGCTAATAAATTGTTTACCGTTATCCAAAACAATAGTAGATGGAAATCCATGCACCAAAAATACATTTTCCTCGAGAATTTTTGTTATCACTTCTGCAGTTGCCCGTTTAATGGGGAAAAGCAAACAATATTTAGAGAAACAACAACTGACCACAAATATAAAAGTGTTTTGTTTTCTGCTGGGGGGCAATGGACCAATTAAATCAATACTAATCGTCTGGAAGGGCTTTTGACATGATTTGGGTTTTCCCATTAGACCTAAATTTGGGTGGTTTTGGTGTTTATGGGTGATACAAGGTTCACATGAACTGACGAACTTGACAACATCGGAGTACATACCAGGCCAAAAGTAATTAAGTGCAAGACGTTTGTATGTCTTAAAGATACCCAGATGTCCAGCAGTGGGCGAAGAATGATTCTCCCTTAGAATGTCAATTCTTTGGTCAGACGGAATAACCTCTTTCCATTGAAATTCTCTAGTGAGAGGGTTTAATGTTTTTTTAAAACAATACAATTTATTGTTTATTACTTGATAGTTAACAAAGGAAGTCGGAGAACTTAAACAGCCTTTATAGATATTTAAATACCAAGGATCATTAGTAGAAACTGGTAAATTCTGATTAGAATTAATATCTATATTTATATCATTAGCAATAGCAGAAACGGGTAAAGAGCGAGACAGAAAATCGGGTAAAACGTTATCGGAACCCCAACGATGACGTATTTCGAAGTTATAGGAAGATAAGCGAACTCCCCATCTGGCTAACCGGCCAGTAGGGTTATTTAAGGTCAAGAACCATTTCAAAGCAGCGTGATCAGTGTAAACAATAAACTTTTTACCATTTTCAACATAACAACGCCAGTGTTCTATAGCAGATAGAACAGCCAGGGCCTCGCGCTCTGTGGCACTGTAATTTTTTTCTTGCTTACTGAGTGATTTGCTATAGTACGCTATGACTCTTTTCTCACCATTTAACCTTTGACAGAGGATCGCGCCAAGACCAAAATCGCTAGCATCTGAGTGTATTTCAAACGGTTGCGAGTAGTCAGGACAAGCCAACACCGAGGAGGAAATCAAACAATTCTTTAGGTTATTAAACGCCTCATTAGCCTCTGTCGTCCAGCAGAATGGAGGTGCGTTTTTACTTTGAGATGTTAACTTATTTAAGGGTGCAGCAATAGAGCTAAAATTCGGTATAAAACGCCTGTACCACGAGGCTGCGCCTAAAAATCGATGTACTTCTTTTCTATTAGAAGGAGTGGGATAATTTTTCATTGAATTTACTTTATCCGGATCGGGATGCAATCCACTAGAGTCGACAACATAGCCTAAATATTTTAGTTTATCTCTAAAAAATTGACATTTTTCGAGATTAATTGTTAAATTAGCGCTTTTTAGTTTATCAAGAATGCGTAATAAAAGAGTAATATGCTCGCTAAAGCTGGACGTGATTCAGATTATGTCATCGATAAAACAGAAAACCTTATTTTCAAATTCTGGGCCATAAAATAAAATATCAACTAATCGTTGTTGAGTAGCTGGCGCATTCGTAAGACCGAAAGGCATTCTTTTGAATTGAAATGTGCCACGCGTGGGAATATAAAAGGCTGTTTTGCAACGGTCCTCTTCTTTAATTAATGTTTGCCAAAAAGATTTAGACAGGTCTAAACTAGACAAGTATTTAGCATCTCTCAGATTATCTAAAATTTCCGAAATATAAGGCAAGCTATAAGCATCTTTTTTTGTAACGGAATTTAATGTTCGAGTGTCCAAACAGAAACGCAGTTTTCCATTCTTCTTTGGTGTCAAAATGACCGGATTTGACCACGGGCTTTCTGATCGTTCAACAACATCCTCTGAGAGCATGTCGTCAAGATGCTTTATTAATATTCTTTGTTTATTGGGAGACATGCGATAAAATCTTTGCCGAATAGGGGGACAATCACCTGTATCAATTGAATGAGAAATAATATTTGTGCAACCGAGACCCCGCTTCTCGTATGAAATATCGGTAAATTTAGAAATAATGTTGTCAGCGGTAGCTCTCTGGTCGACTGTAAGATGATCATAAGAAACAAGATGTGTAGGGGGAACTGCCTGCAACTCCATTACTTGAGCGTCAGACTTGTTCACAATCAAAACAGACTCCAATTTGTTAGGAAATAGGCCAAAGCTTCGCCAAAAATCCATGCCAAGGATAAGGAATTTTGAATCCCAGGTACAACATGAACTTCTAAGTTAATCAATTTATCCTGAAACTCGAAGGGTAGAAACACCGATCCCAAGGACTCAAATCGTTCGCCGCCTGCTGTTATTAACCTCAAAGGTTTCGATTTATCCAAAACATTGTCTTTCAAAAATAAGTTATGCAAATTATTACCTAAAATTGTAACGCAAGATCCAGAATCTAAAAGACCTGTGGTAGGTATTCCGTTTAATTTTAGAGTAACGTAAGGTAAATATTCTACTTTAGAATTACGGATTGAGGAAATATGATAGCTATTTAAGAATTTTTTTAAAAAGTCCAACCAATTATTCCACTCTGTTTTATTACAATTAGTTGTATAATTTGATTTTCCACAATCCTTATTAACTAGTTTTTTGAAACTGTAGGGGTCGACTTAGATTTACAATTGGGGCAGTCTGACACCTTGAAACCCTTTGTGCCGCACTTAAAACAGATTAGGTAGTGTGGCTGACGGCAATTACGTAATGAGTGCGAATTGCATCTACAACGTACGCAAAAAGTTTTATTTATATTAGAAGTACTCGATACGGCGTTGACTTGCGGTACAGACTTGTATCTCGATGTATCGGCGACAGAGTTATATTTATTGAAGTTATTATGACTGTAAACATTTTTGTTTGAAGAAAAATTAGAAAACGGATAATTATACGCTAGATCGGGTGCTACAGTATTCTTTGAAACTTTAGGGGGTTCAGAAAATTGCTTACTGCGACTTTGGTAATTTTCGAAAAGACGACAAACTTCGACCAGACTATCAACGTCAACAACCTTTGCAGTGAGCAGACAATTAGTGTAACAAGGTCTAATATTATTTAGTAAAATTTCTAGCTTCTCCGAATCAGCGATAGGAGAACTAAGTCGCGAAAACAGACCGTGCATTTTTGCCACGTAAATAGTTATTGATTCGTTCTCGCCTTGTGAGCGCTGACGAATCTCCGTCATAAGTCGATAATCGTAGTTATGCGGGCTAAAATCTCGTTTTAAAAGTTCGCAAAGTTCTAACCAAGTCTTTACATTATTTTTAACAGAACGATACCAAACTAATGCGTCACCCGAAAATATTTCAAAAGCGAAAGACAACATCTTGTCATGTGGAATAGATCTACAGGACATAAATTCATCAATTTTTTCAATAAAAGATCTTACACATGATTTACCGTTAAATTTGAATTTACCTAATTCCGAGAAGAACTTACGGTCGTAATTATAGGAAGTGTTTCCCTCTGCCACTGAGCAATCCGACCGCGAACTACGGCTCGTGATTAATTGTAATTTCGCATATACGTCATTAAATTTATTCCACACAGACTCAATTTTTTTAATATCAAGACTGCCGGTATCCACCCTATTCAGTCGATGAAAACAATGGTGAAGCCCGGTTTCGACCTTCTGTTGAAGCTCGGAGGTATAGTTTGCTTCCAAAATAGATAAGTGTTTATTTGATCTTAATAACGACTTTTCCACTTCAGCCACATCCTCCTCTGGTGGGAAGGGTGAAGATAATATATCCTCCGAGGGAATTTTAACTGAAAGTTTAGCGATTTGTTTGCGGGGATCGTCAGGCTTTGAAACGCCGCGTATTGTGGTCTCATATTCTAATTCCGCTTTAGTTAATAATGAGAAATTTATAATGTAAGCCATTATTACAAAACAATAATAGAAAATCTAAGTATTTACGCCGGTACTAGAAAAAAGTTAAATATCGCCAGAAAATCGAATACCGTGCTAAAAAAAGCTGAAATACACTAAATTATACAATGGTGTGATGATTGGTAAAGGATTAAGAAAATTTCTTAAAGGTCACTCAAAGGTTGAATCACAATATTTTTTCGCGAACACGAGGCACGTTAGCTCAACGGCAAAGCGGTTAGAACCGGTTGGCGGCTCGACACGCTGCCCGCAGTGGAACGTGATTTTAGACCGACGTTAATTAAATCACCGTTATGATATTTACACAGTTAAATTGCTTATGGCCATTCAAAATAGATAGAAACTGTACCTGTACGCAATTCACCACACCAGAATATATGCACACACAGGAGAAAAATATACAAGAGAAAAAGAAATTATTTCACTCACCTGTAAAGTGCCAACCTACGTTTTTAAAAATATATTTAAAAATTCTATTGGGCGCCAATGTCGCACGAGTGATCCATTTTCACGGGATAGCCGGGATCGATCACTCGCCGAGCAATTAAAAAGAGATGATTAGGTTGTCTTACGGGAAATAAATAAAAAATATCACCAGGAAAGATTAAACTCGCGTTATATTCCAGATTCACAATGGTTTTGATTACATAAAAAACTGGCACTTGAGGTTAACCGACTAGACAAGTATCCAGGGCGTAGGTCGTAGGTTGACACTCCACAGGTCCTCGGGTGTGTACTCAGCTTTGACGTGTCTCGCAGCAGAAGAAAGGGCCCAACCACGTGTGTCGCTGGTATATATATGGTCGGCAAGCGGGGGAGGGCTCCCCGCTGCGGTGCGTCATCGTAGCGGGGGCTCGCAAGCGCCGATGCACGACGTCACAATGAATAGATTGAATAGCCAAGGAGACGGTACACATACCTGTCTAACACCACGACCAATGTTAAACCAGTCCGTGTAGGCCCCGTTTATTCTGATACAGGCACTTGAATCCCTATATAAGGATTCAAGTGCCCGTATCAGATTGCTGCTCACTCCATACACAAAAAGTGTTGACCAAAGTTCATCCCTCACCACTCGATCGTAAGCCTTTTCCAGGTCAATACAGGCGCAGAAAACCTTCTGGTGTTTACTTAAGGTTTTTCCTGAAATGCACCTTAAGGAAAAGACTTGATCCGTACATCCCATTCCCTTTCTGAATCCCGCTTGTATATTATATACCTAATATATATATATATATATCTTTAGAGAATAATTTCTTTATACACAACATTAACTGTTTTACCACCTTCACATAGAACATACATACATACATAGACTCACGCCTGTTTCCCGGAGGGGTAGACAGAGACTATGGAACGCCATTTGCAACGATCCTGACATACCTCTCTTGCTTCATTCACTCCCATCAAGTTTCTCATGCATGCTCTTCTGTTTAGGGTACTTTTGACCTGTCCTTTTTTAGGATATCTCCAATCTGATCAGAGAAAGTCTGCCTAGGTCTTCTCCTTGGTCCTGTCCCATTCACACTTGCCTTATATATCTTCTTTGTCAGTCTTTCATCTTTCATCGAGAAGCTATGACTCTTTATTTAAAATCTAAAATTAAAAATAGTGAAAATAAAATAAAAGCAACATGGGACATTATTAACAATGAGACTGGAAGAGTCAAGAATAAAAATAATGACTACATTCTTCACTTTGATAACAAGGTAATCAAATCAGATTTTGAGGTTGCCACAGCATTCGAAAATTTCTTTACAGACATTCCAGTCTCAATTACAAAGTCCCTGAACTCGTTTCCTAATGATGCCGAATTTCTAATAAAACAAAATGTCAAAATGTGTACCATTGGATTTAGTTTTACTTATATTACCGAAACAGATATTGTTAAAACTTTTAATACATTTAATTTTAAGAAAACAAGTGATTTTTGTGGTAGTTCTGTTGTGATTACGAAATCCATAATCAATTCAGTAGCATCTGAACTTGCAATAATTTCCAATAGATGCATTGATTGTGGTGTGTTTCCTGATCTAATGAAAATTAGTAAAATAATTCCATTATTTAAATCAGGTAGCACATCTTACCCCACTAATTATCGACCAATATCTGTGCTTTACTTTTAGTAAAATTTTTGAAAAGTTGATTCTAGACCAGCTCCAAATTCATTTTAATAATAATAAACTGCTTCACAGTAAACAATTTAGTTTTACTAGGGTTCGCTCAACAACCGATGCTGGTGTTGAGCTTTTAAATAGTATTTTTGATGCTTGAGAGGAGTTGCATGATGCTCTAGGAGTTTTTTGTGACTTATCAAAGGCATTTGATTGTGTTTTTCATGAAACATTGATCAGGAAATTACATCACTATGGAGTTAAGGACACTGCTTTAGATCTTTTAATTTCGTATTTAAGTAACAGGATACAGAGAGTAGATGTTAATGGAAAACGTTCTATGGGTTCAGCGGTCACAATGGGAGTGCCGCAAGGTTCAATTCTTGGTCCATTCCTTTTTCTTATATATATTAATGATCTGCCATATATTATGAAAAACAATGAAGAGATAGTGTTATTTGCTGATGATACATCACTTATATTTTTATTTACTTTAATAGTAATTATTGTATTATGCTTTAGACATTTCCAAATTGACATTCAATTATTTTATTTGTGTCTTGACATTTCCAATAACTTAAGTGACATTTAATAATTTTATTTAGATTTGTAATTAATTTCTTTTTTTTTTGACATTTTCAAATTGACATTAAATTATTATTATTTATTTAGTGACATTTTAATTAGATGACATTTTATTGTATAATTTTTATTATTTTATTATTATTGTTTACAACATATACCTACTCAACCTTATGATAAAATGTAAAGAGCAAGTAAAATGCGGGAATTAGTAAACTTTTCAACTAATATTAGTGGCAACCTGTCTGGTGGCTTCGGCTGGCATGCTTATGCATACACCTACTGATGGCGTGGAGGCATAATGATTCAGGTCGTGCTGGCTCCCTCAATCAAGGTTGAGCCGTACGATGGCTGTTGAATGCGGGCCATCAGCGGGCTGAGTCAGTTATAAGCGTCAGATGATATCCTGCATTGTACTCGCATCTAAACCTATTATGTCTGGACTTCAAAAGAATATAAACGAAGAGATGAAATATAATGAAATGACAAAAAAAAGCAATGACTCTGAGTTTGTTTCGGCCTTTCTTCTCAAGAAGTCATTTAGCTAGGAAGAGCCGGCATCATCTAGAATAGGGTTTTGACTTGTGTAAGTGTTGTAAACAACCAAAATGCAGAAATAAATATGTCTTTATGTCTTTATCCATCAGTGCTCTCATTTCTAAAGCATTTATTCTACTTTCATGACTCTTCTGCCATACCCATCTTTCACTACCATACATAGAACATATAAATTATTTTTACCGATCATGTGAAAAACAACATGTTCGGATGTCGATTCCAGCTGTTTCAAGTGTCTGTCCCTGCGATTTATTTAGAAAATACACACAGGACTACAACTCTCCAGCCCTGCCGAAAGTAAGATAGCCCCGTTGAGTAATTCAAGAGGTATCTGAATTCAGGGCTCAGTCTCCCGCTCAGAGATACCCACGTACGTGATGTGAGGAGTGGAAAATTGTATAAGAACAGAACACGCACGAATGAAAGAAATCAAAGAAACACGATAACATTCAACAATCATAAACTCATAAGTAACGTCAAATACCCAATCCAAGTATTCCAACGACGACGAAAGCAAATTATCCGAGAGATTATCTGATCAATCCTCGGAGAATCTTAACACCGCCATTCAGAAAAGTCGTCATTTGTCAACGCCATCTTTGTTTACATATACAAACCGACCGAGATAGAAAATAATAATTATGGACTAATCGACAATTCATTGAAAAAGGATCTATAGTCATTGTATTTATCATTTAAAATAAATATTAATGAAATGATTATATAACTATTATATTATAAACATAATAATTTGAAATACATGAGATTGATTGTTTAAATTAAGTGGACATTGTAATAAATTTTGACACAGAGACTTTTTGTTTATGAAAATGCCGAATATTATACTCTATTATTTTTTAATAACAGAAAGATACCCGACACATAATTATTGTCCTTTTTGCAAGAAACATTTATTTTGCTAGAAAATTATTTGAAAATAGTGACATCTATCATCATAAAACACTTTGAAGGTACCTATTTAGACTAACTATAATTTTACTAACATACTTATGATGATCATGGAAGGCATCATATATGTATATTACCAGTTTTGGATGATCCCTGTTTTGTTTGGGACTACGTACAAAAGAGAGGTCAAGCTGTACACCGAAAACCACTCAACCTATTGTGATGTAACATATACTATTTTATAGGTTTGAGTATCTTTTGTACATGAGTGTAAGTTTTATTGAAATCAATTTCGCCATTTTAGAGATCTTTAGCAACATAGTGAAAGACAGACAGACATAAATCCTAAAAAACCTCAAGTATTGCTTTTTAGCATTTTCCTAGATTTTTTAGCTAATTTTCGTCAAAATATCTTTAATGTACAGACTTTTTCACCTCTACAGTTTTATTATAGTATAGAAGAGAGGAAGTTTTGCACCGTTTGGTTTTTGTTGACTTTTTTTGCAACTTGCCTTGGGGTTGAAGAAAAGATACGACGATATGTGACGTATATTTTCCTCTATTTTACAAACAAGCCACTGTAAAATCCCGCAAAATTATTAATGGTAAAATATAAAAGTGCAATCTGAAATTAATTATTTATCTAGACCGAAGTAGGTACGACCTATAGATCGAAATTGTAAAAATAAATGTTGATAGGTTTTGGTTCACACAAAATGCAGAAATAGGAGTACTCATTTATTAGAAAGACCTAGTTGAGTGATAATATTTGTGATAGTTGCTTAAATACAAAAGAGAGCTCACTTTCTACCAGTTCAAGATGTCTGCTGAATAGCCGAGAAACTCAACGGGTATTTAAAAAAAATATGCTTTAATGACATTGCTTCTTAGTAAAGTTCCAGAACACAGCCTAAAAGTGAACAGGTACAGTCGCAATTTCGTTATTTCATACAACCACGCACTTTCCATAACAAACGTTGGTTAAGTTGTGGGATGTCAATAAATGGTTGAAGCCTCCCATTTATATAGCTGACATTATTAAGAAATAATTTCTTCTCTGATCCAAAAACCAACGCTAAAAGAATTATGTGGGATTGATTGTCTTGTATTGGTTTTTGTTGTTGTTATTCCAATTTTCTTTCGATGTATTGATAATAACCTACTCTTATTTTACTCTTAAAGTAGTTTGTTTTTTCCTGCATTATTACTCCTTAACCATCTTTAATGTAAATCAAATTTATTATTACTCGTTAGTTTCTGAAGGTGATTAGCCAGTGTCACTGGTCTGTGGTAGGAAATCATCATGCATTAGAAGAAGCTTAATATCGGTAGTTCTGCTTTGGTCACCATTGCCTGCTACGTAATGGACGAAAGACAAATACGTTCGAGGTTCGGCAAACTCATTGGTTTGCTTTGAGTTCTATAATATTTTGAATTTGATAGATTAATCAGAGTGCTAAGCTGTCTAGACGACGAGCTCAGTACAGCATACAGCGCGCAACGTTGACTACCTACATATGTGTTTAGTAAAATATCATCACAAGTCATAAAAGTTTAAAGGACGAGTAATAAGCATAGCTGTATGAAAGTTAATACTGTTCAGTTCTACAAATTCTACAATATTTAAGAACTAATTAGGAAATAGATTCGATTCACGTCAAAGCTACAACTTGTGTTTCTGTCCCACATTTTCAGTTTTTCAAACTCTCAAACTATCTTCTAAAGTTTCGTACCACACGATAAAACCGTTTCATTTACGAGGCCACCAGATGGCGCGGGTAGTTTCCACTGTCTGTTGCCACTAGAGTACATGACATCGCGAACTATGTTCGAATGTGTACAGCCTTGGAAGGTTACGGCTTGTGACCTTCGCGCGCGAAATTGATTACTTTTATCTTATAACTAACAGCTGCTGCCTGTGGCTACGTATACGTAGTGAAGCGAAAATGGGAATTATATTTTCTACGTGTAGATATACATTAAGATGTATGTGTGATCGGTAGTTATGTCTGCATTATGCTAAGATATCCTTACAAGAAAGATAGACTATCTACGTCTCAAAAATCGCTTTCGTGATTACCACAAATTAAAAGCTAGTTCCACTAAACAATCGTCTGAATCCAGTGATTATTTTTTTCTTTTTCGTGTGAGTGTGTGACCTACTCTGGTGTAAAAGTTTTCACACCGCCCGAAGACCTGCGATTTGACCTAACGATTCTTATCGAGAGACAAGAACCGGCACTAACCGCTTTACTCCGAAGCATGGTAGGGCTCTGATGAAAATGCCACACGCCGTCACTCATTTAAGAGGTGACCTGTGCAAAGGTTGCTTATTCAAGGCAAACCAAGTCACGCTACGAGCGCTACATTGTGGTTAGAGTTGATAATAAGGTAATTAGATATCAGTATAGTTATGTTTGTGATGATTATGTTTGAGATTTTTTGTATTCTCCTTCTATTTTTGTTTTAGTCTCGTAGCACTAGGACAGGGGTTGAGCTTGCGCCTCCATAACTTTGGAACGCCGCCGTGAGGTTGTTTTCCGTTCAAAGTAAAGAAACAGTTACGATATTTTTAGCTCACAAGAAAAAAGTTACGATATTTTTATGTCACTAGCTTGGTTTTGTCAGCAAAGGGAGCAAGATGATGAATAAATAAATGATCTGTTAAAACACTCGAATAACTCAAAAAGCTGCTTTCTTTTTTTTCAAGGCAATGCGATCGCTTTAGGAGGATTGCTAGCAGTAGATTTATTACTTTCAAATTTCCCTTAAACATGAACTGTATAGCATCCAGTAGGTAAGAACTTAATAAGTAAAGCTGAGAAATTAAATGCCTAAGAATTATTAGCTGCCTTATCGGGACCTTATTTCGGCCTGGGGTCATTAGTCAACGCTTAATGGACGGTAAAATGGTTTTTGCGCTACTGAGCTTCTAATATTTAGGCATCTCATTTAGGACCCTTCTATGGTTAATGAGACGGTATTCTATTTTTATGTCGACAGTTTGAATTTAGTAATAGGTAGCTATACCCGCGGCTTTACTCTTGCTTAGTATAAATCATTAGGTTGTCATTCTAATCATTTTTCTAAAATGAATAGTAACTGCAGCTATATCTCAGGGGCTCAGTGGCGTGCCATTGGAGAGGCCTATATCGAGTAGTGGACTATGGCAGGCTGATGATGATGATGATGATGGGCTATATCGCACCAGTCTTTTCGTTGATAAACTGGAACAAATGTACAGACAGTTCTTTACACATCATAATGATATTAAAGTTGATTTTTGTAATACTTTTAGTGTAATATACTTTCACATGTATTAGTTAATATACCTACGGATTTTCTTCAGCTTGTTTTCATTTCACAAAAATAAAGAAAATGTTTGTGGCTAATGGTGCTTGTGAACGTCTTTAAAAATAAACTACGTGCTGATTTTTCATATGCCAAGATATTTCAATATTTATTTTCTTAGGCCGCCTAGTCCGAAGGCCATGTCAGACATTGTCTAACGATTATTGTCGTCTAATGATTCTTGCCCCGAGACAAGAATTGAGTCCAATGTGGCGACAGCTTAACGTGATATCCAAAGCACGCTCTGTATTCAATAATGTACATCACCCTCCTCCTAACGTTATCCCAGGTGCAAGCCGGAATCCGCTTACTAGACTAACCAGATTAATATTAGCATTTCCACAGAGCGACTGCCTATCTGACCTCCGTTACCCAAAGGGGTAGCGATATTCCATGGTTTAGACTAGTATCTTTATTCACTTGTAATAACTGTCAAAGATCTTCATGACATCTGGGACCGACGGCTTAACGTGCTCGCCGAGGAACAATTCAATACGCACATAACTCCTAAAAGTCAGTGGTGCGCGCCGTGGATTCGAACATCTTTAATTTTTGTAAGAATATTTAAATTTTCTACACTGACGTCTTAACTAAATAAATAATTAATATGGTTTGTGTTTGTATCGTCTTCAGAACGACCGTTGTAAATTTTATACACCCTCATTCTATTTAAAGCCGCCTGAAGTTAATCTAAGATACCCAACTAGCACTTAAATCAGCCCCAGTTACTTATCCTTATTGCAAGTAGTAATTAATTCAAATTTTAATAACACTACAGTGTGACAATTATATGAGTTTCACTTCAAACCGAACCTCGTTGGTAGTAAAACGTTTTGTTTACTAGGAACGCCATCTGGCGACGGTCCCGAACAATTGCCACTCAACTGTTATAGCGTGGACATTGGACATCATTGATGTGGAGTAGCTATTGGAAATTATTATGATTGTCAAAGTTATTAGCAGGGTTTGATTATTGTATAAATCATTGGATGATATCCCATTAGAGATTTTAACCAGAAAGAAATTTGCCGCCAATGATATACTGTTATTCAGATACACCTATAATTGTCCTAGTACCTCTCTCAAACCATTTTGAATATAAGTAAATAAATTAAACGATATTTTAAGTTACCATCATAACAATCATCCGCAATGCAGAAGTTGTTATCACAAAAAGAGTTGTGTCATATGCCACAGTTTTATTTATAGATTATTTAATCGATTTGATCCATTTTTTCATAGACGTACAGTCAAACAACTTCCTGAACGACCACCATAAGGGCGAGAATCGCTCAGCAAGTAATCGTCGCTTCCAGTGCTACTTTACACGCACATTGACACTCGTATACAAACCAGTTTCTAGTGTGCCTCGACTCTATGAGCGAGCCAAGGATTTTTTTTTTCAAACTGGTCCAGCGCCGAGTTTTTTGATTGTACATACTCTTACTACCGCTATAAAGGTGAGAGATTTTGAGATGGATGAATGTTTGTAACTCTTTCACGCGAAAAAGTTGTAACAACATTTTATGAACATTTGCATTAATGCCGAAATACCTGTACTAGCTTTTGTGGCGATAACTGACCCCTACGTGGGTGGAGCCGTGGGCCAAAGCTAGTAGTGATACCATTTAATTTACTGCATCTTTGCTCCTATCGGAATATATAGTAAACAAGGCATCATAATATACTTTTCCCAGTTCAAAACGTAACTTTGACTGCTTCAACCCTGCTCTCCCATCGAGTATTTGAGAGTGGTTTTAGACTAAAAGTTGGCACTTCTTTAGCAAGTATTTGCCAACGTGCTGTTGACGCAGAAAAAAGAACATAAATTTCCTGCACAATTGAAAAGAAATTGACAATTTGTAATGAACAGTAGTAGCAGCGTCATTCACTACCAAATCAAGGCTGTATGCAACACAAGGTACATAAAATGCGCGCGGGTTTAAATCTAAGTAGAATTCGTTTTTGGAGACCTATATTTTTCCCTTTCATGTTTGCACCATTATCATAACCTTGACCACGCATATCTTGTATGTCAATTTCGTTTGATTAAAAAATCTAACAAAAATTGAGTTAAGCCCAGGCCAGTAGTGTCTGTAACAGGAAAAAAACAACAGGTGCCGATGCCGGCTCGCGCCTTTAGTAGCGATGCGACATTACGCCAATTTAATCTTTAACAATCTGTTTTATGACTGATTTCACATTGAAACAAAAGTAATTGTGTATATTTAAATAGAGTACAGTGAGAAAAGGAGTAAGTAGCCTTGCTTTGCTACCGTGCGCCCGACGTCGGCAATGGCGCAGTGGTGTCAGGGCGCTCGACGCTCGGCGCCCCCTTAGACCCGGCGTCCGTGTGCGCCGCACACCCTGCACTATAGGTAAAGACGCCTCTGGTAATAATAATAAAATAAAAATAGTCCCCCTATTATAGAGTACCCAGTGCTGATTTTCAGTGGCCACCCTGTATAGTGATGCACGGAGGGAGGTAGAAAATACTGTACCCGAGAACAACAAATTGTAAAGCTATTTTATATAATCGTTATAAATACACTACATAAATACATACATACATTCACGCCTGTTTCCCCGAAGGGGTAGGCAGAAGCATATTAAACGCCCACTTTTCGCCAGTGTTTTGATACCACGTAATAGGTGGCGAGTCTATTGCCGCTTATTGGGACATTTTGTTTGCCAGAGCCTCGTCCGTTGATCGGCAGGTGCACCACTTGCAGGTGAGGTTGGCTTGGGACCCTAAGTTCTTGGTGGGAACCCTTTGCACCCGTATTTACATATATATATATATATATATATATATATATATATATATATATATACTAGAGGACGCCCAGCAGCTACGCTTGCAATTTTTTTAAATTTACCTGTTTTGGCCGATCCCGTGGGAATTTCGGGAAATCCCTTCTTAGTGCACCCCTACGGTCCCCAGGGAACATACATGCCAAATTTCAGCTTCCTGTGCCCAATAGTTTCGGCTGTAGCGTGTCTGTCAGTCAGTCAGTAACGCAAGGATTTTATATATTAAGATATATACACGTACAACAAAAAAAGAGGAAGAACTTCTAGAAATAAATAGATGTGGGGATAGTGTTACCTAAGATAAGAAGGATATATTATATTATTGTAATATGGCGTCAACTATGATATTATGCATAACGAACTGTCTCGACAGTAAAACTCAATAATAAACTCACGAGACTATTTCCATCCATACATGGTTCCGATCGAATGATGAGAATTTTCCCATGGTCTAATTCCTCCAGCGTCCATGGGTAAGCAAATAGAAGTTAATTCGTTTGAAACATTAACACATGACGCTTTTACTGTAAGCGCCGAGCGTCAAAATAACCGCTTAGCACGTTCTATCATACTAATATATGCACCATTTTTCATCCCATGCTTCACGTTTTAAAATTCTTTCAGGCTAAAGTGTTTTATAATTTTATCATCCATTTTATATTTTTTTTGTGCCTTGTTTGTCAGTCAGTAAGTAACGCAAGGATTTTATATAATATACAGTATCTAGTATACGAACCTCCCCCCTCACAGGAGGCGCACATAGGCACTACGCCAACTCCAATTCTTTATGCCTTAATTTATTCTAACAAGTATTATTTTTGTGTTAATGGAAACTGTCGGCTTCCACAAAAAGAAAATGTTCCCTAATTATTTTTCTAACAGAGCGTAGAAATGAGCACACTGAGGTTGCCTACTATAATCTAGGACTTGGACACGTGAATACTTGTAGTTGTTTTGTACACCATTTTCTGTTCCTGGTAAAATTTAATTTAGAAACTTTATATGGCTTCGTAGTTCAGCTGCGTTGGAAAAACTTTATTTTATTGGAAGGAATCTAGCAACACGTTCTTTACAAATTATGTAAAACTATTCTGGTAGAGTAAGAACTAAAGAAAAAGTAAAACCATAGGACTATTTAATTTATTTTGTTTCCAAAGTTTTTAGTAAGTGAGATACGGTATCCGCAATACTTAAACACTATGGCGCTTGAGGACACCGCTGTGGTTTTATTGACTAAGTGATGTTCGAGTATCTCAAGACGAAGTTCACGTAATCCATTCACCAAGGTAGACTTTAGGTTAAGTTCGTATTAAGTTCTGACTTGCTTAGCGGCAAAAGAAAACATTGTGAGGAAGCCTGCACACCAGAAAGTTCTCCATAATATTCTCGAAATATGTTTGTGTGAAGATGTATTTGGCCAGCAAGGTTGACTGTGGCTTTAACCTTGTCATAGTGAGGAGAGGCCTGTACCCGGCAGTGTTACAGTATTTATAAACATTATACAAGGCTGATGACGAATAAGTTATTAAAACTATTTAACCACAATTTCTGTAAAGTGTAGATCAACCCTAAATTACCCCGTAAAGCATAAAGTTTGCGTTACCGGTAACGCACGAGCCCATTATCCATGGTGTATCCACCATTGTCCTTAGCGACCCGTGAGTCTTATCTTATGCGTGAGAACTGGAATGTCTGCATGATTTATCGATGTGTGAGTGATGGATGAAGTGTTAGGTGAAATGAAGACTTGGATGAAGAAGAAATAGGTTATGCAGCTATAACGTGATGCAAATAATTCAGGAATAATTATCATCATCATCAGCCCTGTATATAAACTGTCCCACTGCCGGGCACGGACCTCTTCTTTCTATGAGAAGGGTTAGGCCATAGTCCACCACGCTGGCCTAGTAAGGGTTAGCAGATTTCACATGTCTTTCGAGAACATTATGGAGAACTCTCAGACATGCAGATCTCCTCACGATGTTTCCTTCACCGTTTAGCAAGCGATTAATAATTAATGGGTGCGCGCCGTGGATTTGAACTCGGACCCTCTGCGTAGCAGTCTGTCGGTCTCTGCTATTATATGGCAGCGATAGCCTAGTCTATCGCTGCCATATAATAATTATTATTTGTATGGTACTGACGAAAAAATAAAGGTTTATTTTTATTTAGCACACATAAAGGATACAATGTATTACAATATCGACGTAGAAAATATGAAAATAGATAATGTACAGTTATTTTGCTTAGAAGTTAAGATGAAAAGAAGAAGAAAAGAAAGGGAAAATATATCTATTTACTTCCTGAAGAAAGTCTTTTAATTAGTTATATTCGAATAAGCCTAATGTAAAGTATTAATAGTTGATATAACAGAATTTCAAAATTTTTAGTACACATGTTATGAATATTAATTATTACAAGTTTTATTTTAGTTCACTTGTTTAAAGTACAAAATATTTAAGTCGTGTTTGTTTCAATATGCTGTCTATTTATTGTCTGACATTATTTTTCACCGTCTGATAATGTTACAACAGTAAGGAAGCCATAAAATGAATCAGTACACAGAGAGTTTGGAATGCTCAACCAATATGTCTCGCACTACAAATTCTGACTCCGATCCCACACAGCCGGGTACAGTAAAATAAACACACAAATAAGTGTAAACTGCAAATCATCTGCGAAGGCGACGAGCCAATATCAATAAAATCCGCCCCAAACCTTGAACCGAAGTATTATGTGAAAGAATACTTTATTTCTCAAATAAATATCCAACGGAATAACTATCAAGACGAAGGGATGCTACCGGCGGTGAGGGCTGTACATATTTTATGGACTAAATTTGTCCAATATTTAGTCCATAATAAAGGTCGTTTGATTCTACGGCATAAGTATGACAGGTCAATCATACGTTCGTGGGAATTTCTAACACGATACAAACGCCTGCGGTTGAAAATGTATGCCGCCTTGAGTCCTTGCCTAATTTTAACCGCCGTCCTTGACCTGGCCCTGATTCCTTTTACGTCAGATGAATACTTCTACTGAATGTTAGCAATACCATATAATATGTTTAGCCATGGCAGTGCCCATGATTTTTGCCACCCTTAAGACAATTGCTGCGCGCAATGGAAATTGGGCCTTACGCTTATTATATCGTCAAAACAGAGTATTGAAATTAGTTTCCCATATGTTTTGTTACGAATCAATATCCAAAAGTAAACGTTTGTGACGTCACGTCGCGCCTCTGTGCCCGCGAGCCTCGCTACGAGTGACGCACAGCAGTGGGCCGCTCCCTCGCCCCCTCCTCCTCGCCGGCCTTATAAATACCGGGGACACACGAGGCTTCGCTCCCTTTTTGCTCCAGCCAACACCACCAAGCTGAGTACATCATCCGAAGACCTGTGAAGTGCCAACGTCCACGCCTTGGATAATTGTCTCATCCGCTAATTTTAAGTGTCAGCTCTTTTTGTATCGAATCGAATAACTAGAATTATAACGCGAGTTTAAACTTTCCTGGTGTTTTTTTTTATTTATTTCCCGTAAGTCAACCTAATTATCTCTCTTTAATTGCTCGGCGAGTGATCGATCCCTCGTGCGACATTGGCGCCCAACGTGGGGCTAGATCAAGTTTCTTATATCTACAAATAATTATTACCTAATAATTACCCTAAGCGCTTCTCCATAGATTGTTATCTTTAATATTAGGCTATTACACTGGCCTCGGCGTTTACATGTAGGTATGTGTGATGAATTATGAATGATAAATGTTTGTGTTCAAATTCAGACTGCCGTTGTACGCGTGAAGAATGCAAGCGTGGGTCATTATTATTTAGGTATCCTAATTAGCGTATAGGGTTGTCACTTGTTCAAGGTACTCATGCCCTTGTTTTCTCTAATTTCAGGGAGTATCTTCAGGGCTGCTACGCCCGTTGGGCTAGGGAATTTTTCATAGGGAAAATCCCGGCCTAACGGGGGGGGTGTGTGACGTCACGTCGCGCCCCTGCGCCCGCGAGCCTCGCTACGAGTGACGCACAGCAGTGGGCCGCTCCCTCGCCCCCTCCTCCTCGCCGGCCTTATAAATACCGGGGACACACGAGGCTTCGCTCCCTTTTTGCTCCAGCCAACAACACCAAGCTGAGTACATCATCCGAAGACCTGTGAAGTGCCAACGTCCACGCCCTGGATAATTGTCTCATCCGCTAATTTTAAGTGTCAGCTCTTTTTGTATCGAATCGAATAACTAGAATTAAAACGCGAGTTTAAACTTTCCTGGTGATTTTTTTTATTTATTTCCCGTAAGTCAACCTAATTATCTCTCTTTAATTGCTCGGCGAGTGATCGATCCCGGCTACCACGTGGAAATCAATCACTCGTGCGACACGTTAAATGTTCTAATAGGAAAATTGAATGATTTAACCATTTGCAAGCAAAAAAATTAAGCTGGAGACTCTAGTTAGATACCTATCTACACATGCCATGAAACAGTCACACACTTAAGTTCAAGACCTTTTTCAAGTTCTCTTTATTAACAGCGTCGAAATATATATTTCCCAATACACATTTTTCTTTCATAACACAAAATTCTATTATACATTTATCAGGCCCATAAATTGCCGACACTTAACACATTTCCCTGTTAAAAGAGGCACATAACGAAAAATCTGAAACATTTTGCAGAGGTCATAAAAAATGTTTAGATACTAAAATATGCCTTTAATAATAGTCCCTTCGGTTTGCCTATTAATCCCGGGCTATATGTTCCGGGCAAATGAAAAAAAAATTACATTATGTAGTCACAATAAATTACGATAGCACTTTATACGGGGTTTGTTTCTCATTCGAGCGTATAATGACAGTAATGGCGTTGGAGGCAGATTTAATAGAATTAATGTTTTGTTTTATTAAAACGGCGCATGTGTGATGCAACGTTTCTGGAGGTATTTTGGCTCTTCTTTTCAGAAAATCCCTCTCTGAATGCATAGTACCCGCAATATGGAAGTCAGCATTTATTACGCCAATCCACAAAAAGGGGTCCAAAGTGGACGTTATAAACTATAGACCGGTCTCAAAACTATGTGTATTAGCTATTTGAAAGAATTGTTTATAAACAATTACATGCTGCGTTAAAAACATTTTTAGTGCCTTACAGCACGGCTTTATGAAGGGGCGCTCTACTACATCCAATTTAATCGTTCTTAACTACTATACCAAATGTTTTGACCGAATTGACCACAACACGCTAATCAGCAAATTACCACTCGCCGGAATAAGAGGAGACCTTCACCGGTGGTTCTCGTCTTATATCTCTTACAGGTCACAGGCTGTTGTGGTTAATAATTACATTCCCAGTTGGGTAGTTGTCCCCAGCGGAGTGCTTGTGGCTCTTTGTTGGGACCGTTGCTGTTTCTGGTCTGTGTAAATGACATGGAGAAATGCTTCCGTCACTCACTCATATTAATTTTTGCAGACGACAAGAAAATTTTAAGGCCATGTCGTCAGAGGCTAACGCCTTTGAACGCTATTGTACGAAAAATAAGCTTGAGCTTAATCCATCTTAGTGTTCGGTTTTTACCTACAGTAGAAATATATGCTGTGGCTAACGGTGTGAGTATATGCTGTGGCTAACGGTGTGAGTTTCACATTTATAATAATATCTTTGTTTATATTATTAACGCAGATGTAATGTGTAACTGTTTGTTTGTCCCAAATAAATAAATAAGTAGAAAATCTAATATCCTTCGTTCGAATTATACCTTACACGGACATTTTGTTCAAAGGTGGTGCACTAGTGCTAGTACACGTGACCTTGGCGTCATCCATGACTCTAAATTTTTATTTGATGAACATATAAATCACATAAGTGCTAAGGCATCGCAATGACTAGGATTTGTAATGCGAATGTCCAATAACTTTAAAGAAGCAAAAACTTTTAAAATATTATACTGTACCTTTGTACGAAGCATTTTGGTGTACTCTTGCCAAGTATGGAATCCTCGGTATGATAAATATATGTTGCGTATCGAGAATATCCAGATATAGTTCATTAGATACTTGTGTTATCGCATAAAATATATCTATTCATCCAGTGACTACCTAAAGTTATGCGCGCAATTTCACATTCTACCGCTAACAAAGCGGCGCGAAATAGCAGATTTAGTATATATGATCAACATAATATCGTGAGCTGTTGACTGTCCTAACCTTCTATTTAAAATAAGTTTTAATTTACCTAATAAAGTTGTGAGGCACTACACTCCTATACATCTTCCATTGGTCTCTTGCAACTATCGTCAAAATTTGTTTCTGAGGCAAGCAAGCAAAGCCATTTATAATGCATGTAAAAAGCACAACTTTGACATATTTAACACTAAGCTGGATTCGGTGAGGTGAATACTAAGCCTTGATTTTTCTCTGAATTTATGTTATTTTTGGTGAATTGTAATTGTGAATATTTATGTAGGGATTATTTGGTTTTTTGTTCAGCATGCTGGGTCTCCTAAACAGTTGTTAATAGTTTATTTTTTTTTTAAATATGGTAGCTAGACTATGTCCACCCAATTTTATAAAATCTAACACTTAAGCGTGAAAACCTTTCATTGGCTCTCTGTGTCTTAAAAATATGTTTTATCAAATAGTAAAAAGCTGTTGGTTTTCCAAATAAAAATAAATAAATAAAATAAATAAGGCATTCATATTGTTATAATCATCATCGTCTTAGCGTTACACTGTTTAAGTCAAAGAACGTCACCCTAGAGCCCAAAGTACGCTATATCTGGTATAGTCCGAAAAGGTATAGCTTTTCCTCAGTTCATAACATGATGTCATGGGATAATAGGCTAGTGTCCACTAAGAATAAATCGGTTTGATTGTAGTATCTATAGATTCATTATGATTTAAAAATGTCAATAAAGTTTATTATTTATTATAAAAAGGTAAGAGTAATGTTATTTTTAGGATTCTTAAACTAAAAATAATGTATTTATTTTTGTGACAGTGAACACCAATCAGAGAGCATTACATCAAACAGTACGTCCCCCATCCATGTTGTTGTCGTTTTAGTAGTAAAAACAACTAAAATGTCAAACTTTCTACCTGTCAACTCAAATATAACAAAATAAAAGTGGGTATTTTAGACCAGACTTAATTCACGGTTTGTTTTGGACTTTGTTATATCACTGAACCACCATGATGGTTTACAGCGTTTTCGTGTCAAATTCAAAAAGGTTTTTAAGAAGCCGTAATTAGTAATGTAGCTGATCGATTTTTAAAATTAAAAACTATTTTTAATTTTTTATAATAATTTCCTCCATAAGAAAGTTGCAATTATAAGAGTTGGTACCTGCTATGGTGTTTAAAGATGCCAAGTCGTGTTTTACGTTGCGGCAGCGTCTTCTTTTGCGCTGCCGCTACTCGAAACATGCGCCTCAAACCGAAGCTGTCTCTAGTGGATATAGTTTAAGACTTTACTTAAGAAACATACACTTCACAAAGACTAATTTCCTATTCCTAACTTGAAAAGTTCTTGAACAATTGCTGTAGAATGCTTGAGCAGAAGGCATTTTTTACATATTATAACCTAGCTCAACGCTCAGGTTTTGTCTTCCCGTCATAAAGATTCTTAAACATATAAAAAACAGTTTCTCGTGAAATCTCAACAGCCGCGTACAAATGGGACTCGCCTGAAAATGACAAATCCTTTCCTTATGCAGGCTGGCTGGACTCGTAAATGGTGTACTTCCTATGGTGGCGTGCTTTTTGCATAAGTTTGAATATATGACACGCTTGCATTCGGATTTTATAATACGTAACTTTGTGATAATGTTGGCTTTTTGCATATTATCTCACGTTTAAAATCACTTCAAATGTGAGGACTAATACATATTTTGAATCTTCTAATGCTGGAATTTCACTTTAACCCTTTCAGACCTGATTTTAAAAATGTGTTAATGATTGTACAATAAAATATATTATGCTCTCAATAATTATATTGATAGATAACGCTTAATTGTTCACCATATACACAGTAATATTACAAAGACAAGAGAGACAGAATTTCGCAATTTAAATGCACAATGGGCAGCCTCATCGATAAAAGCAATTTTTTCAGGCAACCTTTGGATAGACACAAATAGATCCGTTTAGTTTTGATTAGTATAAAAAAGGACCCTAACTTTTCCGTAATATGTATGTGATTTAAGACTATGTCAAAAACAATATACGAAAATCACATGAAAAGGCAGCAACATTTTACTATAATATTCTTGTAATAAAATAATGATAATTTGTTATTTTAACACAAAAAATAATGCACAATTAAGGCGGGAACTAAAAACAAAACAAAACTACTGTAATCACACATTCTATATGAATTTCTGAAGACAAAAGAAGCTGGAGAAATTGTTAACAAACGCTGCGAAGTAATCAAAATTTCCAAGCCGTTGCATTTTCTCAGCAAACTCGGCATTTTTCACATAGATACAGCACAATATACGCTTGATGAATTTTTGTAAATCTTAACTTCAAGTGATGAATGCACTTTGTGTGTTCTCTTTTTCTGTTTTAAAATCATGTGTTTTGTATAAATTCTAGTGTGCATTGTTCCTACAGAAAATGGTTTTATAATGAAATAAAAAAGATGCGCGGATTTTTAAGATGGAAACGGATGAATGTTCTTGTTTATATATTTGACGAAAATGTTTGCGAAAGAATTTGTTTTAATGAGTGAAATCCATGATTTTTGTTTCAGAGCGCAATACTGTATAATTTCTTATGCAATCTGTTAACCGAACTTCTACTACGCTCCATTTCTCGTTGACAAGCCTTTATTGAAATAAAACAATTTGTAACCAACATCATGTTAACGTTGGCGTCCTGTAACCAGGTGGGGCGATGACATCCGTAGGGCAGCGGGCAGGGATTGGAAGAGCCCTTCTGTGGGATGATTTTAGTGGGTATGCCCCGTTATAGGGGAGAGCCTCCTCACACCTCCTCCAACAGTCCCAAGCCCGGTCGAACACATTCTGGCCGGGTTGGCGCCGAGTTGAGATGGCTCATAAGAAGAGTTTCCACTGTAGTAAACCAAAAAAAAAAAAGGGATTGGAATAGGAATGCTAAAGACTGAGCTCATTAGCGCGCCATAGGAGTGGCCTACGTCCAGCAGTGAACTGATACAGGCTGACGATGATTATGTTAACCCTGTTTACTGTGCTGGTTAAACTATGTTACAAGAGACAAAGCAATTAAACACCATGTTAGTGCACTGTACGTGAGAATAGGGAGAACACACAAGTCCATGAGTTTACACTTGTAGCTTACTACAATTATAACTTTAGCCACCAAATATCTTGCTTCTATTTTATAGGGCTATAAAATATGGACGTAGGCCTCTCCTATAGCGCGCCAATGAGCTCAGTCTTTAGCATTCCTATTCCAATCCCTTTTCTTTTTTTTTTCGTTTACCACGGTGGAAACTCTCCTTACGAGCCATCTCAACTCGGCGCCAACCCAGCCAGAGTCTGTTCGATCGGGCTTGAGACTGGTGGAGGAGGTGTGTGGAGGCTCTCCCCTACAACGGGGCATAGTGAAGTGGTTTAAGTGGGTTCGATTCCCACACGAGACAACACTTTGTGTGATTCATAAATTGTTGTTTCGAGTCTGGGTGTACATTGTATTCGTTAGTTGTATGTTTTTAAAGTCCCCCGCGACACAGGCTTTAGTCCTAATGCGTCAATTGTCTCTAAAAAAAAAAAAAAAACAACCCAGCCATACTTTATACAATTAATTAATTATGCGTTCATTGTCTTATAATTTATACAATCATCGCTATTTATTTATCTCCAATTCATTTTAATTATTTTTATTTTATATGCGTGTATTGTTTCTAATTAAACATCGTTATCATCATCTACGAACTAAAACAAAATAAAATTTATCATATTATTGTTCATATAAAAACTCAACCCAGCGTTTTGATTACGCATTTAGTTATTTAAAACCACAGAAACGCTACCAACATTGATAAATAATCTGCGAACTCATTATTTCAGTGTGGGGTCATTCAACCATTGCACTGAATAAAGTTAATCTGTAAGACTATACCAAACATATCTTCATTAAAATGTTCATTATAAAATGCTAATAACTTAATGGTCTTTTCAGAACTATCTATGAATATTTCAGTACATAATTTAGTTACATAGGTACATGGGGCTGAGCGTGTTTATTTTTAATGGTTTTACTCATTACTCTAGATGTCGAAATTTTAAGCTACTTTTTGCAAACCTTGGCAATATTTGCTTGCAAATTGAAATAACAATTATTTATTTAAAAATAATATATCTTTCTGCTAAAATAACACGATTTAATGTCCATTATTTAAAATATCTCTAGTTAATGACACATGAACATAGTAAACTAAATCAGTTTTGTCTAGCCGTCCGTGGTCCGTGAGTGGCCCTGTGTAACGAGCTGAAATTTATCACATCTATTTATTTTGTCTGCGCTTAAAAGATATTGAAATAATATTTTATAAGGTTGATATTATAATTAGTTTTTACAGATGCATAACTGAGATTTTTTTTATTGGGGGTTCATCATATGCTGAGTTGTTTCCGCTTAAAAAACTTTAAAATAAAAATTTTGCCCTTGGTTTTACTAAACTGGTATAACGCTAAGAGGATGATGACCCCCCCCAGAAGTTACGGCGTCGCTAACAATAACTTTCAAAGATTCTACACGATGACATCATTGGCAAATGCTTGGTCGCAAACGAATGTGTATGAACCAAAATAACGATATGTCACATTAAAGAGGCAAACATCTCTATATTGCATAGTATTCCTTAAACAACATTTTACAGCCTGAAAAACATATACAGCCTAGCCATATGAATTGTAAGTTTCAGGAATCTGTATTCTAATAACAGTTTTAATACAAATGTGTGTCTTATCGGTTGCATAGAAATACATACTCCCAAGGAGATATACCCCTCAACTGCTTTATGCACCTCATAGTTACATAAGAGAAAGCGCTCCAATTGCTTTATGCACCTCCTAGGTGCATAACGGGACGGCTATCATTGGTCGTTGATATTTAACGGTTTTTGCACGGGTAACACGGTTTCTGGTTATATCATTCGATTTATAGATTTCCGCTTGACCAATTTTAATACTTACTTAAACTGGAAACGAGCAAGAATAAACGAAAATTAATTAAACAAAATACGTATGCTATTGAACTTTGCGACGACGCCATATTGGCCATTTTGATATTGAAATACATAACACATACATAACACACAAAACATGTTTGTAATGTGAAAACATTGAGTAATCTTATAAGTATTATATACAGAACTACTGGAAAATAAGTGTAGATTTCATATTGAGTTATAGTTTATCAAAAAAGTGAAAAATATTTTAGTAAAAAAGTAACGAAACTTTTGTAATGCAGTTATTACGTTCCCAACGAATGGCGGCCATTATTTTTCATCGCGTAAACAAAAACGTTTTATGGTGAAATAATGATTCTAAAGTAAAATGTGTTGTATTATCTTTGCATTTTGTACCTATATTGTTTTTACGTAATAGAGTGTTCGATTGGTGATTATTTTATTTTTATTTTATTTTATTTATTTGGGACAAAAAACAGTTATACATTGCAGTATTTATAAATAATTTATAACTTAAATATTAAAAACGTATAACCCACACACCATTGTCCACGAAATTACACTTGAAGTAGAGAAGATAACGGACGTGTATTGCAGAAAAGAAAATTATATTGTATCTAGGTTATGAATATGGATGATTATGAATATGAAGGATGTACATTATTGATCAGCAAGAAATTCGGATGCATGTTTTTTGAATTTAGAATGAGTGAGAGCGAATATATCTTAATTCATGAAATGTGAGTTGTACGTAGTCAATAAACGGCGAAGAGGCGCACGCTCTCCGGCATTAGTTCTACACTTTTCCGTGTAGAACAATCGAGGTACGCGCACCTCCCTCTGAATAACAGTCCTGGCTACTACATAACAGAGCCTGTTCAATAATTCAGTACAATTATACTTATTGTTGCATATGCCATACAGCATCATTATCATAAGTAATGTGCGTCTGTGCTCCAAGCTTAAGAGCTTAAAATGTTTTAAAAGATCTGCATAGGGAATCCTAGAATTAAAACATTTATAATAGGAAGTGCGAAGAAATTTTTATTGGACCATTTCTATCCTCTGCTTGTATTTCGAGTAAAAAGGGCTCCAGATAGGTACAGCACACTCTAACTGAGAACGGACTAAAGCTTTATATAAGAAAAGGTAAGTAACAGGGTTTTTAAAGTCTTTACTGGAGTGCATGACAAAACCATACATCTGAAAGGCTTTACTAATAATGTTGTCGACATGGATATCTAAGTGTAATTTAGAATCTAGTTGTATGCCCAGATCACGAGTACATTTGGTTTTTCTTAGCTTTGTGTTATTTAGTGTGTATGCAAAGTTAATGGGATTCTTGTTTTTTGTAAAAGATATGTAGTGACATTTTGGTAGACTAAGGTGTAGTTTATTAACTATACAGTATTGTGAGAGCCTGTAAAGATCCTGTTGCAGTAAAATACACTCCTGAATGTTCTTACAGGCCTTATAGATTTTCATGTCGTCAGCGTACATGAGGAATTTAGAGTTAACTATACAAGATTTTATATCTTGAGTTAATAGATAGTATTTTGAGTTTTATGTATTTTGTATGTGTTAACCTAAAGTTGTTATGTCTGTGTTCATTTAATGTAATTGCCGAATGCCGTTTTATTTGAAGTAAATAAATAAATATAATAAATAAATATCATTTATAAACAAAATGAACAGTAACGGACCTAGTACTGAACCCTGGGGTACACCGGATTCGACGACTGCGTAATCGGACTCGTGACCATTGACAACAACCTTTTGAGTTCTACGGAATATGTAAGATGTCAACCATCTGAGTAAATTGCCTCTAATGCCGTTGAAGGCAATTTTTTCCAAGAGCAGTTTATGGTCCAACTTATCGAAAGCCTTCTGAAAGTCTGTATACACAGCATCAACCTGAGTACCTTTATCCATGTTTTCAAATAAAAATTGAGTGAAGATCATCAAATTTGTAGTAGTAGATCGAGATTGAACAAATCCATGTTGTTCGGGAATAATGAGGTGATTTTACTGAGGAAATAGATAACCGTGGACGAGGCTCTCAAAAAGCTTAGATAAGGTGGACAAAATAGATATGGGTCGATAGTTTTCTATGTTGCATTTGTCTCCACTCTTGTAAATGGGTGTTATGAAAGCCCTTTTCCAAATACATGGAAACACCCCTTCTCTGAGACATTTGTTGAAAAGAATGTGTAACGGAATGCAGATGCTTTGTGCCGTTTGTTTAAAAAATATAGGTGGTAGACTATCCGGACCAAGCCCTTTAGTTACATCCAATGACAGCAGTGACTTTAAAATTACATAATTTTCGAGATAAATGTCAGAAATACAAGGAGACATCTCAGCATGTTCATTGGAGGGTGACCAATTCTGAGAGTGGAAGGTAGAAGGTTCATAAACAGAGTTAAAAAAGGTGGAAAATAATGAACATGGCTGTGGGATTGTTTGAAGTTGTGTTTTTATAATACATTTAATCAGGAAGACCATTGTCCTTTCTGCGTTTAGAAGCGTACGACCAAAAGTGCTTAACATTCAGAGGTATACTATCTTCAACAGACAATATATACCTATTGAAGCATTGTTCACATAATTGTTTAAAATGTTTACGATAGATGGAAAACCTTTCATCGTCTGAAAGATTAAGAAATTTGTTCCATCTTAACCAAGCACATTCCTTTTTCTTGAAAATTTTAACGAGCGGCGCACTAAACCACTCAGGAAATCCAGATGATCTACGGCGTGTGACTGGGACATGAGTTCGAATAATACCATACAAATAATCGTAAAAAACATCAACTGCCTGGTTGCTGGTGAGATGAAGAAATAGGTCAGTCCAATCCACTCTGTTCAGCTCTGCAATTATTTCTTGATAATTGGCTTTATAAAAGTTGTATTTTTTTACACATTGACGTTTCATAGCAGTGTACTGTATCTCCAAATTGGTCATAACAGATAATGGAGGATGGTGATTATCCGGCTGGATTAGCGCAATGTCTGACTTAATTTTACATTGGGTATAACTGATAAATAAGTCCAAAATACGACCCAAACTATTCCTAAAGTTGTTATATTGTGTAGCATTCGTAGTGGAAATCACATTCATTAAAAACCGGCTCACGTCGTTCTGCGCTTGTGTACATAAGTGACTACCTATATCAGGCCATTCAATACCGGACATGTTATAATCACCTACTAAATAAAATGATTCCGTGCAAGGATCAGTGAGAATAGCTTCTAAACCGGACAAATGAGACAGATATATATAATTATCGTGCGTACGAGGCGGTATATAGCTCGCGCTAATTATGTGGTGTCGGTTGCGACGCGCCGCAAGTAACTTTATTATTAGATGCTCGATGCCGGTGAGAGAAGTACGTGTCAATATTCTCGCGGGCCGCAGCTCACGCAGCACGGCTATCAGGACGCCTCCCCCTTCGCGCTTGTTTGGTCGGTCGGCGGTCTCGGTCCTCTCTAAACACTAAGTAACGGTCGTCAATAAATTCGATGTCCAATATATTTGGTGTAAGCCAAGTCTCAGATAATATGATTATGTCAAACGATAGGGAAAGAATGTTATTATATAGTGTGTGTAATTTAGTGCGGATTCCTCTACAGTTCTGGTAAAACAAAGATAAACTATTATTTAACATTGAATTCTATTGACTTAAAGAAAAGTAAACAAAAATAACTATAAAATGTAGGTAAGCACAGATAATCGTCACATAAATGTTTGAAATCTTGGAGCCAGACTGATACAATTAGCAAGTTTATACGCAAGCTAGAATTATTAATATAAATAAGGTTATTGTTACGAACCACACCAGGTACCATGTTTGATTCTAGTAATTGATTGAATAAAATTATACTATATTGATTAAACAATGAAGCAAAACAGGCAATATCAGTAATTTGCGATCATATTATGTTAGAAGCGATATAAAAATAATTATGCGAGATTATAAATGTAACAATTACGATTTCCATTGATAATAATCGGTGAGCAAAATGTGCAACAAGCAGGTTACAATACTTATATGTGGTGACAATTACGCACGCATAACAAAAATATAATATTCTAATCACTAGGTACACACTCGCCAATTTTTTAAATATCGTTGAGACATCGTATGGCAAATGTTTTTGAGGTATCTGTGGCTTTAACAAGAATAGTGGCATTTCTAATCCATACATATTTAACGTTGTGCTTACGGGCCATCTCACGCCATTCACGAAATAAGTTTTTATTATATAAAGTGAGATGCTCATTAATATAAATTTTGTGTGATGTACCTGGGATACCTATCTCGTTAGACAATATGTTTTTAGACAAGCGATAAGCACTTAATACGTTATTACGTAGCTCGCGCGAATCATTTTTCGGCCGACTACTTTCTTGGCTACGGGCGTGGGGGACACGGTGGGCAGCTAGGACGTCCTGACGAGAAATTGAGCACTTGATGGAGGCTCCGACGCGTTGCACGAGCCCAAGTATGTCTTCATCCCGTCTTTCAGGCAGATTACAGATCTCGATGTTATTGAGCCTCGCTTGTTGTTCCAGGTGTTCAATTTTCTGCTCAAGACTCAAGACTTGTTCTTTCGTACTCTGAGCTGAAGAAAGCCGGATATCCATGTTTTCCACTCGTTTCTTTAAGTCATCGGCATTCTTTTTTATGTCCTCATAGTCCTGATTAATAAAAGACATACCTTTCTCAATTTCTACACACTGCTTCTTGAGCTCGGATACTTCTTTGATTAATGAGGAAAGCATAGTGACTTGTTCTGTTCTCCAGTTCAACAGCTGTTGCTCCTGATCGGACTTCCACGAACTCAACATATGGAGAAGTTCAGTTTTTAAGTCGTTGCACGCACATTGGGATTGCACAGTCGACATCTTGGGCGAGTCTTCCATGCGCTGGCGTTTGCTACGAACAGCAGTGTTACTACCAGGTTTGCTGTATTATGTGTAGATATTCGATAAAATGTGATAAAATTTACAAGTTATACCATTGAAATTTCTCAAAATCAAAATATATTACATCGCTACGAGAACAGGTCAGTTTTATTTACTTATTGAAAGATATAACTAGTTAGCTAAACTTGTAACAAAGCCAGGAAGGTATAATTCATGCCATATTAATATATTTTTATAGACGATTTTTTCTTTTTTCTGCAAGTCTACGTAAAAATTATATGAAACTAGAGGACGCCAGCAGCCGCGCCTGCATTTTTTTAAATTGACCCGTTTTGGCCGATCCCGTGGGAATTTCTGGAAATCCCTTCTTAGTGCACCCCTACGGTCCCCAAGGAACATACATGCCAAGTTTCAGCTTCCTGCGCCCAATAGTTTCGGCTGTAGCGTGTCTGTCAGTCAGTCAGTAACGCAAGGATTTTATATATTAAGATGACGTTGTCATTTCCTGCGTTGGGCAAACCGGGCCTTGCGCAGGATATACATATATGAACGTTTATGAAGACTTAAAAAGAGATATATCGAGATTTCAAAAGTAAGTAAAAGTACTGCAATATTAGGCATGTGCTAATATACCATGAAGAACAGCACGCGACGCGCTAACCCCATACTAACGTAAAACAGTGGCGCACACAAGAGCCCAAGGACTTTAAATCTGTCCCACTGGCTGACAGACTGACGTTGCCTTAATAAAGCTTATGTAGCATGTACCTAGTCTCTAACAGGCATTGTGTTTTGCTAGCGAGCTGTCAGAGGTTTTTTTATAGACTCACGCCTGTATCGCCGAAGGGGTAGGCAGAGGTATAATATTACACCCACATTTCGCTATGTATTTTAAGGGGTGGGTGAGATCTTAGTGCATTATTATAATAACGATAAATTAATTTGATGACCCGGTGGCGTAGCGGGAGTTTCAGGTTAGTTGGATTCCCTTTGAAGTCAAACATTTCAGTGGGTGAACATGGATGTTTGTCATGATCTGGGTGTTTTGATGTATAATACCATTATAATAATTATGTATCTATTTATAAAAAAATACCCATAGTATTAACGTTTGCTTAGTTTGGAACTAGATGATGTTGTGTGTATGGGGTAGAATAGTAGGTATTTTATAAAAAAATATATACAGACTGACGGTTGATAAGTTTAAACAGCGATTTTTTTAAATTTACCTAAATTGAAATAAAAATATTGATAATAAAGTGATAAATTTACCTAAACTGAAATAAAAATATAGATAACAAAGTCAAAGTGCCAAATCAAAACCAAAAGATTCAGATGACATCTACTTGTAATTAATTACGTGTATTTATTTTAATTTCTATTAAATTACTTCAAGTATTTTTCACACGAAGCGTTCAAAGTCAAAGTCAAAATCATTTATTCATTTAGGCCACAAAGTGACGCTTATGAACGTCAAAAATTTATGTTAATTACGAGATGATTCTACATTTACATTTACTGCCACGTTCACAATGCAATAGGTAGAACCACGAGAAAGAACGGGCAATAAAACTCGTGGCCACTCTTTTTAACTGCCAGTATAATGGTTTTACATGTTATCTTTGTAAGGAGCTGCAACTGTTTCACGTTTATTTTGTGACCAATTACAAAATAAAAAAGGAGATTCCATTTTTATCTTCAAATATGAAATTCAAATTGCAATTTGTTATTAATTTTTTACAATTAATATTTCAACATTTTATTATCATAGCTAGTCAAAAATTCACTACTGAAAAATCAAAGCATAACTTTGATAAGTTAATGATAACGATTCTATCCAATCATCTGAGATTTCTAAGAACTGTTCAAACATCAAAAGTAATTATTGTTTTAAACGAAATCGAGTTCAAAGTTTTAAGTTAAGTTGGTGGCAAATGCTCTTGAAGTAGTTTTTTTTTAAGCCTGAGAGCTCAGATCAGTAAAAATGATAGATAGGTATTTAGTGGATATAAAGGTAGTTATATACTTTATAGTAGAAAAAGAAAAAAGCAAAAATATTATGTAAATACATGACTCAATGATACTTCAGTCCACGTCAATAATTCAATCAAGTGCGAATCGGACTCGCTCATGAACGGTTTCGCAGTAGAGGTATTCACTTAGCATGGCCATTATCTTTACCTAAACAAATATCACTATCACTCTTTCGCCACCGGAAATAACTTGGATTTCCATAGTATGTATGAATAACACAAACTTAGTTATATTTGCGGTTTTTCAATACGTGTTATATCTGAAAAACTGCTGCCTTCATCTCGTTCCAGCGATTTTTCATTGAACGTTTAAATTACGACCTACAGCGTAATTTTTGCTAGTTTTTTCACTTATTTTTCTTTAAAAATAAGTGAAAAAACTAGCAAAAATTACGCTGTAGGTCGTAATTTAAACGTTCAATGAAAAAACTAGAAAAGAGAGGGGAAGGGCACATTCATAAATTTTAGCTAAAAACCATCACGATTATGCCAGCTTTCAAAGAAAAACAAATTGTCCATTAATTCAGGCGCTACGATACAACAGACTGACAGACGCGTCAGACTTAAAACACTTTTTTTTTGCATCGGGAAGTAAAGTGAATTCACTTGTATAAATTATAATGTGTGATTTTTGCTATTCCAATAAATTCGCACGCGTATATTTTCTTAAGGTATTCGTATTTTTGGCTTCACTCAAAATAAAATAGAATATATCCAATTTTTCTTTCTTGATCTGAGGTTGAGAAAAATATTAAGGAGAGCTGAGTATGTGAACGAATGAAAGCTGGGTAGAACATAGGATAGGTATTCAGTGTGCAGGCAGAACATAAATAAAAGATTTTATCTGACGCCGCAGCGTATTTATTTGTTTGTTGCTTAGCGCAAGCAAGCCCTATGCTTACGATGCCACATATTCAGTGAATATCCTTCATAAATGAGTTGAAGTTTCCCGTGTCTTGAACTGAGTGTAACAGGGCTGTCAATTCAGAGTTTTAGTTCAGTGATATATTTATTTTATGGCTTAGTTTGAC
Organism: Euclidia mi; assembly: GCA_944739405.2. Classification (NCBI taxonomy): domain Eukaryota; kingdom Metazoa; phylum Arthropoda; class Insecta; order Lepidoptera; family Erebidae; genus Euclidia; species Euclidia mi. The sequence continues at coordinate 115,186,520 of OX123183.2, forward strand.
TTTTTGACTGTTACTGGTTAGGTTTAAAATTTCAGAATTTAACCGCAAAAGAAAAATAATTCGAACTTGTCTATATCACTATAATATTTTCATACTTAAGGCTATTGCCTTAAGTATTCTTCCTATATATCCTTATCTGAATAGAAAACCCTAAATCCGTCCCCCAATCCTACTGGTTTTTTTAATAAAAAATCCAGTGTTGGCCCGTGAGGAGATGATAAATTCCGTAATTATTGATTGATCTTACAAAACGTAGCACAGTGAGGCGATCCACCACAAATACGCAAAAATTATATTTGCAGTTAAAAACATCAAGCTAACCGTATCGTCCAGTAAAAAGTTTAAAGTTTAAAAATAAATTACTTTCTTGGCAATCCGTTAATGTTTAATTAAATACTTGATAGAGAGCGAAATCCCTATGTATATCTGAGAGTGTAGATGCCAGCAAATGAATTAATTCTCTTTGAGACTTATCTCTATATGCTAAGTGTAAGGCAGTTCACCTCGATGTGAGATAGTTATTTAAACCCTGTTATATCAAATATATGTGTCTAGCTTTGTTTTGTATTTATTACTATGCTGAAGGAAATCACGATGAAGATTAAAACAATTACATTAGCATGCAGAAGGAGTTTTTAGAGCTACATAGATTATGAAATAATTTTGATAGCTACCAACAATTTTAATAATTGTCCCATGACAGAAAATTGATTAACAGTGTTCATCAACTTTATGTTTACCGCGTTATCATAGTCTTCTTCTTTCTCTTAGCGTTATCCCAGTTTCAATCTGGGGTCCGCTTACTAGTCTATCCGGCTTTTGGCTGAATATTAGCTTTTCCACAGAGCGACTGCCTGTCTGACCTCCGCAACCCGAAGGGATAGCGATATTCCATGGTTTAGACTAGTGTCAGTTTATTTAGAAGGTACTGACGCCCTGTAACGACTGTCAAAGATCTTCATGACAGCCGGGACCGACGGCTTAACGTGCTCTCCGAGGCACGGGACAAGCGATAATTAACAATTCAAAAGGCAGCGATAGCCGAGTGGATATACCAACAGACTGCCATGCAGAGGGTACCGCGTTATCATAGTAATGTGTAAAATTAACGATACGATTGCATCGGCACCGTATAATTAATATAAATTGGAAGCGTATAACACCAATACTGTATTATTAAAGCCTTTTAGTTGAGAATGTATGTTCTTCTTCTATGAATATTAATGAAAATAATAAATAACTACTATTTTAACTTAAAACTTAAATTAAACCACGTTATTTTATAACTATTACTTCTAGCTCTTTATATTTAAGGCGAATAATCTTAGTATACGAAAATTTCGCGACTCTCTCGATATTTAACGTTATTAATTTAGATAAAAGCGTTGGCCACTTACTGTTGCTTTATTTTTAATTCACATTTTTAAATAGCTCTACTTTCATTGTGGCTTGGATGTCCTGGCATTGGGTATATTTAGGTTTTTATATAGGTGCTGGTTACCTATGTTCTTTGTAAAAAGACATTTCGCTGTTATTTTGTCATATATAGGTATGTATTGTGGTACAGTATTAATATTTGGGGTGTTTTATTGTATATCAAAGATTTATCCATATGCTTACGTGCTTACCCAAAAACATGTATGATACAATATTAAAAAACACGCAGAACAGCGAAACGAAAAGATCTTTAGTTCAGCCATTTAAAAGAAAATAACTTTCATAAAGTGTATAATACAATAGTAAAATAATATCCGTTTGCATAAATCTATATATATAAAAGAAAGTCGTGTTAGTTACACTATTTATAACTCCAGAACGGCTGAAACGATTTGGCTGAAAATTGGTGAAGAGGTAGCTCAGAACCAGGAAAAACACATAGGATACAATTAGTTGCAAAAAATAATCTGGGAGGGATTTTAAAGAGGGTCGAAAATTGTAGGGACAAACCTACTACCTATTGACGGTAAGAACACATGCGCTGTTATAATTGAGAGCTGCGCATGTGCTATCGTATATCTGTCAGTACTGTCACATTATGACAATGTATAAACGTGACAGTACACCATATGACAATGTATAAACATTGTCATATGGTGCACTGTCATTACTTCGTTCGCTTACTTATATAAACTAATAATTATTGTTACAGCCTTGGCTAATCATTACTAATTATAAGGTATAAATGCAAAAATGTGCATGTATGTATGTATGTACCGATTTCACGCTTGTTTGTTTGTTTTGTTTGTTTTTTGTGTGAGTGTGTAGCCAACTCTGGTGTCGGAGTTTTCAGACCGCCCGAAGGCCTCCGACATTGCCTAACCTCTACTCATAAATGCAAAATTGTGTATAGAGATATATCGGACCATGGTTTTGACATTTGACTGTATGCAAAGTGATGTTGTTGAGCACCTTTCGGTAGATAATGTCATGAATACTGACCAAGTTACTTCGTGCCCTATAGAGTTTCTGAACTGCTTACAATTATCAGGAGTACCTTCACGCAACTTGAGACTGAACGTTGGTATTCCAGTCCTGTTGTTGCGGAATCTTAATGCACCAAAGCTTTGTAATGGCAAACGACTACAAGTTACACCTAGGACGAAACAGTATAAAAGCTATTCGCTATTGCGAGTCAGACTCGCTCATGAAGGGTTCCGTAGTGGAGGTATCCACTTACCATAGCCATTACCTTTGACTAACTATTAATAGTATTTGTATAAACGACAAAGCTTTATTTGCGGTTTTTAATCTGTGCTTTATTTCAAAAACTGTTGACTACACATCGGTCAAACCAATTTTCCTTGGAAGTTTTTATTACCATCTACAGCATATATTTTTTTTAGATTCACTTACTTTGAAAGTTTGAGGGATAATCACACCCATTTTACCACTTTGGAACCGTATATCTTTCAAACGATTGACTTTGAGAAACAATGGTTTTAGGAACCTTAACGAATTTTTTTACGACCCATTTTCCACGTCAGTGGCATGTATGAAGAGTCCCCCTTAATATTCAATATTTTTTATTTTCTATAACGTCGCAAAGCGGTTCACAGAATACATCTACCTGCCAATTTTCAAATGTGTAAACTGAATAGTTTCGGCATAAAGTGGCTGTGAAATACAGATAGACTGACAGACAAAGTGCGTCTATAAGGATTCCATGTTTAGCCATTTTTGACTATGGAACTCTAAAAATACAGTTTACACAAATGTTTTAAATACTTCTTGCAGTAATATTTCTTATTAGTCCCTATGAACAAAATTAAAACGAAAATTACTATCGAACGATGAAGGAGTTTTGTGTTACCCCGAATTTAACGTGAGCAAAGCCGCGGCCAAAAGCTAGTGATAAAATAAAACTATTTTGGAATAAGTTCTGTCAATAAACATGTAACATACGTCTTGTCAATGTACAGAATACAATAGGTACATATTACAAATTTCTTATCACAAAGTGAACCTCAACTTGTAAAGGAAGAAAATCTATTTAATATTATTGTATTGATTTGTTCTTTTCCAGATCACCAACCAACACCTGGCAATACCGGCAGTACCTCGAACTCAAAACAACTTCATACAGTATGCAAAATTATATTTTTTCCGAGAGAAATATCGACTTGCCGGTGTATCAGCTGCCTAACTTGCAAACTTCCGAAGCCACAGCGAAAGACATCCCCGGTGAATAAAAATACTAGTCTCAAGCTAAACCAAGTTAGCAGACAAGCTACGCTCCAACTTAAGAATACAATATTTCCACGCCAACTTTATTTTGCGTCAGATATCACAAAACGAACAAGTTTTGCAAGAACAGTCTGCTGAAATAATAAAGCTTTCACCAAAATTTCGGAAATTAAATGCAAAACCTCGTACTCATTCCAAAGCTTGTCCACCTTTCGAATTGTTTCTTCTTAACTTCTAGGGTTTTAATCATAAAAACTTATTGAGCGAAACGGATGGTGTAATTTCTGATTAAAAATCTTCCTCATCAAATTGTTACTCTCGGTAATCAGATTAAAACTCGCCGCGAGAATTAAATTTATTAATGATTTATTGAAACAATCAGGATTTGTCTACGCTGAAAATTTATTCGGAATTTCGATGCGACCAGTTACACGATTGCAGTTATGAAATCATTAAATATTTATCAGGTAATTTTCTGCTTTGCACTGTATCCATTATTAAAAATTAATATGTAATTAATCCATGTGTAAACAGTACCGGAGTAAAGCTTTAAAAACGGACAGATTAGTATGATTGCTTTTTTGGTTTATATTTTTGCCTGAAAATAATCTACACACATCTATAATATTATACACATATAAATAAAATTGGAGTGTCTGTTTGGAACATTAAAATAACTGCTTTTACTAAATGCATTTCACTAAATACACGATACATAATATTATTACACCAAAACGTCATTTTTATCAATTTTTTGTCTGTCTGTCTGTCTGTTTGTTCTCGCTTATCTCTGGAACGGCTGGACCGATTTTGACGGGACGTTCACTGGCTAACTAAGGCTATAAGTTAACTAGGTACGTGAATTAGTACCCTCAGGACGCGGTTGAAACCGTGGCAAACAGCTAGTAAATAATATAAGCATAATTATGTTTGATGTCACCGTATTGTGGCAGTTTAAAAAATGTCACTAATCGCCTAATTTAATTCCGAGGGTGTAGCAAGAGGCTACTATGTAAAATACACGAAGCAAGTAGTATATTTGTGCGAAGACGGCAAACTCGACATCAAGCCTTGTACAACCCATCCGACCAGTGTGTATAGTAGGCCAAGTCCTCCTATTGACTCATATCTGTAACGTTGTATCGAGGGGGGCATTTTAAACTCCAAAAGTCGCTACACACCTCAACATCTACTTCATCTTTTTCATCGAAGCTGACTGAACACAAGGAACAACTTAAATGTAAACATTTTTTTTTATTGTTTTAAAACAGACAACTCCCGCACTAGGACTAAATCCTGTGTCGCGGGGGACTTTACAAACATGCAATTAACGGACACAATAAACACCCAGACTCGAAACAACAATTTATGAATCACACAACGTGTTGTCTCGTGTGGGGATCGAACCCACAATACTCGGCGCAGTGTCAAGCGGTGAGGCGGCCGCTTAAACCACTACGCCAACCGTGCAGTCAATATGTGGGTTACATTAAAATCAAATCGCGTGGGGTGGGGATTATGGCCATGTCATGTGGTGATCAAACCTCGGTACTCTCGACACAGTATCAAACGGTGAAGACATGAGAAACATTCTACAATCTTAAATATCATTATGCATTCTTATGACGTGTTATGTTCGAGTATAATTATGTATATAACATTCTGCTTGACCAATTTTAAAACATTTTAGACTGGAAACGCTTCATGAAAGTCGTCGGGCACCCTTTTTCGAAAGTTGCCATATTACACAGAAAGCAGTCTTGACCTTGCCCTTTTCAGTTAGTACGAAGAAACAAACGATTCAAACTTGAAACACGTATAGACTAAACATAGCTTTAATTTGTCTGAAAATGCTTCAACTATCTCAACAAGTAACGATAATGAACCATGCGAAATATATTGCAAAAATTGTATTTTATACATTTTACACAAGCTTCCTTATGGAATTTTCAATATTTAAGGGTATTTTTAGTGAAATTTCCTCCTAAGGGATTTGAAAACCGACGCAGTACAAATTGAGTTTGGGGAATAAAACAGGTGAAAACTTGCTACATAGTGTTACAAAACAAAGATACGGATAGCGAGCTCGGTAAACCTTGTAGCTTTTTATTTTTCTAGTAAATAGTTGCACTCTTTTTGCTATCGCTCAGAGGTAAAGGCAGCGGTATTTTAGTTTTGTTGGTATTGCGTACTTTCAAATGATGTAGTCGGTTGACAATATTGATTGGATATTTTTTCATAGACATTCCTTCGAAAAAGTGCAGTAAGAAACTTACTTCTTCTTCTTTCATTTACGAGACAAGCTCTTGTCAGTGGAACAATTGCAATTACTAACATTTTTCTGCCCTTTCTTTGACTTCTAGTTATGAACTGACCCCAATTTCTTCCTTCGTCAGTTCCATATAGTTTCAACGAGGTCGTCCTCTTCCTGCTTCGATATTATCAATATTTTTTTTTTGGAAAGTGTTCGTATCGTATCAAGTTGCTAAGAAACATACCCACCAGTGGTATTTAAACGTAGCCAACAGACATTACCAAACATGATGTATGCAAAGAAACAAGTTTAATTAATGAAGAAATATTTTTTCAGGAAGTAACGAAATGAAAGAAGTAAAGGAGCGTATTTGATAGATAATCAACCCAAGCCGTTAGTTTAAAACTCATTTCGTAGTATTGTTATTCCTCAATACGAAAAATTTCCATTTCATGGTTTAACTGATTTCAGAGAGAGTACATGAAAAAGAGTCCGAATGAATAATGTCGGTTTCGTAGCGATTTATCTTTAAAGTCTACGTCTACTTCATATTCACTGATGTGACTTTGTGGTAATTGCTATAAATTTGTGGTCATAAATGGTAAGAAGGAAAAAAACTTTAAACAGAAAATGGTAAAGTGAAATAAGTGGCTTCAACCACGTAATTCTATTTAGAACTTCTTCTTCTTCTTCTTTCGTGTCAATAACGAGTCTCAAGTTTTAATGCATCAAATTTTGTTTGCCCAGTACGCAGCCACCCTTACTGCATTTTCGGAGGCGTTCATTACGTCTTGAAGCGAACATGTGTCTGGGCAGTTAGGGCACGATAGTAGATGGAGCATTGACTGTATGCTAGTACCACACTCACACATGGTTTCAGATTCGTCCAAGAAACCCCATCTGGCTCGGTTTTCCTTGCACCGTCCAACTTGGGTCCGCAATCTATTTATGGACTTCCACGTAGACCTGGGAAGCTCGTGACCAGGGGGCAGGTTTTCCAAAATAGTGGCAGGGGAAGGAAGTGAGCTTTGTGCCGCCCATAGGTCTTGTCTGGTTTGGGAGACTTCATTGTCGATCGCCGCAACACATCTATAAAAACTCTTTCGACATTTTAGCCTTGGTGGTACTGGTTGATATTTGTAGATAGGGTGCCGTTCGTCAAGTTCTAGTCTAGCTCTCTCCACGGAACTTCCTATACTCCTGCGAACACTGTGTGGAGCAATGCCTGCAAGTGGGAACAGCATTTAAGTCGGGGTCAGCTTCAGACAGCCCGTAATAATCCGACATGTCTCGTTTAGCGCTATATCCACTTTCTGTGCATGAGCGGAACTGGGCGGGTGACGCGAATTCACCTGCAGAATAACTTAGTGCTAATCCAGTAGTGCGTAAAACCTTTGGCTGGGCTCCCCAATTGGAACTGTTGCTTTGTAAGTATATAATTAGAACAACATACAGGAAAATTTGATATAATTCCTTTTACTATTTACCTCTGTGTTTATTTTAAGTATATAATCCCTTAGTGTACTTAGATTCCCAAAAGAAAACCATACCAAATGTTGTAGAAAATAGATTCAATTGTCCGTACAAACCAACCGTATGAAATGCCATATTGTATGAATGTTGTACAATAATATTATGTACACATAATATTAGTTCGTATAATAGAACAAAGATTGACAGGAATAGAGAAACCCTATTATAATATGGTTTGGTACAGGGAAATTCACTTTCGGCGATACATCCAATGTATCATTGAATGAAACTTATATTCCGCACATTAGACCGAATTGAAATATCGGGAATTCGTATTATGAGTTTGGGTTTTATGGGAAGTTCTTGACAGTCCTTGAAATTTAGGCCGCGTAATGGAAATATTCTAAGGGGAAGACAGCAAAAAGCTCGCTTTTTGTACCAGGAAATACTAACAGCTGCCTTGACTACTCTTTAAAATGCGTACCTATACGTATATTTTAGAATGGTGTGCCAATATTCAGTTCAAATGACTTTGTGTATTTATTTGCCGTTCGTAATGTTCGTCGTGGATTCAATCCCTCTGCATGACAGTTTGTGCAGTTGGTATTTACACTAGGTTATAAAGACCGATTCGACGACTTTTTATGTACTTGGACCCAGCCGTCGGCCGCTGGTGACCTTGAGTTTGACAACTTTAAGCGGACTGTGGGTGACCACAGCAGGCTCCCAACCCGTTTACAAGTAAACCAGTTTGATTGAACAACTAAGTCACTTTTTAAACCAGCCTACAACATTTCAATGATCAATATATCTACCATTTGTTCAAATTACATAAACATTTTACAAAATAAATTCAAGCCTGGACTTCACAATCGATTATCCATCAGCACGGGCACGTCATAATGTAAGATGAGCGTTAACGCCTGCCTGACGGCTATCATGTCCCTCTATTGAAAGCTATTGAACGATTTATTAGGCGATGGATAATCCGTACATGTCGCTCCGACGTCCATTTTATCGCTGAGTGTAATGCAATTATATTTTTATGAGTTGACACTCGTAGGTTATGGATAGTTGTAAGTTTTGAACGAGGTTAAGTGTAGTTATTAGTGATAGTTTGTAAATGTATACATCACCTAATGTAACAGTGTAGGCAACATGGAATATAGAGACTAAAAATATGATCTGTGGTAGGCAACGTATCAGTACGTATTTCGTATAGGACTTTACCAAAAACCTACGGCGACCATTTTGTAAATAGTGGGGATGTAAAACTCTGGTTGCAATTTTGGTGGTTTTCTATCAAAAACGGAAATCTTTAGTCAACGTATAACTAATTTTTTACCAAGTATCGTTTTGATTGTTATGGGCGTTACTTACAAGATGGCAGAAATTTAAATAGCACAAAATCCGCTATTAAACATACTTTCTCATCTATTCATAAATACACACACACACATATCGTCAAGCCTTTTATCCCCGAAGGGGTGGGCATAGGTGTATTTCTACACCCACTTTTCGCCAGATATACTTTAGTCCCACGTAATAAGGAGCGAGCCTATTGCCGTACCGGGCACATTTCCAGACTCCGTGCTGCTACTGAGAATTTCGTGACAGAAAAACCCAATAACACTATCCGACCCAAGAATCGAACCCAGGACCTCCCGATCCCACGCGCACATTTATGCCGCGGGACCAACGAGGCAGTCGTATAGGGTTTGATGTCGAGTTTTCCGTCTCTAAGCAAATATGGTATTTGTATCGTGTTATCCCTTAGTCGCCTCTTACGACACCCACGGGAAGGTAGGGGGTGGTGACACTTGTATTCTATGCCGTCAACCACACGGCAAAATCTATTCATAAATAAACCTAGTAAAAGACGTTTTTGTGTTCCTCCTTCATTCGATCGCATAAGTGTAATCGAACGATTTAGATAAAGATAAAGATAAAGAATTATTTATATTTCGCTACACACATTTAAATTATTATTACATATATTTATTATACAAAAAAAGAAGAAAGAAAACAAAATTGACAGTTATACTTAATTATAAATAAGAAAAAAAATCATATAAAACGTAACAAGTCAAGATAGATTTAGAATAAATACGTAACAAAAGAAAAAAAAGAATATGCAAGACGAAGTATGTAAAGGAATACGCGTGCAGCCAAAAAATGGACCTGGTTCGACATATGCTAGGCGAAAGCCTGGCGCCGATTTTCAACCAGGCCCACTAGCAGCTATTTCAAGCTAACGTCTTTCAGACTCTCTAATAAAGAACCAAACGGCTAAAAAACACAACAAACTAAAACAATCGTGGTATCCTCAACCAGGTCACGAGAATCAACCCAGTTAAACTATAAACAGTGGTTACATCCAGTGTAAGTGTTATGGCAAGCGCTGATACCTATTTTACAAGTAACACATTACTAGTATAGAAGACAATAACCTATTCCTATCTTAAACTTATTTTATAGCCCCAACTTCATAAATTCAGTACTGACTTAATTTTGAATTTCTCACTATATTCCTCTTGATGTAATTGTTGTTGACATCTTGTACTCTCAAACAGGTCTTCACTTCTTCTAGAGCCGCAGACAGACTTGGCCTAAGTTTTAGTTTCAAGTTGTTCATCAATTGACCTTTACTGTGTTTAGGTGAGAGTAGGTGCTATATAATTGTTATCGGTGTATAGGTCTTAGATGTAGGTTTATTGTTCTGTTTTCGACTTTTTATTGTTTGAATATTGTGTAAATATTTATTGTTGCTATTGCCTGATTTTATATTCTAGGTGGCATGCAGATTTTCATCCTTAAATTTATGCGTTATATAGCTTTTTTTTCATGTCAATACAAAAAGAATATATTAAAAATACATTAGATTTAAAAATACTAATTAGTATTAAAAATAAATGATGGAAGGATGTTGTGGACGGATGGACGGATATTTGTTGCTGAAAAATTACTGAACGTACTTTGATGAAACTTTGCAGTAATATCACTAATACATCAGAATAGTACAAAGAGTACCTTTTGTTGTGATAACTGACATAAACAAGCCTTAAATTTTCACTTTCCAACACCAAATGATACCTGAATGAGAGAGACGCTTGGCTGTGGCACGTCAATTTGTTGGTGCCGGTTCTTGTCTCATTCAGGTATCGTTTGGCCATGTCGAAAGTCTCTATGCCATCTGTAAACCACAACCCAAGAGTTAATCTCATATCACAATAAAGAAAGAAAGATCGCAAGAGAAGCAAAAAGATTTTTTTCCTGAATAACTTAATTACCAAAGTAAATGTATCGTATATGCAGGTCAAATAGATGGGTGACCGCTTAGTCGCCCATCTATGTGATCTGCATATACGATACATAAATTTACCTATTTATAACAAAGAGTAACTCGTCAATGTGGCACTACTGTCATGGCAAAAGGATAAGGAAAATTACAACAGATTCACCACCGCATTGCCATATTAAATCATCACTTAATGAGATGATTTAATATGAGTCACTGAGAGACCATCACTGAGAGAGCATCGGCGCGTTCTCGTTATTGCTACATTAAATATAACATAATAACCTTAGAGTTCAGCATTAACAGGGGCATAACAAATGAAACAGTTTGGCCTTGATAGAACAATATATTACGCAGGATAAGGGCCTTAATCTTTTAAGTTTATGACGTACATAATTTAACTTGCGGTTTATAAATGGTTGACATGTTCTGTGCTATGTAATAACTAGATTATGTATGGATATAATCTTGATTTATTTGTATAAATTATAGTGGAGTAGTAAATTAAGGAAATGCGAGCTATCTTCTCCAAAATTGTAAAAATAACTGCTTATTATATTTTTATATTTTGTAAAAAAGGGCAAACTATTATAATTGGGCTTTCTCTCGCGATCGCGAATTGAAAGGAAGGTTATTCTTGTATTTTAAAACAAAAAGAAAAGAATAAAAAAATAAATAGTCTTGCACTGTTTGAGCATTTGGTAATAAAGCACGTAAGTGGCATGCACATCGTAAGAAAAAATTGGAACATATTTTAGGACTAATGAAAATCATATAAATTGACAACATTAGGGGTGCATGAGAGGAGCCTCCCCGAGCGACGTAGAAAAGCGAACAAGAGTCCCAACGTCCGGCGCACCCTGGACACCTAGCACTCGGTAACGCAGAGTCTAGGTGACAAATCCTCTCACCACGATGGATCAACACAATTCAACCCAACAACGCCGGCCACTGGCCCCACCACATTTGCCACTAGTAAAACACTTATTAGAGCCCGCCTTGCGCATTGTTTCGATGAACATTGAGGGCTTCTCGCGCGCAAAGTCAGATATATTATCGGAGCTGTGCCGCAAAACAGGCTGTGACATACTATGTGTGCAGGAAACTCACAGGGACACTTTACAACCTAGACCCCAAATCGAAGGCATGGTTCTTATAGCGGAGATACCCCACCCAAAATATGGCAGTGCAGTGTTCTCTAGACCAAATATCTCTATAGTCTCTGTGTGCTATTCTACTCAAAACGCCATAGAATTAATAACAATCGAGCTCAATAATTGCACGATTTCCTCTGTTTATAAACCACCTAACGAACCTTTTATCTTCCACAGTCTGCCCAACTTTGATAAACACTCTATCAAAATCATTGCTGGCGACTTCAACAGCCATAACATCTCCTGGGGCTATCGCGAGACCAACCTGGACGAACAAGCCGTAGAATAATGGGCAGATGCATTAAACTTGACTTTAATTCATAATCCTAAAATTCCTTCTTCATTTAATAGCGGTAGGTGGAGAATAGGTTACAACCCTGATTTAATTTTTTTCAGCTCATCCATAAGCACACAGTGTACTAAATCAATGTGCCAACCTATACCTAGAAGTCAGCATAGGCCCATTATGTGTACTGTTCACGCTATAATAAAACCAAACGAAGTTCCTTTCAAGCGACGATTCAACTACGCAAAGGCGGACTGGAATAATTATTCAAAATGTATTGACGACTCTTTAATGAATAAAACACCAGACCCCCAACATTACAGCCAATTTGTAAAGATTGTTGCTTTAGCGTCTCGACGGTATATACCCAGGGGCTGTCGTACTTTACACATACCAGGCCTTTCAACAAAATCTGCCCAAATGCTGAATCGATATGAGTCTTCCTACAACAAAGACCCCTTCTCTGAAGAAACGCTTCATATGGGTGAAGAGCTGCTTAACGAAATATCCAAAAAGAGGCGAGAAAAGTGGATCAATACAATTAATTCCATTGATCTAACCATAGAAATAAGAAGGCATGGTCTACTATCCATAAACTGACCAATGGGCGCCCAACGGCTGTACAAATATGTCTAGTTACTGCAAATCAAGTCGCACATCAACTACTTTTAAACGGCAAGCCATCACAGCGACCAAAAAGGACACCTAAATCGCCCAGCTACTCTTCGGATCCAAATCACGTTACGAGTAGCCCATTTAACATAGAAACTTACACTCAGAAGACACACAGAAATCACTTCGGCCATGAAAAATATGAAATTAGGAGGCGCCAGGAGTGGACGACATTTCCACAGAACAACTGAAACACCTTGGCTCAGTTGCGGTTTCGTGGCTTCTCAATATTTTCAACACATGTGTGGAGACAGGAGGAGACAAAATACCTAGCTTGTGGAGAAAGTCCAAGATAATAGCTGTTCTGAAACCTGGTAAGTGCCCAGATGATCCAAAAAGTTTTCGGCCTATTTCACTCCTTTGTCACACATACAAGCTACTTGAGAGAATGCTTCTTAACCGACTGAGTGATACTATAGACCCAAACCTAATCCCTGAGCAAGCTGGCTTCAGACCGGGAAAGTCATGCTGTGGCCAAGTTCTGTACCTGACTCAGTACATAGAAAACGGCTTTGAGGCTGGCGAACGGGAGTCATCTTTGTGGATCTCTCAGCCGCGTACGACACCGTAAACATACGGAGACTGCTGTGGAAGGTGGCGAACATCACTGGCGACATGAAATTTGTCCGTGTCCTTGGAGTGCTTTTGCGTAATCGACACTTTCAAGGTCATATGATTTCAGATAACAGCAGGTGGCGTTGCCAAAAGAATGGACTGCCCCAAGGTAGTGTACTGGCTCCGATTCTCTTTAATATTTATACCAACGACCAACCAAACACTCCGGATACAAGTTGATTCGCTTACGCAGATGACTTAGCGCTCACAACACGAACCAAAACCTTCGAGCAGGTGGAGACTATTCTATCAACCGCATTGTCCAAGCTAGGTCCTTACTACGACGAAAACAGTCTGAAACTCAATCCGGCAAAAACACAATTTCACCAGCGTAACAGATCTGCGAATCGTGCCCTTAACATCTCCTAGCGAGGCACTCCTGTTTCCCATTGCAGTCATCCAAAATACCTGGGTGTAACCCTGGATCGTACATTAACGTACAAAGCCAACTGCGACAATTTAAAAGAAAAGGTCTCTGCATGTAATAACCTTCTACTCCGCTTAACATCCTCAAAATGGGGCGCTGTGCCTTCAGTTTTGCGTACCACAGGATTGGCATTGTGTTTCTCTGCGGGCGAATACGCGTGCCCAGTTTGGCATTAATCGTCTCGCGTCTGTAATTTGTGTTTCATGTACGCGGTAAAGAGTCAGTATATGGGTAGCATAGATTTTTCAGAAAGCAAATTGCCAATCACCGATACTTAACTTAAGTAAGCATTAGTAAATACTCTAGATCTTGCAAAACTGCTTTCGGTACTTAAAGCGATGTCAAAAGATAATAAATACCTTAAATTGAAAACGATAACACCTTATGTCGATAATTAACTACCTGGTCACACCTCTATTAGTCGTTATAGCATTTAGAATTACTAATTGTGACTGCTACGAAAACTGTTATAGCATATTATAACGACAGTTTTAGTTGGGATTATGGCCTATAATAATTATAGCGATAAAGTAGATTTTGCTTTAACCCTTTAGTTACGCCTAGTTAAAAGGGTAACAATTATTGAAACAACTGGTTAAACCCCTGACTTTGGTACTAATCTTTATCCGGCTAAATACAAATTCAATTTGAAGCGTGTTGTCATTAATAATATAAAGTATTTCAATATTTTAAGTTCTGTTTTCTTGAAAATATCTGTGGGACACCTCAGTTCGGCCTAATCAACTGTAAAACATATCTACTAAAATTAAGCTTGTGAAAACATGAACTAAGTTAGGTAAGTCATACGTTTACGATTAGACGAGTAGGTTTGTTGCAGCTTCTGCAGACCCTTTGGGTTATCTTTTGGAATAAAACCTGTGTTGTTACCTTGAACAAAAAGTGTAGAAAATTACCATCAAATACAATTCAATTTTAATATACATTCCCCACACATACAAATCACACCGAAGTGCAATATCATTATAAAATGATAAAAATTCTGAAGAAAAATGGAATGTCGAGAATTTCTAATCTATTATAGATATACCATTTGATCCTGGTGGAGCGTTTTGTGCAACGGTGCAAAGCTACTAATTACCCAAGTTATGACTGTGTTTGTTTTACTGGGGACTATAAACACGATAACGCAATGGAAGTATAAGATAATATTTTTAAAATAATTTTACGTATCAAATAGTCCATAATTAAACTACTTATGATTATAGTGAGGCAACAATACAGAGCCACATCTTCTTAAAGGTGATACTTTCAATGCGTTTATTTTCCTGTATTTTCTAATAAATATTCTAGATTTTAATGATAAGATTTACGAGACGAATTGCAAGATTAATCGCAGGAGTAAATAAAGTACAACACAAGCTGCAAAGCTGGAAATGGTAAATTTCTATCGCACGGAAAACTGTTACAATCAAAAGTAAATATATTTATAATCTATATATAAACTTATAATCCGACTTTTTTTTCATTACGACAAAGCTTTTTAGACTGCTTTTCCAGGATTTTTTTCTAAAATATCTACAAACAAACAAACTCTTCAACTTTATTAGAATAATAATAGATAGAAAAGTATAGATATAACCATTCAAAATCACCTAAATATGTGGACTTATTTTGCTAGGTAACTGTTATACAAATTAAACTATTTCTATCCTTCGTCTTCCCAGTCTTACATAACGCTGACCTACATCGTTATCGCCAAGTCACCACACAGAATCACCAGTCAAAGGTTACAACAACATAAATTACAATTCCAAATTTGGAATTATTCATAACCTATTTTGCGAACCCAGCGACCCTATTCTGGTAATTCAATTCTCGTTACTTGGTTAGATTTGTTTCAATATATATTTTGTATGAAAATTTATAATATTATCTTAAGGTGTAATGTAGTTACGAGACTAAATATTAAATAGATTTTAGTGGCGATCACTTTAGATATAAGTTCAATCTTACTATCAAGGTAGTTACATTTAAAGCTTTTATCTTCACTGCTGCCAATCTCATGGTAAGCGGTAACAGTGGATTCACGCTAAGCTGGTCACAAGTCAAACGTTAGTTTTTTGTAATAATAACTCTTAATTTATTGAATATATTACAATGCACGTATATAGGAACGTATAAATTCACTACAACTTAACATTCATGTGTATAGGCCACAGTCACCACTAAGGATAAATCCTAAGCACTACAGAAGGGAACGGAAATTTAAATCAATATAATACATTTTTTTGAAGATTCCCCGATCCACACTCTTATCAGTATAAAAACAATATTTGCTGCTTTTATACCTGATTGAAAGAGTTTATTTATATTTCAGAGATGTTAATGGCCACGTCCAGGACCGCTTACAAAGTGCTGGTAGCTCTTAAACTGCTAATCTGATTATCATAAAACACAGCTGAGAATCACCGCAATGTACAAGGCATTCGATTAATTAAAGAGCTACAGAGTCACAGACAGGCACACAATAGGTCAAACTTATAAAAAGGGATTGCAGTAATGATACCAGAACTGATTTCCAGGAGCCCAATTCGTAACTTTTAAAACTCAAACGTCATATTGAGTCCTTTCCAACAAATTAAGAAATTACAATTCAGTTGATGTTCTCATAAGTTTTAATAGATTACGTGAGTAATTGCATTATCAATATCTAATCGCACCAGACTATTCATTGCAAACGCAAATAGAAGTGGTACCATATGTTGCTATACATCTTTTACCAATAGTACGGTGTGATTTACCCGAATACCTATCAAGTTTTGAAATTGAAATACTATTTACTGATTTCTTCGTTGAATACTTGGTTTTGTTGTAGTAATTTTCATCCACTAGCTGAAATTCCAAAAAAGTAACATAAGCAAAACTTAAAGATGATTATGTTTCCCACGACTCGACGACACATTTCACCTATATTTTCAAATAATTACGCGGTAAAGACCTGATACATGAACATTACTAAGTGACATCAAACATCAAGTGACTTCATACGTATGATATAAATCACAGTCATCTGTCTTCTCGAGACTGTAACTCTTGAAAAAAAAGTTGTTAAAAAAGAAAAAAAATTGGTTTACAATAATGTTTCAATCTTCACTTATTTATTTCAATAAATACAAAAAAAATGTTCAGAATATTCCCCCGCAAGTCTTGCTATGAATTACATGCGTATCGGCAGCCGCCATGACTAATCGTTACAGCCAGACATCTCCATCGATCATCAGAACGTGATGTGTCATACTCGGGTATAGATTCTGTAGCCGTGATTGAGAGCCTATGAATCTTTGATTATTGCCCTCCGTTTGATGCATGTTATTGAATGTCGCGGATATGTTCGGCAATTACTGATTACAGACGAATTAGGTCGTGACGTACGATGTATGATTGTGATTTGTATCGGTATTTAGTTTGTATAGCAATGCTATGTTAGTAATTTGGGTGAGACTAACGGCAGTTGCTCGGTAGAAAGCATATATTATGTAATAAATTGTTGAATTTTTTAAAAACGAGTGTTAAGGCAAAATATATCTATGATGATGCTACAGGTATTGTAAACGTTTTTTTTTTATGTTGACAGTAAAATAGTACAGTTTTAACATTAATTTGATCTATTACAATGTGACTCCCGTAGCGAATCTAATCTATGAAATTATCTTTTTAACCAAACTTCAACTGGGGTATTTTTTTACGTTTCACCTTATAATATGATCAAAGACCTCTGAATTTTAATTCAAAAAGACTATTCTAATCGAAGAACTAGTCTTTCCAATGAAAAAGGAAACCCAATTTATACCATTATCCTGTCTTTAAATGCTGTAGGCAATGTTTTATTTAACAACTCGACGTTTAGGCTGCTACGTCTGACAAACATTTCCATTGGCACTTTAGGTCATCCTTGACAAACATTAAGTACAATACGCGTCAAATATAAACGCCGACTTTTCCACGGTATTAACCACTCAGCCTTTGCTAAAGACGTTTCTCCATATTACACCAAACCTTTTAAAGACACAGCGTTTATAATTTTTTGATTAATGCAAACAAAATTATTAAGCAGCATTCCTACAATATTATCCACTCTTTCCTTAACCCTTGCTTTAAGAAAACGCCAGATTGTCAACATTTACGCTCACAAATTCCGAGTAATAAAAAGTAATCATATTTAAATCCGACATCCGAAGAGGCGGCGGTACTCTGTTCTGGGGGATTATCGCGGTGACCGAATGTGTCACGTAATATTAAGCTCGTAAAAATTCATGTTTTTCATAACCACATGCTAGCTAGGTCGCCATATTTGCATAGCACCGTGTGTGTGGTGTTTTAGAAGGTAATGAATGAAGACGGTGCTGAACAATACGGTAAATTTTTGTGAGACGAGGTTCGGTTTAAAGAACTTTATTTCTCATTCAGATTTAGCTACACTAACTTGTTAGGTTCAACTTGTATAATCTAATCTAATGCTAATATATAAAGCTGAACGGTTTGTTTGTTCCTTTGTTTCTTTATTTGCTTAAACGCGCTAATCTCAGGAACAACTGGTCCGATTTGAAAAATTATTTCAGTATTAGGTCGCCCTATTATCGAGGAAGGCTATAGACTATATAACATCACACTATGAGCCACGGGAGAAGAGCAGTAGCCTTAACGCGTGTAACGGCAGGCTCATCTAGAGTGTTATAAAAATAACAAAATATTGTAGGTTAGAAGCAAAAATTGAAAATTATATTTTCTGAAATGTTAGAATTTGGATCTGAATCGCATTTTTTTTTAAATATAAGTTAAATAATTACTATTTGCACCATCATTTCGGCGTGGGTTGAAGTGACGTTCCTAGTGTTTTATAAATAGTAGTTTCGGTACACATCGCAATTTTGAGAGTATTTATTAAAATGTATGTCGAGATTATTTTATAATAATTAAGATAATTAGAAATGACATGCACAGCTTGTACATTTCAATGGAAAAAAAATCGTGGATGAAGTCCAGTTATCTTTGTAAGAAACTATTTTCTGTAAGGAATATAACAAGCATTAGGCATCTATTCGCTAATTCCCTAACACGATTATCTTTTTAAAAAGGAACCATTGAAAGGGAAACAAATATATATTACTATCTGACTTTCAACGCTGTACCGACAAAGACCTTGAAGGATAAATAATTACGCACATCTGTATTGTTTAACGAAAAAGGAAAACTAAAAGGACTCGCGAAAGTTCAATGACTTCATGACACAATGAAAAACCTTTCAGACATTTTGTTTCGCAGCGGTAATCAAATTTGAGACAAAACACTATTATTATATACTAGAGAACGCCAGCAGCTACGCCTGCATTTTTTTTAATTTACCCGTTTTGGCCGATCCCGTGGGAATTTCGGAAAATCCCTTCTTAGTGCAACCCTACGGTGCCCAAGGAACATACATGCCAAATTTCAGCTTCCTGCGCCCAATAGTTTCGGCTGTAGCGTGTCTGTCAGTCAGTCAGTAACGCAAGGATTTTATATATTAAGATGTTTTTATCAGACACGAATATGTTTGGTAACCTCTAAAGCCGTATACAGACTTTGCGAGGCATGCGCTGCGCACGCCGCACAGCGCATGCCTCGCAAGGTGTGTACCTTTATATTCGTGGCGAGGCATGTGCTACGCACGTGCGAGGGCGAGCCAACGAATGTCGGCAAATGCTACAAGATCAAAGTGCCTCAGTGCGAGCATTACATTAGTTGTGGACGGTGCCGCGCATGCACGTTCGAGGTGTGCGCCGCGTACAATATCCACGTACGCCTCGACTGCGAAAATGAAACTGCGTTTGTTCGGGCCAAACAGCGCGCAGCGCATGCTCGGGCCGATCCAACCCACACAGCAGCAGTCAAAGCCGTATACACACCTTGCGAGGCATGCGCTGTGCGCCGTTCGTAGCGCATGCCTCGCAAAGTCTGTATCCACCTCAAGATGGCACCTTTGCATCGCGTGCGCGTATCCGCTGCAGCTTTTATAACATATTTTATTTTCTCGAGATTTTTCCTTCTATAAGATCCTAGAAGATAATTTTTTTTTCAGCTCAGTGACGGTTACATTACTTCATTCGCAATTAAATGCCATATGTCTTCTCTTTTGTTTTTATTATAATAATAATGATGCTTTGGATAATCGATTATTTTCGTATAATTAAAATTTTTCGTTCATAATGCGTGCAAATATCACAGCGATGCGGACACAACCGTCCAAACGCAACGCACTGCTCGCAATGAGCCGGCACAGACGCGCGCGTGCGAGCCGCGCGTGTGCGCCGGCTCTTGC
The DNA here is from genome assembly GCA_944739405.2 of Euclidia mi. Taxonomy (NCBI): domain Eukaryota; kingdom Metazoa; phylum Arthropoda; class Insecta; order Lepidoptera; family Erebidae; genus Euclidia; species Euclidia mi. The sequence continues at coordinate 115,206,699 of OX123183.2, forward strand.
ACATGCCTCGCAGCAAACATGAAGACAGACAAACGAGGCGTTTGCTTCGTACGCGATGGCTCGACCCGAGCATATGTTGGTATAATTTTTCAACACGCACGCCTCTAACAGAGGCATTCGTTGTGCGCCGTTCGTAGCGCATGCCTCGCAAAGTCTGTATCCACCTTAAAGAATAATGTCTGCTCATAAAAACTTTGACAATCACGTTACGAATTCGGTGTTTGTCAATATACGATATAGTTCTTTTTAAGCGAATGTAACGCTTTATTGCTGTGATAATATGAAAATGAAACTGTCTCATCCCTGTTCTATATCTCGTTATTTATATAATACGGATCATTTGGTCAAGGTTCGATTTTTGGGGTAGACATTACAGTCATAAACCAAAACTGTCATGATTTGGTCATTAGGTATATTATATTTATGAAATATGTTATTGGAAAATGAAAGCCGTGGTCACATTAGCTAGTATTATCCATGCGAAACCTTCAGAATGTTATGTACTTACAAGACTAAAATTGTGTTGTTTAAAATTAAATTTAAAACATTTAAGAACAACAAGTCAACACATATATGATGCAAACGATAGGTACTGATATTTTAGGCCAAGCTTTACCTTTGCATCTCATAGGTACGTCACACCGTAAAAATATATTTCCGCAAGCAATATCAAGCTACAAGTCTACCAAAACAAAACGTAATAAGGCGTAACTGAAACCACGGCACCGCCTCGTCTATACGTATCTATGTCTACGTTTCGCTAAAAGCGGCCTCGTTCGTTTGAGTTCAATATTTTTTGCTCTACAATTTCTTTCAACCGACCATCCAAAACTTAATACAATTTCTAAATCAAAAATCTGATTTCATTTACCAAAAAGGGGAGGATTGTTTCACTCCAGTACCGGCAGATTTGATTTTCATCTGGCTGAAGTCAAATGAAAATTTTGGATCTTTGAACGACGATTTGACGATATTACTCGACATTGGCATAGCTTTTCCAGTCCTATCTTTTAATCAAAAGGAGCTAATTGCTTTCAATTTTGTTGAACAAGTTGTGGTAATGAAGAGACAAATGTTTAGTGGAGCTAATAACTTAGACGACTTTCTCAAGCAATACAAATATAATTACATGAAATCGACAGCATATATTGTTATACGAATACTCAGTAGCAGCCCGGAGTCTGGTGATGTGCCCGGTAACGGCAATAGGCTCGCCCCCTATTAGGTGGGACCTAAAAGTCCATGGCGTTATGTGGCTGTAATATTACACCTCTGCCTACCCCTTTGAGGATACAGGCGTAAGACTATAAATAAAAAATAAAAAATATTGTTGCCCAAAACACCGAAAACGTCATCCTTGGTAATAAGCCATTTTACTTGATTATATTTATTAAATTGCTCATTCTTGTTTCAACAGCAAACTTTGCTAGTATCGACGTTGACTGCTAACGTTGTATATAACATTTTGTTTGTAGAAAGCTTTCAAAGACTGCTGTACCTAAGTGATTTTTCTAGCAAAGAAGAAAGGTCCTTGCGTCTTCATTGTACTACTGCGTTTAAAGGCAACTGCGTGGTACTGAAGGAAAAAGGAATTCGATTTATAATTTAATCCAATCCAAACTATTACGGTTAAGCAGAAATGTTCGTTTTATATTACCGATTGGCGATTTGCAATTGTATTCTGTGTCCAGACTACTAAATAGTTACTACGTAAGCTGTGTTCTACTTTTATTACGAAGTATGTACTTCATTCACTTCTACGTTTATTTATAAGTTATGGCCATAATTCTTATTTCGTAGTAGTTTAAGAAGCCGTTTCATCATTTATCATTGCAGTGGCTGCTAAGGGTCCGTTCTCACACTTTTTCGACCCACAATTTTACTTTGGAAACTAGATTTTCATTGCATTCGTGGATTAATTTTTTGGAAAATTTATCGTTACACAGCTTAATCTATACACAAAGGTTGTGTTGATATAAAAAATAAAGTAAGGTTGCAGGACTATAAGATTACTCAAATTATTATCATACGTTATGTAGCATGAATGCTGTTCTGAATGATCCTGTCTTTCGCAGCAAATTCAAAAGATAGACCTTACGACCGACTGACTTACACATTAGACTGGCACCAAAGTTATGTCACCCATCTTTGCGTTTCGGTGACGAACAGCTTTGCAGCTGTATTCAGCAGCTATAGGCCTAATTTCTAATTCATTGAGCGTTTTGTTGCTGTTTCATGTGTCCAAAATGGACTTAGCTACGCATCACTGATGCTAAATCACAAATTGCATCGGCATTGTACGCCAGAAATGCTTAAATGCAACGCAGTTAAGTCGATTGTAAAATTATCTATTTGCGATAATAGCTCCGTCATTTTCCCAATTAGGTGTTAAAGTTTTAAGTACCTAATGGGTGCATATCATAATTATCATCGTTTGCTAAATTTGCTAGAGAGGTATTTTACTCCTTATAATTTGCTGAAAGAATGATCCAATCATGCTGCTTCTTCCAAATAATATAAACTATTTTGATGCACATTTTTATACTTCTTTACTACCATCTAAGCTCAGATTTTTGCATTCACGTTATAACAGTGAAAGGACAAATCAAAACTTACAACTCCGATAGAAAAACAAAAGCTTAGTATTATTTAGGAAGTTATTAGCAACATGTCATCTGTGGCCACTAGTAGAAATACACACCTATCAGAAAAACTCTGAATACCACAAAATGTTGTCTCAAACGTTACAGAATCCCTTTGCTCTAGTGACAGAATATCACACTTTATATGATGAAATCAACATCATTCTTCTATAGAAAGTTCTGCGTACACTTATGTCATATTAATATCTCTCCTTACTGACAAACAAAGATATAGTAACCTAAGATCATAGCATAAATTATAGAAATTCTCCTATTTCACGACCAAACAACTTCGGTCTACTATAATATTTATTATAAATTACTTGCTACCTCTTTTTGAATCAAACTAGTGTCTGTCTTATCTAAGATAGCCTAGCATGACACAATGTCATTATCATAGAGACAATCATTCCACTACTTAAACGCTCAAAACTGCTTCAGTTACATTATGCTTCGCGAGGTCGCAAATTTAAATTTCATGAGACCCGCGGAAGTGATAACTTCGTGCTTGAATCATAACATCATAGTTATCGCTAGCTCAACACTTTGGAATTCATGTGCATATGAGACGACTGTAAAGTGATAGTTGAATGTGGGTTGCTAGCTGAAAAATATGTTTTTGGTCATGAAAAATCGTTTTAGGAGCCGTGTTCATTGCATATCTGGTATGAGATACCTTTACATCATATTTTCTTTTTTTTTGCCTTGATAGGTACCTGGCATTTTTACATCGAAAGAAGAAAGAAAGAAAAATAATTTATTTGTCACCTACAGAGAACAAGACGTAAGAAAATAACAAATCGCATCACATTAGTCTGTGACAGATAGGTACACACTCAGCTATATTGTTGCATTGTGATAGTTAGTGTCCACAATTCAATCCAACGCTGGTATTCTGTGTGAACCTCAGAACATCGGTTCTAAAAGATATAGAAAAACTATAACACCGTGTTCGAAATGGAAGTCATACCATTGTAGCAAATTTGTTTCAGTTAGCCCAGTTGCAACCCGTGGTCTAGTTACTAGTCTAACCGAATTTGACAGAATATTAGCTTTTCCAGAGAGCCAAAGGGACAGCGATATTTCACGGATTAGTTCATTTTCTCCTCCATATAAAGGCTGTCAAAGATCTTCATATCAACCGACCATCAACTACTCTCTGAAACACGGGGCAACCGATAGTTAACAATTCAATACGCACATAACTCCAAAAAGTCTGTGGTGCGCGCCATGATTTGAAGCTGATACCCTCTGCATGGCAGTCTGTTGGTACCTTAACTATTGTTTAGAAAACACGTATCTAAAATATACGAAGAAAACTTACGTTCAATATTCCTCTGCCTACCTGATTCGATTTACCTACAATCGCAAAGGTATAACCCTTTTAACGCAACATGATACAGTTTTACGAGAAACGATAGCACCGAGTTAATGAACACGATTCTATTTGAAGCTTAATCGCCGTTTGGAAAACTAAATAGCGGTCTCCTAACTAATTTCCACTGGTCCGGTAATCTGGCCTGGCCATATTAATTGCTTTATCAATCGATTCGAGGGATATGAGACGTAATACGGGCTTAAGTTGCACAGTTCGTATGGAAATTGGTGAAGATTTAAGTGTCCGATCCTTATCGAAGACTTAGTTATGCGTCGATAGGTTCACGTATTTTGTGTTAATTGATATGTAGGTAATTTGTTTCTATTAAGAAATAGGGTTGTTGCTTCGTTAATTGAATTGAGAGTTGGTGCTTTTAGGAGATATTTATAAATAGTTATGTACTTTCGTGATAAAAACATACTTTGATTTCGTTTATGTAACAGGTACCAATCGCATAATTATTTAAAAGATAGGCCCTTCTTTATATCCCTTCTGATCTCCACCCTGTCGTGGTATGACAGTTCTTCTGTCCCTCGCAGTCGGGCGCGGTCACGGGAGGAGAGGCGTGTCGGTGTTGCGTTGCCGTGCGCCCTATCTCCCACGACCAAATTCGGGCGAACCATTGCTGCGTCGCGGTGGGGCCGCAGAGGAAGAGTACATGTGGTGTTGCGTTGCCGTCCTCCCTATCCTCTGCGGCCGCTGGGTGTTTTGGCGGCGGAGCCCAACACCTTCATCCGCCGCCAAGTGGGCTTTGTTTGGGGCCTGCCGGACCATCTGGTGGACCTATTGGTCCACCAGATGGTCCGGCGGTCCCGTCGGGGGGTAGCGAGGAATGCTTCGGCGATACCCGACCCTCCGACACATAGGTACATGAGGAACACGGGTTGGATTTTAGTCAGTAAGAGTCTGACAGTCCCCTTCGCCCTTTCCCCAGGGCAGAGGGACTCCATAAGGATTTTCCATCCTGACATCAAAAATAAAAAAGAACTGACCATACTGGTGTAAAGGTGTGGTTGCCTAGCGTCGAAGCAGCTTGAGCGATTTTTTTTGTTAATTTTGTTTAAGTGGTTTTCCGAACAAAATCTCGCAAGTACGCTTAGCCAAATGTTGTTTATATGCCGTTAATAGTTGTCTATAATATTCTTTGACACATTATAATTGGGTAACCAAGCCACGGTTAGGCATTTTGAAAATCATTGCATTTAATGCAAATTTATTCACAGCTAAAATAGTTTAGAATAACATGTACTAAGTAAAATATTTCCAAGATTATCTAACAAAACGTAGCGACTCAAAACAAGTTCCTTTATTAATTTCAAAACTTTTAAACGAGAACTTTAAGACAACACACCAACATTATCAGAGTCGAATAACACAATAATCCAAAATATACTCTCAAATGATACCATATTCGAATAAAGGGGTTTGCAGAGACATTAAAAAGATATCTTGCAGGCTATAAGAGATAAGGTTGAATGTTAGCATGCAAACGGAAGGCTCTGCTAGTTTCGTATTCATACTAAAGAATTTCTCCTGTTTGCTGAGACTCTTGTCGAAATAGCCTCTCTTTTATGTTTCGACAAATATATTTCTAGTGCTTTCGGCTTGTTTTGTTTTCTATTGAATTCGTGTTGACTGCTCTTTGTGCTCTTTGTTTAAGTAATGACATGGATTAAATTCTTTATCTGTATCCTATTCATTGAAACGCTGCATATGCATCACTATCCCGGTGGAATATGATGCATTCGTGTTTCAATGTTATAACTTTAACATAATATTTTTCTTTTTATAGACTCACGCCCGTATCCCCGAAGGAGTGCCTACCCCTTGGATGGATGTGTAATATTTGTAATATTACACACACATTTCGCCATGATTTTTTAGGTACAAGGTAATAGTGGCCGAGCCTATTGCTGTTACCGGGCACATCACCAGACTCCGTGCTGCTACTGAGAATTCAGAAAAACTCAGTAACACTTTAGCCCGACTCAGGAATTGAACCCGGGATTCAACTCCAATTAGCAGGCGCATACGCTATTCCCTGGACAAGAGACAATCATTTAAAATATTATAAGTATCTATAAAACTATTGTGTACAGTAAACAAAGTAAAAATAACAAACTGGTCAGTGATTCTACTGTAAAATTATTAATCTTGGGTTTACCACTAACTAAAGCAACTAAACGGTCAATATCACAATATACAACTATCTCTGCTTAGCCACAAATGAAATATTAACATAGGAACTTTGATATGTTTAAGTTTAAGCTAATATTTGTATTTTGAAAACGAAAGTTATGTTAGGTTATTTACTTGGGGCTGCCGCATAAACGGATTGATTGATGGGTATCGAATACTTAGAATTTTAGTCAATAGTCTGAGAATATTTTCAACATATTATTTGGTACCTACGTGAAAATTTGAGTGAGGATAAAAGTATGTTTCTAGGAGTAACCTATATCTGCTTTGTTAATAGTGTTTTAGATATATTGACTTAACGGATTGCGTAGAATTTTGAGCCATTACCACACCGTTTGGTACAATGTTTTTTGTTGTAGTATGATCCGAAGACGAGACAAAAATTGTGTGGTTTAAATTCCAAACCATAAAATATTTTTTTCGTAATCTACAGAAGAGTTTTATATTATGTTGCTTCAATATTTAATTTTTTGATTGGCGTCCATTTATGCATTTAATTTGAATATAAATATTAAACTTACAATATAAATATTGTAAGGCAATGTTGTAACTATTACAATATAGATATTAATCATTTCACCTAGTTTGGAACGTACCATTTATTCAATCAGGCGGTCAGCTTTTAGTTCACATGGCCACATCTCTATTTACGTTACTAATGCAAAGCCATCGAGTAAACGATAGATGTCAAAATGTCGTTTGTGCTGCCTGCTATAGTTCTGTCATCGAGGACTTGTCCCTAATCTTAATATATAAAATCCTTGCGTTACTGACTGACTGACAGACACGCTACAGCCGAAACTATTGGGCGCAGGAAGCTGAAATTTGGCATGTGTGTTCCTTGGGGACCGTAGGGGTGCACTAAGAAGGGATTTCCCGAAATTCTCACGGGATCGGCCAAAATAGGTAAATTTAAAAAAATTGCAGGCGTAGCTGCTGGCGTCCTCTAGTACTTTATAAATTCGTATATATTTCGTGCTTGGGCCTCAGCATTATTTCCCAATAACAATACAATTATCGCCTTTCCAAATGTCGAAATCAAGTAAATTCAGCTTCACCACGTCTATTCGTACTGCAAACGATGCTATGTTCGCGTGGCTATCAGATACCTCGTACCGTATATTAGTAATTGACGACTCCCGTCCCCTAGTGCACCAAACGCGACGGTTTGTCAAGGGCTTCCTGTAAATTTTAACTAACAAATGCAACGCACAGTCGCAATTAGCATTGGTGAAATGGAGAAAATAACATAACATAACATATCTTCACGCCTTTTATCCCCGAAGGGGTAGGCAGAGGTGTATTACACACCCACACTTCGCCAGATATGTTTCGGTCCCAATGTAATAGGGGGCGAGCCTATTGCCATCTACCGGGCACATTATTAAGCGAGCGATAATTAACATTTTTAATACACACATAACTTCGAAAAGTCAGAGGTGTGTGCCCGAGGTACCTGGGGATCGAACCCGAGACCATCGTCTCGGCAGTCCGTTACGTACACCACTGGGCTACCGCCGCTGTAGAAAATAACTCGATTGAAATATTATTATTAAAACACGTGTCATCAATAAATTTAATAATATTCTTTCATATTACATAACTTTTAAGGATCTGTTTGGTAATAAATAAACCAGTAATGACAAATAAATGATAAATAACATTTTTTTTGCTAATGTTTGCTATAGAGGCAATTATAATAGTAATACGAATTTGTATTGAAATTATTATTTAATCTCAGGATTTAAAAACAACACAAAAACAACATTATAGATGAAAAGGTGTATCTAATTTTCCTTGTCTTCTTAATTCCACGTTGAACCGACCTTCAGTGTCATTTCACTTGAATATAAAATATTACCCAACCGACCTTTTGCCGTAGATTGTTTCATTCTTATATCTCAATCCACGTGGAAATACTTCGAATAAAAATCGAAGCGAAGAGATTCTTAAAGAATTATCTGTCTATATTTTTTTCTTTAGCTATTAGCCAAATTGAAAGGAAAGGGTTTGAATAATTCCGCCGATAAATTTTCGAGGAAAACCGTGATGATTAAACTCAATCGTACTTCTTTGTGGTTCCGTTAATCTGTTGTTGCAATCGATTCTTCTACTTTTATTTCTCGAACTTTCTCCTTAGTTATAATCAAAATAAAGTATTTTGCAAGGGAGAAGCGAAGTGTCGAAGCGAAAGGCTTTGGAAATACCTAAGTGAGCTGAGGTAGATGGGAAGCCATAATTTGTTTTCATATTCGAAATCGGGTCTTCAACTGATTGCTTTTTGTGATTGCTAGACATTTTTTTTTATATTTACGAATTATACATCCCTTGATGAAGCTTTAGTTACTGATTTTCTTAATATTTGATATACTTATAAAGGCACTTGTATTTGTTATTCTACTTCTACTTTAACTTATTGAATCAATGTAATTGATCCAAGGTAGCCGCTGTACTACTGATGTAGTAAGCCAAATTCAATAGCGATGTTTTACAAAATAAAGAACTTATAAACCTTATTATATCAAAGTTTGATCTTCTTAGAAAAAGAAAAAAAAAAATAGTACATTCTCAACTTAAAACCTAGTTGCCATTACTTTTTATTCAAATTACACACCGAATAAATCCTGAACGTTCTCGAAAGAGGCAAAATAAAGAAACTGTCTCTTTCTTCAAGTGAAGCTTTGTAACAATTCTCTAGCAATTTCGGATAGCACTGTAATAAAATGTTTCACTTGGTTTTTTACACTAAGTAAGTGAAAGTACAGCTGACACTCAACCTAAAATACCTTTGCTGTGACAAATTGGTTCTGTCTTGTTCTAACAATAAGGATACAAAGTAAGTAAACTGTTAAGAAGATATTCTTTATTTGCTGTCCGTATTTAAGTCATTTCCGGAGTCGAAAGACTGCGAAGTTTGCCTGAGTCCCTCAGTCTAATTCGGATTTAACTTTTACATTATAAAGCTTTTTGGCACGATATTGATTTTTACGGTTGATTGAATGCTTTCTTATTTCACAAATACGCGACGAAGTATTTGCATTTTTATGGTTTTAATGGAACTGATCAGAAAGTGTGGTGACGGATTAAGAATACAGAATGTCACCACCCCATATCATCCCATGGGTGTCGTAAGAGCCGACAGAGGGAGCATATTATGCTGAGAACAGCACTGTAAGAGAAGGAAAACTTGATAAAAACCCTATACCAACCCATTTGGCCAGCGTGGTATAGTAGGTCAATTCTTCATTTCTAAGGAGAGGCCTAGTCCAGCAATGGACTGTTAAAGGCTGATGATGATGATTCAGATTCAGATCAGAAAGTAGATGATATATATTTTTGTTTCTTACGCTGATTTTTATACCGATTGTCGCTTTTTAGGTGAGGTATGGTTACACCATACAGCATGGTCTTTGCTAGTTATGGTCATAATTATCATCAGCCTACCGTAGTCTACTGCTGGTTATAGGCCTCTCCAATGGCTTGCGTTTCTTCTTTATCGTGTGTGTCAACTCTAGTAGCCGAGGTTTTGACCAGCCGAAGGCCTCCAACGTGGCTCAAAGATTTTCGGGCTTGAGTCAAGAACCGAGACTGATCGACAGTTGATACACTGGGTCACGCCTTAAAGGAGAATGACCAAAACTGGGCTATTTTGTGGCACGTTTGCTTCTAAACCATTCATATCTAGAAAATCTTCTTTTATTTTATAATTTTATATATATTAATTTTAATTTAAAGCGAAACGGGGATTTTTAGTTCAAAATTAAAAGTATCTGCGTTGTTCCGGTCGTGACATCGCCATTTCATATTCAAAACTCATTTTGCATATTTAGGCAAATGTTTACAGTTTCTTGCAAACCCCTTTTAATAGGGAAAATTACATCCATAGTGAAAGCAGGGTGACATAACAAAAGTTCTAATAAGTAAAATAACACCAAAATCTTATGATATTTTAAAAAATACGTGGTGAAATATTTTCTATAAATAATATGTTTATCCTTTTTGCAACATATTACCCACGAAATAATGTTTTGTACTTATCGAAAATATGGGAACAAATTTTTATTATACTGGCATCTATAATGTCTTACGCAAAGAAATATAAACTTATTACTACAGTCCGTTCACAGTTATTTTACCTCTGACAGATGTCGGTGTTTATTTTCTTTATGTTGGAATTGTACTCTGTGATGACAGGAATGTAAAATAGGGTTACGAGTGCATAACATTTAACGCAATATTAGTGGAAATGCTTCAAAAATTCAAATGCTTGAAGCTCATGGCCGCAAAGTGGTTAGATTACCGCCATACCACTGCGAGCTAAACGCAATTGAACTTATGTGGAGTCTCATTAAAAGGCGAGTCACAAGCAAAAATTTAGGACAAGATGCAACCAATATTGTGAATTTAGCTAAAGAAGCTTTTCAATCTATCATTGCAGAAGACTGACAAAGCAATGCAAACATGAGCGCCACATTGAAGACAAGTTTCTTGAAACAGATGGGTCTACGGATGCTGAAATGGACAGATTCATAAAAGAATTAAATTCTGAGTCTGATACAGGATATGACAGCAGTTACGAATCATCATAACATTGGCAGTCCACATGGATCATTCTTAGAGACTCACGCCTGTTTCCATGCAGGGGTAGGCAGAGGTGTAATATTACACCCACATCATTCTTATTCAAAATAAATATGAAAATTTAATTTTCAGTTTTTGTATTTGATAATTAGAACCTCACGTTGGCGTAATTATGATGCGTTTACCTTTATATATTAAATAGACAACATTTTTATTATAACTACTTAGTCTTATCTTCATAGGAAATTAGTTATTTCGTAAGAAAATAAATGTAGGTACATGCATATAGCCATGCCAATATCAAGAGGTTTTGTACAAACATTACTTCCAAATATTTAATACGATCGCTTAGGCAATAAAAAAATAAGTACATTTTTAGCAATAATGTATATTTAAAATGGGAGTATTATATACCAAATATAGCAACACAACGCCCAGGTTGGCCAATCTAACAGCTAGAGGTAAAATAACTGTGAACGGACTATAGTCCAACCTCTCTGGTCTTACCGTCTTATGTCAGTTATTTTGACATGAAAATAGTCAAATTGCTTTTTCAGCTATGCTCATATCCAAGGAGCAAGTATACATGGAGGGCGCATTTCAAAAAGAGTAGAAATCGTATATGCATCTCTTTTCTCTCTAATTACAGAACTGCATATGTTCGAGTGTGATAGCCATAGAGCTTTTATACAGCCTTGAATGACATATGCCAAAAAAAATGTTATGTCATGTCGATGTTCGTCCAGCTGGAGTGAAAGTCGTGTCGAAATAAACTGCAATTTTAATTGCTACAAAAATTTACAATTGAAGATATTATCACTTCTAAACATTAAAAAAATACCATAGTTTGTAATGCTGTCGGATGTAAAAGCCGAATGGGTCTATTGACCGAAAATGGTCAAAAAATATCCTACCACCGGTAAGTCATAATAAGTAAAATTGTAGATATCTGCCGTAATAATTCTACAATGATATTTGTAAAGCTTATACTTAAAGATAAAGATAATGACCACCGTTGACACATATTTTTATTCCAATAGTCACAATGAAATAAACATAATAGAAATATTTCGATAAAAAATTTGAGGATAGTGTTGTAATACAATTGTCAGTTAGAAAACCAGTTTCTGAAAGATTATAATTTGAATAATTGGTTATTAATTGTGATTTTTTGTAGATTGCCAAAGAATGAAGGTTTGAAACTAAATTGGGTCCGAAATATGAGAAAGGGAGAATGGCAACAGTCTAATTCTTCTAAACTTTGTTCGCTTGATTTTGTGTCTGCTTGTTATCAAGAAGGATTTCAAAGAAAAGTTTTGCATTCTTATGCTGTGCCTACTATTTTTACTAACCAGATATCTAATACTGAGGTTTGTACTTCTACTTTATTATTATTAACTTATATTTTTATCAATCAATATATACCAACATTGCAACTATTAAAATATACTATAGTAATCATATATACATATATGTAGGTATATCATAAACAGATTTGTGTTGTAATTTTTAGAAATGTACGAAATAACGAAACCTTATTTTTAGAAGCGATAATAAAGCTTCAAGAGTGAACATGGCTTGCACTTCTGGAACTCAGGATGAAAATATTGTTCGTAAATGTTAACTGTTTCCGCCCATGTACATCCCATTTTGGTAATACATATAGTATCAGACCTGCCGGGCAGTTATCGTGTGCATTACTTTGTGGTATAAATAAATGCTTTTGACTATTTAGGGTCGTAGCACACGTATCAACTCGGAAAGGGATCGGCACCGTATCAACTGGAGCCGTTCAGTATTTTTTGTATGAAACTCCCTACTGCAACGCACACTAATCGGAAACGTAACGTAATCGCCTCGCCTCGGGAGACGCTTACGAACGCGGTGCGGTGCGTGGTCGACCTGCAGTTCCCGCGCTTACGGTTCTCCGTACGCTAGCTTACGGCTCTCCGTACGCGAGCTTACGGATCTCCGTAGCCTAGCTTACGCCTCTTCGTCCACGCGCCTCCCGCGGTCTGCGTTCGGATAAAAAATGATTGAAGTAGTGGCGCCTAGCCGTCAACCAGCGGTCGGCGAGCCGTAAGCAAGGCGTCGCCTATCCGTAGCCGAGTCGACGTGCCGGAGCTTCCGATCCGCTTACGTTACGTAGTTACGTCAGGTTGACGCCTGTTTGACGGCGAGGCGAAAGGCGATACGGTGCCAATCCCTTTCCGAGTTGATATGTGTGCTACGATCTTTAGACTTTTTTTCAATTACTTTCCTAAATACTGTAAAAAGAGAGGTAATAATAAGATATGATCAATCATATCTTATTATTACCTCTCTTTTTACAATATTTGTTTCTTTGTAGGCACCTAAGTACTATACTCTAAATAAAAGCTCGTAAAAGAATATACTACTGGTATATTACTTAATCAAATTCTTATCTTGTCTCTACATACCGAATTATATACCAATACCAATAAAAGATTAATGCATGAATACATCACTATTGACAGTCATTTCTTCTTTTGAAAAAATTGCGACATGAGTATTTCAAGAGGTAATAAATACAATACATCTATCTCGGTTACACATACGAAATTTTATACAAGTAAAAAGAAATGACGATAGGTTTCTTGTTTATGCTTAAAGCTATCACTCCATGTATACTTGCTCCTTGCTCATATCTCTTTATTGGAAAATAAGTACTTTACTGTCGTTTATATTGACTTGAACAATCCTTTGTGGACCAAACAAGTTTATTTCGTGTTATCAATACTCGTGGGTTGACTAAAGTATGAGACAGTCTTTATTGGTAACATTAGTATGTCGTCTGGACTTAAAACAACTAGCCATGGTGAGGATTGCAGTTATGTTAACTCTTCCTTTGCGGTACCTCGGCAGCAACACGTCTTTTCTTTGGACAAGCTATCTGATTCGGAGCTCAATATTTTGTCATCATGGATAGCGCCAGTATGTGTAAGTGTTGTTTACTTCTCTTCTCAATTCCTACAATTCTCTCGTGCTCTCCTCACCGAATATTCAAACTACTTTAATTGTTTGTTTCAGGAATTGAACGGAGTCTTATGTTTAGAATGCTACACATTAATTGAAGCTGTTGTAATTTCTGATTTACCTGCACCACATTATGGTATACGATATACAAGCTCCTGCTTCATTTTGAGGTGATTTATTTGAAGAAGATTTTAAGTATACTTAATAACAAATAAAATGAAGAATAACATAAAAACTGTGTTTCATTTACCTATTAAGCATAAAACAGTGTTGTTATAATGCCAACTTTGTAATAAGGTCCAATGGAATGAGCTTATCTTTTGCGAACTAGCCTCACTGAAACTCTCATTAATTGTACCACATGGTATTGAGAATTCTCAGTAAGAAATATATCAGACTGAAAAAACCGCAAACTAATATAATGTTCAAGCGTGTGTTTCGTAGATCCACTTCTTTTTACAACTATTTTCTATATTGTATAATATACATAGAGGCTTCTAATAAATTCCGATAATATGATTAAATCATATCATCACCGTCCTAGAGTTATGTCGGTTGCATCCAAGACTTCAACGCCTAGGAGCCACAGAGTACCTTTGTGTACTAGGAGGCCTGGGTCCGCTTACTAGTCTAACTAGATATGACAGAATATTAGCTTTTCCATAGTCTGACCGCCATAACCCAAAGGGAAAGCGATATTGTATGGTTCAGACCAGTAAGTATCGGTTTATTGGAGGGTACTGACTCCCCGTAACGACGTGCGATGGTGAAGGATCTTCATGACAACTGGGACCGACGGCTTAACGTAAGTACTCTTCGGAGCACGGGCGATAATTAACTAATTTACTACTATTTATATGATTAAATCATATAACTATCACAATACATAACCTCAAAATATTTAAAACAAGACCTAATTAAAAAATAACGTCATATTAACCTATTTTTTTAATACATATTTCCATAACAACACTAAGTTCACAATTATGATAAATGAAAGCGCTGTTAATCTTTTAGCGACAATCTGGTGGAATATTCTCCTATAATTTTTCTTGAAAGTAGATGCTGCAATTAAATCATAAGACAAAATGCTAAACTTTCATGCCATGATTTATTACAATACTTAAACATGTTTTGTAGCGAAATTATTGTAGCTCTTGTTATTTACAGTCGTTAGTAGGGTATGTGAGCTTCTCCATGGACAGATTTTACTTTTGACGACGAAGTTTAACTTTCGTAAATAAACCGTGGTGTGTAGTATTTGTTGCGTGATTGATATCAGTTAAGTATGTTGTATTGAAGCTGTAAAAAATATCTTGAAATTCATGAATATAGGTATTATTTTTAATTTATTTAAAACCAAATTAATGAGTATAATCAGATTTACGACCAACGTCTCAAAATGGCTGTGAAAATAACACATCGAAACTAAACTCTAATAATTTCTTCAACAAATCGCTTACAAATTCAAAATGAACATTATTGCACCTAAATGGTCGTTGGCAAATTCTCTATCTGACGTAAAAGAAAACTATTCTCACATGATCAGTTGAGCACACATAATCCATTACCAAGAACGGTACTTGTTTGGACTTCATAATACGTTCCACACAACTTAGACCCATATTAACCTTGTCATATGCATAAACAGCTTTAACCCTAGCACCGCGCTATCACTTTATCGGCCCAGCCACAGCCTACAGCGGGGCGGCGCGGCGGCACCGTCAAGCAATTTCGATGTACATTGCGCGTTTACTCAGAAGGCGACATCGGTCGCCGCGGCGTAGCAAAGCACGCTATATACATCAAAAACGCTTGCCGCTGCCGCCACCGTTGTAGGTTGTGGCCGTAACTACGCCTCTTGCTATAACGCGGTCTCATATATCCCTGCAATAGAATATGGCAACGTTCTAACTACTATTCTATGGGCGTAGCGTTGGTTACATTAACATACGTTTATATCGGCACCTCAACTACGCAATGATTATTTACATAATAAGGAATACAGAAACTAACTGTAAACGCTGATCTTAAACGTATAGTTTGGCGGTTGAGTTGAATTATTTAAGACGGTTATGAAGATATTAGGTACTGATATTAGTATGTTTCATATGTATATGGTTAAGTATACGGTAGTTGAAGGCCAAGTTCGTGAAGGTAAATGTTGCTTGCACTTTACAAAAATCACGGCCCGCATGTGTTGGCTGCGGGAGTTGAGCTTGAATGCGACTATATGTAAGGTGTATTGGTAAATGTGGTCGTCTTGCTACTGCCAGAGCGTCGTGTATTTTTCTGCGTGATATTTTTTTTTTGTTTCCATTATTATGCATGTTCTTTAAATGCTTTTGGAAATGTTTAGACCTCCCTCACATTGTCTACGAGCGTTCCTCGGGCGTACGCTCGGCGTCCGTTCGGCGTGCGCCCAGCGTTCACTTTGTACTACAGAGTGAACGCCGACCGCACGCCGTGGCCCGCGGGTAACGCTCGAGGAACGCTGTCGCCCAATGTGAGGTCGGCCTTAAAGTCTGCCGTGAGAGTAAAATTCTTTATAGTACGAGAACTCTACCAAAAAGATAATAAATACGAATTTATGACATCCTGTTACAAGCTATATCATCTTTGAAATATAAGCAGAAGAACGAAAATGTAACCGTATCATGTAAAAAATCATATTGTAAAAAGATACTTCAGAAAAACCATTTATACATTACTTGGTTTACGAATTTTATTTTTATAGTATTTTAAAACACTCCATTATAAAATGCCATACAAACTAAAAGCTATAAGCTACTTATATCTGAAAATACACTGTACTATTAATCCAGGACAGTTTCTGGAATAGTATACATGAAACTGATATACACGGCTCTATTTCTTACTTATTTTTTTAGTAGCGTAAGTAAATGCATTGAGAAATTAGTCTTATTTTGAACAAATTTCGTTTGTGTTTCGCTTAGAATGTGGCTAATGAGGTTGACTTTATTTTTCTTTTTCGTACTCTTTCCACTTCTATTTTTAGTCTCCTATTTGCTAACTCTTCTGTCAATTTGGTTGTATTACCCTTTCCATAGAATACAGTAACGAACACGATTTCTATTATAGCTTTATCAGTATTCTGATTACCATCCACGTAAATAGGGCACAGTTTTCCATGTGGCCATTTCTTGACATATAATTTGCGTAATAATATAACACTGCTTTTTCTGTTTCATTCAACATACACACCAATACACAAACTTAGAACACAAACGGCACAGTAATCATAAACCTATGCACTCCTGTAACTCCAAACGAACTCAATGAAAAATGCAAGCTTGTTCTTATCTCGCAAAACCTTTTAGTTACATAACAAGCACACCGTGATGAGATGTTCTAATCTTCGCTGAAAACTACGCGGTTCAGCCTATGCTTTTTCAGTCGGATTTTTACCGTCAAGCTAAAATAGACGTACATTTTCAAAGCATCTCTTTAACCAAACTTCTTTCCTCCTAATTCCTCAGGAAAACTTTCAGGTAAATTTGCTCTGGAATTTGTTCTGCACTGTTAATCAATATTAGAGATCTATCTGTCTCTTTCACAGTATGTATTGCTGTTCTTAGGGGAACTTATAACTTGTGATTGTTAGCACTTAACACGAACTTTGGTCGTTTGCATAAATAGGTGCGCGTTGTTTTGATATAGGCAGGTGCTAATAGAAGTAGGCATTCATATTTGTTATTCTCAGGTACTTAAATTATTTTACTTATGTTATTTTCTCTACAAGACCCATACGTCCTTCTGATCTGAAAAAGTAGGTCTTGATAGCCACCAGACTAGAGATATACGTACTGTCATTTTGTTTAGTACTTAAAATCATTAACCACACAGAAGGCTAAAAATATAGCAACATACACTCACGAACTCATTACGTTATGAACTCATTTCCTCATATTATTTAATACGAACATGGCTTTACATTGTTGGTACGTATATCAATGCCAAAATGTTTCATGTGAATAAGTTACATACTAAAGTTGTAAGTGTAGTTTTTTTCATGTAGCTCTCGACGAATAAAGAACACTCCGCCTAGACTATGTGCTACATAATGTATGACAAAACTTCTTTTATTACCACCATTTTCGTTTTATTCATTAAAAATATTAAATTGAGAGATTACCTATTTGAAATTGTACGAAATTAAATTTATTTTACACGTTTACCTACAAAAAAAGGTCAAATTAAAAGAACCCATAATAGACGAGCATGCATGATGAATTTTTCGAGGAAGCGAAAAAGGTGTGTTTGAACCGGAGCATTTCGCGTTCCATAGTCTCTGCTAACCCAAATGGGAGACAGGCTTGACCAAAGATAGATAGATAGTTTTTTTTTTTCATTTTTTAAAAGACATCTCCCTCTCTAGGACTAATTCCTGTGTCGCGGGACTTTACAAACATACAACTAACGGACACAATGAACACCCAGACTCGAAACAACAATTTGTGAATTATAAGAAGTGTTGCCTCGTGTGGGACTCGAACTCACAATACTCGGCGCAGGATCAAGGGGCGAAGCGACCGCTTAACCCTAGAAGCCCAATCTATGTCAATTTGAAGCATACCGCGGCGAAATATCTCTATATCTTTTCCGTTTACCATCGGATCGCTTTAAACTCCCGAACCAACTCAGTGGCCGTCAGGACCTCGCAGGAAACGTTTGCGTCATCTCGGTAAGTGCCGCCATTCTGGTGGAATGATGATGTTGCCCAATCATACGTCGAAATGACGTGCATTTCGACGTATGATTGGGCTTTGCGTAACTTTTGTAATTGTTTCAAATTTCTTTTGTTGTGATTTATTTGAGTTATCTATCTTGTTTAGACACATTTGCCATAATATAGTATTATATTGGTAGGTTAAATATAAGATGGAGTCCCATCGACATCTAAACCAGGACATAATAGCTTCAATTTTAGAAAATGACGGTGATTGTTCTCCTTGGATTCGGACTCCGAGCATGAAGCTTGTGTAGATGAAGATGATGTCAAGAGTGATAACGATGATCGCCCACATTGAGGATGCAAGCCCAACAAGCAGACAAGTGGACCCTGAAAATCATGCTTTTCTGATATTGGCTAATCTTGAGGTAACTTCATCGACTTCACACTTTACCTTGCCTCAGCGGGCGGTCAATACGTGAAAGAATAACCTTGTATGGTCAACTATAAAGGGACGTACGATTGGAGGGACTTCTGTTATTAATTTTATTCGTCCAAATAGAGGACCAACGCGAATTTGTCGCAATGTTGTCAACAACAAAAATTAAGCACAGATTTGACGGCACCTTGGATGCAAATACGACTAGAGGCACCCACTTTGTAGAGGACTGTACGTGACAATATACCAAATATAAAAAAAAGAAACTGGTACCGCCACCTCCAGCGATTACTAATGATAATCTAGAACCAAAAAAACAACGCTATTGTGGACTTTGTTCATATAAAAAAAGGCGGATGACCAACGCGCAGCGTTGCAAAAGGCCATATACGGTTCTCCGTATAAAAATGACGGTGATTATTCTCTTTAGAAACAATATTGATACTTATCAAGACAGTCTATATAGACTGTTTTTTTATATTTTAGTAATAAAATATTATTACAGATTAATTACATTTTTGAAAAAAAAATGTAAATCAAGTAGATTTTTGTGATAATTACCTAATTATAAGAAAACAAAATAGTTTTGAATTTTTGTTGATTTTATTTTTCCTTGATTCAATGATAGTACTGTGATTGAATTAATAAAGAGTATATAATCATTAAATGTATTTTATCTATTATTTAACTTGTATTTTTAATAACTAAAGCAAAAAAAAAATTAACTAGAAAACAATAGAAAAACAGCAATTTTATTTTTACACGTCATTTTGACGTATGATTGGGCTTTATAGCCAGTGAAATATGATTGGGCTTCTAGGGTTAAACCACTACGCCAACCGTGCAGTCAGTTTTGTAAGTATCTAGCCTATACTTATTGATTTCTCTAAATATGGATATGATAGTAATTTTATTATTTAGTTTTATGATGAAATATTACTCATACTTGCGTTCACGTAATGCGAGTTCAGCATTTCATATTTTCGCGTTTTAAGCAAACGTGAATTTTCGCATTACGGTTCATTTATTTTATCACTATCAGTCTCAACCAGTTCAATGAATCGGCTATAGCCGTTTAATCTGTGTTTTCTCTTATAATATATTATAAGCCACATACAAGCTGTTATCTATACAAATATAATAAAGAGGAAAGATTTGTATTTTTGTATGTTTATAAAGAATAAACTAAAAAAGTACTAGACCGATTTAAAAAATTCTTACACCATTTTAATGTGACAATATCCCTGAGTGATGTGGGCTATATTTATTTATATACGAGTATATAGAAAATGTTAGGGATAACCCGTGTGAAGCCGGGACGTGCCGCTAGTCATTCATATATCAGGGTATGACTAAATTTGTACTACTACTTACTTTTGTCGGAATGTGTAAGTGCAAACTTTACGGCATCACCTCATTTCTTATTCGATCTCAGGGAAGCACCAGCTCTCTCAATTGCCTTCTGAGTGATCTTCCCTTGATAAGGCCCATAGTTAATTAAAATTACTGTTAAAATTTTACAAAATTGGTTGAAAATTTTCAACCAAACGTAAAAGGTTTTTCTAATATGAAATACAACAGCTTATGGCCAGGCTTCGGTAAGGTATAATTACACCGATGTTTTTTTGATATATAATTTTAAGCTGGCTTATTATAAGCATTGTGAAATGGCCCAAAGAGTCAATATAACCAACCACCGGTGGTCTGTTTCAATTACTTAGTGGATAAAATTATTCAAACATACTTTCATTTTTGAATGAACATTGATTACGATTACAATGCCTATTAGGAGGTGGAGTTACAGATACAACCTAAAGATTGAAAGACTTTTGAATAAAGTAAATCAACTACCTATGTATTTAGTTGATTGAATCAGGCGTTACGTTACTTGGCGAACTCCATTGTAACCTAACGGAAGGAAAGAGGAACCCACCACGCACCCTCGGATTGCCCACCGTTGCGCGTTGGGGTGAGCAATCCGAGGGTGCGTAGTGAAAATCACGGGGAACTCGCTAAAAGCACTAAATAACGTGCATTCCATCTTGAGAAACGCATCTTCAAAACTAATAGTATTTACATCCACATCACAGTATTTTGTTATTGTGCAACATTTAATAACAGCCACATTCGGTAAACTTCAATAACGCAAAGCAACTGTTTGACACTAACTGCTTTGTTATAAGTCAAAGTCAAAATCATTTATTCATCTAGGTCACAAGGTGACGCTTATGAACGTCAAATTTTAATGTACATTACTTAATGCTTCTATATTTACATTTAATGTCCATTCGCAAAGCAATAGGTAGAACCACGAGAAAGAACGGGCAATAAAACTCGTGGCCACTCTTTTTAATCGCCAGTGTTATGTTACATATTTTGTTTTTGTAAGGAGCTGCAACTGTTTCACATTGTAATTAATTACTTGTAAATAGTAATTAGAAACATACATTATACTTAAATAATTAATGCAGTTACCAATTTAAGTGCTGTAGTAGCCTTCCAGTGTGAATATTGTGTAACAGGAGCATCCACTTACGTCTTATAATGAAGGCAACTCGCGACCATGTTCATAAATAACTATGGTGGAAATATATGTTACAGAAGTGACTGTATATGAATACACAAAATTACTAAAACATTAGTTAATAAAATAGCCCATAATCACGAGTTATCTTCATCTTACAGTGCAGTAAAACTTTAATAAAATTAGTGGAACAACAATGCAAATGTAAATGTAGTACCTAAGTTGAATGACTTAATAATACATGAACAGTAATTTAAAAGAACTAGAAATATTATATAACGATTAAATAATTCTAATTAGGTATAAAGGTCATGAGTTGTCTAGCGTAAGTGACCAGCTATCTTTATCACTGAAATAATCATTAATAGTATAATAACCTTTCTTAATAAGGCAGTCTTTTATTTTAGTTTTAATGTACTAAACGGTAATTCTAAAAGACTAATTGGTATTTTATTGTATATACGAATACCTAGCCCTACAAAATAATTATTAACTTTATGTAAACGATGATAAGGGGCATATAACCTATGCCTGTTTCGAGTATTTATGTTATGTATATCGCTTTTTGTGGTAAATAAACCTATATTTTGCTTAATGTACAAAATATTAGCAAATAAAAATTGCGACGCTACTGTAAGAATTCCTATAGACTTAAAGCGTTCCCTAAGAGTATCTTTTGCACCTAACATGTACATTGCTCTTACCGCTCGTTTTTGTAGAACGAAGATATTCTGAATATCCGCAGCTTTGCCCCATAACAAAATGCCGTAGGACATAACACTGTGAAAATAGCTAAAATAAACTAAACGAGCCGTGTCGATGTCAGTAAGTTGCCTAACTTTTCTGACGGCATACGCAGCAGAGCTTAGCTTTCCTGCAAGATATGCTATATGTGCACCCCATTGTAACTTATTATCTAATGTAATACCTAGGAACACTGTAGAGTCTACTGTGTCAATTTCCTCCCTATCTAGCATAATATTAGGTCCCAGTTGTCTTACATTAGGTAAAGCAAATTTTACGCATTTAGTTTTCCTAGAATTAAGTACTAGGTTATTTGCTGTAAACCATTGTGTAACTTGTAATAGTGCATTATTTGCATCATCAAATTGATTTCTATTCCTATCTACTTTAAAAATAAGTGATGTATCATCTGCAAAAAGTACAACATCACAGATGTTTTTTAAATAAAAAGGTAAGTCATTAATATATGCAAGAAATAGAAAAGGACCTAAAATTGAGCCTTGTGGAACGCCTAGCTGTATAGGTAATTTAGAGGATGTAGTCCCATTTACATCGACATACTGAAATCTCTGCCGCAGGTACGAATCGACAACACTAAGTGCGGTTTTCTCTACGCCATAGTGGCGGAGCTTACGCAGTAGCGTGTCGTGCTGAACGCAGTCAAATGCTTTAGATAGGTCACAGAATACTCCAATAGCATTATTTTATGACTCCCAAGCACTATAAACGTGTTTTTTGAGAGCAACACCCGCCTCAGTAGTGGATCTACCTTTAGTAAATCCGAATTGATCTTTGTGAAGCAGACTATTTAAATTAAAGTGGTTTAGTAGCTGCTTTAAAAGAATCTTTTCAAATATTTCACTAAGTGCCGGCAAGATAGATATGGGCCTAAAATTATTAATTTCATTTTTACTGCCAGATTTGAATAAGGGTATAATTTTACTTAATTTCATCAAATACGGAAATACGCCTAGGTCAAAGCATTGATTAAAAATTATAGATAGGTAAGGCGCAACAGTCTCAACTATAGTACCTAAAATTTTAATTGAAATGCCCCAAAAGTCACCGGTATTTTTAATATTAATAGAATTATATGCGATCAATATATCTCGCGTGGTAACGTGCTTGAATCTAAACACGCTCTTGCATTCAGGTACACTGCTAAGCAAAAAATTTCCAGCGTCTAAAGATGATGATTGTAAACAGCTAGTAGTTGTTAAAGGTATGCTCGCAAAGAAACTATTGAACATATGTGCTACTTGAGTTTTATTGGTGACTAATAAATTGTTTTCTTTAAGTTCAATTTGGTTTTCCCGTGGTCGTGCTCTTCCTGTTTCATTATTTATAATTTTCCAAGTTTCTTTAATTATATTTGTTGAATGCTTAATTTTACTACTAATAAATTTAGATTTTGTCATAATACAAATTTGTTTAAAAAATTTTGAGTACTTTTCTACATAATCTCGAAAAAGTGTGTCAAATCTATGTTGTTTCATACCATATAATTCAAATAACTTGGCTCTACTTTTGTATATACCTATAGTGGCCCACTGGTTAAAAGATCCCATAGTACCCTTTAGTGTGACTGTTTTACTCTTGAAGGTATTTTGAAACTCATTATTTACTAGTCCAAAAAGTGAGTTATAAATTGTATTTGGATTTTGTGAGTTCAATATTGAGGTATTGCGTTTAGCAATAATATTGGTTTTGAAATGTATTAGACGATTGGTAGTCTGAGGCCTACATTCTACTGTACGTGGTTTATCATTTGTTGTACAGGGAAAACTAGCTATCTGTCCACGGTGATCAGAAGGGAGAGAACTAATTACTACTGGGTTTGTGGCAGCACAAGAACTAAATATGTTATCTAAACAAGTAGAAGATGTTGCAGATACTCTAGTAGGTTCATAGAATAGGTTTCTTAAATTAAATGACTTGAAAAGATTCTGAAATCTAATGCACTGTGAAGAGTTCTCTAAAATATTAATATTAAAATCGCCACATACTATAATATTCTTATTACTACATTTAATTTTATTTATAGCATCTTCCATAACAGTCTTAAATAGATTATAGTCACCAGAAGGAGGTCAATATACACAAATTACTATATATAGGTCTAATTCCACACAGGACAACTCAATAGTGCGCTCAATAGATAAATTAACAATATCTTTACGTTCCTTACATTTAAATAAATTTGAAGTTATTATGAGAGAACCGCCTCTAATAGCCTGCATTCTTATATACGAACTCTGCACTGTATAATATTGATTTATAACAATAAGCTCATGGTTCTCTAACCAATGTTCAGTTAAGCACAAAACCTTAACATCATATTTTTCTAGAAATAAACTTAACTCTAACTCTTTGCCAGATAGGCCCTGCATGTTTTGGTGTACTATATTCAAATACTGCAGCCTAACTGTTGTCCTATTTTGCAGTTTAAATCACACGACGTGTCAATAAAAACGTTGTTAGTACAAGTACTAACCCTATCAAATAAATTGTCAACACAAGGCTCTCTGCCTTGTTGTAAATTGTATGCTAATAGGTTAGCAATCTGTCGCTTAATATAAAATGGCAGATACATTGTATCTCTTGTTAAAGTAAATTTACTAATAAATTTATTAGCGTCAAAAAACAATATTGCGTCACTATGACGACAAGTTATATTATATAATAACATATTTAATGTGTGTATGTGCATGTTTTGTGTATGTGTTTAGTCATTTGAGTAAGGCAAAGCACATAAAATAAATTTACAACTAAACTTGGAATTAAGGTCTAATAACATTTCAACACATTCTATGATATGCTGTCTTTTTACCGTTAAACTGTTACCAAACAACAATATGGCCGTACTACTCTCATCTAGTGCAACTTAATCTGAATTACTAAACTACTGTAACTATCCCCTGGCCTACAGTAATTTATAACACACTGGTTTGTATTCTCACTGAGAAGACTACCAAAATTATGACCTAGCCTATCAGAAAAAATGTAGGTTTTGTTAGTTGATGTTGAAAACCTAGATTTAATCATATTTGATTGTGGTACTCAATGGCTCTGCTGGGGTTGGAGTGTGAATGTGAGCACAAGGACATGAGAGCTTATTGGTCAGAGACTCATACGTTTCTGCATTACATCTCACCAAGTCTACTAGCTCACCTGCCTGTACTATACGCTTGCTCAGCTCTTGTTGAGAAGCTTGATATTTGTTAAATATTTCATTTAAGGTGCTTTCCCTAAGTACTAGCTCTTCCCTCAAGCGATGAGTGTCAGTATCATACACTACCCTACTATATTCTAAACTTCTAGAGTACTTAGACAGTTGATCAAGTAAATAAATGCGCTCCTTTCTGAGATTTAAATTAACTCTATGCACTTTATATTTCTTCATAGATTTATGACATTTTTTAATTAGCTTATTAACTTTAATATAGCGTTTAAGTTTTTTGTGACTTGAAAAACTGGGTGTCATAATAATGGTATCGTCCCTGGTCAGGTCTATTGTCACAACAGGCTCCCTAATACACACATGATCAGGCTCACTACTAACCAACTCATGATATAGACTGCAGGTATTCGCTATCTGTTCACTGCGTTTAAGAGTTTCTAAGTTAGAGATGGTGTTATGAGCTTCACTCAATTCTCGGTCTAGTTCAGCAACACGTCTCAGAGCTTCTTTATGAGTGTCCATACACTGTTGAAAGTTGGACACTGTCAATCGAAGTTGTTCATGTTGCTCAAGTATTTCGAGATGGTGTGTGTGCATTTCAGCCAACTGTGCCTTGAGTTCAGTATTCTTGTCTACTATTTTCTGTACTTCTTCTTCGCTGTCCTCCCTTTCCCTGCAGCAGCTGGTTACACAGGATTTTAGAGCATTCCAATTCCTTAAGTGTGGTCTGTAGTTTGTCCTCCAGGACTGCCATCTTGCGGGTCATCATTTCCACAGACCTACCCCGTAGGCACCTGAAATATAAGGAAGAGTGAGTGAAGTCAGCTGAGGGCAACTATGAAATAGGTGGATAGAAGGTTGAGAAGGAAATATTGGAAAAAAAAAGAAAAGAGACTAAAATTGGATAAATTTAGGAACAGCTTATTTTAAATAGGTACTAAGTATTGGGGAATTTGATATTCTATTCATAGAAAAGTAATGAACACAATAAGTTTGATATATTTATAAAACAATAATATGCAATTAAGAAGATGAGTATCACTTATTGGTAATTTATTGTAATTCACTATAAAAATACAATGAATCTATGAAATATCAATAAAATTGGAATGTAGGTACTTATATAAATGGGTCTGTGTAACACTACTGTACTATTAATATTAATATATTTTATAATAAATAATTATGTATTGTGTATAGTGTGTCATGTAGTATATGGTGTCTGAGACAAATGTTTTACGTCATCGATTTTGCTTCCACAATTTGTCAAGCAAAAGGAGACAAACGGTGCCGCTGTGTATTGTAATTGACGTCGCTCACATAAAATGAGCAGTGTTTATGTGATGTATAGTGTATTTTCGTTAGTGGTTTAAACAATAAAACAGTACAGGATTATGTAAAGAATAATGAAAACAATACTCCCGGGGTTTCCAGATGATTTTAAATCTCGTCTCCGTTATCCGTTACTTTGACAGATAGTCCGCCACAAATTTTCTAGCGAGGTTTTGTCAGTAGTCCTTTTATTTATAGATACACCAACAATTATTGGTCAGGTTTATGGGTATATACTTCACTTTCCACATGGAATTATTACTTAAAATAACATTAAAGTATTTTTATCACTTAAATTATATACACGTATTGAAATGACAACTGCTCGCTAGTGTTGCCAGCGAAGAAAAAAAATGTTGTTGTATAAAATGTTGTATTCTAACATTCTGAAACGTTGCTAAATAAAAAGTACCTAGCTGCGGTGTGGATGCACCATTATAATAACAAATTGAATGTTAACCTTTTTAATACAACATCTGTTATTAGTTAAAGCCACATTTCAACGAGAATAAAGTACCTACCAAAACGATAAAACAGGTAATATGGCAGCATTTTACGATTAATTCTATTATGGGCACAATAAAATATATCGTTTGTTGAAGACACTTAATAATTGTACTCGTTAATTTTAGTTTTATTTGAAAGTACTTATATAGTTTAACTTTAAATAAGATAATGTTAAATTTAATATGAAAATTTTGTTTTTAGGGTTAAGTTATTATTATTTTGTTTGTATCGCTACTCAGAAAACAGATAAATTTAAGTTTATTTAATAAACCTTCTCGCGTTAACCAACATAATATTCAAGGTATGCAAATATGTTAACACCTTTTATTACTCAACGTTTTGACCGGATTATAAATTGCAAAAGTTAAAAATAATTTTATCAACTCTCACACAAAAGTTCTTAGATATCCCTATGTGAGCATATGGTCATTAGTCATTATAATGAAGTAAAAGTACTTATCGTTAATCGGAATATCGTTTCGGTGGCCAGTTTTCTTCCCATTTTCAAGTTGAAACACGTTTTATTTTCAGCAAGATTATGACTATTCGAGTCATATTTCTAGTCATACATATCTAGGAACTAATTTATTAGTCATACATTCTAAAGCTAGCACAAACCAAAATAACGAATGCAATTTTTAAAGAAGTGGCAGCATAAATAAAGATATACTTCCCCAAACACAACGAAGTCACTACACTATTATACAAAATGAAAATACCAGATTTTGAAACCACAGACATAGATCTACATAGATAACGCAAATGCATGCACTTCGCGTGTCTGAACTCCGACCAAGCGTCGAGCTTGGTCGCCACTAACTTCAGTCCCCGCGCGTCCGTTTTACCGTTAAGTAAACTTTATTCACATTACGTTGCCGCGTTTGCTTCGGACGTTTGATCTGACGTTGTGTATTAGGAGACGATGAATATCGCACAAGCGATACTGTCGCGCATCGCTTCGACTTCGTGATACAGGCAACGTCACAGTAGGTATTAAAAAGTCGGCACGCTTGGTTTCAATACAAATCGTGATAATTGCGTTATCTATGTAGATCTATATCTGTTTGAAACACTCATAATAACCATACTGAATTTGCATTCAAGTAAAGCGGGAAGCTGCGCGCTATGCACCCACATTCTCGCGTTCGATTAGCATAAGGTTACTAAATCCGCCGGTTTGGCCTGCACATTTTATTTGCATAACTGCCGGGGACGCATGCCGGCTAAAACTGTTTGCATTAACATTAAAATCGTTTTAAATTATTTCGTTCTATGTACCCGGATTTGAAGCCGATTCTGTAGATTTATTTCCACTATGTGTTTTAGTTTGATTATGTTCCGTTTTGTTCTATCTGCGCTTGTCATCAATTATACGTTTAGTTCGTTCATAATTTTATTCGCTTGGCGACTGAATGCAATTGGATGAATTTGTTTTATTTGGCTAACTGTGTAATACCTATTTTCAAAAGTACTTTTATCTGATGAATATGAGGTAAAAGCCGATGACCAATGAGCGAAAAATTCAATTCCAATTGGTGTAGAATTTAGTATGATACAGATACTGCAAAAATGCTACAAATGAAATTGTTTATTTCCTATGTCTGTTATCAAGTCATATGTATTGCAAATGGATTGCTTTATGTAATTTCACATTCGAGTGTCTGATGGAAATCAGATAGTCTAGATGTTTTCACAGCTCATATTTTTCAATTGAAATTATCAAGGGCACGGCGGTTTACGGTTTCGTCAGATAGTTTACTTTTGCCTTAAACATTTGTTCAAAAATAAGTAACTTGGTAATAGCAAAATTGAAATGATGAAACTTGTGACATAAATATAGATATAGATTATCTATGCGTTTCGAAACTAGCGATACTAAATTTGGACAGTCTAAACTATTAGCAAGCGGTTTACTATTTTAGGTTTACGCGGATAAACATAATTATATTATCTTATACTACAGTGGAAAACGTTTTCAACATACAGGATTTCAAACGAAGTCTACATCGTCATTCATCAAAGTATGAATGAGTTTATACAGGGCCCCTACGAGCTTATAGAAATGCTCATTATTCGTTTGGGCGGCTTCGACGGTCACTTAATCACCCGCTTAGGCTTGGCAAAGACTGGACAACTAAAATACGTTTTTACTTAATTGATTGCAACCAGTTTTGCAATTGTCACCAGATATTTTGACTAAGGTGTAGAGATTGTGAAGTTAGACCTTGTAGAGTTCGGGCGTATACGGACTAGACGACAAATAAAAAATTTGAATAATTTTAGTAACGGTAAATAAAATCAGATTTCTCCTATAATACAACTGTCTCGCTGTGCCCGCAATATGGATCTCACCTACTTATAAACATTAAAATAACTCACACAAATAATACCCAGCCTTGCAAAAGATATATAAACAAGCCACTCAGGGCTTCTCGAGTGTGTGAGACCAAACCCATTCCCATTCAATAGTAAGACGAGACGACTACTAAAACGTACTGACGTTAAGCAACCATAAATAATATGTTTAAGTTTAAACTATAGAACAAAGTTACATAATCATCAGACCTAACCGTCCCTACCACCACAGTATAAAGAGCATAGCACTGTAGTAGTGGTCTATTAGTGGTATGTCAATTCAGGCATGGTCCTCTTCTTTCTATAAGAGGGGTAAGAAATCGTCCACTTCGCTGGCCAAGGGCTGGTTGGCAGGATTCACATGTCTTTCGACAACATTATTAAGAACTCTCAGACATGCCGCTTTCTTCAAGATGTTAATCAACGCTATAATACACACTTAACTTGGAAATCTCCATGGCATTGAGCTGTCGGTTTGAACCCGTGTCCCTTTGCGAAGCAGACTCTACATTAGGCTATCGCGGACATTAAAGAAAAATAATGTAATTAATAAATTATTATCATACAAAACACTTTTTTGTGTAGATAGCAAATTACAAATATACCTATATATTTACACAAACCTGTATACATATATTGCACTGTATACATTATTTGTTACCCTTGCAACTAAGCTTAATATGTTAGAAGCGGTCATGTTACCCACTCGACAGTTTCTAGTGCTACCATGAGTAGGTAGCTCTTTTGAGAAGCAAGTGCTACAAACTCAAAGCTTTATAAACTAGGTTTTGTAACCAGAATTATGAATAAGGCTTCAACCATCGCCAACTTTAAGTCTCTAAATAGTTGCTTCGTTTGTGAGGGGCGGTATAGTCTTTGTAATGTTTATAGTCCGACCATAACTCAGATTCATTAGTTTTGAGCTTCTGTTAATAAGGAAATTTATATTCGAGGCAACCCATGTTGTATGAACAGGTTGAGATATATAGAAAGGTCCTAATTAAATATTAATTTGTACTGTGCATTAGTTAGTATGAAGCATTTTAGATATGGTGAAGTTTTTGGGTATTAGAAATGTGCT
This sequence comes from Euclidia mi, assembly GCA_944739405.2. Classification (NCBI taxonomy): domain Eukaryota; kingdom Metazoa; phylum Arthropoda; class Insecta; order Lepidoptera; family Erebidae; genus Euclidia; species Euclidia mi. Next base: position 115,237,352 of record OX123183.2, read on the forward strand.
GTATGTCTCAAATATTTTTCAAGTGGACCATTAGATTTAATAAAGGAAACTATTTTCATTGTCATTATTATATCAGCAGTATTTTATATTACATTGAAATTTGTAATAGATTTATGACATTTTACCAAGAATTATTAAATTAATTTTGAGTGGAAGAGTTTCCACTCAAAATTATGTGAACAATACGGGAAGAAAGAACGTCACCGAGCTTAATAAGCTATATTTTATTTATAATATAATATATTTATAAATAAAATGCTCTTCACCCCATTTCGATTAACCGCTCAAAGCGACACGTAATTCGATTCTGTCCACACATTGTACTACACAATAGGCAACAAAAAATTACAAGGCCCGACAAGCGTAAGAAGATAACGAGTGTAATTAAAACGGAGCTATCCGTCGATCCGGAAAGCAATTACGTGGACGCGGGGACAGTACAAATTTGAACAAGTGACAATGGGACCAACTCCTTTTTCCGACAAAGGTCAGCTCCTTTTGATCGCTTGTATTGACAGGCTCTTTGTTGGAGGGTTGTGTTGATGAAGTGTCACGTACCTATACGCCACGTCAAAGTTTATGGCTTTGCTCTGAATAAGAGCTGGAGTACTGTGTGCTGACTATTATAAAATACATTTTAAAATATGTTGAAAGCCGATAATATAGAGAATATCATACGCGATTATTGTATACTCTGGCGTAAGTACCAATATTTATTTCGATAAAATATAGTCGCACCATATAAATAAAGACCTTTCAACTGGCTGTATAATAGAAACGCATTTAAAGTTTAAAACTTTAGTCACAGTTTTGCAGTAAATCTATCAATAGTTCGAAAACTATTCAGTAAGCAGTCCGAATAAGTAGTTTTCACCTTTATTTGAATAATACTTTTAGTTTGCCAATTTATACAGAAAGTTTAGTTCGTGTATTAATATGACGGCGCGTTACCAGCGCCACTATAATATTCCACGTCGGAACAGGAATTACAGATGTCATGAAACGTCATCACGTCATTAGTATAGTCTGTGATCGAATCGAGAGTGCTACCGACCGGTTGTGACGTATTGCGGTGCAATGGCGGGGGGCGCTTACAGTGTTTCGTGTGGACTTGTCTTGCTGGCGAAGGGCATTCAGTCGAGTCGCCTGGTTGACAGTACATCATGAATCTATCCTCGATTCGTTAATAGACTAGTAGTGCCTTTCGTGTTTTAAAGTAGTCAGTGTGTTTTAGTTAGTGTGTATTCAATGCACAAGAACCCAGCTGCGCCCACTTAGTAGGAACTCAGAAGTGATTATATCGGCTAACAAACTAGCTAACCGTTTACATCATTTGTGGGATAAAATTGTACAATGAAACGTACACACACGACGCGAGTGAGGGCGATTGTGCTACTGCCGTGTTGGCGAATCAGTTGATCTTCAACTGCAACCGTGCTGAGCCTATTTTATCTGATTTTTTATTGGTGCTGCAAATTTTATTTAGTGACGGTAGTTGCAAAACATTCTTGGTTAGCAGAATAACTGCTATACGTTTAGTAAGCTTGGGAATGTCAAAATGGTTGTGGTGGTGACGTCGCTATCACATCGTACCGAGTGTCGTGGGTTCGATTCCTACACGAGACACGAAGTTGTGGTTAAACAAGTTTTTACTGTGAAACCATTTGACCTTTGCGGTGTTGCGTTTCCCGTGACATGATCTCTTGAATTAACTTGTTTTTAATAGCTTAAAGATGAAACGAATGATTAAATTGCGACCATTGCTGTATTTTACGTTAACGTATGGTTGTCTGACTGCCACTGTGACCTAGCTATAGCGTAGATATCGAAAGGACGTTTTGAGTTCGATAATCATGTTAAAAAGAAAACGATTGATTTTATCTTTTTCTTAATTGATCATGTGAGGGTGGCTTGCGATCACGAACCTTGTGAACATATGCTTGCCTGCCTAGGAGGGCAAATGGTCTCTCTCTAGGTAAAAGTAACAAGACTGAGCGTACAGGCCGACTTGCATTACTCCAAGCAAGTGCGTTTGAGTGAAGTGTGCTAGTTATTGTTCTAGTGCAGCTGTAATATTGGATTTAGAACCAACACCCAGCTTCGGTTGGTTTTCTGCTAAATCTGGAACAGTAGCTCCGGTCTAGACTGTCTTTCGCAGGGCAGTGGCCCTAAATGGTAGATTCTAGTATAAAGTTGTCCGACTAATCGAATCGTACATACTAAGTTCATAGTGTAAGGCTGTGCTGAGCTGTTGCGGCTGACCGCACTGATTTTGTGTGGAACGGATTGTAGCATTTATTTCTTAACGAAACCTGTTGTGCTGTTTAGAACTTTAGACGTGTAGTTGGTTGGTTCGAGTGTAACCTGACATAGTCGAAAGATATTGCTAGCGCCATTATTTTACCGAGTCGTAGTGTTGATAATAACTAACGGTTTTCGTTTAAACGTAATTAGAGCCTAAGTTAAAAGCGGCTCTTTTGCTCGTTATGGTTCTGATTTTTACAGATGAATCTCGGTGTTACAATTAAACCTGCTTCTTATTGTGCGCAAATTTTAACATGTCGTTAGATGGCACTAATAAAAATGTTTGGTGTTACCTTAGTGTGATTAATAGATGGCACCACTAGTGAAATTAAATTGGATTTTAAGATTTTACGCGTAAAAATTACCTAATGCATGTTTTTAAAATTCATGTGATACGCTGGGAATCTTTACCAAGTGCCCCCGATTTCACTAGCCAATTGTCCGTATTTATGCAAAAAGGAACCACACGACAAAGAACAAAGGCAAGCCACCGTACATTATCAGTGTCGCATTAAAACTTCGCGAGCATTAGTACAAATACTTTAAACAGATAGATCTAAGGCCTATTAAGTAAAATGTAATTACAGAATATTTTTATGTTATGGGATTTTAATAGAAAACGAAGTTAAATAGTTGTAAGTTACACCTCGCGCATTAAGTGTGAGCAGGTCTGAAGTTAGTCACTAATATGGTTATAGTATATCATCTGTGGTCACTAATGTCACAGCTGTCACAATGATAAATTCACGTATGTGCAGTACAATGAATAAACGTACATTGCGCAGAAGGCTAATGACTAACGTCAGGTGACGTTTCAAGGAGCTAATACCTATGTCTTAGACAAATACGTAGGTATCATGAGCGTAACAGAACTGTGATAGGAATGTTAAATCATTTGAGAATACCTTTTCCAACACTTCTACGATTTTCTTTATAATTATATAGATAGGTATATCACACTTCGCTGTAATTATGTTGCTCTATACTCTATCCAGGAAAATTACACTAATTATTCTTTGCAAACTCGCGCTATTTAGCATTTAGGGGTACTTTACTGATTTGGCGTATCATCAGCCCTATGTATGTATCATATTCATAAAATAGTAATTAAGTGAAAATAAAATATGTTTGGTAACAAAGCATTTATTTACATTTGAACTATTATATAATGCCTCCGACTTCTTCGAAAAACTGAACTGGTGACGGAATAATAGCTGTGACGTCGTGCCTCCGCGCTCGCGAGCCCCACTGCGATGACGCACTGCGGTGGGGAGCCTCACCCGCTTGCCGACCGTATATATGCCGGCGACACACGTGGTTGGGGCTTGCTTCTGCTGGGAGACACGAAAAGCTGAGTATCCATCCGTGGACCTGTGGAGTGTTAACTTACGACCTACGCCCTGGATAACTATCTAGCCGGTTAACCCCTAGTGTCGGTTCTTTTGTTAATCAAAATTGTGAATCTGGAATATAACGCGAGTTTAATCTGTCCTGGTGATATTTTTATTTATTTCCCGTAAGACAACCTAAGCATCTCTTTTTATTGCTCGGCGAGTGATCGATCCCGGCTATCCCGTGAAAATCGATCACCCGTGCGACATTGGCGCCCAATAGAATTTTTAAATATATTTTTAAAACGTAAGTTAGCACTTTACAGGTGAGTGAAATAATTTCTTTTTCTCTTGTATATTTTTCTCCTGTGTGTGCATATATTCTGGTGTGGTGAATTGCGTACAGGTACAGTTTCTATCTATTTTGGTTGGCCATAAGCAATTTAACTGTGTAAATAACATAACGGTGATTTAATTAACGTCGGTCTAAAATCACGTTTCACTGCGGGCAGCGTGCCCAGCCGCCAACCGGTTCTAACCGCTTTGCCGTTGAACTACGTGCCTCGTGTTCGCGAAAAAAATATTGTGATTCAACCTTTGAGTGACCTTTAAGTAATTTTTCTTAATCCTTTACCAATCATCACACCATTGTATAATTTAGTGTATTTCAGCTTTTTTAGCACGGTATTCGATTTTCTGGCGATATTTAATTTTTTTTCTAGTACCGGCGTAAATACTTAGATTTTCTATTATTGTTTTGTAATAATGGCTTACATTATAAATTTCTCATTATTAACTAAAGCGGAATTAGAATATGAGACCACAATACGCGGCGTTTCAAAGCCTGACGATCCCCGCAAACAAATCGCTAAACTTTCAGTTAAAATTCCCTCGGAGGATATATTATCTTCACCCTTCCCACCAGAGGAGGATGTGGCTGAAGTGGAAAAGTCATTATTAAGATCAAATAGACACTTATCTATGTTGGAAGCAAACTATACCTCCGAGCTTCAACAGAAGGTCGAAACCGTGCTTCACCATTGTTTTCATCGACTGAATAGGGTGGATACCGGCAGTCTTGATATTAAAAAAATTGAGTCTGTGTGGAATAAATTTAATGACTTATATGCGAAATTACAATTAATCACGCGTCGTAGTTCGCGGTCGGATTGCTCAGTGGCAGAGGGAAACACTTCCTATAATTACGACCGTAAGCTTTTCTCGGAATTAGGTAAATTCAAATTTAACGGCAAATCATGTGTAAGATCTTTTATTGAAAAAATTGATGAATTTATGTCCTGTAGATCTATTCCACATGACAAGATGTTGTCTTTCGCTTTTGAAATATTTTCGGGTGACGCATTAGTTTGGTATCGTTCTGTTAAAAATAACGTAAAGACTTGGTTAGAACTTTGCGAACTTTTAAAACGAGATTTTAGTCCGCATAACTACGATTACCGTCTTATGACGGAGATTCGTCAGCGCTCACAAGGCGAGAACGAATCAATAACTATTTACGTGGCAAAAATGCACGGTCTGTTTTCGCGACTTAGTTCTCCTATCGCTGATTCGGAGAAGCTAGAAATTTTACTAAATAATATTAGACCTTGTTACACTAATTGTCTGCTCACTGCAAAGGTTGTTGACGTTGATAGTCTGGTCGAAGTTTGTCGTCTTTTCGAAAATTACCAAAGTCGCAGTAAGCAATTTTCCGAACCCCCTAAAGTTTCAAAGAATACTGTAGCACCCGATCTAGCGTATAATTATCCGTTTTCTAATTTTTCTTCAAACAAAAATGTTTACAATCATAATAACTTCAATAAATATAACTCTGTCGCCGATACATCGAGATACAAGTCTGTGCCACAAGTCAGCGCCGTATCGAGTACTTCTAATATAAATAAAACTTTTTGCGTGCGTTGTAGATGCAATTCGCACTCATTACGTAATTGCCGTCAGCCACACTACCTAATCTGTTTTAAGTGCGGCACAAAGGGTTTCAAGGTGTCAGACTGCCCCAATTGTAAATCTAAGTCGACCCCTACAGTTTCAAAAAACTAGTTAATAAGGATTGTGGAAAATCAAATTATACAACTAATTGTAATAAAACAGAGTGGAATAATTGGTTAGACTTTCTAAAAAAATTCTTTAATAGCTATCATATTTCCTCAATCCGTAATTCTAAAGTAGAATATTTACCTTACGTTACTCTAAAATTAAACGGAATACCTACCACAGGTCTTTTAGATTCTGGATCTTGCGTTACAATTTTAGGTAATAATTTGCATAACTTATTTTTGAAAGACAATGTTTTGGATAAATCGAAACCTTTAAGGTTAATAACAGCAGGCGGTGAACGATTTGAGTCCTTGGGATCGGTGTTTCTACCCTTCGAGTTTCAGGATAAATTGATTAACTTAGAAGTTCATGTTGTACCTGGGATTCAAAATTCCCTTATCCTTGGCATGGATTTTTGGCGAAGCTTTGGCCTATTTCCTAACAAATTGGAGTCTGTTTTGATTGTGAACAAGTCTGACGCTCAAGTAATGGAGTTGCAGGCAGTTCCCCCTACACATCTTGTTTCTTATGATCATCTTACAGTCGACCAGAGAGCTACCGCTGACAACATTATTTCAAAATTTACCGATATTTCATACGAGAAGCGGGGTCTCGGTTGCACAAATATCATTTCTCATTCAATTGATACAGGTGATTGTCCCCCTATTCGGCAAAGATTTTATCGCATGTCTCCCGATAAACAAAGAATATTAATAAAGCATCTTGACGACATGCTCTCAGAGGATGTTGTTGAACGATCAGAAAGCCCGTGGTCAAATCCGGTCATTTTGACACCAAAGAAGAATGGTGAACTGCGTTTCTGTTTGGACAGTCGAAAATTAAATTCCGTTACAAAAAAAGATGCTTATAGCTTGCCTTATATTTCGGAAATTTTAGATAATCTGAGAGATGCTAAATACTTGTCTAGTTTAGACCTGTCTAAATCTTTTTGGCAAACATTAATTAAAGAAGAGGACCGTTGCAAAACAGCCTTTTATATTCCCACGCGTGGCACATTTCAATTCAAAAGAATGCCTTTCGGTCTTACGAATGCACCAGCTACTCAACAACGATTAGTTGATATTTTATTTTATGGCCCAGAATTTGAAAATAAGGTTTTCTGTTTTATCGATGACATAATCTGTATCACGTCCAGCTTCAGCGAGCATATTACTCTTTTATTACGCATTCTTGATAAACTAAAAAGCGCTAATCTAACAATTAATCTCGAAAAATGTCAATTTTTTAGAGATAAACTAAAATATTTAGGCTATGTTGTCGACTCTAGTGGATTGCATCCCGATCCGGATAAAGTTAATTCAATGAAAAATTATCCCACTCCTTCTAATAGAAAAGAAGTACGTCGATTTTTAGGCGCAGCCTCGTGGTACAGGCGTTTTATACCGAATTTTAGCTCTATTGCTGCACCCTTAAATAAGTTAACATCTCAAAGTAAAAACGCACCTCCATTCTGCTGGACGACAGAGGCTAATGAGGCGTTTAATAACCTAAAGAATTGTTTGATTTCCTCCTCGGTGTTGGCTTGTCCTGACTACTCGCAACCGTTTGAAATACACTCAGATGCTAGCGATTTTGGTCTTGGCGCGATCCTCTGTCAAAGGTTAAATGGTGAGGAAAGAGTCATAGCGTACTATAGCAAATCACTCAGTAAGCAAGAAAAAAATTACAGTGCCACTGAGCGAGAGGCCCTGGCTGTTCTATCTGCTATAGAACACTGGCGTTGTTATGTTGAAAATGGTAAAAAGTTTATTGTTTACACTGATCACGCTGCTTTGAAATGGTTCTTGACCTTGAATAACCCTACTGGGCGGTTAGCCAGATGGGGAGTTCGCTTATCTTCCTATAATTTCGAAATACGTCATCGTCGGGGTTCCGATAACGTTTTACCTGATTTTCTGTCTCGCTCTTTACCCGTTTCTGCTATTGCTAATGATATAAATATAGATATTAATCCTAATCAGAATTTACCAGTTTCTACTAATGATCCTTGGTATTTAAATATCTATAAAGGCTGTTTAAGTTCTCCGACTTCCTTTGTTAACTATCAAGTAATAAACAATAAATTGTATTGTTTTAAAAAAACATTAAACCCTCTCACTAGAGAATTTCAATGGAAAGAGGTTATTCCGTCTGACCAAAGAACTGACATTCTAAGGGAGAATCATTCTTCGCCCACTGCTGGACATCTGGGTATCTTTAAGACATACAAACGTCTTGCACTTAATTACTTTTGGCCTGGTATGTACTCCGATGTTGTCAAGTTCGTCAGTTCATGTGAACCTTGTATCACCCATAAACACCAAAACCACCCAAATTTAGGTCTAATGGGAAAACCCAAATCATGTCAAAAGCCCTTTCAGACGATTAGTATTGATTTGATTGGTCCATTGCCCCCCAGCAGAAAACAAAACACTTTTATATTTGTGGTCAGTTGTTGTTTCTCTAAATATTGTTTGCTTTTCCCCATTAAACGGGCAACTGCAGAAGTGATAACAAAAATTCTCGAGGAAAATGTATTTTTGGTGCATGGAATTCCATCTACTATTGTTTTGGATAACGGTAAACAATTTATTAGCGCAACCTTTAAAAGTATGTTGTCAAAATATAAAATTCCAAATTTGCATTTTACACCGTTGTATACTCCCCACGTTAACTCAGTTGAACGCTACAACAAAACCATTATTACAGCTATTTCAACTTTCATAGAATCTGATCATCGAATCTGGGACACTTTAATCACTAAGGTTCAGTTCGCCCTTAACTGCGCAGTTAGTGAGGTTACTGGTTATTCTCCTAATTTCCTTGTTTTTGGTAGGGAGGTCATAACATGTGGTTCTCAGTATATTGACAAGGAATTTAATTCCAATATGGTGCTCGAACCACGGGACGGCTATGCCGAAACTTTAGGCTGCTTATCCTCTATTTTCGAGAAGGTACATTCAGCTCTGTTGTCGGCCCACCAACGAAATTGTTCATCTTATAATCTTCGCCGTAAACCGGCAGAATTCAATGTCGGTGATATAGTTTGGCGCAGAACGTTTCTACTTAGTGACAAGGATAAATACTTTAGCAAGAAATTGGCGCCTAAATTTATTAAATGTAAGATTGCCTCAAAAAAGTCACCTCTAGTATACAAACTTAACGACATGGCCGGTAAACCTTTAGGAGAATGGCACATCAAAGATCTAAAGTTGATTAATTACAAAGAATAATAAAAGCATAAACACAACAATGTAAGACGCATATCTACACTAAGTTATAATTACCTACATAATCATTTGTGAAGGCCAACAATGGTTCTTATGTTTTCGAGTCGAAGCCCACAAGATAATGTATTGTGTTGTGTTAATGATTTATGTAAACAGGCTAACATAAAATGAATAAATGTTTCAGTTATAAATGGTAACAAAGTTTATTACACGTAATATTGTTACAAAGAATCTGTTGTTTATCTATCAGTTATGGCTCAATGGTTAAAAAGTCGTTGTAGGATCGGTCTAGTGTTCGATTCTCGCATGTGTATTTTCTATAAATGCATATTGATTGGCGTGTTGTTTTTCGCTGTGCCTTGTTCTGAAGTTCTGTTGTTATTCTTAATTCTGTATAAATTCCATAATCAATTGTTATTATAGGTACTTTATAAACATTCAGAGTAATTAACCGTGCGTCGCGAGCTCGGAATAGTCGAATCGTACCTACCTAGTTGTCGTTATGACGCACGCGCGTTCACTCAGCGACGCGCCGATAAATAAATGCCTAACTAATGATTCACCATTGTTTACATTCAAAAGGTGTTTACTGGTCGTGTTGTAGTATTAATTAGAGCAAAATATTTATTAAATTCTTTCCTTTGACATTGAGCGGTCCGGTCGTGTCTGAGGCTTATATTACTTTTGTTCATCGTTACGAAAAATTTGTTGTTACACCTAACTATATTCAAAAAGTTTACTTATCTAGTGGCAAAGGCCGAACCCAAGATTTTTAAGTCGTAGGGCTAGATCAAGTTCTTATATCTACAAACCATTATTACCTAATAATTACCCTAAGCGCTTCTCCATAGATTGTTATCTTTGCTATTGGGCCATTACACTGGCCTTGGCATTTACTTGTAGGTATGTGTGATGAATTAGGAATGATAAATGTTTATGTTCAAGTTCAGACTGCCGTTGTACGCGTGAAGAATGCAAGCGTGGGTCATTATTATTTAGGTATACTAATTAGCGTATAGGGTTGTCACTTGTTCAAGGTACCCATGCCCCTGTTTTCTCTAATTCCAGGGAGTATCTTCAGGGCTGCTACGCCCGTTGGGCTAGGGAATTTTCCTTAGGGAAAATCCCGGCCTAACGGGGGGGGTGTGTGACGTCGTGCCTCCGCGCTCGCGAGCCCCACTGCGATGACGCACTGCGGTGGGGAGCCTCACCCGCTTGCCGACCGTATATATGCCGGCGACACACGTGGTTGGGGCTTGCTTCTGCTGGGAGACACGAAAAGCTGAGTATCCATCCGTGGACCTGTGGAGTGTTAACTTACGACCTACGCCCTGGATAACTATCTAGCCGGTTAACCCCTAGTGTCGGTTCTTTTGTTAATCAAAATTGTGAATCTGGAATATAACGCGAGTTTAATCTGTCCTGGTGATATTTTTATTTATTTCCCGTAAGACAACCTAAGCATCTCTTTTTATTGCTCGGCGAGTGATCGATCCCGGCTATCCCGTGAAAATCGATCACCCGTGCGACATAGCTTGACGACGAATATATCCCAGATATCATACAATACACATAATGTATAATCATCAAATCCCATACTACACAAATAAAAAATCTGTTCAAAATAATAATACGTATTAGATTTTTGTCTCAAACGTATGTCCAGTATCACAACAATATAATTGTGTAACACCATAAGTAGGTATTCAACACTCAGGATGCAAAAGCTTAACTGAAAGCAGAAACGAAAGCTAAGTTAAGAAAAGTTAACAAAACAATGCGAAAATGCGTAAAATAAATAGGTATTATTATAATATAGTTTTATCACTCTAGCGGTGAATTAATTAAAAAAAAACAATCAACAACACAATAGAAATGTATTTCCAAGTTAATTTTTTACAAACAACACTTTAACAGGCGTAACTTATACTGATTTTAAACAATTAAAAATAATTAATCAGAGTAGGCAATTTGACTGTACAATCGGGCAGAGATTCCCCTTAACAAGTTGACACTGCGGCGAAGTGGTGCGGAATGACCGGTCCACGCGCTTATAAAGGCGCGCTCCCACCACTGTGCGTCATCCCCACTACCAACGGCTTGTCTATTCCTTTTCCGCTAATACGGCCTCTCCTGACTGGAGGACGTCCTCGTGCTCCCATGCCTCAGGTTGCTGGGCTTCCGATGCTCTGGAGGTGCCTGGCACGGGCTCCAAGGCGTTCTCGGAAGAAGGCACATCGTTACTCCTGGCAGCTCGCTCAGGCGTGGACCCTGTATCATCATCACAGTCTGCACCTGAGAACATTTACAATTAAATAAGTCACAAGCTAATTAAATAAATTACGCGTTGGAGTGATGCAACAGAAGCGCTGCAGACACCTCAGCCGCATCACCACAACCAAGGAACAATATTACCACAGTGAACCACGTTCACCCAAGCCAGAGAGGAAGCACGACGTTCGCTATCTCCGACTGTGAGAAACATAGGCACGACGTTAGCATATTTCTCACAACACACGCAACACATGGCATAGGCACGACGTTAGCGTACCATGTGGTGTCAACACTCGTATGACATAGGCACTACGTTCGCATATCATACTACGCTGGCACACCCTCAAAGAAGGTTGCACAAGCATCAGGAGGCAACACACGCGACACATGGCATAGGCACGACGTTAGCGTACCATGTGGTGTCAACACTCGTATGACATAGGCACTACGTTCGCATATCATACTACGCTGGCACACCCTCAAAGAAGGTTGCACAAGCATCAGGAGGCAACACACGCGACACATGGCATAGGCACGACGTTAGCGTACCATGTGGCGTCAACACTCGTATGACATAGGCACTACGTTCGCATATCATACTACGCTGTCTCACCCTCGAAGAAGGCTGCACAAGCGTCAGGAGTCCACTCCCCTCGCCACGGCACCATGAATTCTGCCGCGGCCTGGGTCGCTTTTCCATACGAGCCAGCCAGCAGCTGCAGCTCGTAGCGGCCATGGGGAAGCGCCTTGACCACTCGATATGGTCCGCGCATGCCCGAGTCGAGCTTGCCAGTCGCTTGTGCCTGTTTGATAACAAAAACCAGCGAATTAATATCAAATGATCGACCAGGCCTCCGGTTAGCGTTAACCTTTGCATCTTGTTGATGTTGGTTTGTCTTTAGACGCTCAGAAGCTCTTTGTCTTTGCATCTCCCTTAACGCCTCACGGTTCGGATGCGAGTTATCTAGAGCGACGTCTCGAACGAGATGACGTATAAGAGGCGTAGCTGCTTCTATGCCTACTAGCAAGTTCAAAGGCGATGACTTAGTAGTTTTTTGTTTGGTTATGTTCAAAACCAACTGTAATCGCCACATAACCTCGGACCATTCATTTTGCCGATGATTACACTCTACACGCACCATATTCAGTAACGTACGGCAGTAACGTTCAACTTGCCCGTTTGAGTGGTGCATCTCAGGTGTTATGAGGTGCAAGTCAATGCCCAACTCTGTTACAAATTGTGTAAAATCTGAACTTAGGAACATCCTACCACGATCTGCTACAATTAATTTAGGGGTTCCAAACAGAGAGATCACATTAGTTAAAAGTCTTTGAAAAATGCGTCTATGACAATTAGTACGTACTTATAACCGTTAGACTGAGGCAGGGGACCTAACGCGTCTACATGAATGACCTCGAAAGGGACACCTGGCTTTTCCCATGAGTGTATGAGCTGGTGAGGAGCTCTAGGAACCCTTTTATGTGTTATGCAAACAAGGCAATGACTCACATACTTTTGCACAAACGAATTTAAAGAAGGGAACCAAAAATGTTTCCTAATGAGTTCTAGTGTTTTATCTACTCCGGGATGGTCATGCTCATCGTGGAAGATCCTGAGCAAACTGAGTCTATGACCCCTGGGTACAAAGCACAAAAGTCTAGTCTCCTCTCCTATTGGGGAGTATTTATAGTAGAGGAGGTCATTCTTTTGGACATAACGTTTAGAGTCTAGCTGTCCGTCAGTCAATTGTTGCAGAAGCCGTTGGGTTTCTTCATCAGCAGCCTGAGCCATTTTAGCCCAGTTTTGCTGTTTTCTTGCCTCACAAACATTAACGGGATTACGGCTTAAATAATCTGCGTGTGACATTGAAGTACCCTTACGGTATTCTAAAGAAAAGTCAAAATCTTGTAGGTATATCCACCATCTGGCCACGCGAGGCAAAAGATCTTTCTTTTGCTGCGTAGCTTTTAATGCATTGCAGTCGGTTACGACTGTAAAATGGACACCGACCAGATAGTGTCTGTAATTCTGCAGTGCTCTAACGACGGCCAAGGTCTCGAGCTCATAGGAATGATACCTTGGCTCGGCACCCTGGGTTCGTTTACTAAAATAGCTAACAGCTCGTTTATAGCCCTTTTCGTGAACCTGGAGAAGCACTGCACCAAATCCAATAGAACTGGCGTCTGTATGGATCTCAATAGGCAGATCGGGATCATAAATAGCCAGTACAGGCTCGCTCGTAAGTCGTGTAATAATATCCTGCCGTGCTTCTTCTTGTTCACTACTCCAAACAAAAGGTACACCATTTTTTGTCAATTTAGTAATAGGAGCAGTCTTACTCGCAAAACCAGGTATATAGCGACGAAAATAGCTCGCGAGGCCCAAAAATTGACGGACCTGTTTTACAGTTTTTGGAATGGGTGCTTCAACTAAAGCCTGAACCTTACGTTCGCTCGGCTGTACCTGACCTTGACTTATAGTGCGCCCTAGGTATTCTATTTTGGTCGACAAAAAGGAACATTTCTTAAGATTTATGGAAAAACCAGAACTTGTCAGAGTTTGGAGCACTTTACGAAGAATAAGTAGTCCCTCCTGAACCGTATTGCTCAGGATAAGCACATCATCGATGTACACGAGTGTTTCACCAGATTCCAGATGCTCACGGAGGGTTTTTGACATTATTCGTTGGTAAATGACAGGTGCGTTTGCCAAACCATAAGGCATCTTCAAATACTCATAATGACCCTCCGGTGTGACAAAACCTGTGAGTGGTATCGAGTCTTTATCCATAGGAATCTGATGGAACCCTGTTGCCATATCGAGACTGCTAAAGTACTTGTGTTTGCCCAATCGGTCTATGTGGTCGTCAATCAACGGCAACGGAAAACGATCTTTAATTGTGATTTCATTTAGTTTCCGGTAATCGACACACATTCGGTCTGATCCATCCTTCTTCTTAACAAGAAGAATGGGGCTAGCATATTCCGATTCAGACTCCTGAATAATATTCTTTTCTAGGAGGTCTCGAATGATTTCACGAACTTTCAATATTTCAGAATATGAGAGACGGTATGGTCTGTAATTAACAGGGGTATTGCTATTCAATTTAATCGACATATAGCCAGTGTTAACAGTGTAAGTAGCTGTCCCGGAAATAAAGAATTTAGAAAATTCGTCAATTAAATTAAGCAACTCCTTCAAGTCCTGACCAGTTAAAGGTGTCTGAATCGGAACCTGCATTCGCGACACAGTACACATAACGTTATGTATAAGACGAGGCTCATAGGTGAGGTGTTGTTGTTCGCGAGTGCGGACATAAGTAACGCCTTCCCGATTTAATACATCGGTACCAACAATAATAGAGGTGTTCATGAACTCGGGGGACACAGCATGCAAATCTACTTCTAAAGTTATTTCATTAAACTCTATGGGCAAAGTAACAAAATAGGTTGACTCGATTTCCTTACCACCAATACCTCGCAAAATCCTGAAAGCGGGTCTGCGCGGGCATTTAAAAAGTTTTAACAAAGATGAAGAAATCAATGATATACTTGAACCGCTGTCAATGAGGACATCAACAGGGATCCCCTGTATGACTGCCACGGCAATATCTTTGTTTTTATTGGGGTACTCTTGACAAAAGTTAACATTGTTCTTATTACGTGAATCTGCTTTTTGCTTTGCAAAACAAGTTTCAATTCTATGACCGGGCTTTTTACAATAAGCGCATGTTTCTGTCCTATTGGGATTAGAAACGGAACTATCTTTCTGATTAGTATTATTGCCACTACTATTGTCGGTCGTGGTTTTAGGCTTTTTAGTACAACTAGACTGCCTGTGGCCATACTGACCGCACGAAAAACATTTACCATCATCGAATCTACGTTTACGATAGCTGACATCAAAATTTGTTTTTGAAGGACGATCATTACGGGAAGTGTAGTTAGACTTCTTATGAAAAGTGGAGTGGGTATTTGATTTAACGTAGATAGAAAAGAACTCTACTAGCTCATTCGGCATCAATTTAGCATTAGTCGCCGAAGCACGGATTTGCGGATCTGTAACGCCCCGTATTATTATTGCAGAGATCAGCTCCTCGCTTAACCCTTTAACTATGCGTAGCCTTAACAGGGACCTGCGGGCGTAATCGGCATATGTCGGGTACTTATCGGAATTTGTAGACATAACCTCATATAAAATATTCGCGATGTCAGGCTTCTTAGGGCACAAGGGTTTAAATTCCTTTTTAAAGTTACTCCAACTACGGTCATTTGTAACCCACTCATTGAGCCAGGTCTTAGCATCACCTTTCAAACAATTTCCAATACGGGACAGACACTCATTATCACTCCAATGATTCAAAATTTTAGCGCGGTCTACTTCCTCACACCAGTTGTCTATGTCGTGGATGCTTGGATCAAAATTCGAAATATAATAAGATTGGGTAGATCTCACCGTCGTGTTGATTGATCGTATTGCGTCAATAATACGATCAGCAGCGCCGCCATCATGAGTCGTGGCTGCACCCACGGAACGCCCTGGCGAAGACAGGACCGCAGACTCTCGAGGCTCGGTCGCAGTCGACTTTGACCGCGGCGGCGTTGTTGCGCCAGCACTCGACTCACGTGGTCGCGGTAAAGGAGGACGGTGTCGTTCCTCCAATGACGCCAGTCGATCCTGTATGTTTTGCATTTGTACAATTAATACATTGCTAGGAGAGTTACTTTGTTTGCGGTTAATGTTAGAACGGGAATGTCGGTCTCTGGAGTCCAGATAATGGTTACTGGAACGCGAGGCATGGTTCCCAGAACGCCGATCACGGCCCCTGGAACGCGAATCACGGTCCCTAGAACGGGATTCACGCTCCGTAGACCATGTGCTGCGGTTCCTAGAACGGCTTCTATTCTTACGGTTCTTATTAGGCATTTTCTTTTCTAGGAACCGTATAGTCGGCACGGATGAACAAAACTAATTATCACAGCGACTTATGTGGGTATAAACAGCGAGTAAAAATAATACGAAAAGCACTTTAACCTCGATAATGCGGTTTCGAAAACTCGCTAATGACCTCAACAAATTGGAACGTACTCACCAGAATGTAATTACAACGCACGTATCACTATTTATCACACAACTTCACACTTACACGATTACCCACTTTCTTTTTTTTTTGCAAAATGTATTCGAATTGAACAGCCAAGCCGCCTGGATACGTGAAAACGTATCCCACTTCTGATTTTATCACTCTAGCGGTGAATTAATTAAAAAAAAACAATCAACAACACAATAGAAATGTATTTCCAAGTTAATTTTTTACAAACAACACTTTAACAGGCGTAACTTATACTGATTTTAAACAATTAAAAATAATTAATCAGAGTAGGCAATTTGACTGTACAATCGGGCAGAGATTCCCCTTAACAAGTTGACACTGCGGCGAAGTGGTGCGGAATGACCGGTCCACGCGCTTATAAAGGCGCGCTCCCACCACTGTGCGTCATCCCCACTACCAACGGCTTGTCTATTCCTTTTCCGCTAATAATAGACATTCATTCATAAGATCTGTGACAACTGTATCAAAGACAGATGACAAGAAATTCACACGATTCGACGTTTTTTTGTAAAGTTTCTAACGATTTCATAAAAGAGGATTTAATGATTCTTAGAAAATCTCGCTTTTGACGTTTAGTTATTGCTATGTGCATTTCAGATGTAACAAAATATTTCTTTATTAGATATTGGTTTTATCCCATTGAATTAAAAAAAATAATAACTAATAAAATAAACTACAGCTATCATCCTATAAAATGTATAAAAATTCATTCATGCTCGCTTTCATAAATAAGCGACACTGATTTTGCCATTCTTCTTTAGATTTTTGCTTTTTTTGAAGAATACTAATTTAAAAGTGGTTTATTTTCTTATTAAAAAAAGATCCAAATGATTTTTACCTTGGAAACAAGTTTTACAAAAAGCAGAAAGGAACCAAAAGCAAAAACACACATTATATATATTGCAAAACCGAACCACAGACCAATGGGACTCGATTGTTCAAACAAATTAACCATATTAATTCCATGTAATTTTATACAAAACAGATTCACAGACACTTGGTACCATTATACATTAAAAATATTTCTATTATTAACAAATGTTATAATACACAAAATGGAACCAAATTTCTGTGGTACCGTTCTGCGTAAAATAAATTCATAATTTAATGACTAATATTTTTTTTTGCAAAATGGAACCACAAGCATCAGGTTCTACCATGTATAAATAAATATTGTAAACAGCAGAACCACATGTGTATGATTTCATTCTACAGCAGAAGACGTAAACTTCAAGTTCGAAATCTCGCTGAAATTGAGAGTTTCTACAAAGACCTGTACGCATCACAGAAGTCTAAACTCTTGAAACCAGGCAATGATGACTATAGAGCCCATCTCCCGCGCCAATACATGGAGGAAATCCCTGATGTCAACCAAGGCGAGGTAAGAGAGGGTCTCGAGCAACTTAAGAACAACAAGTCTCCATAGGACGACGGAATCATCACAGAGCTCTTAAAAGCAGGAAGACTGTAGTCCTGAAAGCGAGCCTCTTTAATTCCATTATCCATCAGGGCTTTACAGCTCAGGTGTGGAGCGGGACTGCGGTTGTTCTGTTCTTCTAAAAAGGTGACAAAACCTCGCTGAAAAAATATAGACCTATTTCACTCTTCAGCCACCTCTACAAGTTGTTCTCGAGAGTGCTTACAAACAGCCTCGCCAGAAAACTCAACGATTAGCAGCCACAAGAAAAAGACTACATCCATACTGTTTCTCAGATTATACAGAAGACCAATGAGTACAATAAGCCGCTATATATGGCTTTCGTGGACTACGAGAAAGCCTTCGACTCCATCGAAACCTGGGTGGTTCTGGATGCTCTGCAGCGGTCTCGTATCGATTGGCGCTACATTGAGACGTTGACATGTTTGTATGGTATCGTCACTAAGACCATCCAACTCTAGCCTCGTCGACGCGATTGCGACGAGGTGTGGGGCAGAGAGACGTAATATTTTATTCAGCTCTTCACCAACGCACTCAAAGACATGTTTGAGATACTGGACTGACTTGGACGGGCCATAAACATTAATGGCGAGTACATCTCACACCTTCGGATTGCTGACGATATCGCCATCGTTGCGGAGTCCCTGGCATAGTTGAGCGGGACGCTCCACAGCATAAACGAAGCCTCTCGACGTGAACTTGTCTCGGCATGAACTGAACAAAACCGAGATTATGTTAGACGCACACATCATGACTGGGTCGGTTTATGTCCGCGGACGGATGCTTGAAGTTGTTCAAGAGTATGTCTACCATGAGCAACAGCTTGTTATCTAGCTTGGTAGCCATAACTTCGAGATAGAAATCGATCGCAGTGTCCAGTGGGGTTAGGGGACGTTTGGCAAACTACGTCAAGTTTTCTCTTCGCCCACATGCCCACCTCCATGCCTGAAAACCCAAAGTCAACAACCAATGCGACCTACCTGTAATGACGTTTGGTGCCAAGACGTGGACACTCACAGTGGGACTAGTCCACAACGGAACGGGCTATGCTTGGCGTTTCTTTGAAGGATAAAATCCGCAACGAAGTTTTCACAACAGAATAAGTAAGCTTATGAGGCAGTGGACTGGTCATATCTGCAGAAGTACTGATGGCCGATAGACCAAGCTTGTTCTAGAGCGAAGACCACGACTCGGTAAGCGTAAGGTAGGGCGGCCCCCGGTTAGGTGGACTAACAACCTGAAATCGAGGCTGGGACGGAATGGATGCGAAAGGCTAAGAACCATGTCCTGTGGCGCGTGTTGGGATAGGCCTATGTCCAGCAGTGGATTGCTATAGGCTGCATATCAAAGGTTTATTACGATAATACTTAGTTTCATGTGTATCGGTAAATCCATGGCTATACTGATATACATGAAACTAAGTATAACTACTAAGTAAAAAGAACCACAACCCATGGGTTGTGGTTCTTTTTTGCGTATGAGGAAAGCTATTAGTTAGTAGATATTAAAAGGAACCATGCACATTTTCTTAATTATCTAGAAAAATTAAGAGTCTTCAGAGCAAATTTATATACACATACTTAAATGAGTAATTTATCAGTACGTTTATATAAAATAAATGTAATATTTTACTTAATCTCACAGAGCTGCACATGTTTTTGTAAATCCATTGATATCTCAGAAGTACGTTTTTGTTGGGTGGTTCCTTTTTGCATAAATACGGACAATTCCAAGTTATGTTTGGGACGTTTAGGAGTGATACAGTAAAGAAGATACCTTCAGTGCAAGGTTTCTAGTAGAAGCTGTTAAACTCGATTATCAGATGTAGAAGAAAATTATTGAGTTATCATTGTAGTGTTATGATAATCAGTTTGAGCGATTTTCGTTTTCATTTTAGGTAGGACCAGGTTAGTGGTCGTTAGTGATGATTGTTTGCTTAATCTTATTCCCAATTTAGTTGCGAACCTTGTAAGTCGTTGTTGTGATGGTCTTGTGCTACCTACCCTCGACTGTGCGGCGACAAGCTTTTGTGTTAGCCATAGTTTCTATTGGTGGGTAAACAAGACAAACTGTTGGTGCGCTGTCATACTATCACTAATGATTGGGTTAGGATAAGTATTTCGTATTTAAGGATCAACCATTAAATTTAAACTAGATAATACGGGCTTTGTTTGAACGCCGCGTTCTGGTGTACTTTCTGTAATAGCGAGTACGTATTAAGGAATTCACCATGAGTTTAGTTGTCACCGCGATAATTTTACGCCTTTCAGTTAAGAGCAGGTCAGAAGTTTGTTATAAACCATAAGCCTTATGGAAAACGGTTAGGTAAAGAGGTACAAAGGTTGTCATTATAGCTCTTTTTTATTTCATTTAGTAGCATACTCGCAAGATTTGTTGTAAAAGTAGAGCCCATCTTACAAACAAGGCTATGAGAACGAATCAAGCAAAGCTATTTCAAAAGATATTGATGTTATGACGATTCTGCTGTTAAGTGTTGAGAATTTGAAAATTATTGCTAACGAACGTGAAGTCGCTATCAAATAAGCGTACCTACAAGTACGCTCATAATCTTAGGAAGGTTTCTTAGGTTCAAGTACCAATAATGCAGACATAGTAAAGAAATGACTTATGAGTGAATCCAAATTCAAATTCAAAATCGTTTATTCATTTGGGTCACAATGTGACGCTTATGAACGTCAAAATAATAAATTTATAAAATAATTACTTAAAGACTCTACATTTACATTTACTGCCACGTTCGCAAAGCAATAGGTAGAACCATAGTGAAGTAGTATTGTCTTCGTGATACGAGTCGCAAGCAATATTGCCCTTAGAAAGCGGCATCTGCTCGTAGAGTAGTCCGGGGTAGTTTGGGAAAGCGATAGCTCTGGGTGTTATAGTCGGGTTTAGCCTTGTAGCGAGGACCATAGCGTGGCCCGGAATTATTAGAGGAAGTGCGTTAACATGTGGTGGTTGGACGTAATCATGGATACACCGCCACTCAAATGGCTCTAATTTGATTTATGTTCACTAATTCTATATTGATCGCTAAAACTATCTGTCAGAGGTGCTCGACCTGGCTTCTGTTGTGTGACAGGAGCGTGTTGCAAGAATCGGAAAGAACTCTGTACTCACTTCGTACAAAGTTCCCAAAGTCAGTGATAACTGTATAAGAAAACAAGTTACCTCAGAGCAAGATAATTTATTAACATCGACATCAGCTTATATACTCGGCCGTGGAACGAAACCATATCACGATCTATTTCGACGCCGACGCCATCTAGGGAGGTTAAGTGTAAACTTTTAATTAAATATTGATTTATGGCGTGAACGTCGAAACAGACATTGAACATTCCGCCCACCAAAAGGATAATTTTCCTTTTAGCACCGCCCACCATGCATTAACTTAGATTAAACTATATAAACAAAACTAGAGAAATGGACTGTATACATTTAAACTTCAATTTGGTGAACGATGACTTGCAATTCTCAGGGCAAATATGGTTTCATGACTAAAACTAATAATAAAATATAAAACATACAAGCAACTAGTTTTAACAAAAATAATAATGTAATTGTTTTATTACAAAAATGTACGTATAAACCCAAGGCATTTTTAAATCAGAGCTTATCATAACTTTTATAAACAAGCACTAAATTACAGATTAATCAAAGAGGCAATTTTAGTAACAAAGAAAAGATAAATAAACTTTCAAACTTCATTCCGTCACGGGCAATAAACATAATTTTGAAATTGGACGTATAAATGTGGTGCCTTTACAGCGAAGGGTAAGAACACGAGTTATATTATCCTTCTCCGGGTGCAATTCAAGGATTCTCCCATACAACCATTTACCAGGAGGTAAGTTATCCTCTTTTACTAACACTATGTCATCTACTTTAAGGTTAGGAATTTGAGTAACCCACTTTTGCCTTTGGAAGAAATTAGTTAAATATTCTTGCCTCCATTTTCGCCAAAAGCCTTGCACCATGCGCTGTACTAGTTGCCATCGACGTAATGTGCTCAACGTAACACACTCATAATTATAGTCCGGTGCTACAACTAGCGGACCACCCACCAAAAAATGACCAGGTGTTAACGGTGCGGGGTCTTCTGGATCATCGCTACCTTGTGATAAGGGCCTTGAGTTGAGGCATGCCTCGATTTGAGACAAGACTGTTGTCATTTCCTCAAATGTTAGCGTAGAGTCGCCGACAACACGCTTCATATGGTGTTTTACGCTTTTTATACCTGCCTCCCACAGTCCGCCGAAATTCGGAGCATGAGGAGGTATAAAGTGCCATTCAGTGTTCACGTTTGCAAGAGCAGCTGCAATATCGTTTGTGGCTGAGTTCCCTTGGGCAAATAATAGACGAAGTTCCCGGGAAGCGGCCACGAAATTGGTGCCATTGTCGCTCCAAAGGTGGCGACAATGACCACGCCTGGCAACAAACCTTTTAAAAGCTGCTAAGAAACCTTCTATTGTCATGTCCGAAACTGCTTCGATATGTACCGCGCGAGTAACCATGCAAATAAACAATGCTATATATCCTTTATGTGATCGCTGTCCGCGGCCCTTGGATACTCTCATATTTATTGGCCCAGCGTAGTCTACTCCAGAATTTAAAAAGGGCTTGCAAGGTCTTACTCGGCAAGCTGGAAGATCGCCCATCATCTGATGTCTTGTCGTAGCTGCATATCTCACACATGGTACACAACTGTGTATGTAAGCACGAACTATATTTTTTATTCTACTTATCCAATACCTTGACCTAACCACTCCCACGTTCAGCCCGAGCGACTGTTATTCCCTTGCACGTCCAGATTCGCGTAGCCATGATTCGGGTGTCGCCGCGCTCGCATGTTGTAACATAAAAACCGACATAGCTACTTAACTATAAAAGCTAGAATAAAGAAAAAAAACTGTAAAAAAAATGTATAAGAATGCCAATTAAAACTATGTATGTTTTAAGAACCACAAATTTTATTTAACCTGTTAAAAAACAGGTGTGAACATTGAATTCGGTCAAAAATGAACATATAAATTGTATTAATTCACACCGCAACAGATAAATGTTGTTAATTTTACCAATAAAACAATGTCACAAGAAACTATACGTATGTGCCTTTCGAATGATGCATAAATGATTATGTTTAATTATCGCTAAGTAGTTCAATAAATCGAAACAAAACACCTCTCTTGTTAATTTTGTCGCGGAATCTCGTGCACTTTCGTCTCGCTCGCGAAGGCAAAATATAAGCAATATGGCCGCTTATCTAAGGATTTGTCCACACTTTGTAATTTACGCAACTTAAAAATAGGTAGTCATATTTTTTGTAGTTTGGGTTTTAAATTAAACACCAATAATAAATTTGTACAATATAATTGTATTATAAATGTGTAAATCGAATTATATAAAAGTAAAAATAAATCTGATGTAAAATTCATTATCAGTTGGTGATCTAAACGTGTTGTATGTATTAATTTAAGCCAACAATCGAATTAAGGACAACAAATTTAATAGTGAATTACAAACTCATAGCAGTGCAGCTTCAAGAAAATAACAAATAGTAAGAGTTTGAGAGAATAAATTAACAAAATGCACATGCACATACTATGAAGAAATAAATATTTTCAAAACTAACTATGGCAATAAACAAATGAGCACAATACATATGGTATTTATAGTATTATTATATTGAAAAATAAATAATATTGTTTAAGTTTATGAATTATTATCAATAAATCACAAAACTATACTTAGTGATATGAAATGGTAGAACATATCCTCTATGTTAGAAAACGAAGTTAAAAAGAGAGCAAAATTATATTATTAGTAAGTATATCACAAGAAAATTTGAGCATAATGAAACACCACCAAACAAACACCACAAACCAAAACAAAAACTCAACATCTAAAACTGCAAAAAATAACAAAGCAAAAAATATTGCAAAACATATTTTGCTGTTTGTACTGACCCTTATTGTGAACCAATATAGTTACTTTACTACCCATATCAAAAAACCTGAGGAACACAATAACATTTTTAATCAATCTTCTGTGTTTATTGTATATTTATGATAGTAAAGTAAGTACATTATTGTGATTATTACGAAATGTTGATCGTTGTTTTAATGTTATTTCACTGAAAAAAAAGTAAACAGAGCTAAAATTAGGCCGAAAAGTTAAGGCCGCCAATTTTTTCGACACAATTGTAGTTTGAAAACGAAATATAACTTGATTTTACTCACAGAAGTGTAATATGTATACGTAATTATAAAATACAAATCATCTAGTTTATTTTTATGTATAATAATCTAAGAAACAATTAGTAAAACTTAAGTACTTACGACATTACTTGGCTCGTACTCCAAAACACATGTTGCGAAATATGCACTAAAGAAAAATATTTCTTATTCATTTGTCAAGGCTTGTTACACTGCCATCTCGTATTTAAATGGTAAAATAGCTATTCAACTATTGATTCCAAACACCAAAAGTCAAAAAATACCGCTAATTGTCCTAAGATGGCAGTTTTAAAAAATTTGGTGATTTGGGTACTCTGGTTACCGGGACGTGCAACGCTACTTTGTGTTTGGGTACCGTTGTACCCATGGACGTTCAAGTAGCTAATGAAATTTATAACTAGCTGTTGTCCTCCTCCCTCAATGGAAAGTTTTCTCGTGACTATCTGCTACTATCAATTTAGCCAATTTTGAATTGGGATGTATTATTGTTGGATGCTTTGTATTATCAGGTAATTGGGAATGTCTGATTCTACCTCCTACTCTTAATAATTCATTCTCATCTAAGAAAGGATTCAATTTAAATAATGAGCTTTTTATATGTACTGAATGCTTCTTTTTTACAGCGATAGTTTCCGCACTGAACCATTGCTGCTGACTTCTCCGGATGCAAATATTCAGAGCTTCTTGGATCTCCACAACAGACAGGTAAGGTGTATTTACAATGTTCTCTTTCCATCGTTTTAAAGACAAAATAAATCTTCTGCAGTAAGCAATGCCCCTCACTAACTTTCTTAGTGACGAGTATCTCATCGCAAGGTCGTCATCACAATCAGAAACTTTAGCTGTATGTACCTTGGCTTGTTTTTTCTCTTCATTGGTACTAATAGACATAGGCCTTGTGTATTCTATGTAGTCACTCTTTAACCACCATGGCCCGAATTTCCAAAGATTGCTTTTAAGAAGAATTGACGGTGGTACACCTTGAGATGCGATGTCTGCAGGATTGTCCTTGGAAATGACGTGAGCTCATTGCGAGTTATCCATTAAGCTGAGGATTTCCGATGTACGATTAGCGATATAAGTTTTCCATCGGCTTGGATGATCATTTAACCAAGCTAATACCACCGATGAATCTGTCCATGCATGTAGGTTTTCCTTTGATATATCCATCACTTTAGCCACCGCACATAATAACTTTGTTGTTAAAACCGCACCACAGAGCTCTAAACGTGGTATGGAAATTTGGTTAGTTGGCGCCACCTTTGTTTTCGCTGTCAAAAGATTGCAATGTATACTACCATCTGAGTCTATTATACGACAGTATACTGCAGCCGCATAAGCTATACTTGACGCATCGCCAAACCCATGCAACTCAATGGTGATATTGTCTTCTCTTCTGCCAATCCATCGTGGAATATGAAAGTTAACCAACTTTTCTAATTCATCTTTATAACCTTGCCATTCTTCCAATAGTTTCGGAGGTAGTTCTTCATCCCACCCTATGCCTGAAATCCACAATTTTTGTATAAAAACTTTAGAGGTGATAATACATGGCGCTATCCATCCCAATGGATCATACAAACGTGATATCTCTGATATGACTTTTCTTTTTGTTTCAGATGCTGTTGGAGGTGACATCTTTACGGAATAATCGAACATATCAGTATTACGGTTCCAGGTAAGGCTTAATACTTTTTGTATTTTATCTTTCACTATTTCTAAATCCTCACCCGATCCTTCCTGTAACTCTTCTAGTAACGAAGCTTTATTGCTTGACCATTTTTGTAGCTTAAATCCCCCTTTCTCTAATAATTTGTTCATTTGTTCATATATTTGTAAAGCTTCTGTTTCAGATTGGCAACCGGTCATTAAATCATCCTTATAAAAATCAGACGTCACCCTTTCTGCTGCCAAAGGATACAACTTGCCTTTATCAGCCGCCACTTGGTGCAAGGCTTTCACTGCCAAGTAAGGCGCACAGGAGGTGCCGAACGTAACTGTCAGGAGCCTAAAATGCTGTATATCCTTAGTAAGATCCTCTCTCCAGACAATTCTCTGATAATTTACGTCTTCCTTTGACACTTTAATCTGGCAATACATCTTTACGATGTCTGCTACTAAACAAATGGGATGTTGACGCCATCTAAATATAATATGGAGTAGATCTGCCTGGAAAGTGGGTCCTACCATCAGGTTATCGTTTAAAGAAACGCCATTCGTTCCTTTGCACGATGCATCAAATACCACTCGCACTTTGGTGGTCAGTTTGTCACGTCTGATCACTGCATGATGAGGCAGATATACAACATCGTTGCGGTTTTTTTCTGATTCGTCTGTAATCTGCTCTAAATGACCCAGAAATAAATATTCTTTGATTACATCCGAATATTGGTCTTTTAATTCCAGATCCTTGTCTAGTTTCCTTTCCAAACCTAACAATCTTTTTACAGCTATGCTTTTAGAATTTCCTTGCTTACATGTTGGATCTTCACATCGAAATGGGAGCTTCACAATATAGCGACCACTATCATCTCGATGCATTGTAGCTGCAAAATGGTCTTCACAAGCCTGTTCTTCAGGCGTAAGGAGCTTCTTAGAAAGTGAAGGCTCCGAATCAAGTTCCCACAATCTCTTTAACATATCATTTTCATCTACTTGCGCATACATATTGATAATGATGTTGTGCTGATTATGTGAATTTTCTTGAAAATCTACCCTACCAGACACAATCCACCTTAAGTACGTGTCTTGTGCGATTGGTGAGCCTTTGGGACTCCTGATTAATCCTTCCTTCAAAATATCGCTGAACATTTCCGCTCCTAAAAGAATATCAATTTTGTTAGGCCAATTAAATTTAGGATCCGCCAGTTGAATTTTATGTATTTCTGGCCAATCTTCGATTTTGAATTTCGTATCAGGCATAACAGAAGTTAGTGAACTTAAGACATGCGCGGTTACTACTCTGGTAAAGGATGGTTCATGCAGTGACTGTATTTTAATTTTTACAACATGTCTAGAGACTATGCCACCATGACTGCCTCCTAAACCCGCTATCGTAGTTTTAGTGGCTACTTTTCTCAAACGAAGTAACTGCGCAGCTGATTGCTATATGAACGAGGCCTGCGAACCTTGATCCAATAATGATCTCAACATTTGAAATGACCCATCTCTTGCCTCTGCTCTTACGAGAGCCGTTGCTAACAGGACTTGTCCCTGTGCCTTTCCACTAACGAGATGAGTTGCAATATTTGCATTTATGCTTTGATCTATTATCTCTGAAGTACCTTCATGTGAGGTTGAAGCTTTCGATGAAGTAACAACCGCACCAGTTACACTTTGATCTTTAGGGTGCAATAATGTGTGGTGCTTGCGATGGCAAATTCGGCATTTGACAAAAACACGGCAAACTTTGGCATTATGATTAATTCCTAAACAATTAAAGCATACTCCTAACGATTGCGCAATATCACGACGTTTATCAACATCTTCGTTAGAAAACTTTTTGCAATTAAATAGTCTATGATCCTCTGAACAATGTGGACATGATAATGTGGCAGTTGCATGCATGACCTTAGTATGGGATGTGCTATTATTATTACTGTTGATGCCTTTGGGTCTTAAACCCTTGGGCTCAACAAATTCTAAGGCACGAAAACGTGTTTCTAGAAACTCGCGAAGTTGTTTGAAAGACGGCAGATCCTCGGATGATTGGCTTACATGCAGTTCCCACTGCTTCCGCGATTCTCCGTCCAATTTCAAACTTATTATATAAATAACAATAACATCCCATGACGTCACATCAATACCAAGATTGGTTAGCTCGTGTAAACAATCGCTAGTTACATCTAACAGTTCCTTTAAGGCATTTGAAGATTCAACTACCATATTGCGTTGACCAAACAATCGCTTCAATATGCAAGTGGACATGAATTTTTTATTATTATATCTATGTTCTAGCATCTCCCAACATTTCAAATAATTATTACCAGTTATAGGAACGTGTCGTATTAACTGCTCTGCCTCACCTGTTACTTGTGTTTTTAAATAATGAAGTCGCTGCACATCATCTAACCTTTTATTTTTATGAACCAAAGAAATGAATAAGTCACGAAAAGACGACCACTCGGTATACCTTCCACTGAAGGTGGGTATCATAATTTTTGGTAATTTGACTATGTCCGGTGAGGCATCGCATTTAATACCATCTGAGCTATGTTTTATCATTGACATAGAATCTTTAAGCACTACCTTATAGTTAAGATAAGACTCGTATACACTGTCGTAAATATCGCCCTTAAAATAGTTAATTAACTCTTCGCTACCGTAATCCCCCACTATCTTTTCATGTTTCAGAGAAAAGTTCCTGAATTGCTTTTCTAAGGTTTCCAACCGTGCATCTATGTAATTTTGTGTAATGCGTGCCTTCGGAGATTTATTGAAGTTAATCAGACCTTTCTCTATTTGGCCTTTTACTTCTTCTAATACTCTCAATTCTTTCTCCATTGTGAACCGTAGTAACAGTAGAACAGCAGCAGATATATTTCAATCAAATGTTGTAAAACAAGATTTCTTCGAGAATTTTTCTAAGTCCCGATTAGCTTGATATTTTCTAAGTGCTTTTGTAGCGAATTTTTCTAAGTATTTAAAGATGTAAAAATCGCTAAGAAATCGGGCATAGGTTCCCCGTCTTGTCGTTTTTCGACAAACTATTCTAAGTCCTAGCCAACTCTTGAAATTTTTACAAGTTAATTTTAATTTATTTTACTATCTTCTTGACACTTAACACGATTATTATAATTTTAAATGTACTCACAGTTTGTTTACTTCGCACTTCGTAGTCACTGTCACTTAATATTGGTCCGTGTATAGCAGCCTTTTATCCGTCCCGTACAGGTCCGTGAACAGCAGCCTTTATCTCATCCATCCAATGCAGATCCGTAAACAGCAGCCTTTATTGTCCTTCCACTTGCCATTAGATATTTTTGTTCCAACTTCCAATCGTTGCATTTACCGCCACCTTGCGTCGCTTAGTGGAACTAACTATTATTTCCTACCTATCTGGTGTTTTGCCAAAAATACCCTTCGGCTCTAAGGACCACGTACTCACTTCGTACAAAGTTCCCAAAGTCAGTGATAACTGTATAAGAAAACAAGTTACCTCAGAGCAAGAGAATTTATTAACATCGACATCAGCTTATATACACGGCCGTGGAACGAAACCATATCGCGATCTATTTCGACGCCGACGCCATCTAGGGAGGTTAAGTGTAAACTTTTAATTAAATATTGATTTATGGCGTGAACGTCGAAACAGACATTGAACAAACTCGTTACAGTCGATTGACTATCTTAGTAGTCGTTGCGTTCGCGTAGGCAAAATCAGGTTTGGCTGTACTGGTAGAAAATATGAACAATGAAGAATTGAAAGTTGTGTTATTAACATCCATATTCTTGAGAAGAGAGCCAAGCACCAAGTGAAGTTGTAAAAGAATTTGTTAATTACTTAAGATTTCGATGTACGGATATCGAATTAGTCTGAAAGAAATAGGTTCTCCATTCAGTGGATATACCATACGAAGAATCCTTGTGAAATTCAGTTGGTAGATTGGTTCGCGTGTGCGCCGCGCGGCCTGTGAGTGGCGCGCATCCTGTGCGCGGCTTTTACGTGCCTCGTAATCGGTATAGCTATGGCCTATATGGCTTTCTGGCAATTAAATTGAAGGAAGTTTATTAAGGGAGTTTGGTTAAAGGTTGTTGTGTGAAATGGTTTTATGATGGAAGAAGGATGACTGGATCATAAATCGATTAACGATTAATCGATCAGCAAATAGAGATGACATCACTATGTTCTTTAAAGTGTCAGGGTAATGATGGGTTAGTCTGTAGTGGGTAAATCCTCATCTTACTGTAAAAACTATATACTGTGTATTCCTTCTCATTCTCATTCTCTGCTTCTTCTACGTCTATGAATGTAAACAATTTGTGTGGTGTAATAAACTTGAAAATCTCGACTGTGAACTAGCTTTCTTTTCTGTCTTCTACTACAAACTACAACACCACAAGTCGAAATTAGTACCAGCTTATTGAACGAAGAGGAGGCCGAGACGGCGGTGATTGATGTAGAACTCGATGAGGATTATCCTCATAGGCTCGGTAGATGCGTAACTCTATCTGCAGGTTCTTATACTACTTCAGTAGCATTTGATACAATCACAGGAGGATCAGATACCCTTAGCATCAACTCAGACCTGAGCCAATTGACCATGAAGTTAAAATTTACGCAAACAAGACAGTCCATAACTGATAGGTACGTGAGGTTCGGCTTGCTTGACGTAGCGTAGGCTTAGTTTAGCTAGGCGTAGGTTTGACTTCACCTCCGGTATGCTACATTATTACTTGCTTGGATCATATTATAATATGTAAAATATTGCTTGGTTATTTAACGTAGGCTTAGTTTAGCTAGGCGTAGGTTTGACTTCACCTCCGGTATGCTACATTAATACTTGCTTGATCATATTATAATATGTAAAAGATTGCTAGGTTATTTAAATTGAACTGTTGTAAAGGTTCGATATGGATAAACCTGGTCGAAAGGATAGTGTCATCCGGTCCAGGCCCTTGGGGCTAGTCGAAAGGATACACCATCCGGTCCAGGCTTACGAGTCAGGTAGTTAAGCTGGTCGAAAGGATAGTGTCATCCGATCCAGGGCCTTGCGGCTGGTCGAAAGGATACACCCATCCGGTCCAGACTTATGAGTCAGGTAGTTAAGCTGGTTGAAAGGATAGTGTCATCCGGTCCCGGCCCTTGCGGCTGGTCGAAAGGATACACCCTTCCGGTCCAGGCTTATGAGTCAGGTTGTTAAGCTGGTCGAAAGGATAGTGTCATCCGGTCCAGGCCGTTGCGGCTGGTCGAAGGGATACACCCATTCGGTCCAAGCTTATGAGTTAGTTAGTTAAGCTGGTCGAAAGGATAATGTCATCCGGTCCAGGCCCTTGCGGCTGGTCGAAAGGATACACCCATCTGGTCCAGGCTTATGAGTTATGTAGTTAAGCTGGTCAAAAGGATAGTGTCATCTGGTCCAGGCCCTTGCGGCTGGTCGAAAGGATACACCCATCTGGTCCAGGCTTATGAGTTATGTAGTTAAGCTGGTCGAAAGGATAGTGTCATCCGGTCCAGGCCGTAGCGGCTGGTCGAAGGGATACACCCATCCGGTCCAGGCTTATGAGTCAGGTAGTTAAGCTGGTCGAAAGGATAGTGTCATCTGGTCCAGGCCCTTGCGGGCTGGTCGAAAGGATACACCCATCCGGTCCAGACTTATGAATTATGTAGCTACGCTGGTCGAAAGGACAGTGCTAGAAGCGAGTACTCGAGAGTTAGAATTCATGCCGTAATTACTAGTCAGCTATAGAGATGTCAGGTTGGACGAGCGGATTGCTTGTCAAGGTTACCTATAGATATTTGCGTGATCGATACAAAATTGCAAAATTAAGTGCCCGAGGACGGTCGCAGGTCAGTCTGACCGTGACGGCGCGTTACCAGCGCCACTATAATATTCCACATCGGAACAGGAATTACAGATGTCATGAAACGTCATCACGTCATTAGTATAGTCTGTGAACGAATCGAGAGTGCTACCGACCGGTTGTGACGTATTGTGGTGCAATGGCGCGGGACCCTTAGAGTGTTTCGTGTGGACTTGTCTTGCTCGCGAAGGGCATTCAGTCGAGTCGCCTGGTTGACAGTACATCATGAATCTGTCCTCAGTTCGTTAATAGACTTGCAATTGAAAGTGTTAGACTATAATTGTTAAGGTACTGCCTTTCGTGTTTTCAAGTAGTCAGTGTATTTTAGTTAGTGTGTATTCAATGCACAAAAACCCAGCTGCGCCCACTTACTAGGAACTCAGAAGTGATTATATCGGCTAACAATCTAGCTACCCGTCTACAAATACATTTTCAATTCATAAGGTTGGTAAGCTATCTAAATGTATTTGTTTTGTTCAATAATATAATATTTTCTCTTTAACGTGAATTTATTTTATCCGTATGATAAATATTTATTGACATAGATACTTTTTTATCTTTTATTCGTCTGGGATAAGGTAAAAATAACAATGATTTAAAACTCACTGTTGAATTTAAATAAAAACGAAAACTCAATTTTTCATTTGCTTTAATTTCCTGTGTACCCCTAAACTAAACTAAATTTGCTAACGAATGTGTTAAGACGCTTAATTAATCCTCACAAATCAATTAGATAAAATGTAATTAACGTTGGTTTTGAAAACATGTCACCCTAACTGAAACGTTGATGTGTTTACCGCATTTAATACGTCTGGTATGTTATAAGAATTAGTATTAATATTAAGCTTTTATAATGGAGGAAATTTCGGTAAAATGTCTGCCTTAATTTGCTTAGATTGAGAAGAGGATGACGCGGTCTGCTTTATAAACTTGTGACTCTGCTTTAAAAAATTAACATGGATAATACTAAAGCAAATTTACCAGTGAGCCTTTGGGTGTTGTAGAGAAATATGTCGTAAGTTTTTCATTGCAGTGTCTACTTTCCGTCCAAAACAACAAGTACAACATGCGGTGTGTCTTCTATGATGTTAACTATTACCTTAGGCGCCTAAATAATACCAAAAAGTACTCTTTTTTAGCACTGTCCACTATTATGTCATATACAAAGATTTAATGGCGAAACTAAAAGAATTGGTCAAAAAGTAAAATAATTCAAAGCACAAAGGAATATAATAAGTTCTTGTTTATTTGTAGTTTCATGGACCTCATTTAACTATTGTTGTCTCCTATCCTAGATTATAAAACGAAATAATTTTAAACACAAGCAGCACAGACTATAAAACAGCACTTGCAAAAGCGACGTCAAACGCATTATTTACACTCATTACTTTTAAAATTATTTAGGAATAAGCTCTTTATCAAATGAAGCACGTCTAGCAAACTAAATGAAGACAAAGTGCAGTATTTAATAGCACTAAGTATTTATAAAAGGATGACATAGGTTGAAAATTGTATTTGAAAACACAGTATTTTTAAGTTTCAGTAAAAATACTGTGTTTCTGTGGACTAAAATATTATTATTTGTAACTTCTAGAAAGAATGTGCCCTATGGGTTGCTGGTAAAATTTTTGAATACTTTTGTCTCGTATCAGTAATGTTTGTGATGCTCAAACATTTGCTTCAAATGTGGATGTGTTAATATTTGTGTGTTTTTATTCCTGCTGGCGAAATTTTCTTTAAAATGGGTTGTTCTTTTACTAAGGAATTCAATATTCGAACTATAGATAGATCTGTAGATTTTAGATTCGTTTTTGACATCATACACATCTGCTTTCTACCTGCTACTCCCTCCCAGGTTTCATTCTCATCAGAAATGATCGGGTGAACCGAAGAAGGGGTGGTGTCGCTATCTATCTACGCAGTGACCTACCCTACAAAATCCTAGCTTCCTCTTCTAATGAGTCTTGTACAGCTGAATTCCTCTTCTTGGAGGTTTGTGTCAGGGGAACCAAGGCTGTTCTGGGTGTTGTTTACTGTCCTCCTGCTATTGATTATTTCTCCAGTCTCGAATCGATTCTGGAATCTATAGGGTCCGAGTACACACGTCACATAGTCATGGGAGATTTCAACACCAACCTCCTTTCATCTAGTCCCCCTCATCAATCACCTAGAGCCCGCAAACTCCTTCAAGTCATCGATTCATCGAATCTTCACATACTGCCAATGAATGCCACACATCACAATATCGACGGCGATGACACTCTTGGCTTGATTTGATTATTACTTCCTCTCCTGCCTTAGTATCTTCCCACGGCCAATATCCTGCACCAGATTTCTCCCTCCCTGACCTTATATTTCTATCCTGCGTCCTAAAACCTCCTAAACTAGTCCCTAACGTCCTTTATAGGCGTTGCTTTGGTCGCATGGATGTCGATAAACTGTCCATGGATGTGGCTAATTTAAACTGGGATCATGTAATCACTGCTGTTACTATCGATGATAAAGTGCAAGCTTTCAGAGACACCGTCATTGCCCTTTACGACGTACATGCACCAGTTGGAAGAATTAAGTTAAAGCATCCCCCAGCTCCTTGGATGACGAGGGGAATTCGAATGATGATGTGACGCAGGAATCGCACTTTCCGCAAGTTCAAAAAAGACCGCACTGACAAAAACTGTATCTGCTATAAGGCTGTAAGAAATCGGTGTAATCTATTGATACGCAACACCAAACGCCGATTTATCCTTAACAACATAACTGTCTCATCCCCTGCCAATACCTGGAAGTTCTTGGGGACCCTGGGTATTGGTGGACAGCGTAATTTTGATCCTCCGACGACGCTTAGATTGGATGATCTTAATAACCATTTCTCATCTTCCGTATATTTGGATCAGCACACTGAGTGTCGCACTGTAGATTACGTAAATAATCTTACCTGTTTAAATATAGACCCATTTAAATTTTCTCCAGTGACACCTGCGGAGATCAAAAAGATTATCCTCTCCATAAAGTCAAATGCTGTGGGCTGTGACAACATTAGTCGTAAGATGATCGTCTCAATCTTAGACCATCTGTTGGCACCATTAACCCACATCATTAACTTTTCCCTTACCTCCGGCTCCTTTCCATCCTTATGGCGAAAGGCCTTTATCCTACCACTGCCTAAAGTAACCAATGCTTCCGTACCAAATCATTTCCGACCCATTTCTATTCTCCCTTACCTTTCTAAAGTCCTGGAAGCCTGCGTCCACAAACAATTGTCCAGATTTGTTCAAATTAATGAGCTACTGAGTCCATACCAATCTGGCTTCAGATCTGGACATAGCACTGTATCCGCTCTCCTTAAGGTGACTGGCGATATAAAAGCGGGAATGGAAGAAACCAAGGTCACAGTGCTGGTCTTGGTGGACTTCACGAACGCTTTAAATACCGTCAGTCACGAAATCCTTCTATCCATCCTCTACCATCTAAAGATCTCTGGATTCTCTGGATTGGTTTTCTAATTATCTTAAGGGACGACAGCAGTCGGTTCGCCACGGTGAGTCTTCATCTAGTTGGTGACGACGACCGGTTGGCGCAGCGGGAGTGTAAGCGACTGCTACGCCGTTGGTCGCGGGTTCGATTCCCGCTCAAGTCAAACATTTGTGTGCATGATCATGGATGTTTGTCTTGGTCTGGGTGTTTCTATGTATAATATTTATGTATTTACAAAAAAATATATATGTATGTTTATCCATTATCTAGTACCCATAGTACAAGCTCTGCTTAGTTTGGGACTAGACGGTGTTGTGTGTATGTGGTAGAATATTATTATATTATATTATAGTTGGTGTAACCTTCAATCTGGAGTGCCTCAAGGCGGAATTCTTTCTCCATTGTTATTTTCTATCTTTATCAATCTTCTAACTCAAAACCTTCAGTGTTCGTATAATTTGTATGCCGATGACTTGCACCTATAATATGAGCAGGCAGAAATAGATAACATATCTGCTGCTATTGAACGTATCAACCTTGACCTCATCAGATTGAAAAACTGTTCAGATCGCTTTGGTGTAAACGTGAATCCAAACAAATGCCAGGCCATTATTGTTGGGAGTCAACGTATGGTCCAAAGAATTGATATTTCGGCTCTCCCACCACTAATATATGACCAGTCATCAATAAGATTTAGCCCTGTAGTACAAGATTTTGGGTTATACATTGACAACAGTCTTAATTGGCAGGCTTATGTGACCAACGTTAGTCAGAGAGTCATAGGAACCCTACGCACTTTGTATCGCTTAAAGAATTTCCTTCCATGTAGCACTAAGGTAATGCTGGTTCAGACGTTGATTTTTCCTATCATAGACTATGCTGATGTGTGTTATTTTGACCTGAATGCAGATCTTCTCACTAAATTAGACCGACTTCTCAATAACTGCATTCGATTCATTTACAATCTTCGCAAGTATGACCATGTGTCTTCTTATCGTACTGAACTCAACTGGCTACCCATTCGTCAACGCCGTAGTATGCGTGCTCTCACTACTCTATTCTCTTTTCTTAACTCTCCTACCCCTCCTTCTTACTTGTAGTCTTACTCAAAGTACTTGTCCTGCTATGTC
Organism: Euclidia mi; assembly: GCA_944739405.2. NCBI lineage: Eukaryota > Metazoa > Arthropoda > Insecta > Lepidoptera > Erebidae > Euclidia > Euclidia mi. The sequence goes on from OX123183.2 coordinate 115,273,480, forward strand.
CTTCCCACTCAATTAACTTCGTAAACTCTTCTTTCTTTGTCCAGTCTGTTCTTCTTTGGAATGCGCTTACCCTTGAGATCAGGATGATTGGTAATCGGCTTTCTTTCAAGATAAAAGTTCGAGAGCTACTTTTACGTAAATTGGCAGAATCTTCAGCACAATAAGATAATTTATACATATAGTTATATATATAATTTTATATATTACTTATATATGTTTTTCGTATATATACCTTTATATATTAGTTTATGTTTGTACTATTGATATTTATTTATTTATTGAAATATTAGTATGTATTTATATATTATCAAAAATATTTAATTAATCTTATATTTGTTCCTACAAAAGTTCGGAACGCACCTACATCTATCATCTCTGCATCACCTTAGGTTGACTGTTAGAGAATGCCTTTGGCATTAAGTCCACCTATGTACATATTTTATTTGAGCAAAAAGTAAATAAATAAATATTATATATAGAAACACCCAGACCAAGACAAACATCCATGTTCATGCACACAAATGTTTGACTTGAGCGGAAATCGAACCCGCGCCTCATGAACTCATGTATACGGCTGACAGCCTTTTTACCACATCTTCAACTTTAGTTTTTTTATTTTCGTATTATTCGTTCATAATCATTTAAATGTAAGTTTATGATTTAAAATACATTATTTTTATTTTGTATCGTTACTAAATCATGTTTTGTACTGTAATATAACCATAATGTTAAAATAACTTAAAAGTGTAAAATGAAAATATAGGTTAATTAATAATAATAAATTGATTTTTTATTGATATATGCCATGGATTTAAGTGAAAAAAGGATTATAATCAAATAGTGGATACTTAAGGTACACATTGGCATCAGTTCCATGTGTGTTGGTATATGGAGACGGAGCCCATACATTTTTGCCCATAGTCCTTTTGTAAAAAATATGTCATATTATTAAATGCAGTGTTAATAGCAAACTAAACAGCAGCTAGCGATGATTCGAGATATATTTGGGAAAATCATGAATGGATCTATTTCACTTTGTCAACAAATTTACATTTTACTAAGACTGAAATAAAAAATATCATCTACATACTTATTAGGACGCCTAAAATTGTCTCTTGAAGATTACATAAATATTTTTTTTCATTTAGATGATCACCATGCATGTGTTCCAAAATACTTACAAAACGCATATTAGAGTTTGAAAATAAATCATTAAGAAGTTATTGTACCTAAAGTATAGAACCCTCAGTTTTCACACACCTCGTTTACTTGTGAATTTGACCTAATACGCAACTACAAGCTTTGCTACTGGTATTGAATAATAATAGATTTAATTGAATCTTGATCATAATAGAATTTTGATACGACACTGGCAATGAGCAAAGTGCGACTTGATTTTGAAAGAAATTAAGCCTTATGCCCCGAAGGGGTAAGCAGAGGCATATTAAACGCCCACTTTTCGGCAGTGTTTTGATCCCACGTAATAGGTGGCGAGCCTATTGCCGCTTATCGGGATATTTTGTTTGCCAGAACCTCGTCCCTTGATCGGCAGGTGCACCACTTGCAGGTGAGGTTGGCTTAGGACCCTAAGTTATTGGTGGGAACCCTATGCAGCCTTTTACACACACAAATTATCTGGTTTATCAACTCTTAAGCTAAAACAGTTTATTACTATATTAAATTAGACCAATTTAAATAATGTAATACCGCTACAATAAAACAAAATAAATTTCTAGCCATTTTAAATTAACATAATAAGGCATCCTGCAAACGACGCTGGCCAAATTTAATTACGACGTTTACAGAAAATGTCCATGAGTTATCCGAGGCACCCTTGGCAAACAAGCCAAATACAGCACAGACAAAGCCAAATGGTTGTTGAAGAAATTTATGTATACTGGAACAAGATTACAACAATATAATGTGCGCGGCTTAACTTGCGGTAATTAAACATTGGCGTACAAACTGCCTGACTAAGTAGAGAAAAAGTAAAAGTAAGTAAGTAGAGAATTTTTAAATGAAGTGCTTACGGAGCGATTATTGATTATCCACATATACTTATATAGCTGAAGAGATTGTTTGCTCAGTTGTTTGGCTTAACGATTAGTTTGAATAATCTCAGGAAATATCTACTGCCTATTTTAATAATTATTTTTGTCTTGGATAGCTCATTTACCGAAGAAGGTTATCCCGAAACTATTGGGCGCAAGAGGCTAAAATTTGGCATTTGTTCCTTCTTGAGGACCATAGAGGTGCAATAAAAAGGACTTGCCCGATATTCCTACGGGATCGGAAAGAAACGTTAAATTGAAATAAAATCAGCCTCATCCTAGCGCCGATCCGTTTGCGATCCAAAACTTACGCCTTGGAACCCGGGGTCCGCTTGACTTGACTTGCTTCGCATAAATTGAAATAAAATAAAGCATAGCATAGCTGTGGAAAACCTCTAGTAAATTCTATAGCATCAAAGATAGTTCTGCTATTCCATAACACCGAAATATGGACGATCCATCAGTCAATAAATAAATTCGTTAAAGGATTGACGCTCTTAAAACGAGGTGTTAAAGGCGTTTATTGATAATTAAACGGGCTGCTTACCAGACTCAGTTGTCACTCTGAAGGAGCTTCATACAAACAAATATTTTAGTTAATTGTTGAAGTGGGAATCCTTTAGATGTAAGGCTATATCACCAGTAATGAAAACTCATTGAAACGTTTAATAATACAAAGGAGATGAGAGAGTCAACGTTCTTACCGCTGATCATGAACAAAACGGACTAATCAAATTAAGTTATCAATGAACTGTTCGCTTACTACATGTACACGCTGTGCCACAAATAGACCGAGGCTGGAGGCTCGAATTTCTTTTACTTCGTCCCACTCCTTTTCCTGTCCCTATTTCCTATTGTGACTCTGGTGTTGCGTGTGTCCATAGGCAGCGGTAACCACAAACCATCAGGCGATCCGTCAGCAGTTCTAGGAATAATTTACAGCGTCGAACATTTTCTAGGACATCTAGTTACTATACACGCACTAACTTGCGTCCATTTTGAGTTCAAAGCACCCGAAAGAAAAACTACCATTCATCCAACTTGACTAATCAAATTAAGCAAATCACCCTAATTACCGATCAGCGAACATTACACGGAAATAATTACATCCACATTCTCTTTAAAATCTTCTGCAAGAAAATTCAAACTAATTAAATTAAACAGTCGTCTGATTGTTATTGCCTTTTTTAACAAATAGATCGTACGACTGTAGGTACTTACCGCGCGTTTATTACTAACAGGTGTCTTTTATTACTTAAAGCTGTATGTCGTGGATCTGATCAGTTGAAGATAGGTTTCATTTGACTTCGTTCAGGGTGATGCTGCCGTTCCCTTTCTTGAAGAGGATTATCGCTTGACGATTGTTTTATTTTCTTTTCAGTCTCAACTGAGGGCTTTTTCGTGGGTTGACAACAGTCATCTGAACATCGTTGCAAGCGTTTTATTTACTATGTTAGGTAGTTCTGAGGTCCAAACGAGAAAGATATCTGCTCATCTTGAACATAAATAAAACATTGACTGCCTCGTTGGTCTTAAGGTAGTGATAACGATTACCGATGACGAAATCTCCGGTTGAAATCCGGGTTCAATTTACATTACATGATGGGATTTTTTAGTACTAGCTGTTATTCTAAAAATACCTGTAAAGTCAGTCTCTAATGACACAACTTCTGTATAATCGACAGTCAATTAAGTTTTGTCATGTCAAACATAATGATGATGAGATTTGTGTGGTTTATAATTATTAACTTCATTAACGAAGATGTGCACCGATGAGTCAATCAAAACTATCAGTCAGTCATTCAACAGTTATAATGATGTGCCTACAGTAATATTCACATAACGGTTTTATCTGAACATGGATGTTTGTCTTGGTCTGGGTGTTTCTATGTATAATATGTATGTATGTATTTACAAAAAAAAAGTATATATGTATGTTTATCCATTATCTAGTATCCATAGTACAAGCTTCTGCTTAGTTTGGGACTAGATTCTGATGGTGTTGTGTGAATGTGGTAGAATATATTATTATTATTATTATCTATAAAATACATTCTAAATATGCAAAGATGTTTTATATTCTATTATTTATATGCAACAAAATATGCACGTATTTTTGTAAGGGATTTATTAAAAAAAAACAATGCTAAAACGTTTAAAATAACAAATACTAAAATATTTTCGCGATAGGTTAGCTGTTTTCGAAAGTTTTCGAATACGTTTAGCAGTCAACAATAACAAAAAGGCCAAAATAAACTGGCCTTCAAACGTTCAATGTTTATTATTCTAACACAGTAAGTTTGTTAGAATTTAAAAATATAACCTTATTAACTTTTAAGATATAAAATAATACAGCGACATGAAATATAAAACGACTCTTAAATTCTGCAGTGCTATACATAGGTTTCAAGATACGCAAGTCACGATCTTAATTGAATTGAATCGTTCAGGGATTTGAGTAACTGACTAATTTAGAATTTAGTTGTGAGAACTAAAAGATAAAAGACGCAATTTATCTATATTTACTAAGATACTCAATTAACCTCTGTTTTTAAAGTTCGTACATATTTGAACATTGTAACTGTTTTTCTTTGCCAAATTATACATTTGGGCTTATTTTACGCATGAAAATCTAGAGTAATAAATACCTAATAAAAATATCTGATGAATAGCTTTCATTTATTCTTGTAAATCGTATGCTGTTAGTACTATATTATTAAAATGGTGATGTAATGGAAGCCACAGAATAGGACTAGTGCCGTTATCAGACAGCGGCAAAATTACAAACACTGCTGACATCCAACGGACGTTGGCAAAACTATAAAGTCGTGTAACAATTTTAGATCCTGGATCGTGCTATTAGAAATAACGATAACGCACGTAATTTTTATAATCGTGGGACTGCAGTTCATCACGTACGATCACCTTACCATGTCAGAAGAAGCTCGCTCAAGGAGGCACTCTACATAAATACTTGTTCCACAGCAATTACTTGAATAATAATGTTGCATCCCAAACATTATGTGTAGTATCTGGGAAAAAAACATTATAGTGCTGATTGCCTAGGTGTAACAAAACATTGCGCTTAGAAGTGTGATGATTACAATATATTTGTTATATAACCCTTAGCTTGCAGGTTATTTACAAACGCTCAAACAATGGATATTAAAAAAATCGTTAACACTCGATAACTACCTACCTTTATATTATACTTATAATATATACAATAAATAATCAGCAAAACATGTGCATTATACTGGCCTTTTGACTGAAAGCTGCATTTTCAAAGAATTATACTAAGACTTCAAAAACATTGTTTAACCTTTTCACACCATTTTATCTTGCTAAGCTAAAAGATAAAAGGATGACCATTTATTATAAAAATCGCCGAGCAAAACTTATGAATGTAAAACCCACAACTAGTTAGTCACATGGCTTTTTAGTTGTCAGCTTTCAACAAAGCAAGACGTATAGTTGGAATGCTGGCTAGAATGGCAGCAACGGTTTTTACATTTTCGAAAAGTAAATCGTATTTTACTTATTGTAGGCACAAGCATACAGTAGGTACTATCGAATGAAAATATTTCGGATTGGTTTAATTATTTTAATCCAGTCGTGCCATTTCTACGTAAATTTGTTGTTCTAAATTAGCCCTTTATTATATGGAACTTAAATAATACACGTAGTTGACGAAATACTAGGTAATAATACAAAATATAATACTTTTTTTTGGCGTCGCATGACCTTATATTTATTTTACTCCCCTTAGCATAAAATAAAGTATTTCTTTGTTGGTACCTCCTTCATAAAAGGAACTCGCTGTCCAAATTATATATGTCTACCTTCAGAACTATTGAATTTTAAACTTTCGAGATTTGTATACATCATATCAAATAATTTAGCGGGTCTAAATCGCGTAAAATTAACTTCGTTAATGTATAAATACCAATTTGTTTCCGGTCGGTGAAACGATCGGCGCAAGACGGGCGAAGCATCGCCAATAAATAGGTATTTATACCTTAAATAATTAAATTATTCTGTATAACCTTAGTACCTTGGGCTTTGCGATGATACTAATGTAAATATATACAGGGTGTCACAAGACCCATCACCAAGCCGAAGTCTACTCGTTGTGGACATCATGCTAAGTCATACTAACCAAAAATAACACCTGGAAAGCAATGTTTTTTTTTTGAGTTTTCACATTTTTTAAACCACAATTAAAAGCGCGTGCCTGCAATGCTTGAAATTCCTACTTATCCATGGGATTATAGGGCATCTAAAGAACATATTGGCAGGGTAAATGCATCGATGTTTTACCTACTTAGAAAAATCCATACTAACTTTGAGCCTATATATCTCCTGAACCAGTAATTTCCCAGGTATGGTGCCAAACTAAAAATGGTCGTAGTGATGGGTACAACATGGGATTTCAGTTTTCGTTAAGGGTCTTTAACATTCTGTATAATTATACATAATTAGGCAAATATTTTTCTAGAATACACCCACGGCTCCGCCAAAGCTGGTGGTGTGGCGCATGAAGCTGAAAATTGGCATGTACATTCCTTTGGGCACAGTATTGGTGCACCAATTAGAAAGTAGTAGAGTTAAACTAAGAAGAGTTTTGCGGCAATTCTCAAAGGATGAGTAAACAAAAAATAAATGCTACGGGCATCCTCATATCTCGGGGCAATCGAAAAACTGCCGCTTCCACAATAATCATTCAGCGTAAACTCATACCTACGTATCTCACAGTCATGTTCGCGCCCTCATCTTCGCAGTATAATACGACAGGCTTCCCCTCGCTTAATCAATGCTCAAAGAAATTCTTCAGATGTCGGTCGTACCTCAGAACCGTCACGTAATCGTCTCACATGAGGCTTCTACAATTCTGCATATTAAAAGCCTCAGTACGCCATAGCCTAGAATTTTAATATCAGAACCACTTTTATACGACCGTCATAAAATATTTAGTACTTACGTTATACCTCATATCGTGATATAAATGTATACATGATGCAAAATTAAAATATATTAAAATAATATCATATTATGCAGTGAAATAAATAGGTACAGATAGAGTTCAATGTCATGTTTAACACGAGTTGCTTGTGAAATTATAGCTCTTTCAAATCTAGTTAAAAACTAAATATCGGTCCCGAGGCCCAAGGCTGGAAAGTCTTGGATACTCTTGGGATACCGCTATGATGATCATGACACGTACGTTTTTTTAGTGGATTTTACTCCACACTATATAATAAGTGTACTCTACAGAAAAACTACGTAGTATAAATCAAATCAATAAATGTTTAATCTTAAGAAAACTTGTAAAGATCAGCGAAAACAAACGCTTCTGTTAAACAATTCGTATCAAGTTCCATCTTAAGAAAACTTGTGAAGGTCAGCGAAAACAAACGCTTCTCTTAAACAATTCGTATTGCCAGTCTATAATAATATATATTATTATTACTTGATATTAAGCACGTTACCCGATAACGAGTCCAACGCTACCATTAACCTGCCCACTTCCATTATTTATAGTACAATGTATACAACAAATATTTATAAATAAGCATATCTGAAACCCACAATAGATTGGTATAATAGAACCGCCGAAGCAAACTTAGGGTCATACAAAACAGCTCATCCATACATTCGACATGAGAAAAATTTCATGGAAATATTCCATCCCTTTCCATAACTGGAAGCATCTTAATCTTTATATTTTTGAGGTAAAATCGTCGGTGCGTATTGTACAGATCTCAATGAGACACAAATGAAGATGGATGATAGTAATTTAGGTACTTCAAAGGCCTCTTGAAATTCTATTGAAGTTGTTTGGTGGCTGTAAATTTTATCTAGAGGAAAATTATGTTTTGAACTCTTTTGGGCTTGTGAAATTGGTCGCTAGAGCGATTTTGGGTAGATGTTTAAAATTCTAATGATTACGGAATGTTTTTTAAGACTACTCCTTCTTTGTCCTTCACATCTTCTCGATCGATCTTCTTTCATCCACTCATCTTTCCCTACTCAAGCTATTCTTTTTTGGAATGACCTTCCTCTCGAAATCTCGAAATCAGGACGTCCACTACTAGAGTGGGCGTCCTGATTTCGAGAGGAAGGTATAACTTTAAGACAAAGGTGAAGTAGCTTTTATTGGCTAAGTTAGCAGAAGTATCGTAACATTTATATATGTTTTAGGTTTATATTTATTTTTATGTAAGTATAATATGTATGTGTATGTAAGTATATTATTTTATTTTATGTCATGTATGCGTCCATAATATCTATTAAATATAATTATGTTTATGTCAAACTCCACTTTTTTTTTCTAATACACCTACCAATAATCTCTGCACCATTCTTAGGTAGACTGGCAGAATGCCTTAGGCATTAAGTCCACCTTTATACGATTTTTGTATATAAAGTTCATAAATAAAATAAATAAATAATTTGTCAATGAAGCTAATAAAAGATTTTCCTTACGTAAAATTGCAGTTTGCCCGACTAATAACAAATTCCTGACTACTAAGAGTCTGCCCATACCAAGCTCACCTAGAAGCATTACATTTAACTGCAGCAACTCTACTGAAAACGTATCAATCAAGCGTATAAATATCCAAGCTGCCCGAGCCGTGGGTGAAACCCAGCAAGTGGAAGCTGGCACATCACCCACTAGATTCAATTGTACAAGCCATTTTTATGAGTTCAGTAGTATCAAAATATTCTTTAATTCTTTATTGTACACAAAAAAAATAAAACAAAAAATACATGAAACGAGTAAAAATAATAACTAATTAATTTTGTATACAAAGGCGAGCTTAACTCAACACTGAGTTTTCTACCAGCAAACCTTTGAGGCTGGAGATTTGATTTTAGAGCTAAGGGTAATCTTAGTGTACAACAAAAATAATAATACTAATAAAAAAAAAAAATAGGATACCAATAAAAATATATATAACTTAATAAATAAACTACATACAATATTATATATGTAATATATATATATATATATATATATATATATATATATATATATATATATATATAATATTCATAAAATACTTCTAATACATATGTGTTATATTTATATCGATAGATAGTGCCTCCTAACATCACCTTAAACACTGCCAAGGACGGGCTAGCGGCTAGCGCGAATGTGATGCGGCAAAGCATTCCACAGGCGGACAGCATAGACGGAGAAAGAATGGTCGTACACAGTGGAGCTATGAGGAGGCCTGCGTAAGAGAAGAGAGGTGGCTAAACGACAGGGCTTCTCCCTCGGAATAAGAAATTCAAACCGGTCACGAAGGTATGAAGGTGAAGTAGTAGGATTGTGAAGAATAGTGTAAAGAAGAGAAAGAATGTGAGAATCCCGGCGCCGGCGAATGGGCAACCACTTCAACCTAGCTTGAAATTCCGACACATGATCGTACTTTCGAAGGCCAAATATGAAGCGGATACACAGATTCTGCAGGCGCTCGAGTTTGTTTAAAAGTTCCTCCTTTATATCAAGAAATGCGATATCTGCATAGAGTTGGAAGTAGGAGAGATTGCGCAAGTGTTACCTTAGTATTGAAAGGCAGGAATTTTTCGAGACGCTTGAGAGAATGGAATGTGCAAAACACTTTTCTGCTTACTTCTGCAATATGTGCTTCCCAGGACAGATTCGAGTCAAGAAGCACACCGAGATTTTTAGCACATTTCGAGTAAACTATGGGTATTGAATTATATAGAACTACTGGGAGCAATTGGTAATCCAATAGGTTATGCATATATCGGGCACCAATAATGAGAGCTTGAGACTTTGTAGGATTAACAAGGAGTCCAAATGACTCAGCCCACATACGAATACGTTCTAAATCATTATTGATAGCATCGATGGCTTCAGAAATATCCTGAACATTAAAATGTCGATATAGCTGCAGATCGTCTGCGTAAAGATGATAATGTGAAGATATAACTTTAGTGATAGCGTTTATAAAAACGGAGAAGAGTAAAGGAGATAACACGCCGCCTTGAGGAACACCCGCAGCCAGATCACACCACTCAGAGTATAACTCTTCGGAGCGCACAGACTGTGAGCGTCCCTGCAGATAAGATAGGGGCGGAACATATCTGACCGAAGATGCGTCGAACGTATCTTCGGTCGCGTCTATTCCGTCAAATGAATTGGTACACATCTGACGGAAAATGCGTCGAGCGCATCTGCACACATTCGCTGAAAGCGTGGCTATTATGCACACATATAAGTTTGTTCATGCAGGGCCGTACTCAAGGCAGCTCAATATTTTACTGTCATATTCTTTTACCTAATCATTTTTCGTGTTCCCTGATGTTATGTAGTCACTGAAGTCCTGTAGTTATTTATATTGCAATTCGAGTTTGACCATTAAAAATATGTCGGACTTCGAAGATTTTTTATAGTAGCCAACAAGCGTTATTTAAATATATATCCTATTTAGGTATGGAGGTTCAAAAATAAAAGAGGATAATACGATTTGGGTACGGTTTTTCACAAAACTTATACAAATGATACAGAAGGGGTTACAGACTACAGTTGCAGAGCAAGACACAAAATGTTTTCTATATAAGTATGTATGGAAATTGTTCCCGTGGACCTTTAGCACCTCATACCCAAAAATTGGCCCTCGATCCAAGCTAGCAAATATGCGTACACTCATAGCACATACTAACACTACATTATTCAACACATTTCGTTTCTGAAAAAATAAGTAAGGTCTGGCGCCCCTGGAATCTTACGATCTTAAAATCACCGATCTGGGAATGACATGGATATGGTATGTCCAATACCTACGAATTTAGCGTGCACACCTACGAAATTAGCGTGCACACCTACGAAACGTTGGGCAATTAAAACGGCTGCCATTTGGGTTGTTCTCCAGAATGTAATCGATAACGATATGGAGCCGGTTAGAGGAGAATAATACATTTTTGTAGTAAGTTACCTTTGTTAGTTTAAATCTTTTGCCAGATTAGTTTATTCCATAATGCAAATGTGGGCGAACATGGCAAAGCGAAAGACGACCCTTGTATGAAACATGTAACAAAATATTCTCTGAGAGCCAATATCGGTTTTTTAGACATATTTATGCACAAAAACAAAATTATTATGTTCGATAGACAACGATTTCACAGCAGATGTACCACAAACCTTGGCGAAAAATATGGCGATAGTGGCACGAATGACATTTCTAATAAAATATCGTCATGATTAATTTATTCAGTAAACTATGGCTATCTCTTTTTTTTTGACAGAGATATCCCTAAGACAAAACGAGACAACACTATGTTTGGTGGCTTTATGTCGATTTTGTATATATGTGTATAAAAAAAATCATGGCGAAATGTGGGTGTAATATTACACCTCTGCCTACCCTCCGGGGATACAGCCGTGAGTCTATAAAAATATAAAATATAATAATATATGTGAATAATGTAATTTTTCTATATGTACCTACTATTTGCCCTCTCCATTTATATTCCTTACTCAAAGGTCAAAATTCACGTGGTGCATGGTGCACGCGACGTCGACGGATAATTCGTTAGTACGCTCGACGTACTAACGGATTATCGGTCAGGTGTGAATGGTTGAACGTTTTTCTATATATTTGAAAGTATTGGCGTTACGCGACCGGTAAAACGCGACGGATCTTCCGTCAGATATGTTCCGGCCCTTAAACCAACCAATTGCAGAAGCTGAGACATTAAGTGAGGATAGGATACCAAGGAGTACGTCAGAATCAACGGAATTAAAGGCACTGCTAAAATCCAAGAGTACCAGTACTGTCAGTTGCTTATTTTCCATGGCCAGTCTTATGTCATCAGTAATTTTAACAAGTGCTGTTACTGTACTATGGCCTGGCCGGAAGCCGGACTGATATGGACTTAATAGGCTATTAGAGTACAAATAATTAGCCAGTTGTTTCTGAACATTAGTCTCAAGAATTTTGGACAGGACTGGAAGTATTGAAATTGGACGGAAATGGGATAAGGAAGTTGGATTTGGAATTTTGGCTAAAGGTAATATGTGTGCCTTTTTCCACAGTGCGGGAAAGGTGTTAGAGAATAGGGAGAAATTTATTATGTGAGTGACCACGGGCACTATTAGGCTGAGAATGGGCAGAAACATTTTAATTTGAAGACCATCTTCACCAGCTGCTTTAGTGGTTATGGATAGGAAGGATTTTTTAACGTCCGCTTCAACAATTGGCTGAAAATAGAATGCAGTATTTAATGGCAGAGAGAGATTGGAGAGAAAATTTAATGTTGTAGTCTTGGTGCTACTATGAAGAGTAATCGGTGGCCTGGAAAAATTAGCATTGAGTATGTTCAAGTCCATACTCGTGCAGCTGCTCTGCGATGTTTTTCCAATGCCTAGCGACTTGAGAAATTGCCATACTTGTGAGGTGTGAAGATCTTGTATTGAATTGTGTATGTGGCGTGTTTTAGCATCCCTACACAAACGACTGCAACGATTTCGGAGTTTTTTATATGCATTCCAGTGCTGCCCAGTGGGCAACTTCTTATATTGCCGTTTAGTTTTGTCCCGTTTCGCCATTAGTTTTTTAATATCAGATGATAGCCATGGTGCCGGCAAGTGTTTGACCCTTACCTTCTTGAGCGGAGCGTGTGTATTATACAAGTCTTAAATGATTGCATTAAAAGCAGATACCATATCATCTATATTATTACACTTATAAATGTAGGTCCAGTCTATAGTGTTTGCATCCATCTCCAAACGCTTCAAATCAATGTTCTAATAAGAACGAAGTGTGAGATATTTGGCCTTGCGTTTTGGAGGACGAACTTTATAACAAAGGTATATGAGATCGTGATAAGAAAAAGACGCGGGAAGTTGTCCATGCGTTGCTACTTTGTTACGGTCAGAAACAAGAATTAAATCTAGAAGAGAAGGATTGCAATGAGGAGCCTTATGAGTAGCATTAAGAGGAAGAATCTGCAAATTAACAGAGGAGACAAGGGACTGAAGCTTTCGGCTGCGTATATCATCCTTGAGTAGACAGGTATTGAAGTCTCCAATAATAATTGTGTGTTCATACATAGAAGAATAGTTTTCTACCTTGGATTCTAATGACGAAAAATAGTCAATAGTACAAGATGGGCTGTAGAAGACACCTAATAGTATGTTGGAATATTTAAAATTAATTTCAAGAAATATATGTTCCGCAGAATTTGAGTATTCACTTGGAGACTTGTCGACAATTTTATGTTTTATATCTTCACGGAGATATATAGCAACCCCTCCATATCCCTTGCCTACTCTATCATTACGCACCAACTTATAACCTGGCAGCGAATATTGTTTGGAAGGAAGAGTAGGCTTGAGAAAGGTTTCTGAAATAAGAACAGCATGAACAACATCAGCATCAAATGACGATAAGAGGTCTGGATAGTGAGCGTGAATGCTTTGCGCATTAATGTGGACAACATTTAAGTAATTACGGAAGCAAGAGAAGGAAGAAAAAAGTTGATCACAAAGATGTGTCGAATCGTCATTTGTAAACGCACTAGCAAAGCTTAGATCAGTTGTAGATGAATATGAACAAGAGGCAAAACTATCATCAATATCATCATACATATTAATAATCATAAACAATAAACGAATATAAATACAATATATAAATATAATATAGAAAAATATATATATAATAATTTAAAGTTAAAAAAACAAAAACAAAGATATATATTCTTTGTCACCTCTATGCACTGGCTGGTTACAATAAGTTACTAAAAATAACATCAACTTAAAAGACTCGTACCCAAACATATGAAAAATAAGTTTGTAGAAGTATCCGAACGGAATATGGTATGACATCTGTCAAACAATTGTCAAGTTATAATTTAATCTCTTAGTGACCGTCATTAGCAAAATAATTATGTAAACAAAACTCATTGACAAAACTAAATACGAGTTACACAAAAACCAAAGTAAAAAACAACAGAATTGATAAAAAGTGACTATTTCACCGTTTTGCGTGGTCTCTTATCAACAGTCTGGGATGTCGGTTTATGAGCAGGCTGCGAGGTTTTGGTCCCAGCCACCGCGGGCTCCGGTCCTGAAGAATCTGTTACCGGGAATTGTGTCATCACGGAACGAAGCTCAGCCATTGATTCTATCTTCTTCCGAGATTTGTCCTTGACTTGCACCACAATATTGCCTTCTGAAGTCCAGCAACGCTTCACTCCGTAATATCTCCGTGCATTAATGAAAACCTTATGTCTTTGTGAGGAATTCTGAAAGTGTTAAACCTGAGCCCTTCAATTTGAAACCGCACCATCAATGGACGAGACTTATTTACATTATTGCCCAAATAATGACACCCTGACACTTGCGTTGTAGATATATTCGACATGTCCATTTTATCCGCCAAGATGCTCAGAAATTGTTCCAGTGGTTGTGTATCTTTATCTGGCGAGAGACCATGTAGCAATAATATTTTGGAGCGTTATGCCATTTCATGACGATCAAGTACTATGACTAGCAACTCCATTTGGGATTTAAGAGCACTCATAGTCTTCCAAATAAGGCCCTTAAAATCAGTGAACTCCCGGGATAGGCTAGCAATAGTCTTGTGGGATGATGTTTCATTCCCTGCATTCTTCAGGTCTTCTTCGTATTGTGCCATTCGTGAAGAAAAAGTGGATGATAGTTCTTTCATTGTTGTAGACAACTTTGTGTAAAGGTCCATATTATTGAGTGTTGTGTTTAAATGCAGTTGATCAAAAGGAGAATAATTGAGGTAACCTAGTGCACTTGAGGTTAATGTACTATAATATGTATGTAAACATAAATAATTTGTCCGAATATAATTAAAATCAATTTAAAAACTCGGAACACGAAAATTTTTGTCCAGTCACTTCAAGCTACCCTCACAAAAAAAAAAAAAAGGATAATATTGTACCTATAACAAAAAGATTTTATTGCCAAAAGATCATCTCAGTTCCAACTTAGTCTGGTGTCAATGGACTTCGGCATTAAAACACCGAAGTATATTAACAAAACTTTTTATCCGACTTTATCTAATCTAAAATGCCTAAATGAGTTGGACTTTATTTTGTATAGCAGTTAAATTAAATTTTCTTACCTGACGGGATGTAATCCCTATTTTAAACTGGGGAAAGGGTCTCGAACATAATCATCTATGTTAAAGTGTCGTGTCAAGGCAAAACCCTTAATGCAATAATGAAGTAAGATCACCTACTCTTAATAAACGCAAAGGGAGCTGTGCTAGTGATAGCGGGGCGGTCGATATCGTCTTTATGTCGTTGAAAGGTTAGAAGGAAAGTTTGCAGGTAGTAATCATAAATAGTTTCGTCTGTGAAACACATAATAGGCACAGCTACTGGACTTGCTTTGCGACTTTGATAGTTATAGTGACTAGGTATATGGATAACTAAGTGCTTTAGTAATGTACACTGAACGATTTGTCTTGCACCCATATTATTATTCTTGAATAATATTTTGGGGAATTTCGTTTTTGTTTATTATATAGATAACATAATTATGTAGCTGCTCAAAAAATCTATGACTAAGTAAAGTATTCTACAGTTACCTAAAGTTGCCAATCTTATTTTCATCCTTTGCCGGAGGCTTTCAACTTGTCCTTAGCCAACAATAGTGCTCCACCTGAAAACTGCACAAGTAGTCATTAAACGTAGCATTACCGCGAACTTGGCTCGTTGTGGCGATCCGGTCACAAGTATCAAGTTTCCACATGACGTGCGGTTGAACTGTTCGCTTCAAATAAACGGGTTTTGCGGCCATGTTTACTGCTCACTCTGCTTGGTTTTTGGGTGGGAACACAGATTTGCTTAAGATTACGTCAGATATGGTGTAGGGGAGGATAATGTGCTACACTGTCAAAGCAGTATAGTCAAAACGAAAATTTTGGTTAAGAGCCATTCCTTTGATGTAAATATTATCTGAACAACTACTTCTCTACATTGAAATTAAACTACAGTTTACGGATTTTATCGCGATGTATTGGTTTCACTAAGTTATTACATTTGAAACTAATGATTTAGAACTAAATTTTTAATTTATTACTAGCCGACGTTTCGAATTCTTTACAGAATTCATGTTCACGGCAGACTGAGGTGATATTTGTCTTTTTCCTGAATGTATAAGTTATCTCAAAGTACCCGAACATTTTTCATCTACTGGTGTTACTATTTACGCAGAATGAGCTCACAGTGTCCTTAGGTCTTCTGGTGACTTTGTCCTTCTTGGGTTTCATTAGCCTTATGACAGGGTCCCAAGCTGGAGGAACATTCCAACCATCTTCCCTATTGAAATTAGGGTGTTTTTTAATTTCAATAGCCTCTCGTATCATCCTTGGAAGAAAACGGTGTTCTTTTGCGAGTATCTGTGGTTCATCAAATCGCAGGTAGTGGTTGGGTCCCTGTTCCACATGTTCACACACAGCAGACTTTGTTGAGCGTTTATGTTTTATGTCAGCTATATGTTCTTTGAGTCGAATGCCTATGCTTCTCTTGGTTTGTCCAATGTATGAGAGCCCACATTCACAGTCAATTTTGTAGACACCGGCCTCTTGCAAGGGTAACTGACACTTGACAGATGGTAATAATTGACTGATCTTCGTTGGCGGCTTGTAGTAAGTTTTGATAGAAGCTCGCTTCAAGATGTAGCCAATTTTGTCGGTCACGCCCTTGATGTATGGGAGGACAGCAGGTTGTCTTTCTACTGTGGCTGGTTTTTCTTTCTTCTGGGATCTGTGACAGTGGCGCGGCGGTCGGAGCTTGTTGTCTTGCAGAACTTGCCTGACATGTTGAAGCTCAGCGTCCAGGTGTTTCTTGTCACAGATCCCGCGGGCTCTCTGAAACAGAGACATTCCTACAGTAGCTAACTGTTTAGGATGGTGGTGAGATTCACCGTTTAAGTACCTATTTGTATGGGTCTTTTTCCTATACACAGTATGGCTTAAGGAGTTGTTTTTATTCCTGATGACAAGTACATCTAAGAAAGCTAAAGAATTGTTTGCCTCTAATTCCATTGTGAATTGTATTTGGTTATTAATAGAATTAAGATGGTTTAGGAAAGCATTAACACTATCTGTTGGTAAAATTGTGAAAGTGTCATCTACATACCGCTTGTAGAACCTCGGTGTGATGGTGGCAGTCTGCAGGGCTCGCGCCTCGAAGTCCTCCATGAAGATGTCAGCGACAACAGGTGATACTGGAGAGCCCATTGCTACACCGTCTACTTGTATGTAGTATTTCTTGTCCCATAACAGATAGCCCGTTGTCAGGCAGTGTTTGAGTATTTCTGCATATTCCTCAGGCATGTTGTTTTCTGTCAGCTTCCTTCTAGTAATTTCTACACAGTCATGTACTGGTATGCATGTGAATAATGACTGTATATCAAAACTAACCATAGTTTCCTTGTCAGAGAGATGTAGGTGTTTGATTTCACTGACAAAATGGTAGGAATCTTTCACATGTGCTCTCGTATTGCCTCTGAGCGGTGAGAGAATCTTTGCCATGTGTTGAGCCAGTCTGTAAGTTGGTGCGCCTATCTGACTAACTATCGGGCGCAGAGGAGCGTTTTCCTTGTGTATTTTCGGTAGCCCATACATTTAAGGAGGTTTTACACACGATGGTATTAAATATTTCACGTCCAAATTAAGTTTTTCGGAGTATTTCTTAACAATATCACAAGTTTGCTTGAGTATTTTGTTCGTAGGGTCTGACTTAACCAACTTGTAGGTACTTTCATCCGACAAAAGATGTTCCATTTTTTGTTTATACTCGGACGTGTCCATCACTACCGTTGCATTTCCTTTATCTGCTCGGAGTACTGTAAGTTCAGGCCTAGCTTGTAACTTCTTCAGTGCGAGATATTCGGTCTTTGGTAGATTCCTTGCCGGCACTTTCGATTGACGTAATACAGCAGAAACGTCCTGTCGTATGGCCTCGAAATCTTCCTTACTCGCATTGTTCTTCACTAGGCAATCCTCAACGTTGCAAATAATGGTTTCATACGGTATTCTTGATGGAGTTATGGTGTAATTTAAACCTCTGGTAAGCACTTTCTCGGTATTTTGATCTAACATGTGTTTTGACAGATTGACAACTTTTTGTCTATGGGCGGACGATAGCGTGTGATTGGTCCGTGCGAAAATGTTCTGTTTCATGGTCATTTGATTTTTGTTGTAATTTTTCAAATTTTTGAATTTTGTTACGTTTACACGCATAATATTTTGATGTTTCTCTATTGTTTTTATTGCATCTATGCATTGTTTAAAATCAAATGAAGTTATCAATCTGTATATTTCGTTAGATAAATTCTCAACATTTCTATTTATTCTGCGTAAGCTCGGTGTTCATGGATCTTTTGTATGAGTAACTTTTGACTTGCCTGTTTTAAGATCTTAGCGCTCCCACGTATGTCCTTCTTGGCTGATATCTTGCAGCATGTAGGGATGAGATCGTGATCCCGGCATCTCTTCAAGAAATTTAAAGATGTTATGTATCTTGCGCGCTTGGTTTGTAGATCTTCTAACCGGCGTATTTTTGTTGCTGTTTCCAGTCCGTACTGGTTCACATAGTATGAAACTTCATATACTTCTCTACACTTCATAATTATTTATATATACTTACAACTGTAACGTGTATTATCGATATTTTTTTTTACTATGCGGGTTTTCTGAAATGATGCTCTCTAGGTGGCAGCACTAGGACGTCAGATCCAGAAAAATGTCCAGAAACGTGTCAAAAGCTCAGGACAAAAGCAAATCAGCAAAGAGCGCCTTCTTTTTCGTACGTGCGTGTTGGTAGTTTCGTGTGTGTGTGTGTGTACCAGTCGGTATTTATCTTATTTGACAGATATTTGGACCAGAGGTATACAAAGCGCCGTCTGGTTGCAGAATACGTGTATCAAACAACCCCATTCTTTCAGCTCCACGTATAGGCTTAGAACGCGGTAGCCTAAAGTTGCCTAGTCTTTTATTACCTTTCAAGTGAATTCTACAGTACTCGTTTATAGTCAGAGTATGTACGTTATTAGTTTATTATGGTAACAATATACCGCAATCAATAATTGGCTCATCAATTCACGTCTGAATTTATGGTTAATAATTATATTCTGAGACAATGCGCACAAGACCATCTGAACCCAAATTAGCCAGAGCCAATACATATTAATTATTAGAGATTTACTACGGAATTCAATATTCGATCTATACATAGATCTGTAGATTTTAGATTCGTTTTTGACATAAGCTCCATACAAAATATGTCAAACACGAATCTCGAATCTCAAAGTCCATGTATGGATCGAATATTGAAAATTGCCGTTAATAAACCCAGACAAAAACAATATAATTAAATCATCACGTTAAACCATATAAAGATTGTTTCGTAATATTCTTATAATCCGGCACTCCATTTCTATTCTAAGAAGATTTGACAGTGTAATAATAACAGTAATAATAAAACCCCTCTGGGGCAGTCGTTAACCTCATCATGAGACTAACGCGATCTCAGAGAGTAACAGCTTTCAAACATCACCTTTATCTTGATATACCTATATATTACAGGATAGAAAGAAAGTTTTCAAACCGCAGGGCAGCTTTGTGGCGAGCTGAATGTGTGTGGCGACACAGCGGTCCCGAATGCTTCAGAGGGTCGGTCAGGGCCTCGTCTCCTGCTTGCCTTTATTGGCTGGTTGGAGTGGATTACCGAGAGCGCCTGCAGTACCCTCGACTCTGGCTTGTCTTGGTCGGCAGGCCATATAAAATCCTTGCGTTACTGACTGACTGACAGACACGCTACAGCCGAAACTATAAGGCGCAGGAAGCTGAAATTTGGCATGTATGTTCCTTGGGGACCGTAGGGGTGTATTAAGAAGGGATTTCCCGAAATTCCCACGGGATCGGCCAAAACGGGTAAATTAAAAAATAATGCAGGCGTAGCTGCTGGCGTCCTCTAGTATTCTTATAATCCGGCACTCCATCTCTATTCTAAGAAGATTTGACAGTGTAATAATAATAGTAATAATAAAACCCCTCTGGGGCAGTCGTTAACCTCATCATGAGACTAACGCGATTTCAGAGAGTAGCAGCTTTCAAACATCACCTTTATCTTATGATATACCTATATATTACAGGATAGAAAGAAAGTTTTCAAACCGCAGGGCAGCTTTGTGGCGAGCTGAATGTGTGTGGCGACACAGCGGTCCCGAATGTTTCAGAGGGTCGGTCAGGGCCTCGTCTCCTACTTGCCTTTATTGGCTGGTTGGAGTGTATTACCGAGAGTGCCTGCAGTATCCTCGACTCTGGCTTATCTTGGTCGGCAGGCCGGCTTGGGGGTGTAATTGTCATTGTCAAGGGTGTAATTACGGGGAAATCCGCTCCTGGCCTCCGTTGTCACGAGGCCCGCGATGGCGAAACCGGTGCCGCACCGCTCAACACCCCTAGCCGCTCACACCGGTGTTGAACTCTTTTTGCCTTTATGGTAGAGATTTTTGCCTTGGCGGCTATCTAGAGTGGGGCCAATCCAGTGAGTTGGCGAGTCACCACCCTAAATACTCTTATAGTATGTCGAAAAGGGGCACCTTTTCGACATACTATAGGAGTATTTAGGGCAGGAGCAGTTTTTCATCATTTTCACACTGTTTACCTAGACCAATCCATTAAACACCCATCCCAATAGCCCAGATTAATTAGGTTCCATACAATTAGCAATAGTCTTGCACCTGCTGCGGCTAATCCGTGACTGCATTTAATAGTGCAGTTATGGAAGAGCCTCAGCAGCTATCCCATCACATTCTAGATTAAAACTCTCAAAGGGCCTCTGTGCGTTGGACCTATGTCTCCATGTACGCTTGCCAAAAGGCCGGTTATTCTTGTAACATCAAAGGTTAAAAGAATAGCCGTCATAGAGAAACAAATAATAATAATATTCTACTACATACACACATCACCATCTAGTCCCAAACTAAGCAGAGCTTGTACTATGGGTACTAGATAATGGATAAACATACATTTATACTTATTTTTGTAAATACATACATATTATACAACCAGACCAAGACAAACATCCATGTTCATGGACACAAATGTTTGACTTGAGCGAGAATCGAACCGGCGACCTTCGGCGTAGCAGTCAATAGTTTTTCTACAAGACAAATGCAGTAATCCTCTGAATCCTAATGGTATAGCTATAATGTAGAGCAGTGTCAGACTATTTGAGGCTACTGACTCCCTGTAGGTAACGCCTGCAAAAGAGGACATCACTGACTCTCGACTGTATAGACGTTATCTAAAGCACGTGGCAAGTGAAAATTTTGACCTTTCATGAAGCATTGCATTACAGATCTTTTTGCTATTTTGTAACAAAAGTCGACGATAACACACTAGAATGACAGGAGTTTTCATCGTAGCTAAAAAAAAAATAAAGGATCCCAAAAAAGAATACGAAAATTCTAACGCATATTTAAATTTAATCACAAAATTCCAACACTATTTGTTTCTCAGCCAATATGAAGGATACAGAGTTCGCAGATATTATTGTACTTTATTACAATCTTGGAGTAATGGCTTAATCTCACTGCATTCACCTTTGTTGCTCCATTCTGGGCATGCCTGTCAAAGAAGAATGGATTAAGTGACACAATCATTGAATTTATTTGTTACTGGAAATGTATGTAATCTGGAACTATGCATAATTCATGGGAAAATTAAATATAAACAATAGTGGAGTAATACTAGAAAAATACAAAAGAGATCTGAGACTTTATAGTCAATATTAACTAAATACAAAAAAAAACATCATCGTCCTGTTATATCTAAGACTTTTCACCTAGGGTTTGTTGGTCTAACCAGATTTGGCAGAATATTACATTTTCATAGAGCGCAGCTGTCTGAAATCTTTAAACCATGCAATATTCTGTGGCTTAAAACAGTATCAGCATATTTAATGGTACTGAATTCCTTAAACTACTGTCAAAAATCTTCATGACAGCCAGCACTGACGGCTTCGAAAGGAACTTAATAATTAACAATTGTATACGCACATAATTTTCTAAAGTCAGTGGTGCGCACATTGGGTTTGTACTTGCATAGCAGTCTGTTGCTATCTTCCCTAGGCTATCACTGCTTCTAAACCGAATAGAAACTATCAAATATTTAATGTATGTATGCTATACAATATATATGTATATATAATAAGCAGCGATAGCCTAGTGGAGAGACCGACGGACTGCTACGCGCGCCAATGAATTTTCGAAGTTATGTGCGTATTAAATAGTTAATTATCGCTTGCTAAACGGAGAAGGAAAACATCGTGAAGAAACCTGTATGTCTGAGATGTTCTCGAATGATTGTGAAGTCTGCCAACCCGCTCTAGGCCAGTTTGGTGGACTATGGCCTTACCCTTCTCAGAGTGAGAAGAGGCCCGTGCCCAGAAGTGGGACAGTTTATATACAGGGCCGATAATGATGCTGCTCTTCAAACCTTGAAAAATTACTCACCATTACAAAAGCCATGTGTATGCAGTGCCTCATTTTGGAGAAGTCACACATATCTGGTGATCCGTATTTCGATATATCACCTTCCAAGCATTTTTTTTTTGATTTTAGCTAACAAATCTTTGTTTTTCATATCTTTCTCGACAATGGCTGTAAAAGCTTTTATATCTATACCTCCAGCTTCTGAGAAATAACCCTTCTTTTTAGCCATACATTCTTCAAGTTCGCACTGTAAACGAAACGGGATAAAAAGGTACATGTAATTTGGGAAATGGATTGTTGTTCCCTTTACATAAAGCTGAATCTCAAAGGACCTGTGAATTTCAGACCAAATTAGTAACTACCTACATCAATTCTAAGTCAAATACAATATTATAGACTCACTCACGCCTGTATCCCCGTAGGCAGAGGTGTAATATTATACCCACATTTCGCCATTAATTTTTAGTACCACGTAATAGGGGGGAGCCTATTGCCGTTACCGGGCACTTCACCAGACTCCGTGCTGCTACTGAGAATTCGGAAAAACCCAGTAACACTTGCCCGACCCGGGAATGGAACCCGGGACCTCCGATCAGCAGTCGCATATGCTATCCACTGAACCATGGAGGCAGTCATCAATAAAATATTGCATCCTAAGTAAGCCTTGCGTCTTTCCAAAGATTTAGGCAGGAGTGTTATCATGCATATCACAAATAATTATATAAATAGTCTACTCTAGTCTACGCAATTCTGTAATCACGTTACGATTTAATGATGCGACAAAATCAAAGTCAAACCATTTATTCATTTACGTCACAATGTGATACTTGTGTACGTGAAATTTACAGATTAATTACGTAATGATTCTACATTTACATTGAGTTCCGTCTCGTATTACAAGGACGTAGAACCGTGAGAATAGGCAATGTCATTCACGTAGTTATTTTTTATTTGAACCGTAATTTTAGCGTTCGTGTGAAGTGAATATATGGTGGTGGTTCATAAGATTCTAAAGTAAGTTAATAAATTCTGATAGAGTACAGAAATGTTTGGATGGTAGTCCGAAATAAATTCTTGTCACGAACGGATCTTTCCCTTAGCTACCAAATAGAAACTTCGAAACATTGCAATAAACATTAGGTACATGTGCTTCGATATTTAGATGTGATTCTAAATATAACATGATTCTCTTAACTATGTTTTATCATTCTAAAATCCAATGCTATCACGAATAATATGTACTGGAAACCAATATGTTGTGGAAGTTAGATAAAGATTTATGCTTGAATGCGGTCCGTTGTAATGCATCCCAAAGATAGACCTAGCATTTCGACGATAGGAGGATGCTCGGAATATATGAGTTGAATAAGACGTACTCAGGTATTGTGGTATACGCAAATAAGTTAGTAATATCAAAATTGTTATAATGTCTGTAAATATCATTGAAATTGTATGCGATTATTTTGTATACATGTTATTTCACAAGTCTCAATCGAATAAACAACAAGTATATAGCTCTTATCATTGCAGCCGACATAATAATTATATACATTATTCGGCATATTTTGTATTAAGCTTATATCAAATATGTATCTCTAGCCAAATCCATCGATAGACCCTGTGAGACCAATACTTACATACTACGATCGATTTAACCGTTTGATAAACTATAAACTTTAATTTAAGCATTATAATTCATTTGCTGTCATTACTAATTGTCAATGGTGAACTTAAGTAAAGATGATATTTATGGAAACGTCATCACTCTGTTCTTCTGAGACAATAAAAAATTATACAGTATCCTAGTAATACTTATCATGTGATCTACTACTATGCATTATGGCGTACCGCGGGGAAGCGTGCTGGAACCTTTATTATTCCTGATTTACATAAATTATCTCCCCAAATGTACAAAACATAAAATGGTCCTATTCGCTGATGACAGTACTTGTATAGTTTAATGTTCTTATAAACATGAATATCAAAATGACATTAATAATACCCTAATTGACATAATAAATTGCCTTAATAACAATTATTTAATTATTAATCTAATTAAAACAAAAATAATGAGTTTTTACCAAAGAAGTGAAGCACCGAATATTAATGTTAACTATAATGGTTTTGCAATAGAAAATATTTATAAAGTTACATTTTTAGGCATAACTGTTGACAAGTAACTGAATTGGAAACCCCATATAGAAAAATTGTGTAAACGATTATGTAAGTCAGCCTTTGCCCTTATGCAGCTGTCGAAAAAAGTAGTCAAGCACTACTAACAGCTTATCATGCACTCGTGGCGTCGCGTCGGTTCTGAGGTTGGTATCGCGCCTAAAATATTTAATAAAATACCTGAAAGGATAAAAAATATGTCCACATCAAAATTTAAATCCTCATTGACGAAACTTCTAATAGATAAATGTTATTATTCAGTAGATGACTTTCTAAATGATCATTAATATTTTTACCTAGTTTTAAGATCTGACAGTACTATACACAACAAAAATTTATAATTTTATTTGACGTAATATTTTTATATTTAAATTAATTCCCCTTTTAACAATATTTGTATGTCTGTTTGGACAAAACATATTGCACTTAAACTAATCTAAGACCATTATTGTATACATTCACATCATCATGACAGCCTGGAAACGTCCATCACTGGACTAAGGCCTCCCTCAAGGCTGGACATAGTCTCAGAACAGATCGCTCTTAAGCCGCCTGCATCCAATCGCATGACTGATATTACTAGGGTATTGTAGCATATAGTATTGTCTGTATAATATAGTAT
Organism: Euclidia mi; assembly: GCA_944739405.2. Lineage (NCBI taxonomy): Eukaryota > Metazoa > Arthropoda > Insecta > Lepidoptera > Erebidae > Euclidia > Euclidia mi. The sequence goes on from OX123183.2 coordinate 115,298,840, forward strand.
TATATTAGTGAAAGTCAAAGTCAAAAGTCAAAATCATTTATTCATCTAGGTCACAAGGTGACGCTTATGAACGTCAAATTTTTTAGTATGTTAGGACAATGCATGCATTGCAATCTGATCCTAAAATAGACTAGATTGTTTTTACATTCATGTTGATATAAGCTGATAGGCTATTTGTACTTACCGACGGAGGTTTTACTTTTAATTCCATACATTCCTTTAATGCTTCCATGTCAGAAACCATATCTGCCCCCATTTTCGATACATCTGTGCAACAGAGCAAAGTATCCTAAAAGAAAATTTGAGAATTAAAGATATGATAACGGACTTCGTCATAGCGGGCAATAGACGACCATTGCAAGGCTCTCATAGTAGACTGATTTTTTTTTAAAAGAGGAGTGTATAATTGTTCAGCACATTTTCAGGAATGTGTTTCTACTGACGAAACCTGGGTCATAATACAGTCGTATAAAAAATACAGTATCTGACTACACGTTCCACAATATTGACCAATAGAAGAAATAAATTTAACCTTGTTGATTATTGAAATAAAAGTCAGTTTTAATTGGTTTACTGACAATACATTAGAACTGACTCGTTACTCAAATTATATATATAAGAAAACGCAGAACATTGGCGCTGTAAATAAAAGCAAGGGTATCAACGCTTCATCCAATCATGGTTCTGCAAAGATGCGTCTGACATGTCTTTGAATAAACCAATCAAGACTCAGGGCTGGCGCGGAAAGATCAAAGCCTAAGGGACAACTCGTTTAGAGAATTTATCAGCTGAAGCGTCAGTATTTATAGATTCATCAGTCAGTCTATAAAACAATTGATATCACTAGCCTTTGTGATTTTCACAAAGGCTAGTGATATCAATTGTTTTATAGACATAGAGCTTTTATTTTTTTGAAATATTCACTTAGTATTATCATACTTCAGATGGCATGATATATCGGGTCGCAACAGATTACGTATTTAAACTTTCCCCATGGATTACTGGCCTATTGGTGAAAGCTGCATAACAATCCGATCAGTAGTTTTAATGTTTATGGTGATAAGACAGACAGAGAGACGTGGCGGACGACTTTGTTTTATACACATAATATCTAAGGATGTGAGACTTTATGATATTTGTAACAGTAATCGTAAGTGATCAGTCATGCTATCAGATTAGACTTATTATTATTATTTTATTTTTATTTTTTTATTTATAAATTTCCACTTACAACTATTATCACAGGTTAAAACCTAATACAATAGTGTAGTTACTTTCCAAATATTTACTTAATAACTATACTAATCTACACATTCATAAGAAAAAACACAGTAAGCTGCCCTTGTGAATTCATTCAAGGTACAATGAAATAAGTCAATGCGTTGAGACAAAGTGTTGAGCGCACGCAGCGCGCGCGTCAGCGGCGCGTATCGCAGCAAGTTGGTGCGCGCGCGCGGCACACACAGCAGCGCCGGCCGCCGCCGCCGGCACAAGTACGCATCAGGGACACACAAACTCACCGAGCGCAGTACGTCCGGGTTGTGAATTTTACCTCGGAACACTTTGAACATGTACGTGGCGAGCGCCACTTCTCGTCTCACTTCCAGCTTAAAATATCCACTCATACCAATAAGAAATAATGTCGGATATAACAACGGATATCCTGGGTATATACCATATTGTTTAAAATATAAGAATCTAATGAACTTATTTTGAATTCTTTCTATCATTAACTTATATTTGGCTTCGTGTGGCGACCAAAGAACGGCGTTACACTCCAAATGACTTCTTACAAGCGCTTCGTATAAAGATTTCAGTGTCCTGGTGTTTTTAAATTTGTTCGCTAGCCGTAAGATCATTCCCAAATTGCGATATGATTTTTTACAAACGTGTGTAATATGATTTCTAAAATTTAGGTCCGTACTGAATCTCACGCCTAGATCCCTGACTTCATGAACACGTTGGAGCGCTGCGCCGTCCATGTGGTATTGATGATGACTTGGAGTGCGCGCGCGGCTAAATGACATCACTGAACATTTGTCCACATTAAAATATAATTTATTTTTAATACTCCACTCCTCGATCCTATTTATTTCGCACTGCAGTATATCATGATCTGAGTTCTGGTCAATTTTAAGGACTAATTTTAAATCATCGGCAAATAACAAGGGTTTAGCTTTGTTAACTACCTGGGGCAAGTCATTGATAGGCAGAATAAAGAGAAATGGTCCTAAATTACTTCCCTGACTAACACCTGATCTCGTAAAATACGGTTCAGAAAAAAATCCACTACAGTCAACATATTGTCGCCGGTCTTTTAAGTAGGAAGCAAAAAATGACAATGTATGCGGTGTGCATCCTACACTAGCCAACTTACTGAGAAGGACGTCATTATCTACGGTGTCAAACGCCTTCTTAAAATCGAAGTAAGCGACGTCGACTTGTTGACCAGCGTCCACTACTGGCATCAAGTGTGTCATCATATCTAACAAGTTGCCCGTAGTGCCCCGCCCTGGACGGAAACCATGCTGTGCGTCGGATAACAGTGCGCATATTTGTGGGTACAGGCTACCGTGAATTGCTGACTCGAAGACTTTTGCAGGAGTGGACAATACTGCCACAGGTCTATAATCACTGGCAGCTGAACCACCACTACCTTTCGGCACAGGTACAACCCGGGTGAGCTTCCGAAAATCAGGAAACCTAGCATTCCTTATACAAACGTTGAATAAATGTAGTAACGGTTCCACTAATACCTCTTGACTGTCCTTAAAAAATAAACGCTGGAATGCCATCGGGCCCGGCGGAAGACTTGGGCGGCAAGCGTGCAAGGGCCCGGCGTACATCGGCGTCGCGCAAACACGACAAGTGCGCCCACGCACCCGGTGCCTCCGCTCCACCTGCGATCGCCGCCGCCACGTTCAACTCAGGTGGCTCCGGATTGTAAACCGATTGAAAGAATCGGGCAAACTCGTTGGCACATTCCAGCTCAGATAATGACCGCCCGTCTTTAATTAATTGTCGATTATTCGAGTTACCTTTTCTCGATCGAATGTACCCCCAAAAGGCTCGCGGGTCCCGTGCCAAGTGAGCTTGCACTCGGTCACGGTATAAGTCATGAGCTCGTGACGTCGCCGCCTTAACTCTCGCCCTGTACCGCGAGAACTCCTCGTAATCACTACGTGAATTACTTAATTTATATTTCTTATGTAATGTATATTTATGTTTAATATCCTTTATAATTTCGAATGTGTACCATACCGGGTAGTTATATTTACTTTTATTTGAATTAGCTCTTTTTAAGGGAACACATTTGTCGAAGATATCATTTAACTTAGCATAAAATAACCTTAAGACTGCGTCCGGATCATACAACAAATATATTTCACTCCAGTCTATTTCAGTGATTAAACTGTACATTTGATAATAGTCCACTTTATTAAAGTTCCATGATTTAATATCTACGTGAAAGTGAGAATTATGCGTACGCGACGAGGTAACGGGCGTCGCCGGGGACAGCGGCGGCAGGCGTGCGTTCAGCTCGACGCTGACCGCAAGCGGTGGGTGGTACGCGTCCACGGGCAGCAGGCCCTCGTCCGCCGCACACACCGACACCCCGTCCCGCGCGCTCAACACGAGGTCCAACTGTCTATTGTTACAATTTGGTACCGCATTAAACTGAATGAATTTACAGAAGGTCATGAAATATATAAAATAATTATTAATATTATTATTGCAAGAGTGCAAATTGAAATCTCCTAATATAAGTAATTTATTCTTATATCTAACACATATTTTTTCTAATAATCTAAACATTAACATATATTCGCTCTCCTCAGCCTGTGGCGGAATATACACAGTACAACACGTAAACAAAAAGTTATTTCGTTTATAAACGGCTGCACAAATTAATTCAAACGAATGGCTGCTCAAATCAACATCACCTGGCACGGCCACTCGACGCAACTCGAATCGCGGTGTGGCCACTAAAAGGACGCCTCCGTGTTTACGCCCGTCGGCTCTGTCACACCGCAATACTTGATACCCAGGAAGCATGAATTCTGCGTTCGGAATTGCCTCGTTTAGACCAGTTTCGGTGATGGCGAATAAATCGGATCCCGATGATTCTAGTAGCGATAAGAACTGAGTAGTCTTAGTCCGAAGTCCTCTTACATTTTGGTATAAAACTTTGATATACCTATTCTGTCTGCAATTTATTTGTTTTGTTGGAGTTGCGAAACCAAATCCATTCACTGAATTCCGCATTGACTGGCCATATTTCAGGGTCACAAAGTTTTTCAAAGTTACTTAATGTAACACCAATCTTAAACGAAGCATAGTCTCGTTCAACTTTAGGTTTCAATTTTTCAATCACCATTACAGAGTCATTGCCTAGTATTCGTTTCAGATACTCTTTAATATTTTCCTCCGTAGTACATTTATCCAATCTCCAAACATGTAAAAATTTTGTTCTTTCCACTGCTTTTAGGGTACCCAGTGATGTATTGCCCCCCCTTTTGATGGGATTACTCCTTCGAATATTTTTTACTACTGTCCACTCCATACCATTACTATTACTGGTATTCGTATCCGCTGCTTCCGCTGCTTTCTTGGCCACCGCCGCGTAGCTAGACTCTGAGACCGCGCGGACGGGCTCCGCGGGCGCTTGCGCACAATGCGCGCCGCTGTCCATAGTGCTGATTTCGGACGAAGTCGTCGGGATGGTAGTAGTCTTAGGTTTGGCTGATGGTGGTTTCTGAGTAATTTGCTGGTTTTGGCGACTAGTATTGACGAACGAACTTTCATATTTTTCGCTAGGCGGCTGTTTCTCAGTTTCCAATATTTTAATCAGTTGCTCGTACGAATTGCACCTATTAGTAGCTTCTTTCAGCTCTTGCCGTAGTCTGCTATTTTCTAAAGCCAGTACAGCCACAGTGGCTTTAATTTCCTGCATGATATTTAGCTCAAATGCACTAATTTTAGCTATGATTACGCTATTAACTTTGTTTACAATCTCGTCTGAAGTCAACGACTCTGTCTGAGAAACATTTCCCTCGAAAGATCGGTTAGGTTCCTCAAAGCTGGAGGTACAGACACCACGTACTGGTGTGTCATCAGTAACTCGCAGGCGCTGGGTTACGTTACAACAGGCATCACATCTAAACGTACGTTTTAGACGTAGATGTTCGTCTTTAAATTCAGCGGCAGTAATATTTACACACTTACACTTACTTACTTATAGTGGTATCCTGATTTACATCCATTACATATAATTGTCTCTTCTGGCTCAGTTTTTCTACCACAAACAAAGCAGTTCATTTTGAAATAAATATGGCGTGACAACACGGTGCAAATGAGATAGCGATAGCCGATCACCGCAAGAGTGAAAGAGCGCGATGCGCGAGTCGCCGCCGCACACTTCCCGCCACTTAATTCAAGTCACTGCACTTGTTGATTATACAAAAATTGTTAGAAAAGTTATTAATTCACAATTTTAACACTGCAATCCATGTACCGTATGTTTAAAACACATATTGTTCCGTTTACACACATTTTTGTATATTGAAAGTCCGAATTTACTTAATTATAAAAAATAATTCACGAGCACGATCCGTATTCGCCGCGTTCCGTTCAGAAATTATAGTAGAATGGTTCAAGCACTTGCTTTGGCGTTTTCAATTGCACCGAACAAAGTGTGGGTTCGATTTTAACATTGGGTAAAATGTTGATATCCACTAACGTGTAGTTGTTCGGCATCAGGAAATTTTAGCGTCATGTCGATTCTTTGAATATTGGTCAAATTTGTCAAGTCCGGTACAACACAGGATTAGAATCTACTGGGAGAATTGAGTTGAGAGTTTAAGAAACCTTAATAAACTGCGAAGAAATAGCCAAATTGTTGTGCTTACTCCAAAAATATAATTTACATCATTTTATTCCAAATTTTATCAAGTCAGGAAAATATAAATATACTCACTGGACGCAAAAGTCTGTGGCATTTTCTCATGATGTCATCTGCGGCCTGAGAAAATAGAAGAAGAATTTAATGTATGTATTTTACCATATCTTTTAGCAAAGAGTAATTCTGCTGAAGAGTAGAATATTTGTAGATTTTAACAAATATGTTCAATTGGGCAAGAAATGCCTCATAGTTTATGCTAATTTTTGGCATACTTTATGTATATAATTATATCCATATCTACTAGGATGACGCTTCTTACATCATCATCATCCAATCGTTATTTCTATTTCAACCAAGCTTTTCTCCTTTGAGTCTTTCCAAAACAAACAGAATAATTATACAATTTAAGAAAATACTTACCGAAACCGCAACTAGTAACAAAACGAAAACCAAAGTACGATACATGATGATGTGTTTCACGATCAGATTGATACTGATAAAAATATCGCGTGCTTATATATATATATACTTGATTTATACCAGTTATTCACCTAGACTCAAATACCAGAAAATTGTTCGACATCACTATAATCATCACCATCACCTCAACACGTTATAAAAATTACATTGTTAGTACAGTCATCAACAAAATATATCAGCAAAAATAAAATAAATGAACTTGATTTCTCGTACTTACGAACAATACTATATTGGTTACTACGTTATACTGGTCATATATACATACATAGTCTCACGCCAATAACCCCGAAGAGGTAGCCAGAGGTGTATTTCTACACCCACTTTTCGCCACTTGGTCATATATATTGTATTGTTATCTATGCTTGACTTATGTAATCCATAGACACTTATTCCTTTGTTAAAATGTCCTGATGAATGATCCTGTGTAAAAATCCTTGGCTTTACAAACATTCAGCTAACGGACAGAAAGATCACCCAGAACCGGGCCATCAATTATTGGATCTCACAAAGTGCTCATAATATTGTGACTTCACTTGCCTGTCGTAATGGGTCGGCAAACTTAAGCAACGCTTGCACAGCTCACCACTTGGATGGGTGGGACAGAGCGCTACTGTGCTTTGGAGAGCACGCGAATTGTTGGATCTGGTCATATCGCAGGAAAGAATCGTTAGGTCATGTCCGAAGCCTTTAGGTGGTCTAAAGTCTCTGACATCACAGTTGGGCAACACACTCACACGAAACAATAAAAATAGTTCTAAGATTTAAGTTAAGGACTTGTCTGATGTGTAGAACACAATATAAAATGTTTCATGATATAATAATTCATTTCGAATTATATAGCAAAGGTTAGCTTGCCTATTCATAGAGATCGTCTCGTTAAAGTTCATTATGGTTAAACATTTCACATTACGAAAATACACGGGTAGATTCCGTATAAATGCCTTGAGCCCGATTTTAAATTGAATAATAACTAATCTGCAGAGAAATTTTAAACCTGATTCAAACACACTTTCTAACTGAACCGAAAACGAGTTGAAAGAGTATTCAGACTGATCGAAGGCCTCCGACATGATCTAACAATTCTTGTCCTGCGACAAGGACCGGGCCGGCAGTTTTACGTGCCGTCCGAAGCACGGCAGCGCTTCAAGGTAGCGTTTTAAGTTAAAGATTATGTTTTGATGTGAAAGTCATTCGCGGTCACCCATCCAAGTGGTGACCCGTGCAAACTTTGCTTGATACTAGTGAATAACGCAATGAGAACTTACTAATAGGTTTATTATTCATCGCGATGCAAATACTATACAATTTTCATGTGTCTTCAGGCAAATCCTCTACATATTATTAGTCATTTAGATTCCATTATAGATCTGGAAGTTCATACACAATCTGTGGCTAATGTGGGTTTGATTGTCGCTTCAATGTGATACAAATTAAGGTGCGTTTAGACCGCAAATGATTGTCAAAGGCTTATAATAGTTCTGACGATATTAAACAAATGAACGTTTGTGTGTTAGGTATCTAAATTATTATTATAAAATCTTCCTTAGGGCTTAGTTTGGTTATTATTTATCCTCTGTCCTTTCAATAGATTGTGTGAATTGTGTAAGCAACTCAATACTTAACTATTCATTTGCATTCTACCTGAAGACTCGGTCTCTGGTATTAACATGGGATATTAGGAGATACCAATTATCGCCAGAAGCTGTAATAATAAGCAAAAGTATTAACCTTTTAACCTTTGGGTTTAGTATGATTTCAATCACAGCATCAACTTTTCGTTTTAACTTCAGAGGAAATATTTTTTGCTTTCTCCAACTTTCACCTTGGTCCCGAGTTACAAGTTAAAGGTTATGTTGTGACGGCCAAGGCGTTTTGTCTTTTTAAAACTTTCAAAGTCAAAGTCAAAGTCAAAGTCAAAGTTCTTTATTTGCCAGAATGTAGGTATACAGAGTATGATCTTATAATATAAAATGGCCCATTTACATTCTACCATTACATATGGTATGCAAATATTTGTATTAGTAGACAAACACAAGTGATATTTTATGTTAATTATTTTAAAACCTTAATTAAAACAACAAATTAATCTGAACTCCCGTAAATGATAATAATTGTGATACTAATTAATTAACAATGTCAAAGTAATAATACGTATGTCAGTTCGAAATAAAAAAAATATAATTTTAATATAATATGTATGTCAGTTCAAGATAAAGAAATTATAATAATAAATAGATAATTATATTAGTCCACAATTATATTTTTAAATGTCAAAGCTTTTATTAACACATTTAAGCTTACATTTTAATTATAATCATAAGGTATATACCAATGTTATTCATTAATTTTCTTCTCCGTGATATGACATATATTCGTTTAGATCATAAAAACATCTTTCTTTCAACCACTGCGTCAACTTTTTTTTAAACTTGGTCAAAGGCAAATCTTTAAAGATATTGGGTAATTTGTTATATACCTTTATGGCATTTACGTACGAGTTCCTTTTATACAATTCGAGCTTGCATTGCGGTAAACATAATTTATGCTTATTTCTGGGAGCTACATTTCTTTTCGTTACATCTTTAATCTTAATAAATAATTCCGGATGTCGTTGTACAAATATGCATAATTCTTTAATGTACATACAAGGTAATGGCAAAATGTTGTACTTTTTGAACAAGTGTTTACAACTGTCTGTATACCAGGCTCCACAGATTGCACGCACACATTTTTTTTGCACTCTAAATGCTTTTATAATATCCACTGAATTTCCCCACAGTAAAAGACCATATGAGAGTACGGACGAAACGTATCCGTGATATGCACACAAAGCAGCTTCTGTGGATACTGTGACTCTTAATCTTTTTATAGCATAAACAAAGCGGTCGAGTTTGTCACAAACGTAATCTACGTGTGATTTCCAGTTGCAATTCTGATCCAACTTTATACCCAGAAATTTTGTACTTACAACTTCTTCAATTATTGTATTATTATATTTAATATTTAACGTCAATGGTTTTCTTTTATATGTCTGGAATTGGATCATTTTTGTCTTATCTATATTAATTTGTAAATTATTAGAATTTAACCAGTGTATTATATTTTCTATTGCTTTATTTATGTCTGCTTCATACGTATTGGCGTTTTCATTTTGTATAATAAGAGTTGTGTCATCAGCAAACAAGATTGTCTTATGGCAAACGGTATTTGGGAGATCATTAATGTACATAAGGAACAAGAATGGTCCCAATATACTGCCTTGAGGAACTCCGAAATTATTTTGCTGATAGGCACTTCTATATACTACTTTTTTGTAATTTTTATGGATTTTAGAGATTTCCACACATTGTTGTCTGTCATTTAGGTAGTCTCTCAACCAGTCGTTTGCTTTTCCTCTTATCCCATACCTTTCCAATTTATGCAGGAGCAATTTGTGGTCCACAAAATCGAACGCCTTGCTCATATCTAGGAAGATCGTCGCGACTGGTAAGCCGTCATTTATGGCTTGAGTGACAATTTTAATCAAATTGAAACATGCCAATGAAGTGCTACTATTCTGTCTAAACCCGAATTGCTCATCTTTAAGTAGACCATGACGTGTCGTGAATTCTTGAAGCCTTTTCAGCATGACTTTCTCAAAGATTTTTGACATAATTGGAATCAGCGTCACTGGCCTATAGTTATTCATGGCAGTGCTGTCGCCTTTTTTATAAAGTGGCCTTACTATTGATTTTTTCAGTATCTTTGGAAAGGTACCTTCTGCAAAAGATAAATTTATTAAATAACACAGCGGCTGACATATGTGTGGTGCACAAAATTTAATTACTTTGGTGGTTATGTCATCTACTCCTGCTGTTTTGGTGTTATTCAGATTTTTAATTATGCGGAATATTTCCATGGCATCTGTCGGTTGGAGAAATATTGTATGTTCATAATTAATATCAATATTTTTGTTTATCTCGTCAACATTATATTTAAAATTATTACTATTTGTCAATTGTATGTAAAAATTATTAAATATGTCACTTATTTCCTTAGGATCTTCATATGTCTGATTATTTATAACTATTTTGTCAATTTGTGTTCTAGCATTTTGGTCATCAATGTTTTCATTAATTACTGCCCATGTGGCTTTACATTTATTTTTATTATTGTCTATATATTTCTTATTTTGTATTTGTCTGGACTTATATATGCACTTTTTTAGTATACAGTTGTATGATTTATATTTTTTATTTAGCATTTTTCTATTCGTTTTATTGTGTTGCTGGGTTAAGTATAGATATCTCTTTCTTATACATGACCTTCGTATACCCTTCGTTAACCATTTGTAGTTCCCTTTTTTAGTTGACCTTTTTACTGTATTTATTGGGAAGCACAGATCAAAAAATAATTTGAAGAGACTATGAAATTCAGTAAATGCTTCTTGTAAGTTCTTTTTCTCATATACGTTGGAGAAAGTAAGAGACGACATGCAATTACAAAACGTTTTCATATTTTCTCCATTAAAGTCCCTGACAGCCTCATACCAACTGGATATTTCGTACGATTTAGTAGTTTTCAGCGAGAGAGTTTGCCCTGTTTCGTGGTCTGACAGTGCAAGGTGATGCACCTCCGCTTTAACTTGCTTAATGTTGCTAGCTAACTGATCCAGACATGACAATTTCCTTGTTGGTGTTTTAATGTGCATTTCGATATTAAAGTTTTTTAATATACTTTTCAACTCTTCGCAACTTTTGTTTGGCTTTAGGATGTCCAAGTTCCAGTCGCCACAAAGAATAATTTTTTTATGCTTTCTAGTAAGCCTTTCTAGTAGTTGTTCTAGTTTTCCAAGAAATATGTGTGGGTTACTATTAGGAGTTCTGTATAAGCAAATAATCATAATTTTATCAATTTCTACGCCACAACATTCAAAATTAAATTTACATGTCAAGTCATAAATATCAGTCAACAATTTATACTGTATATTGCTATCTATCATTATGCATACCCCTCCTCTTTTAGTGTCACGTGAATATGATGCAGCTAGTTTAAAACCAGGGATTTTTAAAAGCATTTCTGTACCTTTTTTGATGAAAGTTTCCGTCAAACAGACGACATCTATTCTTGGACCTGTTTGTGATAGCTCGCGGATTGCAAATGTTAACTCTTCAGTTTTGCTTATAGCACCAGCAATATTCTGGTGAAATATTTTTAAGTTATATTTTGATTTAAGGACGAAAACAATTTTTTGCTTGTGACGGCAACTGTGTGTCAGACTGCCTACTTAAACATGGTGTTATTTTTTTAAAATAATAAGGTATGGTTCCTTTCTTATGAGTTTCGTTGTTTATTATCTCCAGTTTGCTCAAAGAGTCAGTGTTAGATTTAACTTTATGATAACTGTCCCCTGAAAGTATATTTTTAATCGACTTAAAATAAAATGGAATCGTACCCTTCTTAGGAATAGTTACTGTTGTGCATTCTGTTTCCACCTTGTTCCGTGATAACATATTTTTACAACATAAAAATTTTTCGTCATAATAATGTGAGTCAATCTTAAAGTTAATTATTTTACATGCATTCAATAAATAAAAGTGTTTAGTATTATTGTACGGATAATTACATTCTAAATTAATAAATGAACAATTGTTAAAGTTGTTACACATAATTTTTAAGTTGTTATTTAGCATTCTTTCATTTAAATATCTGTTCTGTAAAACATTGAATACTAGAATGTTAGTTTCTTTAAAGCATTTTAACATTGTTACAAGTTCTATTATTATCCTATTTGGGTTAGTGTCATTTTCACCTATGCATATGATTAAATAATTATCTTTGGAATCTTCTAGTTTATAGACAGGTTTGAGGATTTCCTCTGTGGTGGCATATGGTTTTGTGGAAGAAAAAATCTGATAATTCTCGTACTTAGTGTTTTGTCTGGACTGTATTAGTAGTGTAGCCAACCCTGACAATTGTTGTCCTCCAAATATAAATAACTGTGATTTTGTATTGGTTTTAGGTAGTTTCTGGCTAGTATTTACTTTATTTTCTTCAGGCTGATTTATTACAGCGCCATCTGTTTTGTATTGGACGCACTTCTTCAAGCTAGGGTCGTATTCTTGTGGTGTAATTGTGCTTTTGTTCGTATTGCATACAGCGCCATCTGTTGAGTTTACTTCAAACGATTTTGTCTCCAAATCAATGAAACTTGTATCAAGTTTCTTTTTGTAAGTAATATTAGCTAAATTTTGTACCTTCTTTTTCTTTTTTGTAGTTGAGTGTTTTTTTGTACTATTTGTTGGTCCACTACATAGGTTTTTTAATTGCGCTATGGAATTTTGTTGTTCTAGTGTTTGTTTTTTCAAAGTGCTGTTTTCCATGATTAAATTATCTATTTCGTTGTTAGCTGACCTTAACTGCATTTTTAAGTGTTCAATTTCTTCCTTTAGTCTTTCAAACTCTTCGTAAGTTATTTCGGTTGCCAGTGATTGTGGTAGACTTTTTGAACTGTACTCAGAAATTGTAGACTCGAATGAAGAATTAGGGGAATTTACTATTGTTTTATTTCTTCGTAGAGTTATATTTTCAAATTCCATGATTGATTTTTCACTTTTTGTCGATTGACGTATATAATATGTCGTAAAAAAAGATTTCAAAATACAAAAAGTGTGTCTCCGTCAGGATTCGAACTCGCGCCACATACGATAGCAGCAGGTTCAATAAGTAATTGGCTATGCGTGCCGATACTGTTATGTCGAAATTACGTATCTTGTTCAACTGGTATGTAATTTGAATCAAACAAAGTCGTTAAGTTGACTCATCCGTAAAATATTTTGCCGCATTTTTGCACTGATTGTCACAACACTTTTTATAATTTTTACTGTGATTTAGACAAAGTTATGCATTTACTTTTTATAACGGAACTAGCACTGTTGTGTTATGTCATGTTTTAATGTTTTGTATACAATGAGAAGTCTATTTTTCACTGTTTGTTATTGCACTTTTGTTTAGAGTTTTATGTGATCATTTGTCCCATTTATCACTGGATAACACTTGCACTTATACTTTATGAACTCAAGAACAATTTTTATAGCTTTGATGTTTTTAAATCGTTGTTTTATATTTTTATTTAAAAAATAATTACGGAGCCGATCTTAACATGACAGCTAGCGCCATCTATCCCCTGCAATAAACTTAATACGTGAAAATCAGAAATATTTGGAAAAATGTGATGTTTTGCTGATAGCATCGAGTTTCTTTCTATCTGGTGAAAACCTTCGTGACGTTCAGACAGTGAAAAGCTGAAATTGAAAATGTTGAAAACTTTGAATTTTTAGAGACAAACATATATTTTTACCCGAAACATGTATTAGAAGAAATAAAATGTAATCGTATTTTATTTGCTATATTGAATTGTTTTCTTAATTCTAGTGAGCACCTTGAGTTGTAAAATAGCTCTAGCAAATAATAGAAAGTCAACACTCCTTCTGACAACTTTGATTTCAACAAGGCAATAAAAAGAAATCAACTGTCTGTGTCTGAAATCAGGTTGATTTCAGACACAGACAGTTGATTTATTTTTAGGGTCCCGTACCTCGAACTGAAAAAACGAAACCCTTATAGGATCACTTTGTTGTCCGTCAGTCTGTCAAGACCCATTTTCGCAGAAATGCGTGAAGGTATCAAACTGAAATTTATATCAAATAGTCAAGTGTGCTGTCCCATTAAGCTGTAAAGAAATCAAACTTCTAAAATAACGGAATCAAAAGGTAAGGCCGTTTATGCTGCAAATTTCCGCAATTTTCGAAACTCGAAAGGGGATTGCATACATTATAATTGTAATAAATTCGCAATCCCTTGATTGGAAATCTCAATATTGGACTACACAAATTCATTACGCAGAAATAAAACCAAAATAAAACATTTAACGTTGAAACATCTATTACCCGCTGACAAAGCGCCCGCTGATTCAAATAACATGACGGAAGTATTAAAGAGACAATTTGCCAAATATCCGGTAGTTATTCATAACCCAGTGACATTTTACAAGGTGCGTGTAAAATAAATAATATTTTTAGGGAAGCGATGTGAAAATTCTGATCTTTTGTCATTAAATGTATTAAATGTGAGTGATGACAGCTTTATTGTGCATCGTAAATGAACAATCCATGTATCCATGTATCCTTGTGTCATCGCGGGGAGACGGTAATGTCTCTAACTGCAATGTCGTCGTCATGGTGACAATTTTATGTGAGTGTAGTCACTGACCACCTTACGCCCATCATATATACCTTAACATAATAATATGATGGGTCTTAATCCCACGACTTACGAGAGTAACACTTGTTGTATTAATAGATTTTTAACTATTTCTCTTGTTGTGATTACGCGTCCATTACGCGGTTGGCAATAATTTTACTAATCTTTTAATATTTTTTATACGTCACAATAAATTTACGTTTTGGAGTATGTTTATTGCAGAACTTAAGAGGCCTTAAAGTAAATGACAAATAACTGTACAACATTGAACATGAAATCACATCGGTAAAAGTAACACTCGTTTACATAACTGAGCATAACTTTGCTTGATTTAATGCTTATGAAATGTGTTAAATAATTATAATAATTAATCTAATGACACACAGACTAAACCGCAATGCAAACCCAGTCACCATAATATTCACATAATCAAAAATTGAATTCAAATCATTACAAACGTGCCAATTTTCTGATAAGTACATTCCAAAAAGTGTTTCATTCATACTCTAATTTACTTACATTACCCAACTTTGCTTACAAACGTTTGGGTTCTAAAAAAAATAATATTGCCAGCCTGCCTGCCAACGATAACAGGATGAAGTCGTAACATTGGGTCCCAGGATATGAGCATGTGACACAATTGCTCCCAGTGATCCTAAGGTGTGCTAAATTATATTTATATAATTAAATTTTACTGAATAACTCTCTAATATAATATAGCGGAGGCGTTTTAAAAGAATTTACCGCGTCCTGATTTAAAATCGATATGTAGATGAGACATTTATAATTTTATTCAGCACTTCTGTAACGTAAAAAAAATTGGTTGCCTGTAAAGTCGGTATACGGGCGAAAGTTTTACGTGACAACGACTTTGAGTGGTAAAATAATTTTAATGTGAATATTCATTCGTATAGTAGGAAGAAGGATGAAAGACGCGTGCCTTTCACTTTTTATGTCTGTCTCTCTCGCTCTTAGGCGGGACGCGTGCCTCTCACTCGCTCTCATTGTGAGCGCATAACGTGAGCGGAGCGTAACGCAGTTTCTTGAAGTGTCACCCGGCAAACCAATTTATAAGACGTTGTCACGTCAAAAGGTATGACTTGTTTTATAAGACGTTGGGAATGAGGGTAGGATTTCTGAAATCAGCATTCGGAGCGGTTTTGATTTGATCAGCGTTATGGATCTTTATGAATATTTATTTGATTAATGTGGAAATTGTAGGCGTTTCTAAATTAATTTTGGGTCTACTTTGTAAATCATAGCTGGTTATATATTCCAGTTTTGTTAATACGCCAAAATTTATCGTTTTGTATTGCCTCTTTTTACAGCGCAACATAAATGCTCATTAGGGCCCAGTCGCTGCAGTAAGTTATAATTATTCTTGTTTTGCATAATCCATTAAATACTCGTATTTCTTAAGTTGTGATTACCGCACAATACTTCTACACAATCCTTCCATTGGAGAATTACAAAAAATAATAAATTTTATTTAATATTATTATGTTTTGTAATTCTCCAATGGACTGGTAAGGAATGTAGAAAATGTCAATATAATATTTACTTATGTTCGAAAACTTGTGAGGGAGTCGAACCCACGATGCGTTTGAAGGGCGAGGTTACTACCTCGCTTCTGCCAAGGGCAGGACGTGGCAAGGGCACGTGCAGCCCAATATTATTGTTATCGTTGAAGTGAGTATTTGTAAGTAAATTTCGTTTTGAACTGAAGCACTTTAAAACATACACGTACATATTTGTACTCACCTCATCAACCACCAAACGTTATCCCAGTTAGAAACCGGGGTCAGCTTTCTAGTCTAACCGATTTTGACTGAATATTATCTTTTCCACAGAGCGACTGCCTGTCTGACTGCCGCAACCCAAAGGGATAACTGTATTCCATGGTTTAGACTTTAGACTAGTAGACCAGTGCAGATACGTTAGAAAACGGTAAAAAGTAAAATAAAATTACAGAAGGATGAAACCCATTGGAGAAGGAAGAGAATATAGCGATCATTAAAGGAAAAATAAGTTACGGGCGATCTGAGGTCGGGAAGTGGATGGGGTTGCGATTTTAGGGGCAAAAAGGGTTTATCTCGATTGCCAGCAAAACTACAAGTCCTACGGGAAAAACGTCAATGGCAAAGTTGTAGGTAATAAAAAGATCTACAACTTTTGTATTTACACTTTATTCACACAACGTCATAATTTATGTGAAAAATTCAAATAACCAAGTTTTTGGATTTTTATTTTTAACTTTTACAATAGTTTTTTCTTTTACACGAAATTTGGTGAAAACTTGCCTTTTTATGTTCCAAACTCACTGTTAATGTTTTTTATTTAAAATATTTATATTTACGCCTTATTTTGACTTAATATCGAAATAAAGCCCAAATTTTCAATTGAAAATTCTCACGTCAATATATCAGCCTTTTTTTTAAATTGTTCGGCGTTTTGTTCGTTGAAATCTCTGCTTTCTGATGGGGTGAATAAAATATACATTACTAAGGTAAACGTTCTCAGAAAATGCAAAGAAATAAAACAACCTCGAGACCGATTTTTTAATCATTATGTACAATTTTGAACGATTTATTAAAATTAACACTTTAATTACTCGAAAAATAGAAGATTCCATGCTACATTTACTCCAAGCTCTATCATTTTTCATTACGCCCATCATGTAACGAAAGTGATGGTCGAAATTAGAGCCCTCGCAAATTGACCGACATTTTAGTAAATTTATCGTCGACGTATTTTATAAGTGACGTGAGTGGTTCTCTAACTGCTTTAAATTCGAGGGGATAAATAAATTTAGTTTTTGATCTTTTAGATTAAAAGGTGAAGAACAGTTGGCAGACAACAATTTTTTTTTCTATTAAGTAAGTAGTTGTATTGGTAGATCAATATGTATATAACATTTCTATTATTTAGTGACTCCGGTAGCCGCGTTGCAATTCTTGGATTTTATTTCTCATTTTTTTCAAGCTCAAGTATATCTATCGATTGCATTCATCAATCTTAGAATTCTTATTATAATATATATTAAAATTCTTCACGACATCCCTAGTTACATATATTTCAATCTTGTCAACTCTACCGAACGTTATAGATACATAAATGTAATCGTACCGAGGAATATCTAGTTCCATGTTATAAAGAGTCTAACAAAATTTTCAATATCATATTTATAATGAACCGTGTTTTGGGCAAATAAAGGTTCTGAACTTTAATGAATTTGCTGAATTAAAACAACGTAACAAAATTCATCATGTCTGATTAATACAAAAATCGAATCGCTAAGCTTTTAGCTTTATTTAAACCCAACCTACACCTTGATGGAAAAAAGCCCGCTAACCGCTAAAGAACGTACATTTTTACGTACGTACTTATTCACAGAGTTTTACAACTAATTATACAATAATTTTATTGTAGCCCCTAACATTGGAACTAATGTCATCATTGGTTCATATCATACGGGCCTTATACACCTCTGTTTATGTGCGGTGGCGTTTTATGTTTGGTATATTTATTACAGTTGACAGTGTGTAATATAATCTGGAATAATTTATGTTTTTTTACTATTAGGATTTTTATTCGAATGTTTCTGCCTTTTAAAACAGTCACTGTGCCAATGTGGCCTGAAGATAAAGATAATCTTAAACCTACAGCTAACATCAGCCATCTGTTGAAATCTGGCAATATCACACCAACCTCTCATTGTTTCTCATTCCTCTATTTAAATCAAATTACAGAAAATATTTTATTTAAAAATTTTAAAAACTTTCAGCTAACAAACAACATATCTAAAAAGGAAATGCTTAAAATCATTTATTACACCTGAGAAGAAAACTGCGGCTCTTATTAACACAACAATCTTGGTGGAAACTAAATATTAGTAAACAACGAATAGTGGAAACTTAATAGTTATAAAAAAGCTGCTACCCAAAAATATATTTGGAACATTTGTAACGACGTTACACTTTTTTATATACCTACGCTTCACGTACTTATATAAATATTTAATTTTGTGCCTGCAACTTACAAGGTATAAGTATTATATACAATATGGAAAGGTTCCCTTTTCCTCCCGTAAGTTTAAAACCTCCCTTACACGGATGTGTGGAAGCCACTTTTTTACTTAAAGTTTATTATTTAAATGTGCAGGACAAGCTCTGTGCGGAAACTGATGAGGGGATCGTGACTGGAATAAGGGAAAAGTCACGCGCGAGGAACACGCAAAATGCCAGCCATTGGCGCATGTACCCGAAAGAGGGCATGCTTAATTTTATAATCACCTCTGTCTTCTGCACTCCTGGTACGTGTAGTATGGTTTGCATGGTTTTATGTGGATATTTTAGGTCCGTATATTTTATTTTGTTGAATTAAGGCAAGATGAAAGAAATACTCAGATATTTTATAAATGCTTCATTGCATATAATTGTTTAGGTATTACATTGATTCATGCGAGTCTTGTTATGGCTATGACTGTGCAAAGAGCTTACTCCAACTACTATCATTGCTAGTAATGTTTGCAAAGCATAATATTATATTTTTCTGATTTTGCATGTGCTCGGTGATCGCTAAACTATGGCAGCCTTATCTTCTTTTGCATCTCAACCTCAATTTCAATCAGTCTATTGGAGTCCACTGCTGGACATAGACTTCACTATATTGCACCACAACGACCAATCTCTACTTTTACATAAAAAATAAAATTGTAATACATATGTTAATATTTTTTTTAACCGCGGCTTTGCATATATGTACTTCGTTCATAATTATGTATCGTCTAATATAACATAAAAATAACAGAAACTCTGCAGTTACTTTTCTCTCCCCATTCCAACCCTTTCAACTCTTATTTTCACAACTAATGATAAGGCCTATATCCATCTCCAAATTCCAATTTCTCTCAATTCTACAAGTTCTTCATTTAATTTGGTTCAGTAGATTTGACACGAAAACACAACATACGTATGTACATGCCACACTGTAGACATTTTTATATTTACAAATGGGTTAAGATTTTACATTACTTATTTAATATATAAGGAATAAGATATTTAAGTTCCCAATCACCTTAACTTCGTAGTCGTTCGTGCGTCTACTTAGCTTTTTATTACAAAACTTGAAGCGAAAACAATCAATAACATTAAGCCGTAATGCGTATCAGCCCGGACATGTTTAATCTATAGCAAGTCGTAAATACGTGTCAATGACTTTCAAGAGAGCTATATAAGCTGTCTCGAGAGTTTCATAACAATAGCCTTTCTATGAGCGGTCTAAGCATAAAATGGTCCAAATTTCTCGCCTTAGATTATGTCTAGAAAATTCCAGTAGGTTGATCAAAATTGTCTTTCGGGATATATACCACGTACCTTTGTTTCCGATACTTCGGCACTGTTGCAAGCGCCATGTTCACGAATGTACTGAGGGTATTGCGCGTGGATGAATGTTACGAGCAAGTACAACGGTGCTTTCGACAGAACGTATGTAGTGGACATACATCGAATGGTTAGGGAGGCTATTGAAATTAAAAAGTTCAATAATTTCAATAGAGAGGATGGTTTTCAACTGTCGAGTATCTGGCATCCAGTAGTGCGTCTATGTAAAACCCGTGAAACGAAAAAACTCAAACCGCGAGCTGACGTAGTGAGTGTAGTATGTCGTGATCGGGTACAGTGCGATAGTGAAAGCAGTGGCAGTGGTGTTGTACGCAAAAAACGAGTAAGAAAGCGGGTAGACCGTTATACTTGCTCGTAACATTCATCCACCCGCAATACCCTCATTACATCCATGAACATGGTGCTTGCAACAGTGCCAAAATATCGCTTACTTCAAACAAAGGTACGTGGTATATATCCCGAAAGACAATTTAAATCAAGTTTAAATGACCACGAAAGTTTAAATTCCAATAATTCCAGTAAGTACCTGGTTTATTACTGCAGTATACGATGCAGCTTGTCTTCATATATAATCCTTTCTTACACGGTCTTATGTGTTACTTTTTATTCTACCTACATGGTTATTGCGCTCGGAGAATGAACCGTACATAATGCCTAAGGCAAGTTGCTTGTTACAGATATATTACGAGTATTTCGATATAAAAGTCATATTGTTTTATATGTTTATATAGATAATTATGATACAGATATGACAATTTTTCCGTGTTGTGCTTTAAGGTCACAGCTCATTAGAGCCACCCGGCACCCACTCCGCACAGCGTCCACGAGTGGTCCACGGGTGGAAGTCGCGCGGTCAACCAGCGGACCGCACGCCGTCAACGAGTGAACGCCGCGCGGTGAACGCGGCGACGAGCAGTCAACGCGCGGCAAGCATGCGAGCAGCGAGTTGTTACCAAGACGTCCACGTGCGGACGGCGGGTGTTCCACCCGCCGTCCGCGCGTAGACGGCTTACGACGAGGCGAGGCGGTGCGGAGTGGGTGCCGGGTGGCTCTAATGAGCGTTGACCTTTAGAAGTAAAATAATTTACGTTTGATGCACAGGATTATTGATACAATCTGGTTTCTTACTTTCGAGCATTAAATATGAAATTATCTACTAAAATTACTTAATTTGAAATTAAACTATGTTTTTCTGTTATAATGACCTCAAATTAGTTTCAAAGTTTTGTATAGACTTATGATAGAGATTATTTAGGGACACAATATACTTCTTCTACTTAGCGTATCGCTGGCAAACGCTTATATTTTTGAGGCCCAGAAGTAAGCAACGCTGATTACATGGTCGGAGGCAGTCATGCCCAATATACTGTGCTTAGATTAATGATTGGTATCGCTTCACTATCGAAGCGATATCAATCGTCTAAGTTTTACCACCATAATAAAATCAATATTAAAATTAAATGGACTAAAGTGAAACAATGCTTTTGTGTCTAAGAAACATATGTTTTTTGACACAATATTTAAACTAAATATATATTATCTCAAAAAAAAACAAAGAAAATAAATTACTGCACAAGAAATAAAACTAAATATTTCATGAAGAAAAATGTCTTTGGAATGGCCATAACTATTTAGAACAAAATACCTGATGATTTAAAAAATGACACAATTCGTACATTTAAAATGAAACTGAGTAAACTACTTGTGGAGAAATTTTATTATAAAATTGCAGATTTTTTAGATGATAAATAATTATAATAATTATTATTTATTATTAATTACCCTGACATTGTATATTGCCGTAACATATTGACATTCCATGATGATTGTATTACTATTGACAACTATTAAGTATTGACATTATGACTAAAACTTATGAAAATTTTAATATTATATAAAGAGATTAAATTAAGTATTTGAAATTGTATTCCAAATTGCCTATCTGAACAATTGATAGAAACTAAATCGTGTCATTACATTGCCATAATTTACTATATCGATATTTCTATCTGTATTTTTTCAATTGTTATTTTGTATCTGCATGCTTCTTAATGGCAGAATGTAGTTGAACTATTTTTTTTGTCTGTAACATCTATTTTATGTACCTACATTCAAAGCAAAATAAAGATTCATTCATTCATGACACGAAAACTTCTGGAAGCATTTGAATGTAATTTCGCACAGAGATACTTATTATTACGTGGTTAACTACCTTTTATCAACATGGTGCTTAGCGAATCGAGCCACGGGCTAGTAGATTATTCATACCAATAACGTGGACACACATACATACACAGATAATTCCGTGTAGCTCAACGGCTACTCTTCAATATTAACATGCCAAAAACACCAAATGAGCTGAGAAAACACAACGGCGTCACACGTTCATTTTCGCAGGCAGCCTTACAGTTAATAAACAGAATTACGAGATGAGGTGAGGTGGGTCGAAGCCTCTCGTATTTGAGTGTGAGATGAGGCTTCAAAAGGGAGAGAAGTTTGCTGAAGATTTATTGCTTAAAAAGGGTATTGTATCGCTTGCAAATGACGACGAATTTTAAGACGCCGCCCGTAGTACGCCTTCAAGTAATGGGTAAGGTATTTTCTGTGAATAGGTTAATAATGGCTTTTCCTCTTTTTTGTTACAAATTTTATCTTTTTGCACATGCCATGTACAGTAGAAGTAAAAATCGGAGTTTTTTTAGAATATAATCAGAAAAGACAGGAATTTAAAAAAATCGCGTCATAAGGCAACGATTTCAAATATGTTTGTAATTTAAACACTGCTCTCTGCCTATAAAACTCAAGATGATTTTCTTTGAATATTTATTGAGTCAAACTGACTCGATAGTTTATTTATAAGAGAACCACAATCTGTGACGACAGTGATTGTTCTTTAATTAAGCATTTTTGTCCAATGAAAAAAAAAAACAGATACCGCAACATAAAATCATTTGCATTACATTTCTTATCTCATTTTATACACACAGTTCAATGTAACACCAAGGTGTTGAAACCAAGCGAAACCTCGAAAGTTAACACCGTATTTCTTCATTAATTAAATTTTATAAATCCGTATTTCTCAGTATAACCTAAATTTTATTAAATTAATATTAACTTACAACTTCATCTTCACATTCCAGGCAAAGTCAAATATATTTTAATTTTGTTACCAGTACCTAATCAAATACCTAGCCACTTGGCGTAACCTTCGTTCGGGATTCCGTTTGACGTAGGTACGAGTAAATACCTGCCGTATTTACTGACACATTCATTAATGTCAATATTAACTGAGGAAGCATATTCAACAGCTTCTCTCTTTATACGGGTATGTGAATTCCAGACTGAGGCTGGGGATTTGTGGAAGATGTTTGAAGCAAATGAGCGGTGTGTGAGGTATTCCATATCTATTAATAATAGCACTTCTTTTTAACGAGTAATTGAGTAATAACCTGTTTGAGAGAATTACAGAATGCTACGTAGGAAGTCTCAAGATAAAACTAATGGCGGCGGCTCGTACCAATCACTTGAGTTTGAGCTTTTCAATATGCAAAGGCGTCGACGCCTGTCGGCCAAATCAACATCATACAATTTTAGGGAAACCGGTCTTATTCGCGATATTTAATTAATTTAAGGCATAAATACCTCTGTTTTATGATGTAGGTATACAAATCGCGAAAGTTTCAAATCGATTATTACAAATTAACATCGTTACGCCAGTCAAATCCCTAGATTCTTCGGGAAGGCAAGGATTTGAACTTGTGTTTAACAAGTAGTATCAAAGTCAAAATCCTTTATTCATTTAAATCACAAAGTGACACTTATGAACGTCAAATTTAAAAATAAAAATTAATTAAAGCTTCTACATTTACATTTACTGCCCCGTTCGCTAAGCATGGGCGTAGAACCATGAGAAAGAACGGGCAATAAAACTCACGGTCACTCTTTTTCATCGCCAGGTTTTGCATAGTGCATAAAAAATTCTATTTTGTAAGGTGCTACAACTGTTACAACTTCTTTGTCATTTGTATATATTTACTCTACTTAATACTCAAGCATAATCTAGTAAAATTTAGATGTTCATTTAATTACTAGCCTCCTGAAAATAGACATGGTATGACAGGAGCATCCACTTACATTAAGTACCTAATAATGCAGGCAATCCGCGCAAATCTTCAGAACCATGATGGAAATGATGCAGTTAAATATTAAATATGTAATACCAGCCCGTAAGACCGACATCGACCAGTCATCGCAAGTAGCACCCATTCATGAGTATGACGCATGGGCCAGCCATCATCCCTCTCGCCATAGCAGAGGGACAGGGATGACCTGACACACGACGCCACCACAAGAAATGACATTTTAGTGAGCATGACGACAACGGTACACGAACCAGCAGTAATTAACAATCTGTTGGTATACTGACCATGAACGCGAATTACCTCCATTTTTCAGATCGTTAATATTACCATAAATTTGTGGAACGCGTGCAAAATGCAAATGTAGTACCTATATTTGATTGACATGATACCTTTTGAAATACAACCACCGATCGTACTAATTGACTGAACTGATTATAACACATTAAATAAAAAATAATTTAACTAATAAAAAGTATCTAACGAAATGAATGAACAGTGTTCATGTTCATGCATGTTCTCTGTATGGTTCTGTGACTTAGGGGACTATTTAAGTATTCACACAAAGAACAACCAAATTGGTAAATATTCTACTCGCACATCTCTTAGCTGCCTCGCACATCTTCGTTGGCTATGCAACCTAACAAAAAATAAGTCAATTGTCAAGTACAATTATAAGTTACACGACACCGCATTGACTAATATTTCTCTCACCAGGGATCTGGGTGTATTATTTGACAGCAAGCTATCTTTGAATGAGCATGTAGAAAAAATCGTTAACAATGCTTTCAAAATGTATGGCTTCATTATGAGATCTTCTCTTGACTTCAAACGACCCACCACCTACCTTTACTTATATAAGACGCTTGTACGATCACAGCTCGAATATGCTGTCTCTATATGGAGCCCGTTCTATCAAAAGTATATCGATCAGATCGAGAAGGTTCAGAGTAAGTTCTTACGAGCTATGCACTATAGGTGTAATCGAGAGTTTTTGTCATACCCACAATTGCTAAGGGTGTACAATCTGATGACACTAGAAACTAGACGCAAGTTTTTGGATGCAAATGTACTGCATGACATTGTCCACAATAAATTTGATGCAATCGACATCACAAGCAAATTATGTTATGCAGTCCCTCGTACAGTTCACAAACGTAGTGTTCGAGCGGGTACCTTGTTTGCTCTCAATACTTGTCGAACTAACTCTGGACTGCGTTGCCCCATGCGTCGAATGGTTGAGTGTTATAATGATAACTTCAATGATATTGATATTTTTATATGTTCCAAACTTAAATTCAGAAAGAGTGTAATTAATGTATTAGACCACAATTGTTATAGTTCTGTTGTATAGTAATAATAATAAAATGATTGTTAATTATTGAATTGAATGTTAATTATAATTTTATTGAGTATTATTAATTTTCATGAATTAAAATTGAGTATGTAATATCTATAGTCCCTTAAATATATGTAATTGTAATTGTGAATTAATTTAGAATTAATTTCAATGTATTTTCTCTTTTTTTTTAACATATTATTACTATAATTATTATTTTCTTTCATTACTTTGTATATAATGATATTAATGATGCAATTATTCAAGTAATGTTACGCTTTTTAGTGGCACGTATTGATTATTTGTCCTTAGTGAATTTGCGGACGATGTAGTGGGCTGCAATATTGACTATTCTTTGTGCAGTGCTGTAATGTTTAAACATATATTGTAGCTGTTTATTGTCCCCTAAATAAATAAATAAATAAATAAATAAATAAACACTAAACAACGTATGTGTGCTGCAAGAGTGAAATTTTTGTTGAATATTTCATTCAGTTTGCACTTGATTTGATTTCTTTACAACATATAATTTAGCTATAAATTCAATATCGAATAAAAATTTTATCATTAAAATCCGGAATACAAATGTGAAAACCCTAGCAAAATCAGTTAATTTGGAATAACTTCTAGATTCCATGGATTTGGGGTCTGAAATTTATTGAGTATATGAGGAAAGTAAAGAGCATCATTTCTGTATATATAACTTTTCCCCTTTTGGTAGAATCTTCGGGAAAAGTAAGAAAATCTAAAAATCCAAAATCTCGCTTAAATTTGAATCTAGTCAAGTTATGAGGTTCATTTTAACTGTAAAATGTGCAGTGAAAGGGATGCTATCGGTGCTTGTAACATTATTATTGCGTATCATGCATAGATTAAGAGGAATATCTTTTTTTCTAAATTTCCGCTTTAAAATATGAAGATTTTCGAAAAAGTTTTTCTAAAAAACTAGAGATGCTAGCTTAATGGGGATACAAAATATTTCTTTTTATTGAATATATCTATTAGCTTCTTTAATAAAAAGACGGTGTCCGAAAAATGGTCTTCATAAAACACTGTGCGGTGAGTGTGTAGAAATTTCTTAAAGAAAGTGTACTTAGCTTTGCTATTGCATTTTTAAATTACCTCTTGTACTTTGTATTATAATTAAAATTTTAATTTGAGAGGTAAAACAGCTGTAGTGGATTTTGAGCTCTGTGTTTTAAGAGAAATTTTAGTACAGAGAAGAGAAATGAAAAATGGGTCTTGACAGACGGACGGACAACAAAGTGAACCTATAAGGGTTCCGTTTTTTCATTTCGAGGTACGGAACCCTAAAAACGGTGGAATGTTATGATTTTTTTTGTGGTAAAGACCTTAATTTATTAGGATACCTGCAAATGTCTACACACTGTGCACTTCTTGGCAAATGCCAATGTCACCAAATTTTTTTATGTAAAATGTTGCCAAGACGAGACCATATGGCACTGTCAAAAAGTTATCAGGTCCCATGTAGAACCAAGCTATAAATCTAAAATCCCTAACTTCACAAACTATAAAACTTAGTCAAACTGTGTGGCTTGAATATATCTTGTGTATGTTTCGTGCCAGTTAACCGCATTGAAACAAATTTACGTCTTAAAATAACTCAAGAACCGCACCAATAGAAAATAAACTTAAAATAAACATTTTTACGACTTAGATTTCAATCTCACGCTACAGATTAAAGAAATCGTACGACGGCGTAAAACCGTCATCTTACAACGTATAAGGCCGTAACATTTGTTAACTTTCTAGACGCCGTTTAATAGGCAACTGTAATGGACGCGTAAATCTATCGGCAATTTACGACATCATAACTCCATAAGATTTAAGAATAAGATAAATAATATTTTATAATGTATACAAAATATTATGGCGTGGTGGAATGGAAAAGTGTTTGGATTAAACTTTACAACACTGTTGTTATTGATTAAGATAGGACAGAATCTCGGGATTGCAAAGTTTGTTAACCGCGGATCTCGTGGTCTCCTTACTTTGGAACGTCGCCGAACACCGTGTTGGTTTTAGTGGGTAGTCCCAAAAAATCGTAGAGATTATGGGGCTATTCAAACACAGTGGTAGTAGTTACCAGAATAACAATAAATGCTATAGCAAACGGCTGGGATGTTTCAGTAATATTTCAACTATCTGCTTTAAGGCCAAAAGAGCATTACAGTGCTATCCACTTCTCTCAAGATCGACTTTTGCCACAACAAGTGACTTAAGTTTTGCCTCGAACAAAACTAGTAGCTACTTCAATAACAGCTTTCACGGCTTCATAAAAACTTTGAAATATAAAAAGTGCTTTTATTAATTTCGTGCTCAATTGGTTGTTCGAGAATTTCCCCTGAAACTGCTTGCTTGATCTATTATGCATGAATTTGGTAGCACCGAACTAATATTGCCTTAGTCTGGTGACTACATTATTTTAGGTAAATCTAACAAAGGTTAATAATATTTTATAAGAACTCAAGCAAAAGCTAATAGACTGAATAATGTTGAATAATGTAATTTTAAGATATTTGCTTTAGTAAAGTAATTTGTTTGAGGGCCAAGCTGCAGGTGCTGAGTATTTTGATAGCAAAATTTTCGTAGTCTAAAGGCGCTGATACACTTGAGCATTCACTTGTAATGACCATTATCACGAATGTTACAAAACAAATAAATATGTTTTAGCGAGCATTCTCACGAACATTCGTCGAGCATTTTTCTATATTAGAAAGAAAGACAGAAAGAAAGAAAACTATTTATTTGTCACAGACATTGAAAAAGTGTAACATATGAAATAAAACATCACAAGGCATAACAGTAATCTGTGACAGATAGGTGCACACTCAGTTATATTACAATGCAACAGCATTGTGTTAGTGTCCACAATACAACGCTGTTATTCTGTGTGCACCTTAAATGCCGCACGAACTTTAAACAGCACAATAATTAAAGAGAAAACATATTATATACATAGGCACATAATCTAGCACATGAGTAGTTTATACTCATGTGTATCTAAGCAACAAAAAAATATTATTATTACACTTAAACAGGATAAAAAAGGATTAAAAACAATATAATAAAATGTAGTAACTTAATACATACGCTGACTCAATTACTTCACAATTAAGTCGGCGCATGTATCACATTTATGGATTGTAATTATTTTCAACGCATAACATTTATGCAGCGGCGCGGGCGTGGGCGCGGGCGCGGGCGACCTGTCCGCAGGTCGCGGCGCGTCGCGCGTCGCATACAGGTGGCATACAGCCAGCGCATTAGCTCGCGCGCGGTGCGCTTATGTAATCATTGTTTACTTAATACATACTTATAAAATCGACTGTTTTTTATTTATAAAAGAAGTATATCAGTGTTATCAGTGCCACATTCATCAACCACAAATTTTTGCATCAATAAAATTGGTCACACTTCCAACCACCACCACCACCACCACCACTCCACTGATAAATAATAATAATTTATCGACTAGCCGCCTCGTGACGCCCAAACGTCGACATACCTACCTCGTCCGCAGATCACAACCAGTAAGAAACACTTGATTTATTATGCTTATTATAACTTATTGTTTTGATAAAAGACACATATATTTTTAAGTGAGATTTAAAACTTGCTTTTGTTTTTAGTGATCTCATTGGGGGAGGTAAATCGTTCCAGCAACGCGTGACGGCATATTTGAAATAGCCCCGAAATGTTGTTGTTTTATACTTTGGCATCGTGAGTGGGTTGGAAGTAGAACGAGTTGAGTACGAATAGTGGTTCTTTCTCCAACTAAGTAAATTTATTAAACAGGTACTTCGGCTTTTGTGTGTTTACAACTCCAAATAATAGCGTAGCCAGGGGAAGCTGTCGTCGCGTCGCCATATTTAAATATTGGCTTGATTTATGTACGGTGTGACATGGCTACGACGTGGGATATCGAAACAGAACCTGGCACAAGCATTTTGAACCCGTTGTATCAATCGGGTGGCTCGAGACAGTAAACATGGACCATACACAACATCCATATAGTTAAATTTAGCTAGTACCAGGCTGTCTACTAACCTCTTTAGCAATGCAACACTTAAATAACTTCTAAACCTATGAAGTGCAACATTGCTAACATACGCTTCAAAGTGAAGTTCCGGGTCTATTATCAAGCCTAAGTTGCATGCCAAATCCACTCTTGCTATTTCAACCCCTTTAACTTTTATTACGGGCTTAGCTAATAAAAATTCTTTTATTTGTTTTTTACTGCTCAGTATCATATAGTTAGACTTGAGTCGATTTAAAACCAGGGAATTTTCCTCAGACCATCTGACCACCTCCCTCAGAACTCTATTGATCTTCAAGGCTATAGCAGTCGTATCTTCCGGTTTAAATGCCACATACGTACGCGGCGCATATGTACGCGGACGATCTACAACTGTAGATCATCCGCGTACATATGGTATTAGCAATCTGTCAAACATTTTGTTATGTCAGCAGTATAGATGACGAACAGCAAAGCTCCAAAGATGGATCCTTGTGGAATTTCTCGGGATACAGATTGGGGAGGGGATGATATTGAAGAACCATCCTCCTTCTGAATCTCGACGTACTGCGATCTGTTTTTCAAATATCCATTGAACCATTTGACTGCGCTTTCACTAAAACCATAATATTTTAATTTTGAAAGTAACAGTGGCACATTTATAGCGTCAAAAGCACGGGAGTAGTCCAATAATGTCAGAATAGTACCCTCCCCCATGTCCCGCGCTTTAATTATATTACCTACCACATGCGCTAGAGCCGTTGCCGTACCGCGTCCCCGTCTGAAACCAGACTGTTACCTAATGGAAGGAAAGAGGAACCCACCACGCACCCTCGAATTGACCACCCCAACTATTGCAATAGAAAAAGGTTGACAATATCGAACTCCTCTAAAAGGATAAGGGATATAGGAATGGTATGGGTTCCAGGATACGGGTCATACCTTAAATAGCGGACATTCATTTGACGTCATACACACTTGTCAAAAGGGTATTAGAATGTGCGTATTGGAACAATTAGAGATTTTAAAGCGGGACAAGCATACATTACTGAACGATCAAACCAACTTTAACGGGTCCCCATTGCTGAATATATTCGCACACCGTCATAATGACTCACATCAGTCGAGCAACGGAGGGAGGGGATTAGAAAGTACAATCGTTTATAAGACATGCCCACGGTTGGAAAGCGCTCAGTCGTTGCCCATCGTTCCTGAGGATGCCTCGTGCAGAGGCGAAACACGTGTCGAAGAATAGTCGGCGCATACAGCGGGATACTGCAAGTCAGGTATCTTCCTGGAACCCATACCATTCCTATATCCCTTATCCTTTTAGAGGAGTTCGATATTGTCAACCTTTTTCTATTGCAATAGTTGGAGTGGTCAATTCGAGGGTGCGTGGTGGGTTCCTCTTTCCTTTCATTAGGTTACAATGGAGTTCCGCCAAGTAACGCCTGATTCAATCAACTATACCAGACTGTTATTCAGAGAGAATGTTGTTTGTTTCCAGATATTCCATCATTTGTAAATATACAACCCGCTCCAGAACTTTGAATAAGCAAGGCAATATGCTTATCGGACGCAGGTCTTTGTAAGTCCGAGGGGTATTATTTTTAGATAATGGCAAGACCTTTGCACAGCGCCAAAGTTCAGGAAACGTATTGGTATTGATGGAAGTATTTATTATATCTGTTATTGTAGAAATACTTTTTGGTAGTCTGAGCTTCAACATCTCTATGGAGATCCCGTCTATTTCCTGAGCATTTGTAGTAATACCTTTAATTATTTTCAAAATAACCTCTTGATCTACAGTTTAAAGTGAGAACCCTGATTTTAGCCGTAACTATGAAACGTTGAACCCGTAACTATGAAATTCAAAAAGGGTTAATTAAGAAATTGACACATGTGGACTGCTGGGTACGTCCAGGAAAGCGATATTTATTGCGTGTGGTTCATGTAAATGACATGGCAAAGTAGTCCCCTGATTAGATTGATATACATGTGTCTTCAAATTATTCCCCAAGCTTTTGGGATCATGTATTTTTTCATTTATATGCTTATTAAAATAGGCTGCTTTTCGGCATGCAAGGATTCTTTGACTTGACGTTTCAGTTAGAGGTTATAATTTTTGTGGCTGTCTATTTTAGAATCGTGATAACGATTACGGCGAGACACTCCCGTTTCTTATTGCAGCCACCCAAAATACCTGGGTGTCACCTTGGATCGTACATTAACTAAAAGCCAACTGCGACAATTTAAAACAAAAGGTATCTACACGTAATAACCTTCTACTCCGCTTAACATCCTCAAAATGGGGCGCTGCGCCTTCAGTTTTGCGTACGACAGGTTTGGCATTGTGTTTCTCTGCGGGTGAATATTTATACATATTATGTATAAATATTTGGATAACATTACTAATATCATTACATATCTATCTAGTGCATGTGCGCAGGAGCGCACCTGTTTCTATAAAAATGTTTAAATAATTATAATAAAAGAAACTTTTAGTTGTTGAACAACAACTCAATGCGCACAGAAAAGTATTTTTATTTTTATGAGCCCTTAGAGCAGCGGTCGGCAAAACGTGGCCCGCGGACCGCATGTGGCCCGCTACCGTCCTACTTGCGGCCCGCGAATGTTTTGTAAAATGTCTTATAAATCGAACTAAAACGCTTAATATGGCTTAAAATAAAAAATCGATTTTAATGAAAAACATCAGACAGCCTTCTAAAATCCTACAAATTCACTCTTCATACATGCTACAAAAAGATCTGAAACTAGAGGCGTAACCTCCAAAGCTGGAACACTCTTTTCGTATAAAGGTGATTAGGCAAAATAAAGAGTCGAAGTTACTGGGCAAGAGCCTTCCGACAAAGCTGGCTACCTCGAATAGTCTTAATATGTATGGCTCGCATGCCCTGACGCCTCAACCAGACACTGGCGAGCTTAGAGCTGAACTTTAAAGCTAAGTTTCTCCAGGCAGAGTAGTAGCCTTGCCCTGTGTAATTACCGCTCAGCATACTGCGGTTGTCAACACCCCTTCCCAGCGTGGTATGGGACTATGGATCAAAACTCTCCATGAAAGAAATAGCCCCTAGTTCCCGGCCGCCTTACTGTTCCATGTCACGGCAGCGGCCTTGGTCGTGGCAGAGTAGGAGGTGCTAAGAATCCCCGGGCTCTGGACAGTTCCCAACACCAATTAACCCTGGCTACATACAATGGACGTAATTTACGACTTGAAGAAAGCCTCCACATTCTTGAGGTAGAATAATAGAATTAGATAAGATACGAACTCAAGATAGAGCCAGAACATGTACTGAGTCTATCAGAAGTCTGAAGAGAAGGGGAGGACACGATAACCCTTGCATCAGACTTCTATTCTACTTCAGGGAGGGAGCCCAACGATCCCAAGTTGGCGTAGGGTTTCTCGTTAACAAAGCCCTTCGTGAAAACGTAACAGATCTGTAGCGTCGCGATCCGGATAGCATACCTTGTACTGGAACTGACCGAGAGATACTCTCTTAAGATGGTACAGGTATATGCGCTGACATCAAGTAGCTCAGATGCAGAGTGGAGGCCGTATACAACGATGTGACGAAGGCCATACATTGCTCCATAAATACACATTTCACTGTATTTATGGTGGACCTCAACGAAAAGGTACAAGCGCGGCGAATGGTGTTTGGGTCCACATGCTTATGGGAGCAGAAAACTAGGGAACAAATGTTGGTCAAATTCCTCAGTACGCGGGGGATTGTTACCATTGCTGCACAAAGAACAAGATTTACTTCATCATGACGGATAAGAAGCATAGGTATATATAGAGATGTCTCAGTGATCAATAGGTTCAATACCGGCAGCGACCACCGACTTATAAGAGGCACTCTAAATATCTATTTCAAGCATGATGAGGTCTGTTAGTTCAACTGTCCCGATAGCGGGACATGATACTTTTTAACTGAAACTAAAAAACAGATAGAGACCCTTGCTAGGGGTCTCTAGTGCAGCAAATCTGAAAATGTTCATGAGGACCTGAACGCGTCATTTTCTAAACTTTCAAGCGAGACTCTGAAACTGAAGCAAAATCGTGGTCAAAAGTCTTTTCCAAAAGACTGGGAAGGGGTCACCTGACAAAGCTGACTATCTCGAAGGGTAATACCGTGTTACCAGTCAGAGATCCTCGCTAAAGTTGAAGACTTCTATGGCAATCTGAATGCCAATCATGCACCGAAGCCTGCACCAAACATGACCGATCCTAGAGCCCCACTTACCGGCCACTATACGAAGGATTTTCCTGACGTAGATGTCGATGCAATCAAAGCGGTTCTAAGACAACTTAATAATAGTAAGGAGCACGGGGAAGATGGAGGCCGATGGCCTCTTAGCTCCTAAAGGAAGAAATAAAACCTCTACTTGAAGAGCTTAGAAGGCTATTTACTTCTGTAATAATCAATGGGACTAAAAACTGAAAGGCATGGAGCAGATGTGTTGTGGCGTTGTTTTTCAGCAAATCAGGTAAAACTATCGGCAGAT
This sequence comes from Euclidia mi, assembly GCA_944739405.2. Lineage (NCBI taxonomy): Eukaryota > Metazoa > Arthropoda > Insecta > Lepidoptera > Erebidae > Euclidia > Euclidia mi. Next base: position 115,332,912 of record OX123183.2, read on the forward strand.
CATACCATTGAGCCACGTTTATAAGCTGTTGTGTGTTTCAACAGTCGTCACGAATCGTCTGGCATCAAGATTTAACGACTCCCAGCCGTCGAATTAGAATGGGTTTCGTAAAGGTAAAGCTACCGTAGGTACCGTCAGTTTACCCAGAAATCTAAAGAGTACAAACGGTCACTGTGTCTGCCCTTTGAGGACTATGAAAAAGCCTTCAATTTCATCAAAGCCTGGGCTGTTCTGGAGTTTTCGCAGCGCTACCAAGTCGATCGAAGATAAGTGGAGGTGCTGAGGAGTTTCTACCAAATGGCAACAATGTCCATTCAAGTCCAAAATTACGAAACAAGACCCATCCAGATGCTTCGTGGTGTAAGACAGGGTGATGTTATGGTGAGGGTGATATATTCTTAGTGTGATGTTATATCCTCGAGACTCTTCACCAACGCGCTGGAGGATCTCTTCAAAACACAGCTGTGGTATGGAATGGGAATCAATATCTATGTGTAGTATCTTACGCATCTCCGCTTTGCCAATGCCTTGGTAATTATGGCAGAATCGCTGCAAGATTTGCATAAAATGCTGCCCAGTCTCAATACTGCCTGAAGACGTGTTGGGCTCGGGATAAATCTAGAGAAGATTGAGCTCAAGTTGAATGAACAAATCGTCTCTGAATCAATTTATATCGAAGTTGTAGCCCTCGAAGTTTGCCAGAAGTATGTATAAGTATACCTGGGGCAAAAGTTGTAGCTAGGTAGAGACAACTTTGAAAGTGAATTCATCAGAAGAATGCAGCTGGGCTGGATAGCATTTGGGAAGCTGCTTCATATTTTCGAGTCATCTTTGCCTCAATGCCTAAAGACCAAGGTGTTCGGTTGAATACCTTGGTTTTGCCAATGTGCGCTGCCAGTCATGACGTAAAGAGCTGAGACGTGGAACATGACGGTAAAGCTAGCCCACCGACTACATGTAACTCAAAGAGCTATGGACCGGTCAGTAGTGGGGATCTCGTTGAGGAACAAAGTCCGAAACGAGATTTTTCGGCAAAAGTCTACTCTATTCACATAATTCAGAGGAATAGCAAACTGAAGTAGCAGGTGGCCACTCTGTCACAGAACGGGTGAAGTAGGCAGGTTTTCGAATGGTGGCTACTTCTCGACAAGCATAGTGTTGGACGCTCTCCTACCAGATGGACTAACGACTTAGCTGGTAGTGGCTGAATGGCGAAAACGCGAGATCAGGTCTTGTGGCGTACCCTGCAGGAAGCTTACGTCCAGCAGTGGACTGCAACAGACTGATATGATGTGTGTGTGATGAGGCAGATAAGCTTTTGCATCTCGCTTTTGTAGATGCTCAAAAAGCTTTTGACTCCATCGAAATCTAGGCTGCACTATAGTTGTTGAATGTGTATTGAAAATATGTGTAGGTGTTAAGAGAACCAAATGTCAATAATTTCTGTACGAGCCCTGAACAACAAAAAAAACCATACAATATTTTCAAAAGATAGCACGAAGTGACACAATATATATCCCCGAAACTCTTCACCAACGCTAGAGGAGATCTCCGCTTTGCTGATGATTGAGTGGCAGAATTGCTGCAAGACTTGTAAAAATGCTGTCTAGTTATTACCAAAAGTGCGGTCCGCGTTTAGTTTATATTGTCTTCTTGTGGTCCGTGCCTACCAAAAGGTTGCCGACCGCTGCTTTAGAGCCATCTTAGGATCAACGATAGGCTTCAAGTACTATAGCCTCAATGGTACCAAAAATACCTGAATAACCCTCCAGCTAATTACAATCGATCAGAATCAAGATAATATTGTTTACTAAACAATTTTCCGCTCAACAATCCAGGGTTACCTACAGCGGACATCAAAGGGGGTGTACGTTTGCATCATCGCCCTAACGTTATCCCGGTTTCATCCAAGACTTACACGCCTTTGAAGCGTATTAACTGTTATGCCTATATAATTAAGTGCTTTCATTTATTTATCATAATAAATAGAGTATCAAGGGTGCCCTTATAGCTAACAAATGATATTTATTAGTCAAATTTATCACAAAGAATTATGTTATAAAGTAGCAATTAAGCCGCAAATGGTCACCCACCTCTAACTATTGATCGTCATAATCATGGTCTTGGCGTACCAATAGTACCCAAGGCCACGATTGATGTATCTTGTGTCTTGAAGTCCGCGGTCCACTTTCTAGTCTCACCAAATTTACAGGACATAGGTATTTTACACCTATCTTTAAATATTATTCTAGCTAATATTACTTGACCACGTCAAATTTATCGTATGATACACACGGCTGACACTAACCCTACCTATAACTAGATACATACCAAAACATTTAGTGTGTAAAGAAACTTGAATAATAATCTGTAATACGTATGAACAACCCGTAATCCAGTTCTACCGAAAAATACAAACCTAGAAACACTACTAGCTTAACAAGAAAATATTACCGGTCGGAATATCAAGGGATAAATCCAATAACGTCAGATCACATGATAGATGGCACACATTAGCAACAAAGAACCGAATAATAACTCTCGCGATTCAAAGCCTAGATTTAAAATTTATGTTCGTACATTTGATACAGAAATGAATTCACGTGAGTTTGATGAATTTGGAATTTAATGCCGTTTTGCTGCTCGTGTATTTCGTGACATCGAGTGGGGAAATATTGAAGAAGGGTTGGAAAAGGGCATTTGAATAATGTGAGTACATTGAATTCTTCATCGCCCTTAAGGTAGCATTCAAAAGTTTTAGTTTTCAGGCCGGGGGCCTTTTTAAATATAAACGTGAATGTTTTTAGATGAAAACATAATTCTCATTTTAACATTCTGCTACATAAACACAATGAACTCTAGTCCCAAACTAAAAAGAGTTCTAACCTACTATGGGTTCTACATGATGGATAACCATACATAATTATATGCTTTTGGTAAATGCACACCTGTCATATAATACAAAGAAACTCCCAGACCAACACAAACATCCATGTTCATGTGCCAAATGCTTGCCTTGAGCGGGAATTGAACTCTCGATCACAAGGTCGTCAGTCTGTTACTCTTTTATACGATAACTTCTGAACGGATTTTATTGAAACTTATCAGTAATAAGGCTTTAAAACCTACAATTGGTGCCACGAGAAGATAGACTTTTTGTAAACACACATTCAGAGCTTCACAACCTTTGTTTCAAACAGTTGTATTTGAGATTTTATGCTTTAATGAACTTTTATACTTTTTGATCAGCTGTTTTTTTTTCAATGCTCAATTATGCTACTATGCATACGAATTTATATTCTATTATCTATGAGTTCAGTAGGTGAGTATTGGGGGTCTCGGATCAGATGAGATCCGAGCCCCCCAATACTCACTCTATTCGAATAGATGTCATTATTAATATTGGGATTGATGTCATTATTAAAATGAGGTACGCTTACCAGCAGAAATCAAGAAAATGCAAGTCATTAGGATCGTCACGTCATTAGTAACTTATAGAATGAAGTTCTTTCATCATTGTGAATGATAATGATGCTAATTAAGTGTTATAGGTAATCATTTATCCTTGTTCCTTAAATATTCTGTCAATACGTATCGAACGGTCTGTTCCATCTGATTGAAACCAAGAAACCATTCGAACCCGTTGCAGAGCTGTTAGTATGATACAGTTCTGCAACAGTTCATTTTAAAACTAATCTTTAATGAGTACCACATTATTGCTATCGAAATTATAGTAGAGGGGTTTCACTATTGATGGAAAATAAAACACAGAAGCTAGTGCATATGATATACAATTTATTTGCAATGATTAAATTAAAAATACATTATTTTCTACACACCACTTATTCAAACAGAATACATTTTTTAAGGCACATATATTGTTATGATTTACACAACTCATAATATCAGATGAATTTGAATATTTTTTAGATAATGTTAATAAATTTGGGCAATTTTTACTTTCTAAATTATATACATTATTACTATCAAAAATGTCTTTCAACCACTTAACTTTTTCATCTCCTTTTGTAAACATATTCTTATCATTTAAAAAATCTACTAAGTGTGTTTTATAGTTGAAATATGGCACTGAGCCTTCATGCCAGCGTATTCCTCTGTTTCTTTCAATCCAGATTACTTGCAAACGTTCTTGTTTTGATAAATCATAAAACGGAAATGGTGGCTTTATCAGTAATACTTGCATACGTCCATTACACATTACTGCTATTTCTTTAGGAATAAACTCATTTTGATCGCTTTTAAATCCTTGTACATCTACAATAACATTCATGATAATTTCCTTACGATATTGGTTAATGGCTTGTATTCGGAAAGACGATCGTTTATAATTAGACAATAAGCAGATGTATTTTCAGGAAAATCTTTGGAACATTCTAATTCCAGCCGCACATCAACTGGTCCAGTTTTAAGTGAATCGTTTTGCCTTGAGCAATCGATCACAAAAAGTGGCGCTATTTCTTTGAATTGTTTTAAGTCAAGCAACGGATCAGTACCCAGGTTATAATATGACTGACGGAAATTAGCATACATCTCGTATAATATACTGTATTTACTGTCATTGAAGTTAAGGTTAAGTGAATCATACGGATAATATTGCGAATTTAAAAATAATTTAACATTAGTTATATTACAACGATCGAATTTGGAAGAACTTTTAGTATGATCATTTTTTCTATTAGTTTGCAGACCAATTATTACATGCCTTGGTTTCTCTAGTTGAGAAGTAGTCTTAATCGACCAGGAATGCTTTGTTGTTTGGGGTAATAATGGATATTCGTATAAATCCCAATTTCTAAAAGCCATCTGTATAGAACGATCTCTCTCCAAACTCTTAAGCAATAACAATTTATTACGATCAGAAACTTTTATATGTGGCATACGCCATTGTATTTTATGTATATCTGTCAGTTCTATGTTATCGTCTTTATCCATAAGCACACAGCTCAATGCAGAGCTGCTTCGTTGCAAAATAAGTTCATGTCTACAGTTTATGATTACTTTGTTATAATCTTCTGCAAATCCTAGTATTTTGTTCAATGGAATGATAATACTGAAATTACAATTTTTCAATTTCGAAACATTTAGGTTCCACCCCCAAACTGTTGCTGCTTTACTTTCACCTTCATTCATAGAGATATATGATTTCAGCGTTGTTGTTATACCAGCATTCTTAATACGATCTATTTCAACACCGTTTAATTCATACCTTATATCTTGGATTAGATATGATATGGGATTGTTAACAAAATTAATATCTTTTTTCAATATTTTTCCTGAAGAGTCTTTCGTAAATACATTTACACAACCTTCTACATAAACGGAGCTACCGGATGGAAACAAATATAAATCTAGTTGTTGTATAGGAATTCTGATTTCATCATTTACTTTGAAGCTATTATTATATGGATTATAACTATGGATCTCATAACTCTCAATAGAGTTATCGTGTTACGGGCTATCGGTGATTTGAAGCATGTTAAACTTTAAATCCAAGATTTTTAAGAAATTTCTTATTTTCTTTGGAAATACTTTTAACTTTTATTACACTGACACGTCTGTTTTCTTTGGATATGGGAACAGAAATGTTCGTTTTTCCTTTGACAGAGCGTGTTTTATTGTAGATGTACAGTGTAGTAAACTGTACACCACTGATAGTTATTGATAGTAGTTGAGTGTGTTTGTGAGAGAGAACACTTCTAGTAATATATGAAAAGTTTATTATTCACTAGTTAAGTAAATAAAGTAAGTACACGATTTAATATCAAGTGATTCTCACACAGGTACGTTCGTTAGTACGTTAAAGTGCACACTGTCCAAGTAATTGCTACGGCGGAAAATGATCGACCGTTTTGCATAGTCAGCTAAAGATTATTATAACTATTTGTACGTAAACCGTACATACTCCCAACCCGGGCAAAGTAACAAAAAAAATAAAAATAAGACTATGTAAGAATCACTCATACAAAGCAAAAAAATTATTAGCCTTAAATACAAAGTAAACATGTAAAATTAAAAGATAAATGATAATAAGTTTAGGTTCTTTAAAACTAAAAATGAAATTCGACATCCAGGTTAGGCTTCGCACCATCTTGTGTCCTTGGATGCGGACGCTCCATCACCGAGCGAGACCGGAACAACTTCTTAATCCCGGTAGTGGGTTTTATGGACTGCATCTCAATATGCTCCGTTGTATCTGGAGAGTTGCTAATGTTGCATGATTTTCTCTTGCAGTAACCACGTTTGCTCGCCACCCATATAGTTATTGCGACTCCAATAACAGCCAGTAGCAAGTAGGAAATGGCGTAGTGATGTATGTCGTGACTTGTTAATATCGGCGTTGGGAGTTGTTCCTTGTCCTTTAGGTACCGTACTGCACTTTCGACCGTTGAGATGTCTTCGTTATGGCTCGTTTTCAGAAGCGAGGTGGAGTCTGTGTTAACTATGCTATTGATAATTTTATCCAGAGAAGGCGTTTGAATGTCGTATTCCAGCTTAACGTTACTGTAGTAGTGATTGTGAGAGTTTATTTTTAAATCCCTTGTTTGGATAAGGCATCCTTGTTTGAGCGATACTATAGATGACGTATTGATGACGGACTGTGTGCGATAGTGACGTCTCTGACGTCACTATCGCACACAGTCCGTATACTGCACGAGTCACAGCACGTCACTAGCCACGTGTTCGTGCGGTGTAATGCCACCCATGTAGTGTCGCATTCCGTTTTCTTTGTAATGCAGGGTAAAGTTGTTTGGTGTCCTAATAATTTGGCTTCACATGGTGCATTGATGTTTTGTAAATTGAAAACTGGCAGGTTTAATACGCAGATGAAATTATCCATTTGCCGTTGAACGCAACGGTTTAATTCCTTTTCGTTAAATTTGACGTAAGTATTTTTCTCCAAGTTCACAGCAATGTACTTCGACGACACCGAAACGGCTATTGTGCCGTTTGCTTCCTGTGGGTTCTTCAAGGGCAAAGGAAAATTTAGAATAAAGTCTTCGTCGCTCGCCAATGGAATGTGAAGCTCATACATAAAGTAACAGTCGGTAACTCGAGCCTTGACGTAAATAAGTTCATATACATTCTTTATTTCATCTTGAATGCTGGCTACCGGTAAGGCTAATGTCTTGGGCAACTGTCCTGAGATAATTGTGAGCTGTTGGATCAGATTGACTGGAGTCAGTAGGTGAAGATCGATTCGTCCCTTATAGGTATCCATCAAGGTGTTGAAAAGGGTTTCCTGAATGTTTTTCAAGGTTGTTAGTAGTAAATGTGCAGCAAGCGAAGCGGAGGTAAAGTAGGTGGTCGCCATAGCCACTTCGATTCCCGATTCGATCTTCGCAAATTTAAAGTCAGTTTCGTTCATAAATTTGTTGATAAGTGTAAATTGGTTATTTATATTTTGTTCATTTTTCTTCAGAATTTCGTTCTCTATTTCGACAATAGAAGTCTGGTTTCGCACTAGTTCTAGAAGATAGTTCTCGTTTTTCTGTATGTTTTGAATATCCTTCTGATATTGTACAGCAAATGCCTGATCTAGGATTCCAAAGAGGCTGTTCGCGACGTAACCGACGCCGTCGATCAACCCCCGTCTGTTACGACCCGACAGATGTTTGTGTGGGGCCAGTAGTACGCTGTTGTAATGTTTTAGAAGATCCAATTCGTGCGAAAGCTGACGTATTGTTGTTTCACAATATTTTGGCTCCAAACTTTCACAAAAGTTCAAAATGTCTTGTAAGTAGTTTTCAAATCGTTGAACTCCACTCCAGTAGGTAGATAAATTGTAATACATTAGCAGTCTCCACTCGTTATGAATTAGTTGTACTTTTCCAATGTTGTCGTAGTATATAGGGCGATCGCTTCCTAGACTTGTGATTTGAACACTTGGAGTGAGGTCACCCGATGGTACGGCGAGTCCGTATGTTCCAGCCGTCAAAGAAATAAGAAATAGTAAAATTGTCAACATCTTGTCGATTATTTTGCTCTTTAGGTTTGTATATAGTGCGCCTCGGTTAACTGCTAAGTCGATAATGAATTTATTATTGTTTAAGTTATTGCGAGGTTTCAAGTGGCAATAGCGACAGTTTCGTAATCGGTCGCTTCAAAATGCTAACTTGCGTTTTTATAGTTGCAACTCGCACGTGTCCGTCGCTTCCAGGATGGACCTCGATCACACGCCCCAGGGCCCATTTTCCAGGTGGAAGATTGTTGTCCCTGACTAAGACGATGTCATCGACTTTGATGTTAGGTGTGGGTCTCAACCATTTGCTTCGGGATTGTAATGTTGTAAGGTACTCCGAGGACCAGTGCTTCCAAAACTGATGGAACATGTTCTCCGTTAACTGCCATCTTCTCCGTAGATCTAGCTGGCGGTCATCTTCATAGTTGGATAGCGGCAGCGTCATAGTTGGACTACCCGTTAGAAAGTGTCCGGGCGTCAAATAGTTATAAAATTCCTCTGGGTCCTCTGTAAGCGGGCAAAGCGGCCGGGAGTTCATGCACGCTTCTATTTTAGACAATAAAGTCGTGAACTCCTCAAAAGTCAGCTTCTGTTCGCCAAGTACGCGACGCAAGTGATGTTTCATAGAACGCACAGCTGACTCCCAGATTCCACCTGCCGTTGGCCAGGCAGGCGCGTTGAAGTGCCACTCTACTTTCATTTTACTAATTTCTTTGAAGAAATCAGGTGAAAGCTCTACTTTAAATGTCTCGTATTCGTTGTTCAGAATCTTCGACGCCCCGATAAAATTCGTCCCGCAATCAGAATAAACGTGACTTGGTGTGACCGCGTCTAGCACACATCCTTTGAAAAGCGCCAAGGAATGATTCAGTTGCCAAGTCAGAAACTAGTTCTATATGAACTGCCTTCGTTGCCAAACAAACGAAGATCGCGATGTACCCTTTGGATGTCTTTATGCCTCTTCCTTTATTCAATTTGACATCCACGTGACCGGTGAAGTCAACCCCCGTGTGAGTGAAAGGGCGCGAAGGTGTCACGCGTTGAGCAGGAAGGTCGGCCATGAGCTGATAGTTTTCTTTGGTCTTGAATCGATGGCAGCGCACACATCGGCGTAGTTCAGTTTTCACCGCTCTATTGCCTCCTACTATCCAGAATTGTTGACGGATATAGGCGAGCGTAAGTCGGGCTCCCCCACGTAAAGTCACCGCATGAGCTTGATTTATTAATAACTGAGTAAGTCTACTTTTTCTTGGAATAATTGCGGGATTTCTCATTCCAATAGGTAAATCGGTTTTGTTTAATCGACCACCCACACGCATAATGCCCGTTTTGTCCAAATAGGGGTATAGTTTACAAATAGTACTTTTGGTAGGTACAGGTTGACCCTTAAGTAATAAATCGTATTCTAAGTTGAATTCAATTCGTTGTTTTTATATTTTTTGTTATTATTGTCATAGCGTTATCAAGTTCATGTATTGTTAGACAACCGTGGGACATTTGTCGAGCGGAGTCAAGTTTCTTCTTTGTGGTACCGCTATGAAGTGCATTTGCACTGAATCGTGTTATCCAAGTGATAAGCCGAGTAACGTAACTCAATGTACTGTGTCTGTTTAACAAATCATTTATAATATTATCTGGTTGAGTTAGGGTTGTCACTTTAGGTTTTTCGTCAACCTTTGTTGTATATAGACAACGTTGTTCTTCGGGCTTGTTCTTGAATGTTTGCAGCATTTCCGGGCCAGACCACCATAACTGATTGTTTACAAGTTGTTTTGGATATAGCCCTCTGGTAGCACAATCCGCAGGATTATTTTTTGATTCGATGTAAAACCATTGAGATGCTGGTACCACGTGTGTAATTTTGATGACTCTGTTTTCCACATATTTTTCGTATTTGGACGCCTCTCCATATAGCCAGGCTAGGACCACTTTTGAGTCACACCATGCCCACACAGTTATGTTGTGCTCCGGCAGAGACTCCTTGACCTTGTTCACCAGCTGTGACAAAAGTAAGGCACCGCTTAGTTCAAGCCTCGGCAGAGATAACTTTTGTGCGAGTGGGGCAACCCTAGTTTTTGCTACCAGCAAACGTAAAACAGGCTGTCCACATTCATTTATTGCACGTGTATAAATTACACATGAGTAAGCACTCGCGTCGCTAAATGCCAATAATTCGATGTCATTTTGAATGGTTCCAATCCAGCGGCTTATTTTTATAGTTCTAAGATCCTCAAGTTGACCTTTCAGTTTCAGCCACTCATCCTGGATATCAGTAGATAATACCTCATCCCATGCTAGTTTCTCTATCCAGACGCGTTGAAAAATAAGCTTAGCTCGTATAGTAACTGGTGAAAACCAACCAAGGGGGTCGTACAGTTGTGAAATTTGCGATAATAGCGAGCGTTTGGTTAGTGATTTTTTCGAACTTTATTTCAAGTTCCAGCTGAACGTAAATGTGTCCAAATTAGGATTCCAGCCGAGGCCAAGAGTTTTCATAGAGTCTTCGTGTTTGAAGTCAAAGTTGGTTTTTGAAATCTGGTCTTCGTTCAATTGTTCTAACAGTTCGACACAGTTACTTGACCATTTTCTTAGGTTCATACCTCCGCTTTGTAATAGTTTTATTAAATCGTTTTGTAGTTTTTTGGCAGTTTGAGGCAGTTATGGCCGCTTGTCAAATCGTCGACGTAGAACTCATTACGTAATAAGTTGGCCGCCTCGGGGTATAAGTGACCATTATCGTAAGCCAACTGATGTAAAGTTCGCATTGCTAGCCACGGCGCGCACTTTGTGCCATATGTCACAGTACATAGGGCGTATTCTTGTAATTGTTCGGTAGGCGAATTTCTCCAAATAATTTTTTGAAGCGATTTTTGGTCGTCAGCAATCCATATACAGCGGTACATCTTCTCGATGTCTGCCGTAAATGCATATCGGTAAGTTCTCCATTTCAAGATAAGCTCTTGAATGTCCTTTTGTAGGTTGGGGCCTTTCTCCATCAGACTGTTTAAACTTCTGCCGCTGGAAGTCTTCTGTGACGCGTTAAACACAACTCTTAATTTAGTTGTAGTGGATTCTTCTCGTAATACACCATGGTGCGGTAAATAATATTCTGATTGGCCTGATGTTATCGGAGCCGCTGGTTCCATATGTTGTAATTCCAAGTATTCATTCATGAAGTTTTTGTACATAGTTAATAGTGATTTATTTTTATAAAGTTGTTTTTCTTGTTTTAAAAACTGTGCTATAGCAGCTGACTTTGAGTATCCTAGGTGTTGTTCATAGCACTGGACCATGGGCATTTTTACTATATATTTGCCGTCAGAACATTTCTTAGTTGTTTGTTTGTAGTGAATTTCACATTGATCGTCTCGTTGTATGTCTTGAGAACCTTGAGTAATATCTTCAGTCTCCCAATATCTCGATAAATCAGACTTGTTTGCCAAAGTTAGGTGACAGTTAAAGGTTTTCAGTTTTCCGCACAAAATCCAACCCAGACGAGTTTGCTGGGCGATGGGTGAATACTGGTCACCTTTCAGGACTCCGTCTAAGATGATGTCCGCGTAGACATCAGCTCCCAGCAGGAGATATATTGAGCTGGACACGTTATAGTTAGGATCGGCAAGTTTTAAGTTCTGTAAATATGTTCAAGCACCGCTGTGGAAAGTGCATCCAGGCAACTTATTAGTTAAATTAGTCAGTATCAATGCTTGTACATTGAAAGTATACTCGGAGTGTATTGATTTGCAGTTGAGATGGAGAATTCCCTTGCAGTTGCGTGACGTAGATCCGATTCCAGTTATAGCGGCGTCAAATTTGTTCCGAGGTAAGCGTAGTAGTTGCGCTGCATTTTCAGAGATCAAGTTTGTTTGGGACCCTTGATCTAGGAGACCCCGTAAAGTTATATAGTTTCCATCGGCCGATAGTACCTTGACTTGAATTGTAGTTAGTAAGACTTCAGTGCCATCAGCCGCCAAATGGTGAGTGCCAGTTGGAGTTGATGTTGATGGACCTGGGTTCGAATTCTGGTCATGCTGCCTTTTAACATTTGGTTCATTGGAGGTAACTTTGTTCAAGTGTAATAATGTATGATGTTTAGAATTACACTCGCGACATGTTTTCTTCGAATTACAAGCGACGCTGCCGTGGCTGTATAGACAGTTTTTGCAAACGTTGAGGTTTGCAACAGTTTTATTTCGTTGGGAAATATTCATGTCGATAAACTTGTCACATTGCATCAACACGTGATCTTTGTGACAAAGAGGGCATTGTCCATAAGATGCATGAAAAATTTTTGAGTATCCAGATTTTTTCATATCTTGTTGTTTGTTAGAAAAAATATTGGGCTTATAGTTGTTACTCCAGCCCTTGTTGTTTGGCCTTGGAGTTTTGCTTTCAGCAGAGTCTTTAACGCAGCTTTTTGCAGTTTCGTAAGCGAGGAATTTGAGCTCTAGGAAGTTAAGAAATTCTTGAAGGTGCGGCAATTCCCTGTTATTCTGTGTTTCTTTCGTATATTCGTTAAGAGTAGCCGAATCCAATTTTTGCGACATATTGTAAACAATCATTGGACCCCAATTCGATATGTCAACTCCCATGTTGCCAAGGCCGTTCAGGCACTCTGTTATTACATCGTGCATCCGTTTCAAGTTGTTGGCGTTAGATTGTTGAATAGCCGGCTAATGTTGCATGGTACTCATGAATGATGTAAACTGCAGTCGACGGTTGTTATATCGGTGTGATAATATTTCCCAGCATGAATCGTAATTGTCTGCACTAATAGACAGGTGATGGACGAGGCGTTCAGCCTCACCCTTCAGTTTCGTTTTTAAATACTGCATTTTCTGCGCCTTTGAAATGCTCGGGTTGTTGTGAATAGCTTCCAGAAATATGTCCTTGAAAGTAATCCAATGAATATAATTTCCAGAAAATTCCGGGATATCTATTTTCGGTACAGAACGCTGGTAATGTATAGAAGACCAAATTTTGCTATTCAGATCTCGTTTCAGATTGTCATATTTTTGTTCAATCGCTTCGTATTTTTGGTTGTACTCTGCGCTCAAATCGGATACTTTCAGTTCGTCTTCTAACTCCCAGTGCATCTTATCAATCAGCTCCCACTTGGATTTCAAGATTGTAAGATGTTCTTCGAATTCCCATTTTTCAGTTATAGAGTTAATGTCTATTTTCGACATAGCCTTGTTCAAGGCCTTAAAGTTACGTTCTTGTTGAGTAATCAGTTTTTCTTTTACGTCGTCTACCGCGTCGTCGTCCATGAGTCCGCTTAAATCAAAATCTAAATTTTGTTGTTGTTGCTGTTGTTTTCGTTGAGTAGCCAGCAACACTAAAATATTTTTCTTTGTTGATTCGTACAAGCTTTTAGTTTTTTCATAAATGCCGTTCTTGAAATATCCAATGTTTTTGTTTTCGACATTTTTTAAGAGTATCTGATGTAGTTCGTCGAAGTTTACCCATAGTTTCTCTAAGCTCGCTAAACGTTTTTCCAGGTAATCAACAGTTTTTCTAAAAATGCTATCTTTCTTATAGTTATTACACAGTGTTTTGATGTCTTCAAAAATGCCAACTTGTTTGGTAAGTTGAAGCTCCATCGTGAGTAGTTGAGTTTTGTGTAATAGACAAGTTAGTAGTTGTAAAGGTTAGATGTAGTTGAAAAATAGAAGGTAACCGGTAAGTGAGTACCTTAAGTTCAGTTAAAGGCTCCTGGGAAGTTGTTTCCTGGATAAAAGGAAGAACAGGTAGATATAGTTCTGCAGTTCCGCTAGTCTCCAGTTTTCAATGTTTCTTCGTTACTCGTAGTGTTCTCAAGCACCGTCGAAAATTGAAGTTTGTTGATGCTCAGTCAATCTGTGCCCTTGTGATGACACTCGACTCTCAATCTGGACTGGTGAGACCCGCTTGTGGGAGGCCAGCCAAACCGATTCGCTATCACACTTTATGAGACACAAAAATCCTGCAGCATCCGGCTCGAAGGACCATTAAATGTACAGTGTAGTAAACTGTACACCACTGATAGTTTGTAAGAAGTAAAGTAGTTGAGTGTGTTTGTGACAGAGAACACTTCTAGTAATATATGAAAAGTTTATTATTCACTAGTTAAGTAAATAAAGTAAGTACACGATTTAATATCAAGTGATTCTCACACAGGTACGTTCGTTAGTACGTTAAAGTGCACACTGTCCAAGTAATTGCTACGGCGGAAAATGATCGACCGTTTTGCATAGTCAGCTAAAGATTATTATAACTAAGTGTACGTAAACCGTACAGTAGATAAACATGATAATCTTCCTTAACTAGTTACTAAATATTTGTTTGTGCAAGTAAACAGACTCCACATGTATCTTTCATCACCAACTTTCAAAGAATGCACATAAAACATCGTGAATGAATCATTTATATCACTATAAAAAATTTTGGGTTTTCTTTATAACGATTAATAAAGCACACAGTTAATTAAGTTCATATTTTATTTGTTTTCCAAAATGAGTAAAGAAATTTTATACACAAGTGTCCACAATTATACAAGTGATCTTGCTGTACATTATCATAATTATATCGAATACTTTTTCCTAAATATTTTATTAATTCTTTCGGTGGGTTTAAGTTTCCATAGCTATCAAAATATTCGATATGCTCATTATTTTTACCATAGGCTACCCAATGAGTACCAGAGTTTTTAGAAGAATCGAGATTAATCACTCCACATTCTTTTGGGAATGGTTTAGCTGGTAATTCATCCCTCATATATACACCTCGAAAAAATGGAATGTTAGTTGAATGCTTAATTATATCAATATTAGTTAATGCTCTTTTAGGTAGCCGAGAAATTAGTTTTTTTTCTTCGTAACATAAATGCCGAAACCTTCTTTGTAAGGCTTAAGTTGTAATCCTTTTCCTATGATTAATGCTTCCATTTTTTTGTTGTGACGTTGTGATTCCTGCAATTGCTTCTTGGCTGTTTTAAATTCATTTCTAGCCTTTGCAATCCCTGCAGCACCGCCGACCAAACTTCCAGCAGCAGATAAGCCAGCAAATATTGGTACTAATGGAAGAAATCCTCCAGTTTTGGGTACTGGTATAATTCTGGGTAGTTTTATAGATGAATCTGATGCAAATTCTTGAGCTGTTGTGTATGCTATGTTCATCAGTGCTTTTTTACAAGCAGGTTTTAATTTTTTTATGTGTTTCTTGGTATGAGAAACAACATTTTTTAATGTTTTCTTTAAACCCTTTATTTTTCTAAACTGAGCTAAGTCAATGTGTCTTTGTAATATATTGCTTTTATTTGTATGATTTATTGAAGCTGGGGTTTGTCCTACAGTTCTATGAACAGTATTATTGTATAAATGTAACGTTTTGTCCAATGTACCATTGAACCATTTATAATTTCCATTGATACTGAATGCCTTATATAGTTTGTTCTTTAAAGTTCAAATAAATCTTTCAACGATCGAAGCCTTTTTCGTAGAATATGTAGAATAATGATTGATGTTATGCTTTTTTACAATATTTTGAAAACAATCATTATAAAACTCCTTCCCATGATCGGTCTGCAAATTTTTTGGTACACGTCCATTTTTAATTAAAGTTTGAAATGCTTTCGTCACTTGTTGCTTATTTTTTTGTTTTAGCGGAATTGCCCATGCATATTTAGAAAAAGCATCTATTATCACCAATATATATTTATGGCATGCGTTTACTTTTGCTATTGCTTGCATATCCATTAAATCTGCTTGCCAAAGATCATCAATATCTTTGAGTATTACCTTTCTTCTTGGAAAATTAACTCTAGCGTTTTTATGAATTTCCTTTATTACGTCTAATTTGCTCATAATGTTTGCTCAGCTTTCCTGCAATTTCTTTTAGAACTGTATTTTTTTCTATGTCTTTTATTCTTTCATTTAAACTTGCAATTAGGTTGTTTAATCGTTTTAATTTAATGCCTGTTAATAATATTTCATTTTCAATTTTAATAAGTTCTTTAGCATATTTAGCTTTGATTACAGTATCTATACTCTCAATATTGTTAGAATTTATTTCAATAAGAGATGTTGATACTCTTTTTGTTTGATTGTAATCAATATCACCATGACCGTTCATGATCGATACTCTTTACATAACTAAGTATATATTGTTATGCAAACCATTTTATTCTTTTATAATACCAGCTTCTTTTAACTCTTCTATAATAGATAAGATTTCATTAGCATGATTCGTATTACCTGCATGTTTTGAAGCAATTAATAGTCTTAATCTATCGATTAGTTCATTTGCGTCATCCCAGTAAACATAATCTGTATTGCTCTTATATGTCTTCAGATTTGGCAAAGAGCCACCGGTTTTTGGTTTTACTACTTGAGTATTATTTAGTTGCGACAATAAAGGTTTAATAATTTCTCGATATTTTAAACCTGTGCATTCGTGCTGATAAGCATATTTTTATAGATAGTTTTATCCGTTTCAGTAACAAGATTGAGATCGGGTTTATTGCGCAGCAAAAGCTCTTTTAGACCAGGAGTTAATTCATAATGTTTGTCATTTATTGTGACTATAATTGATTTTGATGAGCGTTGACCTTTATTTGTAAAAGAAAATGTTACTTGAGAATTCCCCATCATAAGATTTTCGTTTTCACTTCGTATCCCAAATGGTACATTAATGTTGTCATAAATTTCTATCATATCCTGTTTATTAAGAGACATTAACGTTTCATTTTCTTGATTGTCATTTATACAATTATATGATTCCATGTCATTATCTGATCGATTTCCTATAAATTCTTTAAAGCTCTCATAATCCAGGGATGAGCTACATCTTCCCATCTCATCCTTGTTGCATTTAGACATGTTAAATGTAGGTTGCGCAGGATCTTTTACGCTAGTTAATGTTTCCAAAGAATCAATTATTGGTTTGAAAACCTTCTTTAATTTCAAACTAGTTGCATCTTCTTCGTTTTGTAGTATTTTTACTTTATTCTTTATACTTTCTATAGAATTTACCAATTGCTCTTTAATATTAATATCCATAATCGTTATAAATTAATTCCAACCGCTGTTTACAAAATCTAGATTTCTAATGATGTTTCTTTTCTATAACAATGGCCATATATATGTCTATAAGTATATAAATACGTCAAAGCCTTGTCTGTATCTACCTTCATTAAGTGCACAGTCTTTATTTATTAATAAAAAGTCGAACCGGTCTTGCCATACTGTAGAACAAAGTTTTTTAAATTGAAACCATTCCATATCCGTATTTACATGTTCATTGTATATATGTTTTAGGTTTACATCGTCTTGCTTTAAAATAATTAAAAGATTAACATTATCACGTATAAGTTGCTTTGGTATTTTGGAGTACGTTTGTGATAAATAAAAACAATCGATTTGTTTGTGTCACACCATTGCGAAATAATTACGAATATTTATTTGGTTTTCGCAAGCGACATCATCAAAAATCATTATGGAATTTTTTAAGGCATCAGTAAGATGTACCGCCGTGTGGTTGACGGCATAGAATACAAGTGTCACCACCCCCTATCTTCCCGTGGGTGTCATAAGAGGCGACTAAGGGAAAACACGATGCAAATACCATCTTTGCGTAGAGACGGAAAACTCGACATCAAACCCTATACGACTGCCTCGTTGGTCTCGCGGCATAAATGTGCGCGTGGGATCGGGAGGTCCCGGGTTCGATTCCTGGGTCGGGCAGTGTTATTGGGTTTTTCTGTCACGAAATTCTCAGTAGCAGCACGGAGTCTGGAAATGTGCCCGGTACGGCAATAGGCTCGCCCCTTATTACGTGGGACTAAATTATATCTGGCGAAGAGTGGGTGTTGAAATACACCTCTGCCTACCCCTTCGGGGATAAAAGGCGTGACGATATGTGTGTGTCATTAGGATGTATTACATTCTTATTATCATTGTAAATAAAAAAAATTGCACCGTCTATACTATTCATAACTTTTTTTAAAAAGCAGTATTTCGGTTGGAATGTTGTCTTCGAGTATAAATAAATGTTTTGAAATTTGAGACCATTTTCATGTAATATTAAGTTCAGCATTATGTTAGTCTTCCCACAATTAGACGGGCCGCATATTATACACCTGATAGTATGAGGTAAGAGTACACTATGCTTCACTTTAACATTTGACTGATCCTCTAATTTGATATTATTAACCTGTAAAGTCTGGAGTTGCTTAACGAACTTCATTGTGAAATGTGAGAAAGATAGTAGTGACTGTGTTTGTATACTATTATATAAGGATACAGTTTATCTTTTGAGGTGGTTATTAAATAACAAATGCACAGATAAATTAATATGTGTTTATTTATATATTTAATACAAATAATGCTAACTTATATTCTAATAATTACAACAAAACTTCATAGTGACCCCAGGGCAATTTTTCAACCTGATTTGGGAGAATATATATTTTATCATCATTTCTGTTCATTACCTGTTTGCTTACTTGTTGTGAATACAGCTCATGTTTAATTGATCACACTTTATTCATTACACACTTTAGTTTCATTATTAAATAATGTCCTATTATAATGTGATATATTAAGTCTTTTTGTTACCGAGTTTGGTATACCTTTTGCTTTTTTAATTTGAACTTTAGAGGCTATCAAACAGTACAGTTTTGCTCGTAAGCCAGTCAACTCATTTATTATATCCCCACCTAGTTCATCTTTAAAAAGCCCAGGTATTTTTGCATTTACTTGTGGTATTAAATAAGGGTTATTTAAATCAAAATTACTTGTATCAAAATCTTTTAAATTATTTTTGATATCTTGGTAAATATCTTTCGTGTAAATTAAGTAAAGTAGGCTATCAGTGTCTGTGTAACAAAGCTTTATATTATTCATATATGTTTCTTTCATTTTATAATGATACTGATAAAGATGCAGATTTGCATATTCCAAAACAGTGAAACCAATATATATTGGTTTGTCACGCACAATTTTTTCAGGTTTTAGCTGAATAGCTACAAAGTTTTCAGAAAATATGGATACACTTTTTAAATTAGGTTTACAAATTAGTTTTTCAGCACCAAGTTGTTTATTTGTAGTGTTGCCAGTATCTCTCCATTTTGTTACTAGTTTAATATCTACCTGTTTACGTTTATTTTCTATAGTTTTACCAAAAATAGAATTATCCAGTAGTTTAAAAAAGTCTTTCTCAAATATAGTTTTAGATGCTTGACGTAGTCTAGTATTTAGATCAATATATATTTTTAAATATTCTTCTTGCTTAAATGTGAGAATACGATGGATTTTTCTTAGAATAAGTCCACGTTTCAAGCACTCTTTTAAATGAATATAATGAATTACATAGTTAAATTTGTCATATAAATTAGCGATAAGCTTAGCGTTCTTTTCTCCTGGGGGTATAAATTTTTCTGGTTCAGAAGGTAAATCACTATGATCATCATGTATGTTATCAGGGTATTCAAGATCTACTTCTAATATAAAGCCATAATTACTATCATCTGATACATTCATTACATCAAAACGACTTAACTCCTTTTGATTCAAAAATCTGAACTCAGAAATAGGCATCTTTTTAGTTATTGCGTAACCATACAAATTATTACAATCAAGATATATCAAATAACTAGAAGGTTTTGAATCATTAAATTCTGACAAATATATGTTGTTAGCTTTTGCATGACGTAAACTGCACTGTGCTAAACCACCGCGTATGCCCTTTTCTAGCATTTGATATATTTCTAAGTCATCGATTAAGTCTAACTCTACATGTGTGTAAAGTAACATAGCGTCCCAGCTCAAACTGGGCGCTGTTATGTAGTATGCAGGGTCTAATTTATAATATTTTAAGCCTATGTTACGAAAATGTTCGAATATGTCGCATAATATTAATACATCACATTTCATATATAAATCGGTATACTCGCCAATAGTATTAACATTATATGTATTCCACACAGTTTTTGCATGTCGATATTCAATATCCGAAATGTGCTCCATTTTCATTGTATTATAGAAACATTCTTTATGAGGCAGTGTTTTTATCTCATACTTGTCCCAAGAATCAATGTAATCATATGGATAAACACCTTTTTTTCTTAGTAAATGTATGTTTTTATTACTAAATTCCATTGACAAATGAACAAAATCATCATCTGATAAGCTTTTGCTTAAAGAATCCAAACTAGAGCTTAAAAACTGAAATGAATCTATAAATTTTATTTGAATAGGATGTTTACCATTCTCATTATGTATGTATTTAGTAATAGTCAAATACTTTTCTTTAGATTTAGGTATGATTTTAATATGACCCTCATATTTAACTAATTCTTTAATAAACAAGTGGGAATCATAATTCGATAAATTGTGGAAAATAATAGGTATAAATGAGCACACTCTATACATTAAATTACAATGAGCATGGGCAGCTCCTCTAAAGTTACCTGAGATATGATCATGATCACATACTTTTTCATCAAATAGTATTTTTTCACAAATGTAACAAGTACAGGCATTATTATATCTGATTTTATCTTTTTCTGTCAAAGGTTTCATTTGTTTTTTATTTGATAGGATTACAGATATTTTCTTCACATCTTCTATTAATCTATCAATAAATACTTCAACACAATCAGGGCCTCTATATGTAACATACTTATTTTGACTTGAATCGTGCGAACAACATATATAATATCCAAAACACAATGGCTGATGTTTTTTTAGATTGTACGTTTTTTCAGAAACTCTTTCTTCACAATTTAACAATAAGCTTTCAAAGTCTGAATAAATTATGTAATTGATCTTTTGTTTCCTTTCATAATTTTTAAAACCGACTTTTGCATTTTTTTCGGGTAATACTGATAAAATTTTCGAGCACGTGTGAGAACTATATATTGATTCACTGCTGTAATATTGTAAACATGCTTCGCAAAGAAAAAAAATACCTTTGTGATTTGTCAGACGCCTTACTAATCGTGATAGATTTTTAATAAGACAATAATGGTATATTCCTTTTCTTTCAATACATAACAAATTTACATGCGTAGATTTTCTGTTATTTGTTAAATATAGAGGTCCTGTGACATTTGCATTGTTATTGTCTAATCCGTAAACATTTATACTAATGTTATTGTTTCTTTCGAAAATAATTATATCTTGGAATGTAACGGGAAATGACATATTCTCGATATTGAATACAGAGCTATAATGTGGATATGAACTCATTCGACATACATTCATTTTGCTAGGATATAAACCAGCTACAAAGCTCCATAAAAAACAATGATTGTCATTATTTTGTATATTAATACAACTTCTTGTGTTTTTCACTTTCAATGGTAAGTCTTTTTTAACATTAATTTCGAGATGGCTTACTGAGTGATAGGACCAACCAGATTCTTTGTGCTCAAATTCTGACATTTTACTTTTTATACGTTCAATTACATTCGTGTACATATCATTAATATTCGTATTATTACAAACGATTTCATACTTTGTATTCAATGATTTTAATTGTTGTTCACCCGTTTTTAGTAATATAAAGTAAGCAAATAATTCGAAATTTATCTTGAAACATGAATTTTTACTAACGACATATTCAAGAGTTTCAGGATATCGCTTTTATTCTGACACAAGAATGTTTCAGGAGTGATATAGTCAACACCTTGTGCAGGATTTAAACGATATGTTACAATCAAGTTTCAGTTTTATTAGAAGATACAAACAACATCTGCTAAAACTACAACTTCAACTTTAAAACTTACCACTCTATGCAAAACTATACCGGTCTCACTGTACCTATTATCATCCAGCTGGCCAGCGACACACTTAATGCTCCAAGGCCAGTTGTTTGTGAGTATTGGGATTTTCTTTCACTCGGCTTAAAACTGTGATATGTACTCCCATATAATATTAATGTCCTGACGCATGGCAGACACACAAAAGCAATGCCGATATATATTGTAATTGTTACAAACATAATTATTATGTGTTTCACACGTGCGGAATTTGAAACTTATCTCCAAATTTCTGTTTGTTTGCTGTTTGTTTATAGTTTCCACCATTGTTATTATTGTTGGCTTGGCGTCTGTTTGCAACTTTCAAACTCCGCGCGATCAGGCGCGTGCACAGATAATAAATATACAATAGCCCATAGCCAATAGCCATAGACAGGTGACCATGGTGGAAGCTCACAGTTTGTCCATTACTGTATGTTTAATTAGTTTTTTAAGATTTAATCAATTTGTTTATAGAAACTTTTTGCTTGCGTCCGTAATATATTTATTTTATTTGTTAATAATTAATTTATTTATAAAAACGGTCCCAACTGAAAACCAGCGCCATCTTGTGTCACAAGATGGCAATATGCTGAGTTGGGCCCGATTCTGTTTAGGTTATAATATGATAAGTTAGTTTAAGTTTTTATGTTACTTTCTGTAAAACCTGAGCAGAATAAATGAGTTTTCTTCTTCTTCTTTCTTCTTCAATTCTTTTTTTAAAAGCACTTGCAATTATATAAATATTTTCAAATTCAGTTCGTAATAAACTATTATTTTTATGCATAATCGTTCTCAAATGATATCGGATTTTATTCATCGGTATTTCAATTAGACATTTATCACATTTTATTAATTCTGTATTATTATTATTTGTATTACCTCTGAAGAGTTGACGAGGATGATACTGTAAAATAAAACAAAAATATGATATGGTTACATGTTTATATATATATTTATCTAGAAACGATTACAATAATTACCATTATTTTAATTAAAAGAAATAAAATAAATACAGTGGAATAGAACTAATAATAAGTACTAACAAAATCTAGAGGCCGGTTCTTAAATTCCTGGCGAGTTTTATTTTAAAACTCTTTTAAATGTTGCCAAGCAGGCGTGCTATCATCAGTGCGATTTTTAAGTGATAAAATCGCATGCCTCCAACGATTAATGGGTGCTACGCGCTCGATTTCGCTACAGTCATATATTTTTAATTCTATATAGTATCTTCCCGGCTTCTTATCGTCACTTTGCCTAGACAACCCATTCGCCACACGACGAGTGTAGCATGAAAGTAGTGGCTGTAATTTTTTACCCAGTATGTTGCCGATGTCTTCCTGATCATCATCGCTGTCACTGCCAAACAGTTCATGCGCTGTAGGTTTCATGCAAGTGGAGATTGGGTTGAGTGTAGTCTTCTTTTTCTCGTCGGTGTTTGATGCCTGACCTTCCATCGTTCTCTTCGCCGGAATCGATAACTTTGTTGAGGTTTTCGATCTCTTCAACTGCTGCTGTTGCTGCTCGGTTTCGTCATCAGATGAGAAAAGGTGGCTTGCAGTTTGAGTCGACCTGAAAAGATAAAGAGCAATGTATAAGTCGAAAGTTATAAATAGTGGTTATAAAAGATACCGTAGGTAGATAGATGTTTAAGAGTCTGACTGTCGAAAATGAAATGAGGTACTACTTAACTTAACGAAAATATATTATTTGTTTCGTTTAGTACTCTAAACTAATGAACATAGTAAAATACACACTGAGCAGATGATAACTAGAGCAAATAAAATAAAATTATGAATGGAACGAATAGGTGAAATTACCGATAGAGTTAATATATAAGATTATTAGAGAGAATAGATAAAATAAGTGAATAGAATGAATAGATGAATCTAACGAATAGAATGAATATATGAAATAACTGAATAGAGAGAATAGATGAAATTATTGAAAAGAGTGAATAGATGAATGAGTGAATAGATGAATGAGTGAATAGATGAATGAGTGAATAGAGTGAATAGATAAAATTAATGAATAGAGTGAATATATTAATGGGTGAATAGATTAAATTAATGAATAGAGTGAATAGATGAGATAAGAGAATAGAGTGAATAGATGACATTAATGAATAGGGTGAATAGATAAAATTAGTGAATAGAGTAAATAGAATAAGTTACTTACATTTCGAGTCCTTACAAATTTGTTTCACAATAACTTGATGAGGAAATTCAGGAGCACTGAGGTCTTCTGAAGTGAAGTGATGGCTAGGCTTGCTGCACATGCGTTTATATTGGTGTAGAATCACGTCACGCATATCCTAATTTGTAAATTGCTGATATGGTATAAAATAAGTTCAGCGTACTAAGCCTTGAACTTTGTACATTAGGTTCAATACCTAATATGTACATATACTCACGCCTGATTCCCAGAGGGGTAGGCAGAGACTACAGATTTCTATATGCTGTTATCCGCTCTTATCAGGTTCCTCATTAATAGTAATATGTATTTGTAATATTATGCGTATGATCGATTTTAAACTTTCGCGATTTGTATACATCATACAATATTATTTAGCGGGTCTTAGTCGCGATAATTTATTTATTTCAAGGCATAAATACCTCTGTTATTCTCCTACGTTTCTACCGGCTTGCAACGGTTGTGGTCGCGGAGGGACAGAGGTATTTATGCCTTGAAATAAATAAATTATCGCGACTAAGACCCGCTAAATAATATTGTATGATTATGCGTATGATACTTTGAAACGAAAATTGTACAATACCAAAGAGACAATTAGCTTGAAATTAATGAATTTGTTCACACTTTTCCCGACCTGAGAATCGAACTTGGGACCCCATGATGCGCAGTCCCATAGGCTACCTCTGGACAACCGAGGCATTTATTTCTAGACAACAATTAATTTAATATTTGAGCATTCATTTTCATCATTTTTGCGTTATTGCCGGTTGCAGTATATTGTACACTTAAACAAGTAGATTTCATTAAAATAAATCATCTCTCGAGCGAATGAAGTCGAAGACAAAAGTAGTATAATTATAAAGAAACAATCTAGACGAGCGCTATAAACACAGCGTTTAAAACGCTGAGAAACATTCATTAAACAATGCATGATATGTACATAGCTGCATAAGATTATAACTTATTTATTATCACATATTCGATACCTTGATATCGACCGCAGTATTATTACGCTCGTCTGCATTGTTTAATTTTACGATGATGCGAACTAGATCTTCATATCCATATATGGGGACACGTGGCACTAACATGAAATCGATATTCGTTTTAGGTTTCTATGCAAAACAGAAACTAAATGGTTGGATATTTTGAACTTTAATGACAAAAATAAGAAAAAGTATATAATGCGACGACAAACGGGACTAAAAATCACTTACATTACTTGTACGTAGTTACGCGCCTGCTGCATAATGTCGGTAAGTAAAATATTTTATTTAAAACCTTTTATTATTATTTATAAATATATATATATATATATATATATATATATATATATATATATATATATATATATATATATATATATATGTATATATATATATGTGTGTGTATAGCAAATTGCAGCTCTAAGAAAAGTAGTATTTATTTAATAACTGTACTAATTATGAAATGAATATCGCAATAATATAAGTATTAAGGAACATTTACTGTGGTGACATACACCACAGTAATTATGTTGAGAATATATTATCAAAGTTATATAACATGCATTCATCAATTCATTATAGTATTGTTTCATTTAAGCATTCAATATATATATATATATATATGACTCTACGTAATCGAGTGGTGAATTATTTGGAAAGAGATCGACAATTTCGTCCATTTGAATTTGAAGAAACGACGCCTAGAAGCTGCAATAGCAATGAAAACCATAATAAAAGACGGGGAGATGATATCGTCTATTCGTATATAAAAATACCTTCGAAAGGCCCGCGAGGCAAAATAATACGCATTCAAGTATACGATGCCGAAGATTTCACAAATTCACCGTGTGATTGTACTGCGAATGTATGTGTTCAACATGTTGTGGGGAGTGTATTTAACGATTATATTTATAAAAGTGTAAAGGAAATTATAAATAAGTTGTATAAAAAGATGTAAATAAACAAAAACCAGTAATCCGTGGTTTTATTTCTATTGTGTAGAATATATTATTCGCTTTACCGTTTACCTTTGTGTCAATTTTAAGTATACAATAATGTTGATCTGCGTTTGCAAAATATTTTTATAATACAATATAGACAGTATACTTCATCATCATCATCATCATCAGCCTGCCGTACCCATTGCTGGATGAGCTCTAGTGAACCCGATTTCCGACTCTTCGTGTCCAGCCGCTACAAACCACTTTGCGTAGATATATGTATCGTCACTCCACTTAGCCAGATGGCTTCCTACACTACATTTGCCAAGGTGTTTTCCACTCTAGAACACGACTACTTTAACAGTTATCTGTTCTGTGACAAATGTGTCCAGCCCACTGCCACTTCATCTTGCTAATTCTTTGAGACATATCGATTACCGTGGTTCGCTGGTGGATCACTTCATTACGAATTCAGCCCTTCAGCAAAACTCCGAGCATACCCCTCTCCATAGCTCACTGAGCGACCTTAAATTGGTGGACTAGTCGCACCGTCAGTGTCAACGTCTCGACACCGTAAGTCATAACGGGTAGGACTCGTTGAAGATTTTTGTCTTAAGGCTTTGCATATAGTATATACTAGTACATACTTTGCAGACAGTATAGTTATTGACCTATACAACTATTCTGCTTGTTCTATGACTGGGAGTCTAAAGGAAACCAAACCAAATCTTGTAGAAAATGGATTCCATTTTCCATATAAGGCAACCGTATGAAATGGCACATTGAATAAATGTTGTACAATAATATTATGTACATTAGTTCGTATAATAGAACAAAGAGAAATCCTATTATAATATAGCTTGGTACAAGGAAATTCACTTTCGGCGATACACCCAACATATCATTGAAAGAAACTTATATTTCTCACATTATATCGAATTTGAAATATCAGGAATTCGTATCATGAGTTTGGAACGGTTTTATGGGCAGGCCTTGATAAGCCTTGAAAAATTTTCCATGGAAAATATTTAGGCCGGTAATATTGGTGGTGATTGTATCCCGTGCCTTCGAGAGCATGTTAAGCCCGGCTGTCATGAAAATCACTGACAGTAGTTATTATTAGGCCTCAGTACCTTCTAAATAAACTGACAATAGTCTAAATCATGGAATATCGCTATCTCATCGGGTTGCACAGCTCAGACAGGTAAGTAGTAGCTCTGTGGAAAAGCTATTATTCCTAATAATTCCAAAAGTAATAGCCAAATCCAGTTAGACTAGTAAGATTGAAACAGATTGAAACTAGGATAACGCTAAGAGTATGATGACCGATAAATTTGTATACAAACTGACAGTTGGTAAGATTTTTACTGAGATATTCAGCCTAATAGAAACAAAAGTATTGATAGCATAATATATGTGCTTGCATAGCATTATTTTTTGCAGGAGTGCACAATCTAAGTGTCAAAGGGTATAAGCCCAAATTCAGATCTAATTAATTACTATGAAATTATTTTAATGACTATAAAACTGTATTTGGTATTTTTAATACAAACCGTTTCATTTTGTGACCGATATATAAATTAAAATTCAAAACTTTGCAAGCATAGTTGACTATATAAAAAATGTATTCTTTTTATCTTCAAATACGAAAGTCAAATTGCAATTCATTATTAATTTTTACAATTTAAATTTCAACATTTTATTACCAAAGCTAGTCAAAAATTCACTACTGAAAAATCAAAGCTTAACCTTGATAAGTTAATGATAACTATTCTATCCAATCATCCGAGATTTCTTAGAACTGTTCAAACATCAAACAATAATGATTGTTTCAAATGAAAATGAATTAAAAGTTTACAGACAGGTTGGTGGCAGACGCTCTTGAAGTAATGATTATTTTAAGCCTGAGAGCTCAGATCAGTAAAAAAGATGGATAGGTATATTACGTACTAAACAGTAGAAAAAAAAGGAAAAACACTATGTAAATAAATGATAAAAAGATACTTCTTACCAAGTCAATAATTCAATCAAGTGTGAATCGGACTCGCTCATGAAGAGTTCCGATTGAGTTTGGGGAATGAAACAGGTGAAAACTTGCTACTATATCGCTACAAAACAAAGATATGGATACCTTGAGGCTTCCTATTTTTCAAGTAAATAGTTGCACTCTTTTTGCTTTCGCTCAGAGGTAAAGGCGGTGTATTTCAGTTTTGTTGGTATTTCTTAATTTCAAAGGATGTTGTCGGTTGACATACTAGAGTGGATAATTTTTCATGGACTGCTTCTCTACTTTAAAAAGCAGTGGGATACATACTTCTTCTTTCATTTAAGAAGAGTCAAGCTCTTCTTGGTGCAGCAATTGCCATGGTTTACAATTTTCTTTCCTTTCAACATCTTGTTACGAACAAATCCCAACTTATTCTTCTTTTGATTTTAAACTTTTTTATTAGTTGTCAGGGTGTATCTAGTGGCAAAGAGACATAACCATCAGTGGATTGTAACGTACGGTAGTCAACTTAAATTATCTAATATATGATGTTTGAAAAAAGAAGTTTAATAGATGAAGAAATATATTTAATGAAGTAATCCCTGTAAATGTAATGTAGCTCTCTGAATAGCCAGGCTGTAGTGGCAATGGGCAGAGCATATAGCTCGAAGAACCTATTGCCGTTGGGGCAGGTGGGTTCTAAAGTGGCGACCACGTTTCGGACCACGCAGCAGGGGTAGGCCTCCCGCAAGGTGGACCGACGATTTGCTTAAGATCGCGGGAAGCGATTGTATGCGGGCGACTCAAAATGGGTCTGTGTGGAGAACCTTGGGGGAGGCCTATGTCCAGCAGTGGACGTCTTTAGGCTGACATGATGAAACCCTGTAAGATGTTAAAATAACGTATATTTTTAGATAATCGTCAGAAACCGTTAGTTTTAAGCTCATTTCGCAGTCTTGTTATGAATCGATATTTAAACTCATTTTCATGGTATTATTTTGAGTACATTTGTGTGGAAGCACATGATAAATACCTTCATTTAGAGGGCATATAAAAACGTAGCAATCTATCTTTAAAGTATTCTTTAAGTCTCCTTCACATTCACTGATGTGTCTTTTGAATTGTGAAACTTGGAATTTGTGGTCATAAATGGAAATAATGTAAAATTATAGACATAAAATAGTTATAGTAGGCAGCGATAGCCTAGTGGAGATACCAACAGACTGCCATGCAGAGGGTATCGGGTTCGAATCCACGGCGCGCACCAATGACTTTTCGGAATTATGTGCGTATTGAATTGTTAATTATCGCTTGTCCCGTACCTCGGAGAGCACGTTAAGCCGTCGGTCCCGGTAGTCATGAAGATCTTTGAAAATCGTTACAGGGCGTCAGTACCGTCTAATAAACTGACACTAGTCTAAACCATGGAATATAGCTATCCCATCGGGTGGCGGAGGTCAGACAGGCAGTCGCTCTGTGGAAAAGCTAATATTCAGGCAAATCCAGTTAGACTAGTAAGCGGTCCCCAGATTAAAACTGGGATAACCCTAAGAGGATGATATAGACATAAAATAGTAAAGTAGAATTAATTTCTTTCAACACACATAATTATATTTAGAACAGTTTCTTTGAAAAATATTATATTATTTGCTTTACCGTTTACCTTTGTGTCAATTTTAAGTATACAATAATGTTGATCTGCGTTTGCAAAATATTTTTATAATACAATATAGACAGTATACTTCATCATCATCATCATCATCATCAGCCTGCCGTACCCATTGCTGGATGAGCTCTAGTGAACCCGATTTCCGACTCTTCGTGTCCAGCCGCTACAAACCACTTTGCGTAGATATATGTATCGTCACTCCACTTAGCCAGATGGCTTCCTACACTACGTTTGGCAAGGTGTTTTCCACTCTAGAACACGACTACTTTAACAGTTATCTGTTCTGTGACAAATGTGTCCAGCCCACTGCCACTTCATCTTGCTAATTCTTTGAGACATATCGATTACCGTGGTTCGCTGGTGGATCACTTCATTACGAATTCAGCCCTTCAGCAAAACTCCGAGCATACCCCTCTCCATAGCTCACTGAGCGACCTTAAATTGGTGGACTAGTCGCACCGTCAGTGTCAACGTCTCGACACCGTAAGTCATAACGGGTAGGACTCGTTGAAGATTTTTGTCTTAAGGCTTTGCATATAGTATATACTAGTACATACTTTGCAGACAGTATAGTTATTGACCTATACAACTATTCTGCTTGTTCTATGACTGGGAGTCTAAAGGAAACCAAACCAAATCTTGTAGAAAATGGATTCCATTTTCCACATAAGGCAACCGTATGAAATGGCACATTGAATGAATGTTGTACAATAATATTATGTACATTAGTTCGTATAATAGAACAAAGAGAAATCCTATTATATTATAGCTTGGTACAAGGAAATTCACTTTCGGCGATACACCCAACATATCATTGAAAGAAACTTATATTTCTCACATTATATCGAATTTGAAATATCAGGAATTCGTATCATGAGTTTGACGATGAGTTTAACCGACTCATGATACGAATTAGAATTAGGAATTCGTATCATGAGTCGGTTAAACTCATCGTCAAACTCATGATACGAATTCCTGATATTTCAAATTCGATATAATGTGAGAAATATAAGTTTCTTTCAATGATATGTTGGGTGTATCGCCGAAAGTGAATTTCCTTGTACCAAGCTATAATATAATAGGATTTCTCTTTGTTCTATTATACGAACTAATGTACATAATATTATTGTACAACATTCATTCAATGTGCCATTTCATACGGTTGCCTTATGTGGAAAATGGAATCCATTTTCTACAAGATTTGGTTTGGTTTCCTTTAGACTCCCAGTCATAGAACAAGCAGAATAGTTGTATAGGTCAATAACTATACTGTCTGCAAAGTATGTACTAGTATATACTATATGCAAAGCCTTAAGACAAAAATCTTCAACGAGTCCTACCCGTTATGACTTACGGTGTCGAGACGTTGACACTGACGGTGCGACTAGTCCACCAATTTAAGGTCGCTCAGTGAGCTATGGAGAGGGGTATGCTCGGAGTTTTGCTGAAGGGCTGAATTCGTAATGAAGTGATCCACCAGCGAACCACGGTAATCGATATGTCTCAAAGAATTAGCAAGATGAAGTGGCAGTGGGCTGGACACATTTGTCACAGAACAGATAACTGTTAAAGTAGTCGTGTTCTAGAGTGGAAAACACCTTGCCAAACGTAGTGTAGGAAGCCATCTGGCTAAGTGGAGTGACGATACATATATCTACGCAAAGTGGTTTGTAGCGGCTGGACACGAAGAGTCGGAAATCGGGTTCACTAGAGCTCATCCAGCAATGGGTACGGCAGGCTGATGATGATGATGATGATGATGAAGTATACTGTCTATATTGTATTATAAAAATATTTTGCAAACGCAGATCAACATTATTGTATACTTAAAATTGACACAAAGGTAAACGGTAAAGCAAATAATATAATATTTTTCAAAGAAACTGTTCTAAATATAATTATGTGTGTTGAAAGAAATTAATTCTACTTTACTATTTTATGTCTATATCATCCTCTTAGGGTTATCCCAGTTTTAATCTGGGGACCGCTTACTAGTCTAACTGGATTTGCCTGAATATTAGCTTTCCCACAGAGCGACTGCCTGTCTGACCTCCGCTACCCGATGGGATAGCTATATTCCATGGTTTAGACTAGTGTCAGTTTATTAGACGGTACTGACGCCCTGTAACGATTTTCAAAGATCTTCATGACTACCGGGACCGACGGCTTAACGTGCTCTCCGAGGTACGGGACAAGCGATAATTAACAATTCAATACGCACATAATTCCGAAAAGTCATTGGTGCGCGCCGTGGATTCGAACCCGATACCCTCTGCATGGCAGTCTGTTGGTATCTCCACTAGGCTATCGCTGCCTACTATAACTATTTTATGTCTATAATTTTACATTATTTCCATTTATGACCACAAATTCCAAGTTTCACAATTCAAAAGACACATCAGTGAATGTGAAGGAGACTTAAAGAATACTTTAAAGATAGATTGCTACGTTTTTATATGCCCTCTAAATGAAGGTATTTATCATGTGCTTCCACACAAATGTACTCAAAATAATACCATGAAAATGAGTTTAAATATCGATTCATAACAAGACTGCGAAATGAGCTTAAAACTAACGGTTTCTGACGATTATCTAAAAATATACGTTATTTTAACATCTTACAGGGTTTCATCATGTCAGCCTAAAGACGTCCACTGCTGGACATAGGCCTCCCCCAAGGTTCTCCACACAGACCCATTTTGAGTCGCCCGCATACAATCGCTTCCCGCGATCTTAAGCAAATCGTCGGTCCACCTTGCGGGAGGCCTACCCCTGCTGCGTGGTCCGAAACGTGGTCGCCACTTTAGAACCCACCTGCCCCAACGGCAATAGGTTCTTCGAGCTATATGCTCTGCCCATTGCCACTACAGCCTGGCTATTCAGAGAGCTACATTACATTTACAGGGATTACTTCATTAAATATATTTCTTCATCTATTAAACTTCTTTTTTCAAACATCATATATTAGATAATTTAAGTTGACTACCGTACGTTACAATCCACTGATGGTTATGTCTCTTTGCCACTAGATACACCCTGACAACTAATAAAAAAGTTTAAAATCAAAAGAAGAATAAGTTGGGATTTGTTCGTAACAAGATGTTGAAAGGAAAGAAAATTGTAAACCATGGCAATTGCTGCACCAAGAAGAGCTTGACTCTTCTTAAATGAAAGAAGAAGTATGTATCCCACTGCTTTTTAAAGTAGAGAAGCAGTCCATGAAAAATTATCCACTCTATAATGTCAACCGACAACATCCTTTGAAATTAAGAAATACCAACAAAACTGAAATACACCGCCTTTACCTCTGAGCGAAAGCAAAAAGAGTGCAACTATTTACTTGAAAAATAGGAAGCCTCAAGGTATCCATATCTTTGTTTTGTAGCGATATAGTAGCAAGTTTTCACCTGTTTCATTCCCCAAACTCAATATGTACTGCGTCGGTTTTCAAATCCCCTAGGAGGACATTTCACTAAAAATACCCCTAAACATTGAGAATTCCATTAGGGAGGAGCTTGTGTAAAATTTATAAAATACAATTTTTGAAACATATTTCGCATGGTTCATTAACGTTGCTTGTTGAGATAATTGAAGCATTTTCAAATAAATTAAAGCTATGTTGAGTTTATTCGCATTTGAAGTTATAGTCGTTAGTTTCTTCGAACATACTAACTGATAAAGTCAAGACGGTTTTGATTAATATGGGTGATAAACGTTACCGTCGGCGAACACTCTAATCTGTGTGTAAAGGACCATGAGTCAAATTGGGCTCAGTGACCAACAGAGTTATGGCATATGCCATTGGAAAGGATTTTGTTCGTATTAAAATTGTTACTACCAGCACCACCTTCAATTCCATTGCAGAAAAAAGATATGCACTTAAATAGATTTTGTAGAAAAATATAGTAGTTCTTAGTCATAAAACTGTTATAATAACAATATATTCATACTACATAGTATATTCATACTTTACAGTGGCGTAGCTAGCTTGGGTGGCGCCCGGAGCGGAAGTTGGCGGTCGACCGTTTTCCGTTTTTTTTCTAGTCGATACCTAACAATTACGGGCTAACTGCTCCCGAATCGTAGTGCTGAGCTAGTGTCTATGTTTTTTATATGTTTTTACATTGTTCTTAAAGTCGAGTTTGGGGTGGCACCCTAAAAAGGGTGACATCCGGGGCGGACTGCCCCCGTCGCCCCCTCTCCCTTCCTACGCTACTGTTTAAAATAATGGCAAGCAATGGATGCGCTTGCGCCCGTGTGATTTACAACACTCTCCTTCCCTCTCACACCTCTCGGACGCCTGCCCGGGCGCCCGTCTGCTCTCAGTCAGTCGACTCGTGATTCTCACGGTGTTATCTGTATGTCCTAAAAATAGGACAGGTTAGAAGTACCCTGAACCGAAGAGCATGCATGAGGAATCTGATGGGAGTGAATGAAGCAAGAGAGATATGTTAGAATCGTTGCAAATGGCGTTCCGTAGTCTCTGCCTACCCCTCCGGGAAACAGGCGTGAGTCTATGTATGTATGTATGTTATCTGTGTGTTTTCGTGTATCTTCTCGGCACATATAATTTAATCCAACGGCAGGTCACCTAAACAATATTATTATTGATATTGATTGAAATGTTAATAAAAATATTTTTAACTGTTAGCAGCTGTTTTATTTTTTATGTACCTATTCTTTGCACATGGAATTAAAACTAGTTAAAGATGTGAAACAACAAAAACTACAATGCCATAACAGCATTATTTTGCAGGATTATAGTTTATTTGTGGTAGGAGAAAAATATTTATAACAAAACAACCCCATGGATTCTTCGCAAAAATGAGTTTATATCTTTATATTTAGTGCTTTATAAGTATATTCAAAGTGGTCTCATCTCTGTTGGTGGGTGAGCCCAGGCTTCATACATTTTTGCCCATGGTCCTTTTACATAATTATACTCGAACATAACACGTCATAAAAATGCATAACAATATTGTAAAGATTGTAGAATGTATTATATCTCACCGTTTGATTCTGTGTCGAGTGTACCGGGTTTGACCACCACACAACGTGGCCGTAATCCCCACCCCATCAGATTTGATTTTTATGTAACATAACATAACTTCACCCCTTTATCCACGAAGGGGTAGGCAGATGTGTATTACAAACCTACACTTCGCCAGTTATGTTTATGTAACCCATAAATTATTGTTTCGAGTCAAGATTTTTTTTGCATTCATTAATAGAATGTTTGTAAGCCCCACCTCTGTACAGCATTACAGTTCTGAGTCAATAGAAGGACTTGGGTCTACTATATCACACTGGCCCGATGAGTTGGTACAAGGCTTGATGACAAGGTTCTCGTCCCGTCTCTTCACAAATTTACTACTTGCTTCCATAGTAGCATCTTGCTACACCCTCGGATTAAATGGGGTGATTAGTTAATTTTTTTGAACCATAATGACACGGTGATATATCAAACATAATTATGTTTATATTATTAATTCTTCTCAGGCAAAAATATAATTTGATAAAACAATCATACTCAGGCAAAAATATAATTTGATAAAACAATCATCATCTGTCGGTTTGTAAAGCGTTTCTCACGAACTGTTTACATATCCATTAGTTACATATTATTTTTTAATGATAGATACAGTGCAAAGCAGAAAATTACCTGATAAATATTGAACGATTTAATAACTGCAATCGTGTCACAGGTCGCATCGAAATGCCGAATAAATTTCCAACGTAGACAAATCCTGATTGTTTCAATGAATCATTAATAAATTTAATTTTCGCGGCGAGTTTTAATCAGATTACCGAGAGGAACAATTCGATGAGGAAGATTTTTAATCAGAAATTACACCAACCGTTTCGCCCCGTAAGTTTTTATGATTAAAACCCTAGAAGTTAAGAAGAGACCGTTTGCAGGTGGACAAGATTTGGAATGAGTACGAGGTTTGCATTTAATTTCTGAAATTTTGGTGAAAACTTTATTACTTGAGCAGACTGTTCTTGTAAAACTTGTTCGTTTTGTGACATCTGACGCCAAATAAAGTTGGCGTTTAAATATAGTATTCTGTAGCCTCTCTTGCATTGTAGAACTATATTAGCACACACTTGCAAGCAGCAAAAAAATAAAAAAAACAACAACTCATTTCTAATTCTCATATTCATCAACATTGATGTTTGATAACTCATCGTCAATCCAATGAAATCCAAAAAAAAACAAGAAAATAACTAAGGTCTAGGGGCCTGAGATGTCACTCTATAGGGAATCGGACTCGTACTAACACTAAATTGCAAATTATCATTTATCAAAAAGATTGTATCAAAGCATAAATATCCTTAAATTTTAATTTTGCTCTTACAGCAAATGTTATATAAATAAAACCATCAAAAAAGTACGGCAGTTGAGTATGAAAAATTTTTCATACAAAACTGGCGTTTTGACAGATGACAAAAAGTAACTGATTTGACTAGGCAGTCCGATACCCTATTCCTAAACTGTTACTCGGCAGCCGTAGATAGAAAAGATCTACCTACTAAAATAAATAATTTAATTCGGTCGTAATATTAGATATGTCTAGACATAAATATAGTATAAAACGACAGCCCATATTAAAATAATGTAAAGTAAAATTTATTTCTTTAATTAATTCGTACGAATTTAAATTAAATTGAAGATAAAATAATGTCAGATATTATTGCTACTTAGTTGATGTCACATTTTTATGCTTTAAGGGCGGAATCAGGGCAAGCTACAGACCCCCTCGTGGGATCTCCACCTTGTGGTGGTGGGGGGGCTTAGTAACCGTGGATTTGATTTTCACCCACGGTGAAGCTAAGCGGGATCCCGGGAGGGGACGCTCCACGTGGGCTTGCGTGAGGCCTGCGTAGGATGCATCCATAGGTGCGAGTGCGGGGGACAGTTCTGTCTGTCCCTCGCAGTCGGGTACGGTCGCGGGAGGAGAGGCGTGTCGGTGTTGCGTTGCCGCGCGCCCTATCTCCCGCGACCAAATGGGGGCGCACCATCGTTGCGTCGCGGTGGGACCGCATAGGAAGAGGAGATGTGGTGTTGTGTTGCCGTCCTCCCTATCCTCTGCGGCCGCTGGGTGTTTTGGCGGCGGAGCCCAACACCTTCATCCGCCGCCAAGGGGGTTTCGTTCGGGGCCCGCCTGGTACCATCTGGCGGGCCAATACCCGTCGGGGGGTAGCGAGGAATCCTTCGGTGAAACCCTACCCTCCGACACATGGGTACATGAGGAGCACGGGTTGGTTTTTAGACAGTAAGAGTCTGACAGTCCCCTTTGTCCTTCCCCCCCAGGGCGAAGGGACTGCATGACGATTTTCCAACCCGACAGCAAAAAAGAAAAAAAAAGGGCAAGCTACAGAAATAGAAAACGTGACAAATATTTGCTCTCCACAAGGGATCATAACATTTTACAACCTGTCACATCACATAAATATGTGATGTGATTGCTTGCGCGACAATGCTTCGACATTTTCATAACATAATTTTGATGCCACTTCATTATGCTGCCTGATAATATCAGATATTTTTGCTGCGTACGTGCAGACAGATATTACTGAACTCATTCTTGGGTCATTTGTGTTTGCTAATCTGCCCATAGTCATATATTTATGCTCATGACTGTACGAAATATAAGTTTCACTCAATGATACACTGGCTGTATCGCCGAAAGTGAATTTCCCTGTACCAAACCACATTATAATAGCTTTTTTTTCTATTCCTGTGATTCTTTGTTCTATTCTAGAAACTAATATAATATGTACATAATATCTAGTACATTATACGTACCAAAATCACGTACGAGTCAATATTTTATGGTTTCCACAGTTATTTTTATGTACATTCCAGCCAGTGGCTACCTAATTGTCAGTAGCTTATAATTCCATCGATAAAACTAGGCTTTTATTTTTATATTGGATTTTGAAGTCTTGATTTCTACTTGCATTATAACTACGAGAAAGTAGTCAAATCTAAACTTAGCTGGATGTAACATACATTTATTTTTCATAAAAGTAGTTTCTATTACTTGCCGCATGACGCAGAATGGTTGGGTATTTTGAAAGCACTATAACGAGCCAAATACTTCTCGAGAAATTTTAACAAACGATGATAATTATGATATTACTATGCACCTATTAGATACAACTTTAACACATAATTGGGGAAATGAGGGAGCTATTAACACAAATAGGTAATTTTAAAA
This sequence comes from Euclidia mi, assembly GCA_944739405.2. Classification (NCBI taxonomy): domain Eukaryota; kingdom Metazoa; phylum Arthropoda; class Insecta; order Lepidoptera; family Erebidae; genus Euclidia; species Euclidia mi. Next base: position 115,370,674 of record OX123183.2, read on the forward strand.
TCGACTAAACTGCGTTGCGTTTAAACAATTTCTGGCGTACAATGCCGATGAAATTAGTGATTCAGTATCAGTAATGCGCGAGTAAGCCAGTTCTTGTATGCTTGAAGCACCAACAAAATGATCAATGAGATAGAAACTACGCCAATAGCTGCTGAATACAGCTTCATAGCTAGTCGTCGCAAAAACGCAGACAGGTGAAACATTTTTCCTACGTCTCTAATATACATGTTGGTCTGAAATGAAATGAAATATTTATTGCATCAAATATGGTTATAAAATCAGATGTTACAATATTATAATTTATATGAATCACATATCTGGCCGTTTAACAGCATGCAAAGTGAGTAAGTAAGGCTTATAGTAACTTACTGTCTAACAAAATAGAAAAGAAATAATAATAATTTAAAATTTGGCATCCATATATTCGCTTACTGTATAAAAAGCTTTTTCCAGCAACCAGTTTTTTAACCTAATTGTAAATATCTTTTTGGGTAGAATTTTGTAGCTTTCAGGTAACTTGTTGTAAATCCTAATTACCATGGGATAGCAGTTCCGTCGATATAATTCTGTTCTTATATTAGGTAATACTAAGCGGTTAGGATATCTAGTATTAAAATTACATTGATCGCTCCACTTATCGAATAAGTCTGGAAATGCCTTCACAAAATTACAACATTCCAGTAAGTATATAAATAGAGGCAACAGTGAGTAGTTTCAATTTTGGAAACAAATCTCTACTGGTGGTAAGAGGTGATGCTCCAGTCAAAGCTCGGATACATTGCTTCTGGGAAATAAATAATCTGCCCACTTCAACCGAGTTGCCCCATAGTAAGATACCATACCTAATGTTGAATGCAACGTAGCCATGATATGCTTGGAGGGCGACCTTTTGGTTAGCAATTTTGGTTAAATGCCAGAGAGCATATGCAAATCTATCAATTTTGCTACACACTTTCTTAATATGAGAGCCCCATCGACATTGTTGATCTAAGAGAAAACCTAGGAATGTAGCTTCGTTCGTCATATTTATTGGCTGACCTTTACATAAAATGTGTAGTTTATTGTAGTCTTGCTTTCAGTTATGAAACTGCATTTAGTCTTTTCTGGGTTAACTTGTAAATTATTTTCATCTAGCCGTTTGGTAATATAATCGATGTATTTATTTATCTCCTCATTGCGTATAGTATCGTTAGATTCTGTTATGATGACAGATATATCGTCAGCAAAAAGCGTGCCTTTATGTGACGTCGCATCTGGAAGATCATTAATATAGATCAAAAACAACTTGGGACCCAAAATGCTGCCCTGAGGTTCACCTATAAGATTTGGTAGATACTTAGAAACAAAGTGACACTCTTCTTTTCTTTCGTTTATGTTTAATAGGTCAACATACTGTCTTCTATTTTTGAGATAGCTATCAAGCCATTTGTTTGCAGCACCTCTAATACCATATTTGTCACATTTTGTAAGCAATCTATCATGAGGGACGAAGTCAAACGCTTTACTCATATCGAAAAATACGGTGACCGCGCGCATTTTTCGGTCAATACATTCCGTTATACTTTTTATTAATTTAAATGCAGCCAAGCTGGTGGATTTGCCCTTTTGGAAATCATGTTGTTCAGTTTTAAGAATACTAAATTTATTAAAAAACGAAACTAGTCTTGTGTGCATTATCTTTTCAAACACTTTTGCCAAGATAGGTATCAAAGCTATGGGTCTATAGTTACTCACGAGTGCCGGATCACCTTTTTTAAAAATAGGCTTGATTACAGATACTTTCAATAGTTCCGGGAAAGTTCCACTAGTAAAAGATAAGTTTATAAGATATGACAAAACATCCGCAATAAATATGGCACTTGCTTTTAATACATTGGGGGGGAAACCATCGTAACCACAGGAGTTTGTGGATTTTAATGAATTTATGATTTTATACACTTCGCTTGTTGTTGTGGGAAATAAAAAATTGTTGTATCTATGCTTTTAATATCTGGGTACTTGGTGCAGGAATAAGCGTTATTATTATTCGTCTTTCTGATGAATCTGCTGTGCTGTCATGGCATGAAAAGCTTAGGTTCGTGCTAGATGTTATTTTTATTGAATCACATAGTTAGTACATTAACATGGCCAGTACTGAATATTTTACTTTTTTTAACATATTTTCGGAGTATGGCATATACTAGCTTCTGTCACAGATAATAATTAACAAGGAATATACCTACGGGCACAATTAAATCCTAGTCTGAAAACAGTAATTTTTGGATCACACAAAGTGTGACAAGCGTACCCTTGACACCCAAGGCAGCGATGAATGACGAAAAGGTTTAAAACACTACGCCATAGTTAAGCTTATGTAAATAACCGTACAAAAGAACATACCTCTTAGACTTAGTTCTGAAAATACAACATAGCCGATGTAAAAGAAACATTTCTACTAAACCGTAATAGTTTGAATTTGATTCAATTATAAATGTAATTCCTTTTTCGGTCAGTACCACGCAGTCACCTTTAAACGCAGTAGCACAATGAAGACGCAAGGACCTTTCTTCTTTATTAGAAAAATCACTTACAGCAAAGTCTTTGAAAGCTTTCTACATACAAAATGTAATATACAACGTTAGTAGTCAACGTCGATGATAAAAAAGTTGAGCAATTTAATAAATATTATCAAGTAAAATGGCTAATTATCAATGTCGACGCTTTTGGAGTTTTGGGCAATAAATCCGCTGTCGATTTCCTGTAATGATACTTGTATTGCTTGAGAAAGTCTTCTTCCAGTCACAAATACTTTAAGCAAAATAGGATTTTAACTCTGTGGTTAAGATTTGGTTACGATACTTAACGTTACCTTTCAGAATGTTGAGCTTTGTAAAAAAGAAAAGAAAAGTACATAACCAAGTATTAAAAAAAATTGAATTCTTACTTGCCTCCGATTGATTGATGAAGCCTTCAATTTTTTTGTGTTTCCTCGTGCAGTGTTCATAAAAACGTTTGCTTGGCATTACTCACCGAAAATCGACGTAAAATAACATGCTGTTGTGTTTCTTTCGGTGAGTGAGAGTGCCTTTTACTTTTGCCTCATCCTGCTTTCCTATTTATTTTCCCATCCCAAAAGACGTCAACGGCATTTGTATTTCCTCGCGTGTTTGCTGTGTCCATAGATGGCGGTAATCAGTTACTATCAGACGATGCGTCTGCTCTTTTGCCGCCTGTTACATAAAAAAGGGATTATCATATGGCAGAGATATTGGTCATCATCAATTAGACTGTTGCTTCGTTTGTAAAAGAAAGATAATATTCACAATCAACTACAGTAATGGCCCAGCGTTTTAAAACGTTACGTCACCATTTCCACTGTCGTGAGTTCTACTCGACATTTTCAGTCTAGTATTAATAACAAAGATATTCGTCAAATCCTCAGTACTATTTATCTTTAAACGTTTTCTCTATATAAGGCATCTTCTATCAGCCATCAGTACTTCTGCAGATATGACCAGTCCACTGCCTCATAAGCTTACTTATTCTGTGAGCTATGTCGGTAATGCTGGTTCTTTGTCGAATAACTTCGTTGCGGATTATATACTCGCTGCGTGAATTTAAGTTTGGGAACTAGTCCCGCTGTGAGTGTCCACGTCTCGGCACCGTACGTTATAACAGGTAAGACGCATTGGTTGTAGACTTTGGTCTTCAGGCATTGTGGTAGGGGCGAAGAGAAAACTTGACGTAGTTTGCCAAACGTTGCCAATCCAACTGGACACTACGGTCGATTTTTTGCTCGAAGTTATTGCTACCAAGCTGGACAACAAGCTGTTGCTCATGGTAGACATACTTTTGAACACATTTAAGCATCCATCCGTGGACATAAACCGATCCTGACATGATGAGTTCGTCTAACATAATCTTGGTTTTGTTCAGTTCATGCCGAGACAAGTTCACGTCGAGAGGCTCCGTTTAGGCTGTGGAGCATCCCGATCAACTCCTCTAGGGACTCCGCAACCATGACGATATTGTCAGCAATCAGAGGGAGTGAGATGTATTCGCAGTTAATGTTTATGCCCAGTCCAACCCATTCCAGCATCTTAAAGATGTCTTTGAGTGCGCTGGTGAAGCGCTGATATTAAGTCTCTCTGCCTCACACCTCGTCGCAATCGCGTTGACGAGGCTGGAGTTGGATGGTCTTAGTGGCGATAACAAACAAACATATCAACGCCTCGATGTAGTGCCAATCGATATGAGACCGCTGCAGAGCAACCAGAACCATCCAGGTTTCGATGGAGTCAAAGGCTTTCTCGCAGTCCACGAAAGCCATACACTGCAGCTTATTGTACTCATTGGTCTCTTGTATGTTCTGCCAAACTGTATGGATGTGGTCTAGTTCCTGTGGCAGGAAATCGTCAAGATTTTTGGCGAGGCTGTTTGTTAGCACTCTCGAGAACAACTTGTAGAGGTGGCTGAAGAGTGAAACGGGTCTTTATGTTTTCAGAGAGATATTGTCACCTTTTTTTGAAGAATAGGACAACCAGTGGGAGTGCCCCACTCCACGCCTGAGCTGTAAGGCCGTGATGGATAACGGAATTAAAGAGGCTCGCCAGCTCTTTCAGGACTACAGTTCCTACTGCTTTTAAGAGCTTTGTGGTGATTTCGTCATCTTATGGAGACTTGTTGTTCTTAAGTTGCTCGAGACCTTCTCTTACTTGGCCTTGTTAAACATCAGGGAAGTTCTCCGTATATTGGCGCGGGAGTTGGGCTCTATAGTCATCATTGCCTGGTTTCAAGAGTTTAGACTTCCATGATGCGTTCAATTTCAGTTAGAATTTCGAACTTTAAGTTTACGCCTTCCGCAGTACAATAAAATCACATACTTATGGTTCTGCTGTTTATAATATTTATTTATACATGATAGAACCGAATGCCTCGTTGGTCTCGCGGCATAAATGTGCGCGTGGGATTAGGAGGTCTCGGGTTCGATTCCCGGGTCGGGCAAAGTGTTATTGGGTTTTTCCCTGAGGAAATTCTCAGTAGCAGCACGGAGTCTGGTAATGTGCCCGGTACGGCAATAGGCTCGCCCCCTATTACGTGGGACCTAAAAAAATTCATGGCGAAATGTGGGTGTAATATTACACCTCTGCCTACCCCTTCAGGGATACAGGCGTGAGACTATAAATAAATATAATAAATAAAAATATTAAAATAAGCTAATTGAAGCACAAACTCCCTCAGCATTCTTAATCTCGAGACAAGACTTCAATCGCGAGTACGCAGTAGCTACACCACAAGTCTTATTTATTAGCTCCTCTAAACATCAGTCTCCTCATTACAACAACTTGTTTAACAAAATTGAAAGCAATTAGCTCCTTTGATTAAAAGATAGGACGGATAACGCTATGCCGATGTCGAGTAGTATCGTCAAACCGACGTTCAAAGATCCAAAAATTTCATTTGACTTCAGCCAGATGAAAATCAAATCTGCCGATATTGTGAAACAATCCTCCTTACTTTGGGGAATAGAATCAGATTTTTGATTTGGAAATTGTATTAAGTTTTGGATGGTCGGCCGAAAGAATTGAAGAGCGAAATATTTGAACTCAAACAAACGAGGCCGCTTTTAGCGGCACGTAGACACAGATACGTATAGACGAGGCGGTTTCGTGATTTTGGTAACGTCTTTTTACGTTTTGTTTTGGCAAACTTATAGCTTGATATTGCTTATAGAAATATATTTTTACGGTGTGGCGTACCTACTTAATTATGTGATGCAACGGTAAAGATTGGTCTATAATAAACGCCGTACCTATCGTCTACATACCTAATCTATGCATGTTATATTTACATGTTATATTTACATTGCATATTAGGGTATCCTTCCCAGGTATTATTTTTGCTTAGTATGTCTTGGCATGATGTGCAGAACGAGTAGACTTCAGCTTGGTGATAGGTCTTTTGACACCCTGTTTACAGATACATATCAAAAGGCATGTTTAATATATTCACCGTAATCACAAGCTGACGGGTTTTATCAGCCGTGGTCTCAGAAAGTGACCACAGCTGATAAATCTCTGCTTTACCGATGACATATTGTCACAAATTTGTTCAAAACACATAAATACTATAATGCCCAAATCACGAAGTGATTTGCCTAACCCAGAAATCAAATCTTGACCATATAACCAGGATATTATATAAATAACGGTATACAGGACAGGGCTGAGGCAGTTACATATTCATATTATCTCAGCAATAAAGCGTTACATTCGCATAAACAGAACAAACAACGAATTCATAACGGGATTGTCAAAGTTTTTATGAGCAGCCATTATTGTTTATAGGTTCCCAAACATGCGTGTCACACAAAAATAGTCTATTGTCTCAAATTTGATTACCTCTGCGAAACAAAGTGTCTGAAAGTTTTCTTTGTGTCATGAAGTGATTGAACTTTCGCAAGTCCTTTTAGGTTTCCTTTTTCGTTGAACGAGACAGATGTGCGTAATTATTTATCCTTCAAGGTCTTTGTCGGTAGAGCGTTGAAGGTCAGATAGCAATATATTTGTTTCCCTTTCATTGGTTTCTTTTTAGAAAGATAGTCGTGGTAGAGAAATAGTCATTGGATGGTTAATGCTTGTTATATTCATTATAGAAAATTGTCACTTGCAAAACTTGCACAACGGGAGTTTTGCGACACTATTCTTTCCGTTAAAATATACGACATATGCGTGTCATTTTTAATTTTCTTTAGTGGTTATAAAATAATCTTTACATATATTTAAACAGGTAAATACTCTCAGACTAACCACTACCAACCACCAACGCCGAAGCATCGGTGCAAATAGAAAGTATTTAACTTATACTAAAATACATGCGATTGAGACCCAAATTCTAACATTTCAGAAAATAAAATTTAAATTTTCGGCTGTAAAACAACACTTCTTTTTTATTTTTATAACTCATATATAAGTTGGACCTAACTAGTTAATGCAGTTAACACTCGTCTCACGAAACTTTAGCGTACTATCAGCACCGCCGTCATTCATTACCTATTCCTGCCATTACGTCTTTCAAACACACACTTCTAACACACCACACACACGGCCTTATGCAAATACGGCGGCCTAGCATGTGGTTATTAAAAACATGAATTTTACAAGCTTAATATTACGTGACACATTCGGTCACCGCGAAAATCCCCCAGAGTACCGCCGCCTCTTCGGATGTCGGATTTAAATATGATTACTTTATATTACTCGGAATTTGTGAGCGAAAATGCTGACAATCTGGCGTTTTCCTAAAGTAAGGGTTAAGGAAAGAGTGGATAATGTTGTGGGAAGACTGCTTTATTAATTTTGTTTGCATTAATCAAAAATTAATAAACGCTGTGTCTTTAAAAGGTTTGGTATAATTCTGAGAAATGTACTGGTGTAAGAGTAGGCATATATATTTCAGGCGTATTAGGTAGATCCCCCCCGTGGGATCTCCACCTTATCGTGGTGGCGGGGCTCAGTAACCGTGGGTTTGAGGTACACCCACGGTGAAGCTAAGCGGGATCCTGGGAGGGGACGCTCCACGTGGGCTTGGGTGAGGCCTGCGTAGGATGCGTCCAAAGTGTGGGTGCGGGGGACAGTTCTGTCTGTCCCTCGCAGTCGGGTGCGGTCGCGGGAGGAGAGGCGTGTCGGTGTTGCGTTGCCGTGCGCCCTATCTCCCGCAACCAAATGGGGGCGCACCATCGTTGTGTCGCGGTGTGGCCGCAGAGGAAGAGGAGATGCGGTGTTGCATTGCCGTCCTCCCTATCCTCTGCGACCGCTTGGTGTTTTGGCGGCGGAGCCCAGCACCTTCATCCGCCGCCAAGGGGGTTTCGTTCGGGGCCCGCCTGACCATCTGGCGGGCCAATACCCGTCGGGGAGTAGCGAGGAATGCTTCGGTGAAACCCTACCCTGCGACACATGGGTACATGAGGAGCACGGGTTGGTTTTTAGTCAGTAAGAGTTTGACAGTCCCCTTAGTCCTTCCCCCCCAGGGCGAAGGGATTCCATGAGGATTTTCCAACCCGACACCAAAAAAATAAAATAAAAAAGGCGTATTAGGTAGGTAAATTTGGTGACGTAAAGTATTATTGTAAATACCTGTTAATCTTAGTGACTCAGACGGCAAAGACAAAATGTTGGGTTGTTAAATAAAACATTAAGTACAACCGTCGAATACAGGATTATGGTATAAATACGGATTCAGTTTTTCTTGGAAATACTAGATCTTCAATTAGAATAGTCTTTTTGAATTGAAGTTCTTTTTCAATATTATTAGGTGAAACGTAAAAAATGCCCAAGTAAAAGTTTGTTTAAAAAAGTAATCGGTCAAATTCGGAAAATTTAAAGGGTCAGTTTACCGCCGTTCCTATCTTCGGTTCACAGCGCGGCAGAGTTAACCAAGTCAATTTTATAACCTATACTAGTTAACCCAGAAGTGCTGTGCAAAACCGAAGCTATATACGCCTGGAAAATGGCTTATCTAAGAAATTATTTGCCTACCAACCCATTCTCCCAAAGACAGTGGAACGCGCCGCTCTGCAACTTAGTACAAAAATTTCTTTTGTCTACTGCTCCTAATGTGGCAGAGCGTGTTCGCTTGCTGGCAGCTGGGGAGGGGGAATTCGGTTTTTGGCTTCAGGCACTACCATCTTTCAACACAGAAACCATGTTGTACGATGGGCCGTTCCGTTTTGCCACTTCTCTTCGTTTAGGTGCTCCGTGTATTTCTCCGCATCGGCGCATTTTACGACGCCTAAACTGTGTAAATATTTTCACTTTTTAATTGCTTTTTTTTTTGTTTATGTACATACTCTAGTATTAATAAATTAAGTTTCTTTCCTCATAAAAAGTTAATAAACAACATTAATTGTTAAATATTGTTAATGTATTAAAGAGCAAATAATTAGTATTGGTCAAATGTTGTTTGAAAATTTACTATTTTACAGTAAACATAAAAACCAGTAACAATACCTTTACCATCATTGTATTCCCGTTAGTGGTATTCAAAACATTTTTCCTGGCATCCAGAGTTTGTATTCTAGATAAACCAATTTATTACATACTATTAGCTTTTCTACCGAGCAATTACCGTTTATCTCACCCATATTACTATCATAACATTGCTACACATACTAAATACCGTTACAAATCACAATCATATATCGTACGTCACTACCTAATTCGTCTGTTATTAGTAATTGCCGAAGATATCCGCGACATTCAATAACATGCGTCAAACGGAGAGCAATAATCAAAGATTCATAGGCTCTCAATCACGGCTACCGAATCTATACCCGAGTATGACACATCACGTTCTGATGATCGATGGAGATGTCTGGCTGTAACGATTAGTCATGGAGGCTGCCGATACGCATGTAATTCATAGCAAGACTTGCGGGGGAATACTCTGGACATTTCTTTTTGTATTTGATGAAATAAATAAGTAAAGATTGAAACATTATTTTAAACCAAAATATCTAGGGCTACTTACAAACTTTTTTTCAAGAGTCATCTCTAGATGACTGAGGACTGTGATTTATATCATAAGTATGAAGTCACTTGATGTTTGATGTCACTAAGTAATGTATGTAACAGAACAGGTCTTTACCGCGTAATTATTTGAAAATATAGCTGAAATGGGTCGTTGAGTCAAGGGAAACTTAATCATCTTTAAGTTTTGCTGCTGTTACTTTCTTGGAATTTCAGCTAGTGGATGATTATGACTACACCAAAACCAAGTATTCCACGAAGAAATTAGTAAATAGCACTTCAATTTCAAAACGTGATATTCGGGTAAAACACACCGTACTATTGGTGAAAGATGTATAGCAACATAATATGGTATCACTTCTATTTGCGTCTGTAATGTAGTCTGGTGGGATTAGATATTGATAATACGCACGTAATCTTTTGAAACTTATGAGGACATCAAGTGAATTGTATTTTCTTAATTTGTTGGAAAGGACTTAATATGACGTTTGAGTTTTGAAAGTTACGATTTGGGCTCCTGGAAGTCAGTTCTGGTATCTTTACTGCAATCCCTTTTAATAAGTTTGACCTATTGTGTGCCTGTCTGTGACCCTGTAGCTCTTTAATTAATCGAATGCCTTGTACATTGCGGTGATTCTCAGCTGTGTTGTATGATAATCCGATTAGCAGTTTAAGAGCTACCAGCACTTTGCAAGCGGTCCTAAACTAGGCGATTAACACTTCTGAAATATTAATAAACTCTTTTAATCAGGTATAAAAGCACCAAATATTTTTTTATACTGATAAGAGTACACTCTTATCAGTATAAAAAAATATTTGGTGCTGATCGGCTGATCGGGGATTCTTAAAAAAAAATAATTATATTTATTTATTTTTCCGTTCCCTTCTGTAGTGCTTAGGATTTTACCCTTAGTTGGTGACTGTGGCCCATACACATGACTGTTAAGTTGTAGTGAACGTTTGACTTGTGTCCAGCTTAGCGTGAATCCACTGTCACCGCTTACCATAAGATTGGCAGCAGCAATTATAAAAGCTTTAAATGTAACTAACCTGATAGTAGGATTGAATTAATATCTAAAGTGATCGCCACCAAAATCTATTTAATATTTATTCTCGTAAATATATTACTTCAGACCATGCTCCAAGATCTGAGCACAGCAGGCCTCAGGGTAGGACTAGCGATGAACCGGTCGAAAACCTAAATATTGACTAACAGCACCAAATATAGAGTCAAGGTGGATGGGCAGAAGTTACACTACGTCGATGAGTACGTCTATTTGGGCCAGATACTTTCTTTCGAAAACAGGCTAGACAGGGAAATAGATCGTCGAAAATGCCTGGAAAAGCTTCTGGTCCATGAAGACGCTAATGAAGGGTGATCTGCCGATTTCCCTGAAGCGAAAACTCGTGGATACGTGTTTTCTGCCCATTCTAACGTACGGTTCTCAAACCTGGTCACTTACGCAGCTTCAAAGGTCCTTGGGGTCTGCCAAAGAGCCATGGAGCACAGCATCCTGGGTGTTAAGCTTATAGACAGGATACGGAACACCGAGCTGCGTTCTAGAACTGGCATCAAAGATATGGGAAGAAAGGTTGCCAATTTGAAATGGAACTGGGCAGGTCACGTCAGCCGCATGCACGAGGGTCGTTGGGTAAGAATATCAACTTTGTGGGTGCCATTAGATAGAAGACGTCGCCGAGGCCGGCCCCGAAAGAGGTGGCGGGATGACTTAGACGCCTACCACAAGAACTGGCCTGAGATTGCGTGCGACAAGCAAGCCTGGAAAGAGTTGGGGGAGGCCTTTGCCCAGTAGTGGGACAGCGTAGGCTACTAAAAAAAACTATATTAGACCTTTAAATAATATTATAAATTTTCATACAAAATACATATTGAAACAAATCTACGTTACGAGAATTGAATTACCAGAATAGGGTCGCTGGGTTCGCTAAATAGGTTATGAATAATTCCAAATGTGGTATTGTAATTTATGTTGTTGTAACCTTTGACTGGTGATTCTATGTGGTGTGACTTGGCGATAACGGTGATGTAGGGCAGCGTTATGTAAGACTGGGAAGACGAAGGATAGAAATAGTTTAATTTGTGTTACAGTTAGCAAAATAAGTCCACATATTTACGTGATTTTGAATGGTTACATCTATACTTTTCTATCTATTATTATTATAATAAAGTAGAAAAGTTCGTTCGTTTGTAGATGTTTTAAAAATATTTCCTGGAAAAGCAGTCTAAAAAGCTTTACCGTAATGAAAAAAAAGTCGGATTTTAAGTTAATACAAAGATTATAAATAGATATTCTTTTGATTGTAACAGTTTTCCGTGCGACAGAAATTCACCATTTCCAGCTTTGTAGCTTGTGTTGTACTTTATTTACTGCTGCAATTAATCTTGCAATTCGTCTCGTAAATCTTATAATTGCAATCTAGAATATTTATTAAAATATACAGGAAAATAAACGCATTGATAGTATCTACTTTAAGAAGCAGTGGCTCCGTATTGTTGCCACATCACACAGTCCATAATTAAACTACCTGTATGGCTAAAATCATTTAAAAATATAATCTTATACTTCCATTGCGCTATCTAGTTTGTAGTCACCAATAAAACAAACAAATAACTTGCTGTGTTATAAATTATGGTCTCTCAGTGACTCTTAATGTGGTGTTTTAATATGGCAATGCGGTGTTGAATCTGTCGTAATTTTCCGTATCTTTTTGTCATGACAGTAGTGCCACATTGACGAGTTACTCTTGGTTATAAATAGGTAAATTTAGGATTTTTAAATTTACTGTATTTCTAATTTATTATTTTTATATTGACATGAAAAAAAGCTTTATAATTAAGGTGGGAAACTTAAAAAACTTAAACTGCATCCCACCTAGAATATAAAATCAGGTAATAACAACAATAAACATTTACACGATCTTCAAACAATCAAAAGTCGAAAACAGAACAATAAACCTACATCTAAGAAAACAACTTAACAATTATATAGCACCTACTCTCACCTAATCGCAGTAAAGGTCAATTGATGAACAACTTGAAACTAAAACTTAGACCAAGGCTGTCTGCGGCTCTAGAAGAATTGAAAATCCGTTTGAGATTACAAGATATCAATAACAATAACATGGAGGAATATAGTGAGAAATTCAAAATTATGTGAGTACTGAATTTATGAATTTGAGGCTGTAAACTAAGTTTAAGTTAGGAAGGTAATCGTTAAGTGAGGGTTGTTTGTATGAACACAAATTGTAAAATAGCTACCTTGTAATACAGTGAAACTACACCGGGTAACCGCTATTCTCGTGACCCAGAAGAAAATACCACGGTGGCTTTAACATGTCGGCATCCGTCCGTTATAAGAGGATCTCAAACACCTCCGCTAGCTTGAAATCGGTCACACATATACGATCGAGTGACGGAGGGGACACTAAAAGTCTTTAACTAGGCCTATTTTGGAATAGATAGATGAAGGTACTCGTATGTTTAATGGTGCATTTTGGTTTGTTTTACATTTCTACCACCTTATAAGTAACACCGATATAAAAACCGGTACTTGGTAAAAAAGTGGGTGCACGACGGCTACAATAATACATTTGAAGTATACTATGTCGTAGCCTGGTTCAAAAGGTGACGTAGATGCGTTTTTCAATCACACTGTTTTACTTGTAAACGGGTTGGTACCTTTCTGGGTTAACCCATAGGCCGCTTAATGTTGTCAAACTCGAGGTCACCAGCGGCCAACAACTCGATCCACACACACACACAATAAAATATTGGTCTTCTTAGAGTCGGCTGGCCGATTAATTATACGGGTTTTCAACCCCCTATTACATTGGGACCGAAACATAACTGGCGAAATATGGGTGTATAATACACCTCTGCTTACCCCTTTGAAGATAAAGGCGTGAAGTTATGTTATATTTTCAAACCAACTGATTGGAATCGACAAAATCAGCAGAATTTTGTTCTATTTTCCTTGGTCGTACGTTTCAATTGAATAAACAATAATATTTTTATAATTATCAACCGTATACAAATAGCACACACTATCGATTAGCCTTTAATTACAGTCTAAAATTGATAAATACACAATTATTTTTACGTTATCAAGACCGCTCACAGGATTTCCTGGTATGAAAAAAAATCCAGTAAGCAGAATTAGAGGACTAATTTGTATTGTTCACCTTGGGGCCTATCAAATATTTTTCCACGGAAAAAATGTTTCAAGGACTACCAGAGCTTCCCATAAAACCTTTCTAAATTCATAATACGGATTCACGATATTTCAAATTCGATATAATGTACGAAATGTAAGTTTCACTGAATGGTACATTGGCTGTATCGCCGAAAGTGAATTTCCCTGTACCAAACCATATTACAATAAGATTTTTTTCTATTCCTGTGTTTCTTTGTTCTATTATACGACCTAATATAATATGTACATAATATTATTGTACAACATTCATACAATGTGGCATTTCATACGGTTGGTTTATACGGAAAATGGATTCTATTTTCTACAACGTTTGGTTTGGTTTCATTTTGGGAGTCTTAGTACAATCAGGGATTAGGTACATAATTATGATGATGAAAGATAAATGGTAAAGGCAATAATATCATATTTTTCTGTATGTTGTTCGAAATAAATACTTACAAAGCAACAGATCTAAATATAATTATGTGGTTGAAAGTCACTCAATTTTCTGTGTATAGTCTGTTGCCTTCTTACCATTTATGACCACAAATTCATAGAAATTACCACAAAGTCACATCAGTGAATGTCAAGTAGACTTTAGAGATAAATCGTTACGAAACCAACATATTGCTTCGGACTCTTTTTCATATATAAATAAAGAAAATAAAGTTATTCGTCATGTGCTTCCACATAAATTGACTCAGAATAATACCATGAAATGAGCTCTTAGTATTGAGCTATAGCAATACTACAATCCGTGTGGTGACGGATTAAGAATACGGAATGTCACCACCCCATATCATCCCATGGGTGTCGTAAGAGCCGACAGAGGGAGCATATTATGCAGAGAACAGCACTGGAAGAGAAGGAAAACTTGATACAAACCCTATACCAACCCGTTTGGCCAGCGTGGTATAGTAGGCCAATTCCTCCTTTCAAAGGAGAGGCCTGTCCAGCAGTGGACTGTTAAAGGCTGATGATGATGAATACTACAAAATGAGTTTTAAACTTATGGGTTGTATTGATTATCTAAAAAATACGCTCCTTTACTTCTTACAGGTTTACTTCCCGAAAAATATTTCTTTATGAATTACACTTGTTTCTTGCATACATCATATTTGGTTATGTATGATGGCTACGTTTAAATTTCACTGATGGGTATGTTTCTTGGCCACTTGATATGATACAAAATAATATTTAGGGATAATATCGACGCAGGAAGTGGACGACTTCGGCGAAACTATATAGAATTGACGAAGGGAGAAGTTGGGGCCGGGTCATAACAAGAGGTCAAAGAAGGTGCAGAAATCCGTACGCAATAGCAATTGCTCCACTGACAAAAGCTTGGCTTTTAAATGTAAAACAAACGAGTTTGTCTCTTACTGCTCTTTATTTGAGACAAACTTACTTACTTACTCCAATGGCTCATCGAACCAAAATGTGCCACTTCCCCGATTTTAGCCCTTCTTGCCAATCACCAGCTTGAAGCTCCCTCAGGTCCTACTCTTCAACGATTTTTCAGCGGCACCTGTACGTCGTCCTATTGGTCGACCCACATATGCTCTCTTGACACCTCTTTATTCTACCATTATCTGGACGTGACCAAGCCATCGGAGTCTATGAGCTTTTATTTCCGCACTGACGTTAGGAATGGGGAAATAAAAGCTCTCACGTCAGTTCACTACACAGGGTCTAAGATGAGAGAAGCAGTCTATGAAAATGTATGCAATCAATAATGCCAACCGCGAACATCATTTGAAAGTACGCAATACCAACAAAACTAAAATACCACTGCTTTTACCTCTGAGCGATAGCAAAAAGAGTGCAACTATTTTTTTTCATGGATGTTTGTCTTGGTCTGGGTGTTTCTATGTATAATATGTATGTATTTACAAAAAAAAAGTATATATGTATGTTTATCCATTATCTAGTACCCATAGTACAAGCTCTGGTTAGTTTGGGACTGGATGGTGTTGTGTGAATGTGGTAGAATATTATTATTATTTGTTTATTTTCCTATTTTTCTCAGCTCTTGGCTGGTATAATCGTCATTTACGGGTGGGCAACAAGTAAATGCAGAGTGTGTATCTATATTATGTTGTAGATGTGGTTTCAGGTATGTCGTTTTCGTCTAGTGACATGAATTTCCGAACAATTCTGCAGGTATACAATATGGCGGCTTTCTGAAGGTTTATATAAAGGCTTTCTTTGAGGTCAATTCATTAGAGGCTATGATGGAGGTATTTCGGGATGAAACCAGTCGTAAAGATTACGATAGCGACGATATAAACTTTACTCTGTCGCCAAATTCGTGCTTCTTCTTCTTTTAATTCTGAATATTTACTTATCTTTTCGCTTATAGTTTATTGTATATTGTGTGTATTGGGAACAGCAATAACTATGAGATATGTAGTTTTATTATGTTTATCAACTAGTGTTATGTCAGATCTATTAAAATGAATAGTTCTCTCTGTTAGGATGGCGCGGTCAAAGTACAGCTTATGAGTGGTGTTTTCAAGGATAATTTGTGGTATGTATTTATAATACGGTGTGGTAGTGTCTTGGATGAGATTATGTTTTAGTGCTAAATTTTGATGAATGATATTGGCTAATTGGTTATGTCGGTGTGTGTAGTCGGTCTGTGTGAGGGTAGTACAAGCTCCGGTTATGTGTTGGATGGTTTCGGGTTGAGTATGGCACTTACGGCATTTGTCATTTGTAACGGTAGGGTCTTTTATTATAAACTTTCTATAGTTTTTGGTGTTTATGATCTGATCTTGGATGGCTATTATGAAACCTTCTGTTTCTGGAAACAAGTTACCTATCTTCAACCATTTATTTGAAGCTACTGGATCTTTTCCAAGTCATGTGGATGTCGGCCGTGAAGTGTTTTATTTTTCCAGTTACCTATTTTCTGTGTCTGCACATCGCTAGTGCTCGCAATTTGGGTATTAATTGGTTCGTGTAGGTTGAGTGGAGTGTAGTTCAAATCATTTTGGTCGATAGCTTTATGAATGTGGCTTGTACTTGTTTTTGTGAGGAAAAATGATTTCAGATTGTGCACTTGTTTCTTCCAGAGGTGGTTGATATCTATGAAACCTCGGCCTCCATTCTATCTTTTGATAGTTAATATTTCTACAGCAGATTTTAGGTGCAAATGATTGTATTTTGTTAACGTGGTTCGTGTTTTTCGTTCTATTTGTTCTATGTCTGTTTTAGTCCATTTAATTACGCTGAATGAGTAGGTCAATATTGGAACGGCGTAAGTGTTAAGCGCTTTTATAAGGTGTTTGCCGGTAAGTTGTGTTTTGCATAGGGCATTTATTCTTATTTGGTATTCGGTTGTTAGCGATTGTTTTATTGTGGTGTGGTCTAACCCTTTCAATTGTTTATAACCAAAATATTTATAAAGATCAGCCGGTTCCATAGCTGTAATTGTGTTAGCATCGTCAATTGCGTAGTCACCGCCTCGTATCTTGCCTCTTATTATATGCAGTGTCTTACATTTATCTAAGCCGAATTCCATATTTATATCTCTACTAAATTCTGATGTTTTTGCTAAAAGTATTTTCATGTCTTTTTCTGATTTTGCATATAATTTAATATCGTCCATATATATAAGGTGTGATATAACTGTTTCTTCTGTTTGATATTTAATGCTATATCCGGCTTGATATCGATGCAGTAAGTGTGAAAGTGGGTTTAAAGCTAGACAAAACCATAAAGGACTTAAGGAATCACCTTGATAAATGCCTGTCTTGATTGATATTTGGCGAGTTCTAATTATAGTGTTGCGGTTAGTTAATTGTAAAGTTGTTTGCCAATGTGGCATAATGCTACGCATAAAACTAGTTATCATTGGATTTATTTTATATATTTGCAAAATTTGTAATAACCAAGAGTACTGTCAAATGCTTTCCTATAGTCGATATATGTACAGTGTAAGTTTCTATTTTTGACTGTGGCATGTTTATGAATAATTGAATCTATAATGAGTTGTTCCTTGCATCCCATATGGCCCCGTCTGCATCCCTTTTGCTCTTCTGCTATAATGTGGTTCATTTCAATATGTGTTCTTAGTCTATGAGCTATTGTTGATGTTAAAATTTTGTATATTGTAGGCAAACATGTAATGGGCCTGTATTGAGACGGTTGTGGTGAGTGTTTGCCTTTTGGTAGCATATAGGTTATACCGGTAGTCATAAATTCAGGTAATTTATGTCTATCTAATATAATAAGTGTAAAATTTTTGGCTATGGATTTGTGTAACGTTGTAAGTTTTTTGAACCAGTAATTGTGGACCTTATCTATCCCAGGTGATTTCCAGTTATGTAGTTTGCTTGTAATTGAATTTATGTCGGTTTCTGTTATTTCCTCAAATTCCATCTCATCTATTGTATTCCATTTGTGTTTTTCCTGTATAATCCAATCAGCTCTATTGTTATGTTCAACCTGTTTCTCCCAAATTGCTGCCCAAAAATCTTCAAGTTGCGTTTTCGACGGTAGTGTTGTATTATCTGTCATTGATTCATCTAATATCTGTGGATTGCTTGACTTTTAATGCTAATTTTTGTTTTAGGGTATCTAAATATTCTTCTGGTTTTCTATTGTCATTTTCATGCCTTGTGTGAGTATTTCTTGTTTTAAATATGTGTTTAACCCTTTTCATTACTTTCCTCGATCTATTGTTATTAATATATTGCGTTAGTCTACCACAATCAGCTCTCAGTTTTTCTATGTCCTTTTCTAGCCTAAGTTGCCATGCAGGTTTATTTTGGTCTTTCGTTTTTACATTTCTAGAATGGTCTATTATTCTATAATTAAGTTCTTCAGATATAACAAAGGCTGTGCAATATATTAAGGTGTGTAAGTCTACTAATTCTGTACCTTCTGTGAAAAATTGATTTAATATATTATTATTGAATAAGCTTGTTAGTAAAGTGAGTTTATGACTGTGTCTTAATTTTGGTAGTTTTAGACAAACGCACAGATCCAGCTCAGAGTAAAGTGTGAGTATTGTTCTAAGCTTATCATGTAGTTCTTGAATATGTGTTTCGTGAATGTTGTTGCAGTCTACTATTGTTTCTATGTCGTTCTCTAGCGTTAATGTAAATGTTTCAATCTGAGTCGAAGTGTGAGATGTTTGTGTGTAAGTGTTTGGGAATTAATGAGTTTGTGAACTAGACCGAGTGCCGTATGTTAATTGAGTTTCAGTTTGTGATTTTGGGTGTTGAGTATTCAGCATGGAATTACTCATTTGTGTCGTATAATTTTCATCAATATTGTCATCTATCTCATGTTGTAACTGTATTCTAACTTCTTCTTTTAATTGGTTTAGAGTAGCTTGTGTCAGTGATTTGTTTCGTATAATTGTTCTTCTCTGATCGGCGACTCGTTGTTCAGTCACATTGACTTCGGGGTACTGTTTTGAAAAGAGTTCGTGAAGGTTTTCCTATATGTGGTCATATCTGTCTCTAATTTAGTAATTAAGTAGTAGGTTCGCATGATGAATATATTTACTTCTTTGCTCCAAGTAATGCGTTTCCTAGGTTTGCCAGCCTTAGTGGACGAAGGTAAAAATGCATTTGCCTCCCGCGTAACAGCTAAGGTTGGTGTGGGCGCTCTACGTGAAACATGATCCACGGAAGACACCGGAGTCGGTATGTATGAAGTTGTGGATGGACTGTAAGGTTCTGGTATTGAGACTGATGAGTTTAAGCTAATGTTATCGTCTGTGTTGTTGGCTGTAGTATCTTCGGGTGACCCGGAGGGAGCCCGCCTAATCAACTCCTCTCCGCTGACGGTTCGTAAGCTGAGACACCCAGCGTCAGCTCCAGGTGTGCCCCGGCGATTGCCCCCGGGAAGCGATCCTCTACGATATACTTCTCAATCTCATCTCCATAAAAATGGGTTTCCAGAGCCATGTTAGCCGCGCCAGTAGCATAAAATCGCGTGTCCACCCCCCACGTGAGTCAGATGGTCGACTCGGACGTATGGTTGGATTATAGGGGGCTTATTATTATAATAATTATTATTATTTTTAGTTGGTTAAATTTGTTACTTCTCGAATAAATTCGGTATTTAATAAAAACCACGGGTCTACGCCAAGTGGAGTTCATTTGGGGTATTATCTATCAGAAGGGGCTCGTCTTGCAAAAACTTACGAACTAAACGGCATGTGTTGAGTATGGCAGCTTTCTGCATTGTAATGTAAAGATTGGTGGGTAATTCTATCTGTCACAAATAATGTAGTAGGTGTTTGGGTATGACACCAGTGTTGGAGAGGACCAGGGGTACAATATATACTTTATCCATTTGCCAGATTCTAGTAATTTCTTCTTTTAATTCTGTGTATTTGTGTATTTTTTCAGTTACTGTTTTCTGTAAATTATGAGTATTGGGTACTGCTATGTCTATTAAATGTACAATTTTATTTGTATGTATGTATAGTTTTGTCTGTAAGTATTGCTCTGTCAAAGTATATTTTGTGGGTGCTACTCTCCAATACTGGTTTTGGGGAGTATTGATAATAAAGAACAGCTTTTGTAATAAGTTTAAATTTAATGGCAAGTTTTTGGTGGACAATATTAGCGATTTGATTGTGTCTGTGAGTGTAATCTGTTTGTGCTAAGGCTGGGCAGGCACCAGTAATATGTTGGATGGTTTCAGATGCGCGTTGGCATTTTCTGCATTTATCATTTTGTATGTTAGGGTCTTTAAGAATGAATTTACTATAATTTTTTGTACCTGATCTTGTATTGCTAACATGAATCCTTCGGTTTCAGGGAAGAGGAATCCTAATTTAAGCCACCTATTGGAACTATCTGAATCTACGTGCGGTTGTTCTAGATCATGGAGATGTCTGCCATGTAATTCTTTCGTTCGCCATCTACATATTTTTTCAAGCCTGTGCTCATCTACATTTTTAAAAATGATGTCTTTTTTAGTTAAGTTCAAAGGAGTAAAGTTCGCATCTATTTCTGTTATTGATGCGTGAATTTTACTACGTTGGGATTTACCGTAGAAAAAGTCTCTTAGCTTTTGGATTTGTCCTTCCCACAGTATGGTTAGATCTATTAATCCTCTGCCTCCTTTTTGCCTACTTACTGAAATTCTCTCTATTGCTGATTTAGGGTGAGCATAGTTATGTTTAGTTAGTGTAGTTCTTGTCTTAATATCTATTCTGTTTATATCACTGCGCGTCCATTTAATTAAACCGAAAGAATATGTTAATACGGGTATAGGAAAAGTGTTTATTGCTTTAAACAAATTCTTTGAGTATAACTGTTTTTTACATATTTGATTGAGTCTCTTGGTGTATTCTGATACTAGCTGTTCTTTAATTTGTGTGTGGTTGATAATATTAGTCTGGTATTTACCTAAATATTTATATGTGTCTGATAGTTGCATAAATGTAAATATGTTAGTTTCAGTCGCGTTTATTTCAGTGTTTGTAATTTTTCCTTTTTGTATATGTAATGTGCGACATTTATCTAATCCAAAGGACATATTTATGTCTGTGCTGAATTGAATTGTATCTTTTAAAAGCTGATTAAGGCATTTGTCAGTTCTAGAAAATAATTTAATATCGTCCATATACATTAAATGTGTGATGAATGTGTCAGAATTTAACTTATACCCATTAACAGTACTGTTGAGAAGATTAGATAAAGGATTTAAGGCGAGGCAGAACCACAGTGGACTCAGTGAGTCTCCCTGAAAAATGCCATTTTCGATGTAGATTTCGTCTGTAGTTATGGTATCTACACCGTTAGAAAGATGTAGTGATGTTCTCCAGTCTGACATGGTATTTTTTAGAAAGTTGATTATGGCAAGACTAATTTTATAAATCTGAAGGACTCGAATTAACCAAGACTGGGGTACACTATATATGAAATATGAAGGTTTCTTTTGTTGCTATGGGCGTGTTTTAAGATTGTGGAGTCTATAACTAACTGTTTCTTACATCCTCGATGTCCCTGTCTGCAGCCTTTTTGAGTCAATAAGAGGACTTGGCCTGTTGTAATTATTTCAATGTGTATTATACTGGCCGGGTGGGTTGGTACATGGCTTGATGTAGAGTTTGTCGTCTCTTCACAAATATACTACCTACAATCATTTTAGTGTCACCAAAATTATGATTGGCTCTGGCGAAAGTCTGTAAAATTTCCAATGTGACTGTGTTCTGCGGAAAGGTCGACTTGCTTCGTGTACTTTTCATAGTAGCCCCTTGCTGCACCACAGAATAAAATGGGGTATATATTTCATAAGACAGTGATATCAAACAGAATTTTGCTTATATTAATTATTTATTTGCTTATATATATGTTGGTAGTAGAGCCTTGCTGATTTCAGCATGAATGGGCCGGCTCGACCGGGGAAGTACTACCCTCTCACAGAAAATCGACGTAAAGTAACAGTACCTAAACTGTTGCGTTTCGTTCGGTGAGTGAAAGTGCCGGCGACCCTATCCCCTATTCCTTCTCCCTCATCCCACTCCTTATCCTATCCCTTTTCCCAACCCCAAGGGGCGGCAACGCACTTGTGATTCCTGTGGTGTTGCTTGTGTCCATGGGCGGCGGTAATTGCTTACCATCAGGCGATCCGTCTACTCGTTTGCCACCTTATACTATAAAAAAAAATCCATTCAGGCAAAAATATAAACTGAAATAGCAATCACACTAATCTGTCCGTTGGTAAAGCGTTTCTCACGAACTGCTTACACATCCATTAATTACATATTAATTTTTAATGACGGATACAGTGCAAAGCAGAAAATTACCTGATAAATATTTACCGATTTAATAACTGCAATCGTTTCACTGGTCGCATCGAAATTACGAATAAATTTCCAACGTAGACAAATCCTGATTGTTTCAATGAATCATTAATAAATTTAATTTTCGCGGCGAGTTTTAATCTGACTACCGAGAGTAACAATTCGATGAGGTAGATTTTTAATCAGAAATTACAACAACCGTTTCGCCCAATAAGTTTTTATGATTAAAACCCTAGAAGTTACGAAGAGACCGTTTGCAGGTGGACAAGATTTGGAATGAGTAAGAGGTTTTGCATTTAATTTCCAAAATTTTGGTGAAAACTTTATTGCTTGAGCAGACTGTTCTTGTAAAACTTGTTCATTTTGTGATATCTGACGCAAAATAAAAGTTGGCGTGGAAATATTGTATTCTTAAGTTGGAGCGTAGCTTGTCTGCTAACTTGGTTCAGCTTGAGACTAGTGTTTTTATTCATCGGGGATGTCTTTCGCTGTGGCTTCGGAAGTTTGCAAGTTAGGCAGCTGATACACCGGCAAGTCGATATTTCTCTCGGGAAAATATAATTTTGCATACGGTATGAAGTTGTTTGAGTTCGAGGTACTGCCAGTATTGCCAGGTGTTAGTTGTGCATCTGAAAAGAAATTAACCAAAAACTTATACGAAAATTTGCTTTACATTCTGAACAGGGTATTACAGTTTTTGTAATATTTGTTATGAGATTTACTTTAACAATTCGTATTAAGAACCTATTCTAAAGCAGATTTTATCTTCTTCTTTGCCTGGCCTTCTCCCACTTTATTTGGGGTCGGCCCTCCGTGTCATGCGTCTCCAGGTAGCTCGGTCCTGGGTCGTCTCTTTGTTGAGTTGGGCTTCTTTGAGGTTCTTATTTACTACGGACATCCATGTGATTAGGGGTCTTCCTCGTCCTCGGGGTTTGGTTTCGATGTCCAGCACTTTCCGGGTCATGTGGTCGGATGGTGCCTCATAACGTGTCCGTACTACCGCAGACGGCTCTCCTGTAGTTTATCTGGGATAGGTCTCACTTTGAAGGTGCCTCTTATGTGTGTGTTTCTGACATGATCCAGCCTAGTTACACCACCTGCCCACCTGAGCATCATCATCTCTGCGCAGTGTAACTGATTTTCATGCTGCTTTTTGAGTGGCCTGCATTCGGTTCCGTATGTCATGGCCGGTCGGACGGCTGCTCTGTATACTCGTCCCTTTATGCGCACGGGCATTCGGCTGTCGCATAGCACCCCGGACAGTTCTCTCCATTTCATCCACCCGGTATTTATGCGATGGGTGACATCAGTGTCTATTGACCCATCTTTACTGATGACTGACCCTAGGTACTTGAAATGGTCCACTTCATTTAGCTGGGTGTCCTGCAGACAGATGGTGTGTTTGCTGTTGACGCCACTAAAGTTGCAATACATGTACTCGGTCTTCTCTCTACTTATTCGTAAACCTGATGTTTCCAAAGCTTCCCTCCACTTCTCTAAGATCTGCTGTAGGTTGTTCACATCTTCGCTGATGATAACGACGTCGTTCGCATATAGGATGTCCCATGGCGGTGCACGTTGCAGATTTGAGGTGAGATGGTTCATTACGATATTAAATAGCAGAGGGCTGAGTGCGGAACCTTGGTGCACACCAACCTTTACATCAAATTCATCGCTTGTTCCAGCCGGACTTCGCAGTTTGGTTTGGTTGATACTTGGTGGTACATATCTTTAACAGTCATTATGTAATGCTCGGGGACACTCTGGGCCCTTAGAGCGTGCCAAATTAATTCTCTCGGTACCCGGTCGAAAGCCTTTTCTAGGTCGTTGAATATCATGTGCAGGTGTGTTTTGTTGTCTCTGTGCTTTTCAAGTAGTGGTCTGACCCAATGTATGGCATCAGTGGTGGATCTACCGGCGATGAATCCGCATTGGTTTTCAGTGACGCTAGTTATTTCAAGAAGCCTTTTGTTGATGACTCTTTCCCATATTTTGAAGGAATGTGAGATTAGCTTTATAGCTCTGTAGTTGCCGCAGAGTCTTATGTCACCTTTATTTTTATAGAAAGGGATAAGAAAACTCTTTCGCCATTCGTCGGGAATTCCATCAACCAGGATCTTGTTGAAGAGTTTCGTCAGGAACAGTACGCCGGTGTCTCCTATACGCTTCCAGAATTCAGCAGATATATCATCAGGGCCAGAGGCTTTGTTATTTGCCATTCGTTTGATTGCCATAGTTATATCTTCAGGTCTTATACAAGGGATAGGGCCTTCTGTAGCAGGGATATCTTGTAGTGCCTCACTAGGGAATACCTCATTTAGCAATTCTGTGTAGTATTCTTTCCAGCGATCCCTGATGTCTTCATTTGATGTTAATAGTTGCCCTTGTTTATTTTTGATAAATTTGTTTGTGGCAGTATCCCTACTACTGTGGTGTTTGCGTTTTGTCGACTTAAAGATTTCTTTGTCGTTTGGAGCAGTTTCAAGTTTAGCATAGAAATCATCCCTGGTGGTTGCCTTGGCCTGTGCGACGGCTTGCTTAGCGATTTTCTTTGCAATTTTATAAGCCTGGTGGTCAGCATCGTCTTTCGTCTGTTGCCATAGTTAAAAGAGTGTTTTCTTAGTTTCTAATTTTTCTCTCACTTCTTCGTTCCACCAGCTGCTATCCTTGATATAATTGATGGCACCTTTAAATACTCCTAGATATTGTTTTGCTTTTTCATTGCAGAATCGTTGAAAATCTCTCCACATTGCATCAGCTGTATCATCTTGCTGCTCTTGAAGGTGTTGTGCAATGTCTTCACACAGTCTGAGACCTTCCTTACCCTCCAATTTATGCCACCGTGTTCTTATGATTTTCTCTTTCTTGACTTTGTAGGTTTTTGGTATTTTGAACTCTGCCACCAGTATTCTATGCTGTGAGTTAAGAACAAGAGAACAAAGTTATAACCGGGGAACCCCCGGGTATGACTTTGCAGTCTTTGCATGTCTTTAGTTGTTTTCTATCAGTTAGAATGTAGTCTATCTGAGTGCATAACCCGCCGCTCTTATAGGTTACCAGATGTTCTACCGGTTTTGTGAAGAAAGTGTTAATGAAGGCTAGATCGTGTGCCAGTGCCATTTGAAGGATACTCTCTCCCTCCGAATCGATTTTGCCATGTCCGAAGTTGCCATGTATTCTCTGGTAAGTGGTAGTTTTCTCACCAACGTGACCATTCAAATCACCGCCGATGAATTTCGGCTCACAGTTTGGTATAGACTGCAGCAGATCACTGATTTCTTCCCAGAAAGATTCCTTTTCCGAATTTAGGGTGCCGGACTGGGGGGCGTATGCGCATATGATGTTCATGCACGGTTGATTGTCCAGGGCAAGCTTGATTGACATTAGTCTAAAGCAGATTTTATCATTAAATGTAAAATAGTTTCTTTACAAAATTTATTATAATTACTACAATTATATACCTACACTTAATGATTCTTCTCAGTCCTGCACTCTTGTCAGAGTGGTCGTGGTCATGCGTCGGTCGGTTCTTGTGCCGTTGCTGTTCTTGTGATGCGTCGTCATGTAGCTCTATGTTTTGCGGAGTGAGAGCAGTCGTTAATGTTGGAGTGCGTCACAAATTTAATGAGGTCTGTCCATCGTGTCGGAGAGCGCCCATGTGATCTCTTGCCCTCAACTTTCCCTTGCAAGACCAATTAATGATAGAGAACACTTAATGATAGAGATCTTCTTTTTAAAGACTAGTACGTAATAAGAAGTATTATTACTTTATCACAGAGACTTTATAAACATTCAACCAAAAGACACAATAACACGGGCAAAGTGTTATTGGGGTTTTCCGTTAGGAAAATCTCAGTAGCAGCACGGAGTCTGGTAATGTGCTCGGTACAGCAATAGGCTCGCCCCCTATTACGTGGGACCTTCAAAATTCATGGCGAAATGTGGGTGTAATATTACACCTCTGCCTATACCTTCGGGGATACAGGCGTGAGACTATAAATAAAATAAATATATAAAACACAATAACACCATGGGTGTTCTTTCTTTTTTCAGGACAGTTCTTTTCAAAGAACAGACGTTAACCACCACTACTACAAAAACCAAAAAATAGCCAATGTCAGGACGTCCAAGCCACAATGAAAGTAGAGCCACTTTAAAAACGTGCATTTAAAATAATGCAACGGTAAGTGGCCAACGCTTTTAACACCTAGCCCGTCTAGAAAATAAAAACTAAATTAATAACGTTAAATATGGAGAGAGCAGCGACGTTTTAGTATACTAAGATTATTTTGCTTAAATATAAAGTTCTATCTGGGTATTTTAGTAATAACGGAGAGAAATAATACTTACAAAATATCTATCTACAGACTTACATATCTGTGTCTATATCCTCGAAGGAGTAGGCAGAAGTGTATTACACTCACATTTCGCTATGCTATGAATTTTAGTTCGCATGTAATAGGGGCGAGCATATTAACGTAACCGGGCACATTCCCAGACTCAGTTCTGCTACTGAGAATTCGGGAAAAGTCAGTAACACTATTGCTCGACCCGGGTATCGAACCGGAGGCCTTTCGATCAGCAGACTCGTATGTCAAATCTAGACACATATATTCACATTCAGAGAAATCTCGTTTTTACAGAATCAAATAACAGGGTTTAAATAAATAACTCGTATCGAGGTGGAATGCCTTACACTTGGCATATAGGGATAAGTCTCAAGGAGAATTAATTCATTCGCTGGCATCTAGACGCTCCGGTATACGTAGGGATTCCCTCTCTATCAAGCAGTAATTATTTAAAGTATTTAATTCAACATTTACTGATTGGAATGAAAATTATTATTATTTTTAAGTTTCTACGCGACGAAATGGTGCTTTATGTTTTTAACTTCACATTTTTTGGCATAGTGGTGGTGGATGGTCTCACTGTGCTACTTATTAGTGGTAGGTTCCATCAATAATCACAAAAATATACTTCTTGGCACTTTGTGAGAATCACTGCGTGCCTGGTATTTTTAGTGTCTGTACACTAAACATTTGTAAGAACTCTGCGATAAAAGGTTATTTTACACCTATATATAGACGGCTGCCTCTGTGGTCCAGTGGATAGCGTAAGCGTCTGCTAATCAGGAGGTCCTGGGTTCGATTCCTGGGTCGGGCAAAAGAGTTATTGAGTGTTCCAAATCCTCAGTAGCAGCACGTAGTCTGGCAATGTGACCGGTAACGGCAGTAGGCTCGCCCCCTTATTACGTAAGATCCAAAATTTAAGAGACAAAATGTGTGTGGTAATATTACACTTCTGCCTACACCGGGGATATAAAAAAAAAATTGACGGCTCGCTTATTGTTATAGAGGAAGAATACTTAAGGCCTTTAGTATAAGAAATCGAATTTTGTTTAACCTTATACAAGTACAAATATTATTTTTTTCGCATTTAAATTCAAGAATTTCAAACCTAACTGGAAAGTCAAGAACTTCAACGTTATAAAATAAAATGTTTCACCAAACAAAATCTCAGAATTGACAACCTTGTTACACTCAGTACAAGACACGAGAAACTTAAGCAAAATGTAACTGAATATTATATGGAATACCGAGGTCTTGCATAAGGCTCCAACGTAAGCATTCGGGCACATCCGACTCATTTATGAAGGATATTCACTGAATATGTGACATCGTAAGCATAGGGCTTGCGCTAAGCAACAAACAAAGAAATATTGTTGAAGAGATTTTGTGTCGACGTTTCTTTGTTTATTCTTGTATTTGGCTACGGATTTACATCATATAAGTATTATTGTGATATCTACATACAATATAATGATACCTACATGATGATTCCGTGTGATGACGGATTAAGAAAACAAAGTATCATTCCGTGGGCGTAGAAAAAGTTGACTAAGGCAAATACACTAAATAAATTTCTTGGCAAAGGGATGAAAAACTTGAATATATACCCGATACCGACTCTTCTGACCAGTGTGGTATTTACCAAATCCTCCTGTTGAATCACATTGCTTTTTTGATGCAGGAAAGATTAGGAGAAACCAGCATTAAACATTGTAAAGGTGTATTCATTTATCTTAGCCTATAGTCGTCCACTACAGGACTTAGGGGGAGCCCTAGGTCCTGTAGTGGACGTCTACGGAAGGTTTTCAGTCTTGAACCGCCCGCATCCTACCGCTTTCCGCGATCGGAGGGCGGTATGAAATGATGATACTGATTTTATGAAGAACAACTTAGCACTGATGATGCCGACTCAATTCCTCCATCATTACATTGTGCTTGTGTTTTAAGAAATCAGTATGCCTAGCAACTCCTCGTGCGCATGGCTTGAGCTGTACAAGTACGAGATCCAATTGTCGGTAAGATTTCTACAACCATTGGTTTTAGTGAAAATATTTTTTGGTGGAATTCATTTTGATTTTAAATATTACTTTCACTTTTTCGATCAAATTTGATTGATCCTCACAACAACTGTTTTGGTAGTAGATAATTATGAGGATAAATAATATTTAATTTTTTGAATTCACCTTTACTCTGTGTAGTCTAAGTTATTGTACTCGAGATAGCTTTATTGTTCTGCTTTCAACATAGTATTTTGTGGTCTCGACTGTTATGAAGATATGTTATTCAGTAGCCGTGAATATACTGACCTAGGTATAAGCCAATGAATATAGCTTATTCATTGAGTTGCTCTGGTAAAACGGTAGTAGCATTCTGAAGAAGCTAATGCTCTGTCCTTTTGCTTTTTCTAGAAAGCGGATATCCAGCTAATGCTAGGAAAACGATGACAAAGAATATTGACAGTCGCTTCTAGAATAAAGTTCTGCCAAAATTTAAATACAATCCAAGTCAATTAATTTTCTAAAATAAATTGAATACTTTGCATTTTGCTAATAAATAATAATAAAGTCCATGAAAATTCAAAGCAGTGTCTTAAAACAATGCATGTACGAATAAATTGATCAATGATATCCAATCAATGAAATGAATCCCTAACTTTTAATGATGTGGTTGCCAGAAGAGTTTGTTCCACGGAACCCTCTTCACAGAAGCCAAAACGTACATTCTTTAGATTATTTACAAAGGGATTCTGAAATATTACCTCAGAAATCTTTAAAAGATCATTTATTGCAAACTGTTGAATTTACTCTGATAATGTTTAAAAAAATGAAAATCTTTTTATACTGCTACATATTTATCTACGTAATAATATGTAAATCAATAAAGAAAGATAAGTTTGAAGTCAATTTTATATAAAAAGAAATACAATATCAAACTCCTCTTGCATACATTTAAAACATTAATCGAGGGTTGACAAGATGGTTTAACTTTCCCTGGGATAACATGAATATCAAAACTGGTTGGTTTCAATTATCTACTACCAAATACGTATTCACGAAACGTATGTAGGATTTTTAGCCAAGATTAATGCCAGAAAAACCAACTAGCTTTCAATATTTACTATAATCAAACACATCAATTTACATCTTTGCCTACAGTTACTGCGAATCGAAATATAGTCAAGCGTGTGAGCTACAGAACATCATCATAAAAAGTGCTCCAATCACTAAATTCATATTTTACATTTCCTTTAACAACGAAAGTTAATACTAGATAAAGAGCTCTTGCGTAACACTTAAAGTAACCTTACAAAAGTTATTTAACTTATAAGTAACCTTACAAAAGTTATTTACCTTCAATTATTGGCTTAAAAATTGCTTCCACTTCCAAAGTTTGTCCCCCATCAAAAAGGCATATCTGCCACACAATTTTAGTACATAATCACATACGAGAAGACCGTTACAACAGCTTTGAAGTCTTTATCTTTCCAAATCGTTGACATCGTTCCAAGTCTAGCGAGAACAATGCGATATCCGGGCGTTCCGCAAGCCTGTTTATTTGCGCACAAGATAGCCAACATGGGACTGTCGAAGGCAATGGATGAAGAAATAAAAGTTGTTTTGCTGCTGTAATATTTGAACTTGAATTTAATGCTAACTTTGAACTACAGATTGTAAAACAAGTAAAGTTCTAAATAAATGATTCCGATGACTCAAAATTAAGGGACGTAAGTTTATATATAACGATACAATTTTCGATTGGTTGCACTTCATCGAACTTAACCCCTGAGCAGCGTGGATTAGATCCCAGTAAGGTACAAAAAATAAATGTAATTATTAATCTTTCATCGATGCTTTAAGCGACCATAAAGACATAAAGACATATTTATTTCTGCATTTTGGTTATTTACAACACTTATACATGTCAAAACCCTATTCTAGATGATGCCGGCTTTTCCTAGCTAAATGACTTCTTGAGAAGAAAAGCCGAAACAAACTCAGAGTCATTGCTTTTTTTGTCACTTCAATGTCTTTAGTCTTTTCTTGATCTTTTAAAGGCCAGACGAAAAAAGGGCTTAGTATACAAGTACAATGCAGGAAATCATCTGACGCTTTTGACTGACTAAGCCCACTGATGGCCCTTTGGATTGGATTCGACATTGGATTCAACAGCAATCGTACGGCTCAACCTTGATTGAGGGAGCCAGCACGATCTGTATCACTGACCATAGTACGAGAGCCCGCGACAAATTAGTGCACTCATCGAGTTTTCGATAAAAACAAAATTTGTATGTATATTTATGATTAGGAGAATATATATTTACTAGGCTGCCTATTGAAATGTGGCCGCAAGACACCTGGGTACATTACTCGATGACAACTAAGCTGCGGAATCCTACGAAACGCGACCCCTAAACCCTATCAATTTGTACATAGTATGCATAGAAGTAGTCAATAAATTGATAATTGAGCAATGAGCTCTTGTTACTAAGAATTCGGATTTTCTTTGTACCTATTGAGATTTTTCTAATGTCAATAGTAACAAATTAATTAATCATTAATTTAAGTATAGTTCAAATAAAAGTATCTTAACTTACAATTTATTAAAGGAACGTATTTAAAATTGATTTATTACGAATTTCAAACTAAGTAATGCGCGTCACAAAACTTTCTGGACTAATAAATGATGTTGAATAAGAAAATCTCTGCAGTGGAAGCATAACTTGATAAAAGAGATCTTATAACGAACTTCGCATATGGGAAGCTGAAAGAATTTGAATAGCTTTTGAGAATCTATCGTAACAAGTCATACTTTGATGTACACTTGCTGTATCTGCTATCTTTTGTACCCTTTTCAAACTAAATCTCACTATTATTATAAACGTGAAAGTTTGAGGATAGTTCAATGGATGGAATTTCGTTACTTGATACTTGATGGCACGGGCTGTTGCCGCAACTCCACGTCTTGGCGTGTATTTTGCGTGCGGGTGGGAATGGTGTCGTCATTCGAGCCACCCCAGCTCTTCGAGGAAGGCCAACAGACTCTTGATGTGGCCCACGGCCTCCCTCAGGGTGCTGTATCTGGTGAGGTACTGCTGCCTGTACTGTGCGACCTCAGGGCAGTCGAGGAGCAGGTGGGCTGCCGTCTCGTCTTCTGCCATACAGGCCCTGCACAGCGGGCTGTCGGTGATACCTATAGTAAATAGGTGTTTATTAAAGAATCCGTGTCCTGTGTAGGCGGCCGTGACTGTCCGTAGTTGTTGTTTGGACAGCCGGAGGATTTGTTTGGCTATCTTACCGTCTACTGCGGGAAGAGCCTCCTTGGCCTGCCTACATGTTTCAATACCAATCCAGGACTGGTTGTGTTTGGTCCTGGTCCTATTTCTTACCAGGTTGCGATAAAAACCAGAAGGGAGGGGAATAATGGGCTCGGGTCCCACCACCTCTAAAGTGGCCCCTCTTCTGGCAAGTACGTCGGCTGCGTCATTCCCTCTTGAGCCACTGTGGCCCTTGATCCATTGCAGTGTTAATTTGTTTAGTTTACCTACCTCTGTTAGTTTCTGGTGGCATTCAAGCGTGAGTGCCGAGGTGATAGTATGGCTTTTGAGGGCTGAGAGGACAGCCTTACTATCTGAGAGGATCCTAATGGATCGTTCCCTTACCTCACGTGCCATGATTGCTGTGGCAGCTAGGATTATGCCAAAACATTCGGCCTGGTAGACCGTATTGTAGGCTCCCAGCGGTGCTGCGATGTTGATGTTTAGGTCCTCGGAGAATACTCCTGAACCCGTACCTGTATCCGTTTTAGACCCATCTGTGAAGATCGTGAGCTCGTTGTGGTTAACTGCTCCTTCGTGTAGATCCTCGTACAGTTGGATTTTGTATTTCTTGTCGAAAACAAATTGTTTCGGTATGCGGTCGCTTATTGCTTGTGTGATAGGAACTTCTTTAAAGAGTGTATTTAAGTTGTTAGTGTGCGGTGTATTCGTGTCTTTCCAGAGCTTCAGGGCTCTTAGCCGGACTGCCGACATCGTTGCATCCTGCTGTATGAACAGGTGCAATGGAGGCAGATCCAGCAACACTTCAAGTGCCGCTGTTGGCGTTGTTTTCATACAGCCCGTGGCCGCTAGGCATGCAAGTCTTTGAAGCTTTTGAAGCTTGTTGGCAGCCGTTATTAGGTTGGTCCTAGGCCACCACACTACTGCGCCGTAGCTTACCATCGGACGTATTATTGTCTTATAGAGCCATAAGACAATTTTGGGGGATAGGCCCCAGCGTTTACCTATCATCTTCTTGCACTGCCAGAAAATGATGCTGGCTTTATTGAGCTTATTTTCCATGTGGCTGTTCCATGTCAATTTGCTGTCGAGAGTGACACCTAGGTACTTGACCTCGGTAGACAGCTTAAGCTCTGTATCGAATAACCTGGGCAATCGGTAAGTACCCAGCGCGCGTTTGTGTGTGAACATAACTAGTGCGGTCTTGGTCGGGTTTACAGATAATTCGTACTCATGACACCACCACTCTACTATGCGTAGGGCTTGTTGGGTTAGGTCGTACACTGTACTGGTTACCTTATCTGAGGTGAGCATGGTTAGATCATCTGCATAACCTATTGTATAGAAGTATCTCGCGTTGAGTTTGTCTATGAGTTCATTGATGACTAAGTTCCACAATAGCGGGGAGAGTACACCTCCCTGCGGGCACCCTTTAGTTATCAAGGCTGTCTGATTGTCGCCTTGCAGCCGCACTACCCTTTTACTGAGCATGTTTTGGATCCACTGTATGAGCATCTGATCCACACCATGCCTGGCTAGGGCGTTGCTTATGCTGGAAAAGTTTGTCTTGTCGGATGGAATTTCGTTACACTCTCACATAAAATCTACGGAACGGATTCAGTTGTAAATTTAAGAAATAATATAGCTCTTAGGCATCAGTTTAAAACACACTTGTTTAACCTCTCGTATGCTGAGTTACCAGACACAATTAAAATCTATTGTGTCTCGTGCAGATCTGCTCTTAAGCATACGAAAGGTTAAATGCTATATTTTTTGTGAGAGCCAGATAGTGAGTGTAAGAGAAAAGTACGGATGCAAAGTATATTTTTTTCTATTTAATATCTGGATATCTTTATAGTTTAGTACATGTACCGAAATGACACAACAGCTATTATACATAGTGGTGTATTTTGTACAATTCCTAAATTATTATTTATTATGAACCGAGTGTTAGTATGTTTGAACTCTAACAGATAAGGTCTGGTAGAAAACAACAGGTTATATTACAAAATATTAACTTAGAAGCTATATTTAGTCCTTGATTTAGACCTTTCTATGCAAATTTTATAGAAGATCGTTTTCGTTTAATTTTGGATTTAATCAAATTAATAATGCAAACACATGCTTTACTTAAAGTAGCATTAGCCAATGAATTGAAGTAAACTTCGAAACATATTTAGTCTTTTTAACAATGAAGCCGCACATGTTACGAAAAATAAAAAACTGGCTAAGGACACACAATTGAAATAATTCTTTAGAACACATCACATATTTCTTGGTACAACATACGAATACCTATTACGAATAGCTGAAGAAGTTGCACTACGTCTCGATAAATATCTCCTCTCATCATGAAGAGTGAAGCTTACGAACTAGTAATAAAATAAATTCAACCCAACACATTTCCGCTGTCAGATCTTCAGAGGAGTCGATGGAATAAATTCAACATTTTATACATAGCAGCGGCGATATTTCACTTCAGACAAATAACCGCTTAACTTCTACGTAATGCTGGTACGCTGCGGCGTCAGATAAAATCTTTTATTTATGTTCTGCCTGCACACTGAATACCTATCCAACGTTCTACCCGGATTTCATTCGTTTAGATATTCAGCTCTCCTTAATATTTCTCCTAACCTCAGATCAAGGAAGAAAAAAGGTAGATATATTCTAGACTTATTTGTTACGAGTGAAATCAAATATAGGAGTACCTCCAGAAAATATACGCGTGCATACATGCTGGAATAGCACTGCGAAAATCGCTCATTATATAAAAAATTGGATCACCGATGCAAAAAATAAAAGTGGTGTCCTAAGATTCATGCTGTAACATAATGACGTGTCTGTGTATTATTTTATGGATGCTTTATTGCATAGAAGGGACTGATAGGTAAATGATACTTAGAATTTTATACTAAACTCAGTGTAATAGTTACAGTAAGTTCCTTTTTTGCACGGGCATCAGTGTACCACTTATTTACATACATTTATATTCATCTTTTTTCTTACTTAATAATTATACCTACCTATTATTATAGACCGTAATATATCTATCTTTTTTATCGATAAGAGCTCTCAGCCCTAAAAATTTGCACTACTTCAAAAGCGTCTGCCACCAACTTGACTGTAAACTTTTTAATTCGATTTTGTTTAAAACAATAATGATCGTTTGATGTTTGAATAGTTCTTAAAAATCTCGGATGATTGGATAGAATAGTTATCATTAACTTATCAAAGTTAAACTTTGATTTTCAGTAGTGAACATTTGACTAGCTTTGATAATGAAATATTGAAATTTAAACTGTAATAAATTAATAATGAATTGCAATTTGAATTTTTATTTGAAGTTAAAATGAGCATATAATTTTTAAATGTATTAATTGGTCATAAAATAAACACTTCGTATGAAAAATACTTGAAATAATTTAACCGCTCAGATGAACCTCAGTGACTTTTGTCACTGTATATCAAAATTCGTTGAGTGAACCCAAGTGACTTTTGTCACTTTTCTAGCAACACTAATATATTGTCTAAATATCTTTCTTTCTTTCTATCACGATATGTTTTAGATGATTTCTCTCTCTTCTACTTGAATCTATATACATTTCTTCATGCTAAAAATACGCTAAAAGTTTTAAAACGGTTGATTCGGAACGAGAAAATAATGTCAAAATGTCAGTTGTCGATTCGCGCGCGTTACTTGGTGTGTTTCGTGAAACTTGTGCAATTGATCCACGGAAATTAAGTTATTTTCGAGAGTTGGTGAGTAATTTTGAGTAAATAACTGGCTTATTGATTAATTAATAACATAATCTATGTGTGTGCAAACCCAGTTTAAGCTGTGAGTAAGTATATTTTTATTGAAATTAATTGTTAAGTATGTTTTTACGTAAGTGGGAGTTCCTCCAATAAATTCTATATTTTTCTGTATTAGATAAACCTAGCAACATAAAATTTACTTATAAGTTACTATACAAAATTAGCTTTTAGATGATATAAATATTTTTAATCTACGCGACAGCGTGTAGTGGTAATAAATCATATAATTTGCGTAAAAATTTACTCACCATCTGCAAATGTCTTGTGGTAATATTACGCCTATAAATAAATATTTTTTCACTGTGAAGTGTGATTTTTTATTTTATTTTGTGTAGATAGAACCTTTCCACCATTAAAAGTCATAAAATACATATGTAACCGATTTACTTTTAAAAATAATCTAGCTTAAAGTACACATAAAGCTTTTTTCAACTATAGTCAATGTTCGCTACTAACTGTAAAAAATTAAGAAGTAGATATTAATAAAAATTGTATACGAAACGAAAGAGCCATTCATGAGCTTTAATAAAAACATCACTTCAGACGACTCATGTGTCGAACGTATCAATAAAAAATGTTTATTTTAGCAAGGTCACCCGGCGCGACGCCGCCGACTCAAGTGGGTGCACGTGGCGGCAAATTAAGATAACGACGCTATTCACTCAAGCGGTTAATAGAAATTAAATTAAATTCACAGTAATTATTTACAAGTAAATGTCATCTGAAACTTTTCACTTATACATTTTGATTTAGCACTCATGCAAAAAATTTATGTTTTAAAAGCACATATTATTAAGCTATCATATATCAATTCGTACTTTTGTTTCTTTTTGGGTAAATTCTAATAATCGCAGTTAAAACTTACCAATCTTCAGTCTGTAGGTATGTTAATTATTTTTTTTATAAGATACCTTCTATTCTACCACATAAACACCACACCATCTAGTTCCAAACTAAGCAAACGTTAATACTACGGGTACTTGACAATATAAAAACATACACATAAGTGCTTTTTTATAAATAGATACATATTATACATCGGAATGGTCATGAGTACGGGACGTCAACTGACTACGAAACGGAAGTGTGAAGATGGCGCGCTTGGACAGAGTCTAGTGTGACGTTCGCTATAGTTGAAGAGGGGGTGACGGTTGACGTTTCAACTCGCACCTCTCTTGGAAACTTCGGGCGGGCAACTAGTACCTAGAAACTGTCACTCGTTTCGTGTTCAGTAATCAATAATAATAATAGTCAGTTTTGTTAATTTGATTTGGCGTGAACTTATAACAAACTGTGAAGCGTTGACACCGGCCAAAAATCAAGCAACCCGTCGTCATCAGAAGTGGCATAATAGACCAGCGCGACCACAAGGTGCGAGCGAAGGCGACTGCTAACACTGCTATGTGGGTGAATCAGCTGAGCTTTCAACTGCAACCGTAGTGAGCGTATTTTGTCTGATTTTTTTATTGGTACTGCCAATTTTATTTATTGACGGTAGTTGTAAGACTACGCGTTTAACCTTGGAAATGTCATAATCATTGTGGTGATATCGCCATCACATCGTACCGAGTGTAGTGGGTTCGATTCCTGCACGAGACATTGAGTTGTGGAACCGTTTGACTTTTACGGTGTCGTGTTTCCCATGGCATGATCTCATGAATAATCTTCTTTTTAATAGCTTGCGACCTTAGCTGTATTTTATGTTAGCGTATGGTTGTCTGATTACCACTGTGACCTGGGCTATGCGTAGCCATGATCACATGTAGAGCTTAAATGTTTTGGTTTACTTGCTTTGAAATAATATCTTGAGAGATACCGCGATAGTGAAATGTCAGTTTTACTTTGAGTTTCCTGATTATTGATTTTGATACTGAAAATTTGTGCCAGAGGATCAGAGCATAACTGAAGATGTTAAAGTGAGCAAAGTGTGAACCTTAATACTGACGAGACAGTAGAAAACTAGGCTGACATGTTGATTGGTTGTGTGATTCAATGTCAGAGGTAGATTTGTAGCCGTAAATCAGTACAAATCGGTATCAGCCAACTGTGAAGGCAGTTGTCCGTGAGTACGCGGTAGGCAGACGACTCTGGTGTTTGATTGGTTGTGTGATTCAATATAAGAGGTTGATTTGTAGCCGTAAATCAGTACAAATCAGGATCAACTAACTGTGAAGGCAGTTGTCCGGGAGTACGCGGTAGGCAGACAACTCTGGTGTTAGGATTTCGTAGGAAACCATAAAGTCCAGGAGGGACTTGGCGATCCTTGTGAGGATACGCAGATAAATGGGTTTCGTTGGAAACCATAAAGTCCCCGAGGGACTTGGTGATCCTTGTTAGGATGCGTAGATAAATGGGTTTCGTAGGAAACCATAAAGTCCAGGAGAGACTTGGCGATCCTTGTGAAGATGCGCAGATAAATGGGTGGCAACCGAGAGACTGGTTGAGAACCTGGTTTAGTAACTGGAGGTTACTGCATGGTTATGAATCACATGTAGAGTTTTAGTTATTTGATTTGATTATAAGATCAGTCTATGGTAATTGACTGTATTGTTAGTGATGCTCTGAATCCTTGTAAGTTAGGAATGTAATGTAGGAGGTAATTTTGTAAAAAAAATGATTGGAATCCTGACACTGTTTTGATTCAACCCTTACTAAGTCAGGAGTAACCGAGCAATGTGATACTGTGCGTGTAAGATTTTGTTACAGATTAACACACAGGGACGTGTGTCCTGTAGGATGGCCGTATCGGAATGGTCATGAGTACGGGACGTCAACTGACTACGAAACAGAAGTGTGAAGATGGCGCGCTTCGACAGAGTCTAGTGTGACGTTCGCTATAGTTGAAGAAATATAAAAAAGAACTTAGAAACTCCGGGCGAGCAACAAGTACCTAGAAACTGTCACTCGTTTCGTGTTCAGTAATCCAAAATATTTATAGTCAGTTTTGTTAATTTCATTTGGTGTGAACTTATTACAAACTGTGAAGCGTTGATACAGGGCAAAAATCAAGCAACCCGTCGTCATACATATTATACATAAAACACCCAGATCATGACAAACAAGGCAACAAATTAATTTATCGTTTTTATAAAAAATACACTAACACATCTGAAAGCTTGGCTAGCAAAATACAGTGCATGTTAGAGACTAGCTACATAGCCTTATTAAGGTAACGTCAGTCTGTTAGCTAGTGGGACAGATTTAAAGTCCTTGGGTTCTTGTGTGCGCCACGGTTTTACCTTAATATGGGGTTAGCGCGTCGTGTGATGTTATTCATTTTACTTTTTGCATATGACTAATATTTCAGTACTTTTACTAAATTTAGAAATCTCGATATATCTCATTGTAAAACTACACAACCGCTCATATTTTGTTTGTTCGGCGACGATTTCATGAGGTATTAAATTGTGTCAGTAGAAAAACCTCCATACGGTAGTGAAATAACTCGTGGTCGATCGTGAAGTGTCGGACATTATACTAAAGACTATATAACACCACGCTATGAACCAAGGGAGCGGAGCAGTAACCTTAAATAATGCGGGTGTCGCGGGCTCATTTAGTATCCTTATATTTTCATTATATATACACCGCTATTTTTTAATTAGTACAAAAACTTTAGCGAAGATATTATTATCATATATGTGACGTAAGAATTTAATGTACTTACTACCTATGTACTTACTACTAGGTATTATTATAATAAGAAACTACCTATTAGTATATGAGGCACTCACAGCTGCAGCAACCATTTTATATAAAAGTCTAGCTTTTTTAGAGCCAGGCTTTACTAATATTTTTGTAAAAGCTCCTACATCATATTTATTTATTCTGCAGGCAACCAGTAATGACTCTCTTTCTCTTCGGTTCTTTTCACATTCTAATAGCAAGTGTTGGACATCATCAATTTTGCCGCATACATCACAATTAGGTGAACCATATTTTTTCATGAGATGCCCAAACTTCCTAGACGGGAAGTGGCCCGACCGCAACCTATGAGCCATAACTACATTAGATCTACTAATGTCTGCATGAGCAAACCAAGGAATGTGGGGTGGTTCACTTTGTATCGTCCTGTACCATAAAATATTTTGATGTTTTTTCTGTAATTTTATTTATATGTTTTTTCCATAATAAGGACCGATCTAACCATATGCCTAAGTGTTTAATACAGTCTACTGAAGGAATAATTAAATTGTCAACTTTAAGATTTACTTGAGCTCTTCTTCTACCTCTGCTAAAAACACATACTTTTGACTTGCTTGGTGAAAGCTCAAGACCCATGGGATTTAATAATTTGACTAAGCAATTAAGAGCAATTGCAATTCAAATTCACAGTAACTAATGTCCCTATGTCTAAAAAAAAGTACATAATCATCGGCATACTGTGATACAATAACATTTTGAATTTGATTACAAATTTTGGATGTAACTATATTAAAAAGTAAAGGCGATATTGGATCTCCTTGTGCTAGACCTCTACATGACGTTCGAAGGTCTACTACCTGGGGGCTAATCGTGCTATTTTCAAACGTTCAAACGTTGACAACGTTACGTATTTGGTGAACGTTTGGTTTTAGTTTGGCTGATGTCAAACATGGTATCGTGCTAATTGTATTGAGCGTTCGAACCGTAGACGCAACCCTTACGTTGGGCTTACGTCAAACGTTTAGTGCTTCACACCGGCTTTTGAAAATAGTAAGTACTATTCTTATACTAAAGAGGCTGTAGCGACATCGCTCCATGTGCAAACACTATTTTAAAAAGACAATTCATGTCATTATGTGAATGTCATTGAATGTCAATAAATATTATAATATGAAATCATGAAATAATTTTATTCAAATTATACGGTAAGTACCGAAATATTGTTTACTGTAATAAGTGATTTATGCAAAAAACAATTAATGATCACACTTGGTCATGTAGAAGTGGTTTTTATTTCACTAGAGTAACGAAGGTGAATTCAAATGATGATGCTCCACAAAATTACTGCAATTGCAGCTTCTTCTGCTATTTGTCGAGCCCAATACGAATTTTATATGATCGTTACAATTAAAAACACCTATTTTTCAGATTTGGAATAATATATAGAGCAGAGAAAGATGTTAAACAAAGCCCGAATTGTCAGCGTTCGGCATCATAGTCATCCTTTCTATATAAAAAATTGGTTGCCTGTAAAGTCGGTATACGGGCGAAAGTTTTACGTGACAACGACTTTGAGTGGTAAAATAATTTTAATGTGAATATTCATTCGTATAGTAGGAAGAAGGATGAAAGACGCGTGCCTTTCACTTTTTATGTCTGTCTCTCTCGCTCTTAGGCGGGACGCGTGCCTCTCACTCGCTCTCATTGTGAGCGCATAACGTGAGCGGAGCGTAACGCAGTTTCTTGAAGTGTCACCCGGCAAACCAATTTATAAGACGTTGTCACGTCAAAAGAGACAGACGAAAAGCTGGAGAATTTGAATTTGGCTGACTTTCTAACTTTTCAGGTACGCATTTCAATTATCATTACGTAAGATGTAGGATCATATAGTCTAGTATTTAATCTCATTCTGAACTTGTCTTATAATATGCATAAGTCCCCAACAAAATATTGTAAGTATATACTCAAACACAAGATATAGCGCATGTATGAGAACAATATTAATCTTAAGTTAAATGTCAGCGTGTTTAGTTATTTTGGTAAGACTTGCATTTGAGTAAATATTTACTCATTTGAGTAAATTTATGTTTTAATTTTTTCACAGTAGCCGAGGAGTAAGCAGAATAATAAACTGCTCATTAGCACAACCACATGGACAGTACATAATTGCAAGTTAACAAAAATGAGGAATTTGGTATGAGCCAAATCGAGACCATCGTCACTTTTTGGACATTAATGTTATTGGGTTTTTCTGTCACGAAATTCTCAGTAGCAGCACGGAGTCTGGAAATGTGCCCGGTACGGCAATAGGCTCGCCCATTATTACGTGGGACTAAAGTATATCTGGCGAAAAGTGGGTATAGAAATACACCTCTGCCTACCTCTTTGGGGTTATAGGCGTGAGACTATGTATGTATGTATGTAGTTTACTAAAATAATGAAAACCAAACCAAATATATAATTATTACTGTGAGGTTCACATTGTAATTGTAACAATCAAATGGCCTAACAGATGTTGATTGTTTCAACTCTACTTAAAATAATATTTTGTATCAGATTTCATCATCTCAATACACTGAATAAATAAAATCGAAATGTGAAATTGGAGCTTGCCTTTTAATATATACCTACTCTATTCTCTTAAATATCTATTGAAGTGGTCCAGCGGCAGTCTGCGTAACACTGGATCATCAGATGTTGGACCCGGTACCCGATTAGAAACGCGCTACGCTTATGTTAGCTCACACAATTGTATCACATCCTGCTGAGTTTGTGGTTAGTCTCCCTTGAAGAACGGCCTATTGGTCTAGTGGTACCTAAACCTGAGTGCTAAGACGAAAGTCATGGGTTCGATTACCACCCAGTAGAACTCTTTGTGTGATGAGCAAATTACTACAGGCTCCGAGGCCTATTACTTTTACTATATATGCAAAGTGAGAACAGTGATGTTTTGTCATGGCGGGTCTCGTAGCAACAAAGACCCGGGGCTGGTTTTCCCGTGATTATGCCTTTGAAAACTATACCAAGCGAATAGCTCCTATGGCCTTCCCTTCGCTGATCGGCCAAAGCAAGCCAAATTTAAGAGCCCTAAACCAGCTAGTCAAAATAGGCTGCCCAGAGTCTAGGCCATGTCTAGGCTCTGACCGACTCGTTGAACTATTCGGCATTTTTTTTTACGTCGGGAAACTCCCTTGCGAGTGCCTCTCCGCGGGGCGGGCAGAGAGGGTATGTCGGTCTCCCCGGGACAGAGCCCGGGTTTACCGACTAAAACCACCACGATAGCCGCATCAGCGCTCAAAAGAATGGGACACAGGGAACGCAGGTGTACTGCTCCTGGGTCCCGTTACGCTTTGTCCCGTAGTAGGGCTCAGTCTCTGAAAGGGCTAGGTTGGTAGTGTCCCTCGGCTATCCAAGACCGCTGTCTTCTTGGGGTCGTTCGTGGTCGGGTGATTGCCCACGGCTCCAAGGAAGAGTCAGGCTAGCGGCAATTGCCACCGCCACGACGCGCGACGCCGCCTGCGTCTGCGAGCGGGATCGGCTCTCTCGCGATCCCGCTCGGCGGTCTCCTGGAGCATGACCGCTTCACAGAAGGAGACCACATCAGCGTCCCACCGGACGTCTTCCGTCAACATGGCCTGAACTACGGCCGGTGTAGAAAGATCT
Organism: Euclidia mi; assembly: GCA_944739405.2. NCBI lineage: Eukaryota > Metazoa > Arthropoda > Insecta > Lepidoptera > Erebidae > Euclidia > Euclidia mi. Next base: position 115,413,924 of record OX123183.2, read on the forward strand.
ATTCGGCACCCACAGATTACATTAAATTTACAATTCTGTGTCGGCACCGCATTGCGCTACCCACGCACGCACATTCAACTCGCTGCCATCCAGCCCTAATCTAAGAATTAGGTCCGTTACCCGAGGTAGTGGGTTGGATTCCTAACACGACAAATCTTTGTATGATGAGCTACGCTTTTGTCTGTGTCTTGGTTAAATGAAATAATTACAATACCTAGATAGGTATAGTACTCCTAAGTAGGTACCTAGATAGGTACCTACTTAGGAAAAATAATTATAAATGAACGTTTATCAGTCGTCTACTTGCTGTATACAGGCGTCTGAGCGCGCACTGACCGAGTAAGCCACCCAAAGAACCTATAACTGTGACAGTATTATGTGTATGGTATACGTATCATCATTCTCCTAGCGTTATCTCAGTTTCAATCTGGGGTCCGCTTTCTAGTCTAACCGGATTTGGCTGAATATTTTTCTTTAGCTTTTCCACAGAGCGACTGCCTGTCTGACCTCCGCAACCCGAACGGATAGCGATATTCCATGGTCTAGACTAGTACCAGTTTATTTAGAAGGTACTGATGCCCTGTAACGACTGTCAAAGATCTTCATGACAACCGGGACCGACGGCTTAACGTGCTCTCCGAGGCACTGGATAAGCGATAATTAACCATTCAATACGCACATAACTCCGAAAAGTCATTGGTACGCGCCGTGGATTCGAACCCGATACCCTCTGCGTGGCAGTCTGTTGGTATATCCACTCGGCTATCGCCGGTTGAAAGAATATTATGGGGATGTATGGTATACGTACATCCCCATTATATTCTTTCAGCCTTTCAAAAGCGAATGTCTAGGAAGGTATCGCGTCGAGATGTAGCCTATTTGATGAGATGCCTTCCTAGACATTGTCATAGGGCCAAGCAAGGTTGACGCCAATCCTACAATTTTTTTTTAATTCTACCGCAACAATAAGCTATACCAAAGAGATATCTATAAAAATTGCATTATGAAAGAATGTTGTTCAATCATTTAAGTTGCAATCAAACGTATTTCAAGCATATGCCACTAAATTGATAAATAATACAAAATTATCTTCATAAATTTTCTCAAATTTAAAATACAATATAATTGCAAAGTTCGTCTATAGGAACTTTTGGTTTGACAACGTATGAGACGTCAGCGAACGTAATGGTTTTGGTTTAAAACGTTGTCAAATAATAGCACGATACCATGCAACAACGAGAGTTCGCTCGCACGCTGTCACCTAGCTGTCACTGAACGTATCTGCCCTACAAAAACCAAATCGTTTACGTTCAAATAATTAGCACGATACGAAATGTACATAACGTGACGTTTTCGGTTGAAGTTTGGTTTTGGTAAATACGTTGACGTTTAACACGATTGCCCCCCTGGCCATTAGAGTTGTCTTTCACCATCAAACACCTTTCACTCAAGAAATTCCAAAGATACCTACAAATCTTGATACCAACTTCTAAATTATCTAGCATCTGCACAATATTTTCAATCAAAACGTTATTATATGCATTTGATATGTCTAAAAAACAGTAAATTGTAGGGTTATTTTCAATAAAACCTAACTGCGTATAAGTCACTAACTTAGTAACACAATCCAAGCAAGAATGGCCTTTTCTAAATCCTACTGTTTGAGATGTTAACATAGATTGCTTTTCAACATACCATTCCAACCTTTTGCACAAGATATTGTGAAATATTTTACACAGGCATGACATAAGGGATATGGGTCTAAGTTTTGTTTCAGAATCCTGACTTGCGCCAACTTTAGGAATACCTGTAACTACAATATTTCTCCACTGTTTTGGTATAATACCTGTGTTCAAAATATCATTATACAACCTAAGAAGGTACTGTTTTGCACTATCTGGAAGATTATACACCATAGAATAAGTAATACTGTCATTTCCCGGGGCAGTATCTTTCTTTTTTATACAGTGCCTTAGCTCTTGAATTGTAAATGGTGTTTCAATTAATTTATTGTGTGACTGAATACTTGGTATCTTATTTACAACTGTATCTGGTGTAAGAGAATTCAAAAGATCCTTCAACTTATGTTCAGAGACAATACTTTTAGATTGACAGAATCCCTTAGCCCACCGCATCCTACTCCACATATCAGAAACTGAAGCTCCCTCCCCAAAGCTACTACAAAATCTTTTCCAACTATTAGATTTAGCTCTGGAAATTAATGTTTTAGCTTCCTTAACTTTCTGCTCCAGTTTGATAAGGTTATCAGGTGTAGGATTTCTTCTAAATCTTGCAATTGCTAACCTACGCTCTGCAACTACATTGGACAGTAATAGAGTCCAGTATTCCTTAGGTCTAAACTTTATGGTTGGATTGGTACACATTTTTATTAGAGGAATGTGTTTACTAGCGGAGTCTAACATTTGATTCTGCAAAAAATCATACATACCTTGAACATCCATTGTCAAATGATCAAGCCCCAAGAATTTGTCAGAAAGTTCTGTGTTATAACCTCGCCAGTCAGCTTTTTTGTAATTGCGCTTTTTACTGAAATGTAAATTACACTGGTAATTGACTGAAAATTTTATAATCAGGTGATCACTGCCTAGAGTTTCATTTGTTATCAACCAATCAAATTTTATTGCAATGTCTGATGATACAAAGGTGATATCAGGAGATGATTTCTGTAATAATCCATTGACCATTTTAATTCTTGTTGGTGCTCCATTATTTAATGTTACATAACCATGTTCTAAAGCAGAGTCCATCAACTGAATACCCCGTGAATCTGTCTTATATGACCAGTTACTGTGATGACCGTTATAATCACCGGCAATTATAGATTTACTTGAAATTAAAGAAAATAAACAGTCCCAATCTGCACAGGTAGTACGCACTGATGATGGACAATAGATAGATATAACATTTTCTAGATATTGACAATTAAGCACTTTAACATAAACAATTTTATTTCAATACCTGGGTTACTTAAACTAATAGAACATAACTGAGCTTTTATAGACTTGTGAGTAATGAGTGCTACGCCTCCATAAGAGTCCTCTCTATCCTTTCTAAATACATTATAATCTCTTAAATTAATCCTAATGTTGGCATTAAGCCAAGTTTCACAAAGTATAGCTATATGTACTTTTTCTTGCATAAGTAATGTATCAAAACAATGTAATTTATCTTTCAAACTCTGACTATTCCATTGAAATATGTTGATAAATTGGTTATTATCAAAGCTAGCCATCGAAGAAACCAAATAATAAACGTAAAATACTGCCCTCCGATATAAACTCACTTATAAACGACTTACACTCATCATAAATTACCTTTAAAGCAGATACAAACTTCACTTCAAGTTTACTTTGTGACCAAACTATTTCCTTAATTTTTCTATAGATATTCGACAATATTTTCTTGTATTTTGAATGCCTACGTTTATCTTCTTCAATTTCTTCTACTTGTTGCGATTCTCGGCATGATTCTTGGCTAATATCTTGTTCCATACCATTTTCAGATACTTGCCGGCATTTTTCCTGTTGTGTTTGTTGTGACATGTGTGAATGTTGTGATTGTGACACTTGTGACAGTTGTGTTAACCCTTGTGTAATCCTATGTTTCTTCGCTCTTTGTCGTTGGACTTGTTTACGGGATACGAGTTCGTCATCTTCATTTTCAAAGTTAATTTCATCGAACGATACACATACGACCTCGCCGTTCGCTTTATTCTTTTCAGAGGTATATACTATTGCAGAATCTGTCGACTGGACGTCTTGCTTAGTTCTTAAGGTAGTTTGCTTACTAATATATATTTCCAAAGCCTTCCTATATGGTACATTTTCTTGACTCATTATACCTCGTATGGATTTTTCTTTGATGAAAGATGGGCACGACTCTCCAGTGCCATATGTGGTCCTTTACAATTTAAGCAAATGAATGTGGTAGTCTCGCAATTTTCATGTTGCTTGCCACACTTGGGGCATAAATGTTTTCCAACCGGGCAAAACTTTGATGTGGCCATACTTCCAACATAATGAGCATTGTGTGACTGGGAAAATGTAACGTTCTACCTTGAACCTGCATCCATAGGCGTACAAATAAGGTGGCAGCGATGCACTATCAAAACAAACGCGAACGGTTTCGCTTTCTATCCACTTATTTTCTTGACTCAAACGTCTTAATCTTTTAACTGATATGATTTTACTAAAGCTTTCTAGGACTTCCAATATTTCCTCCTCACTTAACTCGAGATCCACTCCTTTAATAATGCCATAAGTTAAATTCAATTGGTTAACGAGTTGTGCTTGAATTTCCATACTTAGAATCTTCTTGCATTTTAATAGTTTTTCTGCTTGTTCTATATTAGAAAAATGTACGAATACTTTGTATGGGCGCTTGTAGTATAATTTAAGAATATTGGTAATCTTTTCATCATGTAACAGTCTCGCCAACGACATTTGTTTAGGTAAAATAGTCAAGGATGTTAAGCATACTTTAATAGTTTCTTCTATATTCTCAAAATCATCTTCCTTGTTTCTCCGCTTTTTCACTGGTCGTTTATGCGTCACGGTAGTAAATCCCTCCTCATCCTTATCTTCATTTTCGCTATGATCAATATCTTTCCTTTTCTCCGCTAAATTCCTCATATCAATTTCGTTCTTTTCATTTTTGTTTATTAAAAAGTATTCTTCTAGGACTCGTTCACAGTTACTAATAATCTCTGAATCGCTTTTATCTGTTAAGTCTTCATCAAAGCTATTTTCATCCATTTTGCACGAAAACAAAACTGTACTTAAATTATTTACTGAAATCTGCACAGATAGTTCCGAAATGATATTTAATTATTAGCATTTTATAATGAAAATTAATAAAGAAATGTTTGATATAGGTTTACAGGTTAACTTTATTCAGTGCAATGGTTGAATAACCCCTCACTGAAATAATGAGCATTCGCAAATTATTTATTAATGTTGGTAGCGTTTCTGTGGTTTTAAATAACTGAATGTGTAATCAAAACGTTGCGTTGAGTTTTTAAATGTGCAATAGTATGGACAATTTTATTTCAGTTTGTACATAATGTTAACGACGTTTAATTAGAAACATAATATACGTATATAAAATAAAAATATTTAAAATAAATTGAATGTAAAGAAATAAAAATAGTTGTATCATTATACTTAATACAGTGAACGCATAATTCATTTAATTTATATACAGCATGGCTGGATTGTTGCTTTGGAAATATAATTCGTACTAATTGAAAGACAATATTCCACCAATAATGAAACTTTGAATAGTTCTCTTAAATGTAGACATTGAGAAAACTCTTGCACGGTGTAATAACACAAGACTATCAACAAAATATGTACATTGACAGCAAGGTACCGGTGATAAAATAGCTTGTCACTAAAAGACAATCCCGCGGTTGAAGATCTATTACAGACGTTACGAGTCAGCACCCTTAAAAATGACACAGTTCTAAAGTATTATAAATATAGAATATACTCTTGGGTCTCGGAAGGCAGACGATAATTACTCTGTAGTTAAACTCAAGGAGGCAACTTATGTTTCTTAAGTCCAGTTGTTTAAAATGTCGATTCCTGATTCTAAGGTGAGATCTTAAAGATATCAGAGATGTAAAGATGCTGATGATGTTTGGTCGTTTATAGATGAGTTAGGTTAGAAGTCATGGCCATTTTCTTTCAAGAATTAGCACGCATCTTACTAGAGGATGCAGAGCAGCTTCTCCGGAACATTTTATTTGAATGTAATGGTTTATTCCCCATCCCACGGGCATTTTGAACACCCCCTTCTTAGTGCACCCAACAGTCCCCAAGGAACATACATGCCAAATTTCAGTTTCTTGCACCCAATGCTTTTGGCTGTACGTTGTCTATCAGTCAATCAGAAACGCAATAATTTTATATAAACACAGATAAAAGAGAAGATGACATTTTAAAACCACATGAATATAAAATTCATCTCCATAAATACATTCCGAATGCATTATGCCTGGTGTATTTCAAAGTAACTTAGTAGTAATCTATAATCTAGGAACGTAAACAGCTATCTGACTCGCTCCACTTCCTTTTACAATCCACTGAAGGAGGTAAACAATAAAATACAGTCATGAACTAACGTACAACGTACTTGTTATGAGCGAATTTTATACGAAGTCTTAAAATGTGATGATTATTTGGATGGTAATAAAATTGTATGGGTTTCGTGTGCTTATTGGGTGGGATACCAGATCGATTCAGGTGGTTTAAGCTGCTTCGGTGACTTACCTGTAGCAGGAACTACGGATTATCAGGTTTTCAGATCGATTCTTAGGTGTAGCAAAAAGGATAGTTAAATTTCTCTGTAAAAAAAAATTCTAGCTCGGGGTCAGGTGGTCATAGCGTAACACCGGGCACAGTCTCCACAGAAGTTGACCGTTAGAATTATATTAAAATCATATTTTGCTATTAGGAACAATGACGAAATCATCATAAACTCAAAATAATCGTTCGTGGTTTATTATGATAAGCATTTAAATTATACTATTATTAACATTAGTTATGATCCAATGGTTCATTTTATTTGAATTAAGAATTATTTGTATTTTGTGTACAGACACTGCAATGTAATGTTGACATTCATTGATGAGGTTTAGACTAAACAGTTTGAATAGAATATTTACTTTTAATTATTTAATATATTTGCCTAAATTAAATGGAAACAGTATAACAAAATAATGTAATCGTACATACTCGTAACGCAAAGGTAGTTTGTAATATGAGTATACATAATTTCGTTTGTCATGTTAAATTCCCAATGAATAAAGAATTAAGATACATAGAATACATAATTTTCGAAACAGTTATAGCTTCTTCTTTTTCGTGTCAGTAGTTTCTTTCAACTATATGACATTCGCATAATACTCAGCCACAGTCACAGATATAAAATATTAATATAATTATAAGTAGTAATAGTAAATACAATTTAAAGAAAATTTTGAAAGTATAAATATATAAATTAAAAAACGAGCATTAAAAGTGCATAGGTGTCGCACATATTTTGAACGAGAAAGGTCAGCTTCTCAATACAAATAAAAGACAGGCAATTTCTACTCAGCAAAAGTCTGCCAAAGCTTGTCCAACATTAGCCAGGGAAGTAATATCTAGCAATAGCCTGACAATTGCTTCCCGAAAACCTTAGCGATTATGTAAACATTCTGGATAAAAATGTCCTGAACTGGGTTTGGTTAGCACAAGAGCAGTACATTTTCAAAACCGGTCTTGGTTTTTTTTTTAAATAATTACACAGTTACTTATTTTGACAATCTCATTAGTATTTTTCGGCTTTATGAGTTCCAAAAATCAAATAGTAATTTGCATACAATATTTAAGAGGAGAGCACTCATTCGAATCTTTCTTATGCCAAAGTACATAAAAATAAAAGTTATGGAGAAAGAAATTTAGATTAAAATTATCATCAATTCAAAATGTTTTTGCAGAACCTTGTCCTGAACGAAAGTTCTTCGAACATTTTAGCTACCAAAATAATTTGGCAAAAAGGTTTTACTTCCAATTCTCACAAAACACGGTCCCGGACAACCCAAGAAAATAAATTCAAAACTCTTGAAGTAGCAGAAAATTTAAAGTTGAATCTACGACCACCAACGTTTCTTATAATACTTTAACTAAAATAAACCAATTCTGCTAACAACAGAATCTAGACGTGATTGTTTGAACTTTGGAGCAAGAAGGTTAAAGTTTTGCAAAGGTTTCAGACATTTACCGCACGATTGCTTTGCCAGGTTGTAAATGAAAAAAACTTATTGTTTTTGGAAACATATTGTATTGTAGTACGGAATTGGTTCCGTACTACAATATAAGAGTATTGTTGATTTGTTGTACGGGCATGAATCGCCACATGAATTGTATTGGTCTAGGTTTTGACTTCTTACGACAAAATTACTATGTTTTGTGGATAGTGCTTCCGTGTCGTATTATAATAAGTTAAGTCATATAATTCGTATCATTTAAGTATAGCAAATCTATGTATTTGCTATCAGAGATTCACCGCTGGAATAATAAAGCCCTAAGATTCTTTAACAGGTATCTAATTAGTGATATGCAAAAAAGAAAAATTCACAGTTAAACATACCAGTTTTCTTACTAAATAACCCAATTGCAATTCTAGCTGTATTGGAAAATAAAAGAAAGGAATGCACGAATATTATGACAGTCTAAAAGACTCAGACAGTCATAAAACATAATATGCGGTATATTAAAATCAGTGAATCGTACAACTGAATCAGTATCTTCATTATTCATAGAAATATTCTATTATAAATAACAGCTTACGTTTGATTTTTGCTTTATATTTATAACCTTTGCAAGAAATATCTTTGCAGTGCTGCTAAATTTTCAAAATCTATATCGAATACTAATATATAAAGCTGAAGAGTTGGTTTGTTTGTTTGTTTGGTTGAACGCGCTAATCTCAGGAACTACTGCACCGAATAAAAAAATATTTCAGTGTTAGATAGCCCATTTATTGAGGAAGGCTATAGACTATATAACATCATGCTATGAGCCACGGGAGCGGAACAGTAACCTTAAATAACGCGGGTGTAACCGCGAGCACATCTAGTCAATTATAAAATGAAGTCATCGCCGCGTCCAGTCTGTTTGTATGAACGCGATAAACTCAAAAATTACCGAAGATATTTTTGTACGGTTTTCACAAATAGATAGTAAGATTCCTGAGGAAGGCTTAGGGCGTATAATTCACTCAGGCGTAATCGCGGGCGAACTCTAGCAAAATGTAAACAGACAGATTGTAGACATAAGTAGATGTCAAACTTGTAAATTGAAACGTATACTTCTTAATCGAACTTTTTGTCAAAGAGCTCAGATATTTACATAAGGGCGCATTTCATATGGGCGCTTTGAAGACAAACTTTCTGCGACTCATATTGCCGCATGGCGGCGTGGCAGTCGCGCTGCGGCAGCTGTCTCTCTCTCCTCCAGTGTATCTTAACTACGAGAGCGAGAGAGATGGAGAACGACGCCAGCGCCGCCAACCACGCCAACTACGAATTAAACTGGAGACAGTCCCCACTTGGAATCGGCTGTATTCATTGCTATTATTCTTTGCAAACTGACAGTATAAATGTTGTAGTAGTAGCGTCTGTTGTAGGTTCGAGATCAACTTGTGAAATACTGCTAGATCCACTTATCCGTGTCGAGGTGTCCAGGTTTGTCGATTAGCAAAATATTTATAAAGTACCTTGAATACTTTGTATTTTTGTATGGTACCTAACCTTGTATAATCACTTATGTCTGTATACATATATTAATGTCTGCTTGTGACAGCGAGCAAATATTTTTCATTTTATTTTTCATTTCATTTCAGATTCTTTATGAAAACTTCATCATCATCCTCCTAGCGTTATCCCATTTTCGACCTGGGGTCCGCTTACTAGTCTAACCGGATTAGGCTGAATATTAGCTTTTCCACAGAGCGACTGCCTGTCTTACCTCCGCAACCCGAAGGGATAGCGATATTCCATGGTTAAGACAAGTGTCAGTTTATTTAGAAGGTACTGACGCCCTATAACGACTGTCAAAGATCTTCATGACAACCGAGACCGACGGCTTAACGTACTCTCCGAGGCACGGGACAAGCGATAATTAACAATTCAATACGCAGATAACTCCGAAAAGTCTTTGGTGCGCGCCGTGGCTTCGAACCCGATACCCTCTGCATGGCAGGCTGTTGGTATCTCCACTACCGCTACCGCTGTCTTCTTTGTGAAAACTTACAAAGGAAAATACGTCAACATAATAGGATAGTGTTGACTTCAGTGGCATTCTGTTTCAGGGAGATATTTCGTTGACGTCGCCTTATGACTTACACTAGATAAATATTTTTACAACCGTGTAAAGACGTCGACAGTGATCTCATGTATCGATTGTACATATACCACAGAGCTTAGAAAGGCTTTGTTCTGCATACGATGCACTTGACGTCGCAGGTATGATACGCTGATCCCAAAGCAATTACGACACGTTATACAATACTATGGTGATTCATGGAATTAAACGTCTTCGATACCAGAATACTCGTAATTCTTGAATAGTAATGACATAGTAGGTTACGACTCTTATCGAATTGTAACCTAGCCTATTGTATATTTTACATATATACATACATAGACACACAGTATGGTACAGTATAGTATACTTGCAAATAAGTATCTTTACTAATATTATAAAGTTGAAGAGTTTGTTAGTTTGTTTGTTTAGTTGAACACGCTAATCTGAGGAACTACTGTTGGATTTGAATAACTACCTTTGTGTTGGATTTATCGTGGAAGGTACTAGGCTATATTATAACATCACTCTATGCGCCACGGGTGCGGAGCAGTAGCGGGCTCAGCTAGTTATAAATATAGAAAAGCAATAGCTAATTGGATAGAGCAATAGTCTATCACCCACTGGATGATAAGCTCAAGCGCGCCATTCACAGTTTTTTTCCAAGTGACGTGCTTATTGAACTTATTTGCTGATTGAATCTTACCCCAAATAAGCTGTCATTCTTGGCTGTCACGAAGATCTTTTAACATCGTAATGGTGAGTCAGTTTTCATCTTTGAATTAGTATTCAAATTCAAATTCATTTTTAGTTACACGTTACATGTGGTCTTAATACAATTGAAAGCATCTCAAAAATCTACCATGATGGTGTACACTGTTATACATTTATTTTATATTAATTACTAATTCAATATTTTAAAAAAAATCAGTATAATCATAAGTCCAGAAATATAAAAACCGGTCAAGTGCGAGTCGGACTCGCGCACCGAGGGTTCCGTACAAACCTGTAGGTATATAAGTAAAAGTTCACCAGTCATAGTTATGGTATTTTTATTGCCAAATGAAATCCATAACATTACAGTGTGGAAAGGTGGAGGAGCATAAATTAAAGAAAAAGGGGTCTTTGTCGTTTTTTTTTTTTTATTGCTGCTAGTGGCAGACGAGCGAACGGCCCATCTGATGGTTAACGGTAACCGCTGCTCATGGACTTCGCTAATGTCAGGGTATACACAGCAAAGCCGCTGCCTACCGTGAAAGTAATGCTCTCTCATAGTGCTCGGGAAACACCGCAGCAAGTAGTTCATTCCAGAGCCTACACGTACGTGGTAGAAAAGATCGCTGGAAGCGCACCGTACTAGATGAGAACGCTTCCAGGTAGTACGGGTGAACTCTACTGCGTCGGCGAGTGGTACGTTGGTAGAAGGGTGACCCTGGTACCAAATTAAACAATTCTTCGGAGCACTCCCCGTGAAAGAGTCGGTAAAATACGCAGAGAGAACCAAAGTCTCTCCGCTGCTCCAGCGACTCTAGTCTAGCTGTGAGATCGGGATCATCGACGATTCGAACAGCTCGTCTCTGTAGGGAGTCAAGTGGATCAAGCTGATATTTTGGCGCTCCGGCCCAGAGATGTGAGCAGTACTCCACATGTGGCCGGACTTGCGCTTCATAAAGCATAAGCCGTTGGCTTGGTGTGAAGTACCGCTTAGCCCGGTTCAGCACTCCCAGCTTCTTGCTTGCCAATTTGGCTTTATCCGGCGTTTGTAATCATAATCATTCATCCTTTATTTTATATTAACATATATCGCTTATTTTATAATATAACTTAAATACCTATACCAGCCTTGCAGCAGCCTAGCAAAAGTCTGCTGATGAATGATGGTAGGATTTTTTTATCAAAGTTATTGATTTACAAAGTTTTTTGTGACTATTAGAAATCTGTTACAAAAATAATTAAAAAGAACAGAATAATTAGCAAAAAGGTTTGAAGACTATGTAATTATTTGAAATCTCAATCTCAATCAGCCTATCGCAGTCCACTGCTGGACATAGGCCTCTTCCAACATGCACCACAGCACACGGTCCTCAGCCTTCCGCATCCTTTATTTGGGCTATAAGACGTTGCTTCGTACCAAATTTAAAGATTTTGAGTTCACGGGAAGTACCCTGTTGATTTTGATTCCCTTGCGAGTAGTCGCGAGTTTGAAAATATGCTTATGCTTTCTTTTGATTTCGTTGACATAGAAGTTTGATTTTGTTGCAGCCTAACGGTGTTATATACTTGAGTATTTGATATGAATTTCAATTTAATACCTCCACGCGTTCAAGAGAAAGGGGTAGTAACTTTAAATTTATTAAAAATATTTTTCTTGTATGATGTAACAAAAAAATTATGGTTTTCGCAATTTTTCTTAATATGTGCTATAAGGCGTTGCTTCGTACCAAATTTCAAGTTTCTGAGCTCGCGGAAAGTACCCTGTAGGTTTTAATTCAATTGCGAGTAGGCGCGACTTTGAAAATATGCTTATATTGCTCTTTCTCTTGATTGCGTTGACATAGAAGCTTAATTTTGTTGCAGCCTTACGGTGTTATATACCTGAGTATTTGATATGAATTTCAATTTAATACCTCCACGCGTTCAAGAGACAGAGGTAGTAACTTTAAATTTATTAAAAATATTTTTTTATATGCTGTAACTAAAAATTTACAGTTTTCGCAATTTTTCCTTCATATGTGATATAAGACGTTACTTTATACCAAATTTCAAGATTCTGAGTTCACGGGAAGTACCCTGTAGGTTTTGATTCACTTGCGAGTAGGCGCGAGTTTGAAAATATGCTTATATTGCTCTTTCTTTTGATTGCGTTGCCATAGAAGTTTGATTTTGTAGCAGCCTAACGGTGTTATATATTTGAGTATTTGATATGAATTTCAATTTAATACCTCCACGCGTTCAAGAGAAAAGAGGTAGTAACTTTCAATTTATTAAAAATATTTTTTATATGATGTAACTAAAAATTTACGGTTTTCGCAATTTTTCCTTCATATGTGATATAAGACGTTACTTCGTACCAAATTTCAAGATTCTGAGTTCACGGGAAGTACCCTGTAGGTTTTGATTCACTTGCGATTAGGCGCGAGTTTGAAAATATGCTTATATTGCTCTTTCTTTTGATTGCGTTGACATAGAAGTTTGATTTTGTTGCAGCCTAACGGTGTTATATACTTGAGTATTTAATATGAATTTCAATTTAATACCTCCACGCGTTCAAGAGACAGGGGTAGTAACTTTAAATTTATTAAAAATATTTTTCTTATATGATGTAACTAAAAATTTACGGTTTTCGCAATTTTTCCTTCATATGTGATATAAGACGTTACTTCACACCAAATTTCAAGATTCTGAGTTCATGGGAAGTACTCTGTAGGTTTTGATTCACTTGCGAGTAGGCGCGAGTTTGAAAATATGCTTATATTGCTCTTTCTTTTGATTGCGTTGACATAGAAGTTCGATTTTGTTGCAGCCTAACGGTGTTATATACTTGAGTATTTGATATGAATATCAATTTAATACCTCCACGCGTTCAAGAGAAAGGGGTAGTAACTTTAAATTTATTAAAAATATTTTTTTATATGCTTTAACTAAAAATTTACGGTCTTCGCAATTTTTCCTTCAAATGTGATATAAGACGTTACTTTATACCAAATTTCAAGATTCTGAGTTCACGGGAAGTACCCTGTAGGTTTTGATTCCTATGCGAGTTTGAAAATATGCTGCAATTTGCAGAATATACGGCTGTATCTTTTGATTGCGTTGGATTAGAAGTTTGATTTTTTTACAGCCCTGTGGAACCGTAGATTCGAGTATTTAGTATAAATTTCAGTTTGATACCTCCACGCATTCCTGAGAAAAAGGGTCTTGACAGACGGACGGACAACAAAGTGATCCTATAAGGGTTCCGTTTTTTCCTTTCGAGGTACGGAACCCTAAAAATCAAATAATTGCAACATAACAACATAATTTGGGAAACCAACAATAAGAATTCACAATAACTAATGAGAATAATAAATACTGATAAAATAATACAAAATTATATAGAAGTAAAATAAAATTATAGATTTCAATGTCAAATAATAACATCTTATCATTAAAGAATTCGTCAATGGTAAAATTAAATGTCTCTAGTTATATTAAATTATAAAACACACAAAGTCAGAAATTAATAAATAGAAATGTCAACTTAAAATTTATCATTAAAGAATTCGTCAATGGTATAATAACATTTTTCTTGTAATAGATATCGTAATTTTTCTTAAGCTGAATTATAGATAAATCTTTTATTGCATTTGGCAATTTATTAAATATTTTTGGGGCCATACAAAGTATACTTTTGTGCATTAAGGCGGTCTTTGAAGGACGAACACATAGCTCATGTCTGTATTCTTTTCTTATCATTTTGTTTCGTTGTTCAGACGCTTTTCTAAATAAATGCATATTCTTTTTGACAAATAAAGCAGTTTCAAAAATGTATAAACAAAGTAAAGTCAATATTTTTAACAATACAAAATAAGGCTTACAGCTATCAGTTACGTCTATACCGGTAATAGCCCTAATGCATCTTTTTTGTGACTTAAACACTGTTTCCTTATTGCAGGAGTATCGTATAGCTATCCCTTTGGGTTGCTGTGGTGTAATGGCAATTGCTCTGTAGAAATGCCAACATTCTTTTAAGTCTAGTTCAACTAGAAAAGGAAATTTGCGTAGGATGAGATCCGTTTTCAATTCATCCTACGCAGATTTCTTGGAAGCCAGTGTTATAATTGCAAATATTAGGAAAACAACTTGCATTACTAAAACCAGTGAGCTCTCAAATGTAGTATTTTCCTTAGAATTTTACGTAAGTGCACAATTCATACTAGTACTACTATATGACTAAATTTCATCGTAAAATTACTTTGTCTACAAATAATTTGTAAGCTAGTTGTTTAAAATGATTTTAGGCACCTCTTGTTTAAGTTCTAAAACAATCCGACTTTGAAGCGAGTCATTCAATGTACTAATCGCTATAAAATAGAAGCAAGATATTTGGTGGCTAACGTAAGCTACAATTAGTGTAAACTCATGTACTTGTGTGTTCGTTGAGAATAGGGATATTCTCAAGTACAGTGCACTAACATGGTGTTTAATTGCTTTGTCTCTTGTAACACAGTTTAAACTAACACGGTAAACAGTGTTAACATAATCATCATCAGCCTTTATCATTCCACTGCTGGACGTAGGCTATTCCTATGGCGCGCTAATGAGCTCAGTCTTTACCATTCCTCTTCTTATCCTTTTTCTATTTGTTTTGTTCACTACGGTGGAAACTCTCCTTATGAGCCATCTCAACTCGGTGCCAACCCGGCTAGAGTGTGTTTGACCGGGCTTGGGACTGGCGAGGTGTGTGGAGGCTCTCCCCTATAACGGGGCATACCCACTAAAACCACTGCGGTGTCCCTACGGGTCCCGTGTAGTGGCAGGGTCACGGGATTCGCGGATAGCATACTTTGTCCGTGACTTGGGAGGCGGCGTAGTGTCCGCGCCGCCTTGCCTTTCGGGGGACGGGGAGCAGCCCCAGCGCTAGCCGTCCGCAGGCATTAAAACGGCCGCAGAGGATAGGGAGAACAGCAACCTGAAAACACCGCATCTCCTCTTCCTCTGCGGCCCACCGCGACGCAACAAATGGTGTGCGCCTCCATTTGGTCGTGGGAGATAGGACACGCGGCAACGCAACACCGACACGCCTCTTCTCCCGCGCTCGTGCCTGACTACGAGGGACAGAAAGAACTGTTCCCCGCACCCGCACCTTTGGACGCATCTTGCGCTGGCCTCCATCAAGCCCACGCGGAGCGATCACTCCCGGGATCTCGCTTAGATTCACAGTGGGTGCGCTAACCACAGTTACTGAGCCTCCCCCCCCCCCACCGACAAGGTGGAGATCCCACAGGGAGGCTCTTCCAATCCCTGCCCGCTGCCCTACGGATGTCTTCACCCCACCTGCTTACAGAACGCCAACGTTTGTACTGTATCTATGTGGAAAATGCTGAGTTTACTGAGAAAATGCAACGGCTTGGAAGTTTTGATCACTTCGCACCGTTTGTAAACAATTTCTCCAGTTTCTTTTGTCTTCAGAAATTCAAATAGAATGTGTGAATACAAAGATTTATTTTTGTTTTTAGTTCACGAATTTGTTCATTATTAATTATTGTGTACAAATAATAAATTATCATTAATTTGTTACAAGATATTATAGTAAAACGTTACTGCCATTTCACGTAATTTTCGTTTATTGGTTTTAAAATACTCTTACATTACACATTACAGAAAGGGTCCTTTTTTCTACTTATCAAAACTAAACTGATCCATTTATGTCTATCAAAAGGTTGCCTGAAATGCTTTTAGTGATGAGGCCGCACATTGTGCAATTAAATTGTAAATGTTTTACTATCGCCCTTGTCTCTGTAATATTACTGTGAATATGGTGTACAATCAAGCATTATATATCTATATATCAAGAACAAACATTATATATCTATATATCAAGCATTATATATCTATATATCAATATTTTATTGTACAATAATTAACACATTTTAAAAATGGGTCTGAAAACGTGAAAGTGAAGTTCCAGCATTGGAAGTTCAAAATATGTATTCGTCCTCAAATTTGAAGTGAGTTTAAACGTGAGATAATTTGCAAAAAGCCAACATTATGACAAACTTACGTATTATAAAATCTAAACGCAAGCGTGTCATATATTCAAATTTATGCAAAAAGCACGCCACCGTAGGAAGTACACCATTTACGAGTCCATCCAGCCTGCATAAGGAAAGGATTTGTCATTTTCAGGCGACTCCCATTTGTACGCGGCTGTTGAGATGTCACGAGAAACTCTTATTTATATCTTTAAGAATATTTATGCCGCGAAGATAAAAATCTGAGTGTTGAGTCGGGCTCTAATATGTAATCAATGCCAACTACTGAAGCGTTTTGTGGCTATTGTTCAAAACTTTTTTCATAGTATAGACTAGAGTGAATAAGGAAATATTAAATATTTGTGAAACGTTCCTATGTTTTTTTTGGTCAGGTTTTAAAGAACGTAACTCCATAAATCATAAAGTGATAATTGCACCATTCATATAAATAAATGTTCTGAGAAAAATGCATTATAATTAATAAGCAGCAAAAAAACACCGTCGCCACAAACCTAAATACAAATGCACAGTGATCGATTGTTTCGATTCGTCCTACAAATCAAATCCACAGTATTCTATGCGTTAGATGCAGTTAAAAAGACCTTGTAACAGTCGACAAACGACGTATCGACTGCTAGATGTGCACACTGACATGAAGGATCTTGATCAAAAACAAGAATTAAATATGGCGCCAGTCGTAGTCCTTGTTGGGAATCGAATCCAACACCACCGCGCGAGTACATCAGCGGCGCGCGGCACCGTTACACCGTACCAGTCGACGTGATCTGAACCGGTCGCCGGCGCGCCTCGGGCGCGGTGGGGCGGCCGGCCGGCGATTATTACAACGACAGCACGCGCGAACATCACCGCCGACGGAGGATCGTCTTATATATATCGTGTTTTCCGGGATTTCGATTGTGATGTGAAGGCGTAAAATAAACCAGCAGAAATACAGTCCACTTTCATTTAACGTCCCCTAGGACCCGAACAGTCCTAGATTTACGCTCTTTATGATCGTCTCTCAAATAATTTCGTAATTAATCAATTATATTATATTCTGTTCTTAAGTGATTTTATCATAATTATTCTAATACAGATGAGTCCTGGTAACTTCAAATACAAAATTTCATGATCTTCCTAGCGTAACCCGGTTGCATGCAAGACTTTCGCTTTCGAGCTTGGGATACGCTTTCTAGTCCAAAAAGGCATGACATAACGCTTACTTTCCCAAAACTAATAAATATTGTGACCAAGTTTTCTAATAAGACTGATAAAATTTAGATCACCAGTGGCACTTTTGGCAGAATAATATGTTGTATTCCAATCTATTGTAACATTAATTGTAAGTACCATATTCCTGCAAATGAATATTTTGAATTGAATTGAAAGACATTTCCAAAAACTAAAATACATAATGCTAATGCCATTAGAGCGCAACTAGTAGCAACAGAAACCTCGCAGTTAAATGTAAACTGTTAACAAATGCTCTGTTTACGCAGTTTCCTTACCAGTAAATATTACGTTACCGTACTTACAAACACATGAACTTGCCAGTCGCCATGTTTCGCGTTCACAAATAATAGAAGGAATGCTAATGTTTTTCTGAAAATTAAGTATAGTATATTAGATAATTTTTCTAATCAAGGTCCTATCTATTATATAAGTTGGCAGCCACGACCTACTAATGTCTTCAATATTTTTAAACTATTTTGATTTAGAAAACACAACATTTTGTGGCATTGTAGTCATTCGAGTTAAAAAAATAAATATCATACTATCGACTGCACCCGTGGTCCAGTGAATTGCGTATGCGACTGCTGATCGGAGGTCCTGGGTTCGGTTCCCGGGTCGGGCAAAAGTGTTACTGGGATCTTCCGAATACTCAGTAGCAGCCCGGAGTCTGGTGATGTGCCCGGTAACTAAATATACTATCGACTGTCATAAACGGATAATTATGTATAGGGGTTCCAAGGCAAAGCTCTGACCAAAGAATATATACCTGCGAGGTGAATCACGTTATATAGACTGCGTTAGAAATAAATAACCAATGCTAAAAAGCATATTTATTCATAGGAATTTTAAACTTTCGTGGTCATGGCGCTTGCAACAGTGCCGAAATATCGGTTACTCCAAACAAAGGTACGTGGTATATATCCCGAAAGACAATTTAAATCATATTCATTCATGCCTCAAAGAGCACACGAAGATAATAATAATATAATAATATTCTACCACATTCACATAACACCATCTAGTCCCAAGCTAAGCAGAGCTTGTACTATGGGTACTAGATAATGGATAAACATACATATATATATACTTTTTTTTTGTAAATACATACTTACATATTATACATAGAAACACCCAGACCAAGACAAACATCCATAGACAAATATTCTAAAACTATTTTAAGGTCTAATAAATGATACGTTGCTTGAGCAGCTGCAAGTGACTTAAAGATCACGGCGTTCTCCTCGCCATTTGGCACTACAACACTATGATTTACGAATTCAATTTGCAAACTGGGAATTCTTTATGCTGTTGATAAAAACTTTACGAAGTACTCAGCCAAAATTGAATCCTAGCGCGGTTGAAAGCCTTTTAGGTCAATGCTGGCTAGACTAGGAAATTCATTACTTTACACGCATAATCAGTTATTGTGTTGATCACATAAGCTTCTGTCCCGTAAGATTGAACTCGCGACACTTCGGGTCACAGTTTCGTACACTACCACTACTAAATCTCACTGGTTTTGGTTTGGAGTACTGCCTATTTCTTTGACGACGTCGCAATGAAATAGGTTAGTTTTCAAACCGGTAATTATAAACAACCGTTAATCGGCGCGTGTAATTGGTAAGTTCACCAAACGTCAAAACTTAACCCCTTGTATGCCGGAACGCATATCTACGCGAGACACAATAGTTTTTAATTGTGTCTGGTATTCCGGCATATAAGAGGTTAAAAAAATCAACATGCTCACTACTCCATCTAAAATTAATATTTCTCTAATATCTATTTTTCACTTCATTTCAATACCATTCAATTTATCAAATGGAAATTGATTGAAACCAACAAATTAAATCAAATCAGCCTTTAAATGTATTAATATCAATTGACAATTTGAAAATAGACCACATGCAATATTAATAAGTGAACTGGTTCAATTTTGATCGAAACGTGTTGAACTAGTATTGGAGTGAAGCTCTGTTTTAACCAATCCCGATAAATTGTGTTTTAAGAGTGTCTATAGTTGCCGTAAGCAGGTAGGAAATTATTCAGAGTGCGCAGTGGAAGTTTGTAATACATCCACCTGACCACGACAAGGCAAAAGATCTAAACACTTATACTGTAATTGCACAGTGAATTACAAGATTACAATATTAATTTACTTACCAAATCTTCACTGGATGTCAGGCTTGCAACTAAGTTAGAAACACACACAGATCTAAAATTGGCCAATATTAGCTGATGAATTATCTAAATACTTACCTATTAGGCTGCAAAAACGACGTCTTCAAGACACGATGGCACGTGGACGTCGACACCGGATTCACACAATTTTTACAAATGTTCAATATTTCACAAATCTTTTATCACAAATAAACCGATGCGGGCAGATCAATTAGCGGCAATTCAAAGGGGTTTTTAAATTTCCTTCAATTACAAAACCACGCGAGAGACAAAAACGGCGCGAGCGCAAGACAATAATTTCACGACCATGAACCAGAAAGGATGAATGACAGTTAATAGTGTGACCATAGTCAAAATTTACAATAGACTAAACAAAATGTTACTAAACCGATATAATCGATTTGACTTATCATGAAAACTATTTCTATTTCAAACAAGGAGTCTCTTCCATTTTGTGTTAGTTCTATTTTTAACTGTAAAGGACATGTATAAAGTGATAGCCTAAAGACAACAAAAAACAACAGATCGCCACATAAAGCTTCAATGCATGTCTGCAAGTTCACCATAATGATATCAAAATACATGAAGTAAAGTCTGACAACCAGTACTAGGCGAGCGTGGTAAGATTATGGGAATAATAAGGAAGAGGCCCGTGCCCAGTAGTGGGACAGTTGACACAATGCTAATATTATTATAACCTACTAGACTTCCTTGCCCAGAGTTCCGGGCGTTTCAAATGTGTTTATTGCTATAGAAAGTAACCTATGTCTCTCTTCAGCCTGAAAATCGCTCCGTAATGACATAAAATTAGGACAAATAACTAACCAAGTGAACAAAATACTTTCGAAATGCTTCCGCATTTACAATATTAGTATGGATTTCAACAGCGCATTGTCAGCCACATACAGTCTAGTTAAGAACTTTATTAAAAACGTTTTCTAAACTGTCTTACGATTTAAGTTTTACCAGTTATCGGAACTATTAAAGCTTGTGCTAAGAACACGTACTAGTATTTCCCAAATGTCCACAGTTTAACAGCAACAAAACTCCTAGAGCTCTGAACAACTTCAATACGTGAGCGAGGCTACAAATACGCTACCAATAATCTTGTGTTGAATTTTTATTGACGGCCAGTTATACAATAGTTAGTCCTTTACAGCGTTTCACAGTCCACTGTTGGCAGCCTCTCCAAAGTTGCTTCACAGTATCACCGTGGGTCAATAAGCGGCTTTTGCCCCTGTACCACTCTGGCCAGACGGGTTGCTATAGGATTTGGTGTCGAGTTATCCGTCTCTTCGCAAATGTATTTTTTGCTTCGTGTATTTTTCCTAATGACTGCCTCCGTGGTCCAGTGGATAGCGTCTGCGACTGCTGATCGGAGGTCCTGGGTTCGATTCCCGGGTCGGGCAAAAGTGTTACTGGATTTTTCCGAATTCTCAGTAGCAGCACGGAGTCTGGTGATGTGCCCGATAACGGCAATAGGCTGGCCCCCTATTACGTGGGACCTAAAAATTCATGGCAAAATGTTGGTGTAATACTACACCTCTGCCTACCCTTCGGGATTCTTATATTTGTCACTATTGTATGCCAAACGCTAGTACTGAAGACCTTTTGGAATGTATAGAAACCAAACTTAAGTCTTTTACTTTAATGGATTACTGCGTAATTTTGCTGGGTAAGAAAGATTTTTTAATATCTAAAGACTGTGTAAGGCTTATTGGATACATTAAATGTAAACTGGAAACATTAATGCATACAAATGTTATACTGTGTTTGCCTACTTATAAGCTAAAAAACAATATTTTGTATAATAACAGGGAAGAAGCTTTCAACCAACTGTTGTATCATAATAATTGGACTTACCAATATACCTATTTTTTAATACAAATAGGCATCTAACTAATACTTATGAGATGTTCAAACTTACTGGTGACATAAATTACAAAGCTCTAAGATATATTTTTCAAGATTTAAAGTTGTTTATACAGGCAAAAGTTAACATATCTCATGATAGTGATCATTTTAAGTCTCCAAGTACACAAAAAAATAAGGAGAAAGATAAGCTAAAACCAGGCACAATACCATATTATTTTAAACAAAAAACAATAGGAAAGGTAGGGTTTTTTCGCTAGTAAAGTTGAATCAGCTGTACTGAATCTAAGTGCTGAAGAAAATTTATATGTAAATGAGCTTTATATCTTTCACCAAAATGTATGCGGTCTTAATAATAAGCAGGATGAATAAGAACTATATTTAGAAAGTTTGTGTTATCCCTTACATTATATATGCATTACTGAACATTTTCTTAACAACAACCTTGTATTGTTACTTAATTATTGTAAATATCAAATTGCATCATACAACACTAGAGTAAACAAGCAAAGGGGAGGTACACTCATTCTAGCAAACAGAGACAGAGAGTATGAAGAATTAAAAATAGCTAAAACATTATACATGTTTGAAAGTTTTGAAATATGCTGCGTAAAACATATGCAAACAAATGTGTTTATATGTTGCACGTCGCACTCCTGATGACAAAAATTTTGATGAATTTCTACAAAGACTTGAGAAATTATTAGAACACTTTTTTGACAAGAACTGTATGATATGTGGTGATTTTAACATTGACTGATAGTAAAAAGAGAAATAATTTACTTAATTTATTGACATGCTATAATTTTAGGCCTTTAATAAACATAACAACATTTATTCGTAACAACTCTCAATCATGTTTAGACAATATATTTTCAAATTTAACTAACTGTGACTTTAGGAAATGCGAAGTCAATCATAACGGTTTGGCAGATGGCCATGCAGGATTGTTGTGCTGCACAGTAATAAAAAATTCCGCACCAGGCATAGGTAAACAAAATACTTTTGTAGAAGTAATGAAAATGAAATTTACTGAGAAAAATAAATCTTTATTTCTACAACTATTGTTGGAACAAAATTGGTGTAGTATGGGCGTAAACACATTTGTTAAAGTGTTTAATGAAATCTTCACACACTGTTTTAAGAAAAAGAAAATAAAAATAAATCTGTCACATCCTATACAATTGCAATGGATATCAAAGGGTATAAAAGTGTCAAGCAATATGAAAAGGTTTTTGTGTGTGGGCAAAAGATACCAACAAAATTACACTATTGTAAATTACAGAAAAAGGTATCTCACATTATACAGAAAAGTAATTAAAACTTATAAAAAATTAACTGCACAGTCAATGATAGTTAAGTCAACAAATTTCTCAAAAGATGTCTGGAAACTTATTAATAAACATAGAAATAAGAGACATGAACATATGACGAAATTGATATTAAAAAGTGCAAATAATCTTATAACAGAACCATCTGAAGTTGCCAATATTTTTTTAAAGCAGTTGAGATATGTTCAAAGGTTAGTTCGACAAATACAAAAGATGCTATGGTTTTTTACGTAATACTGCAGACAAAGTAAAAAGCATTCTAATTTTAGATCATTCAACTCCACGAGAAATACAGAAAATAATACAAAAAATGCAGAGTAAAAAATCGACTGGTTATGATGACGTACCTATAACAATAATAAAAGAAAATATACATATACTAGCAGAACCACTTAGTAGTTTATTTAATAAATGTTTTGATGAAGGTATTTTTCCAGAACAATTCAAGATAGCCAAAGTAATACCTTTTCACAAGAAAGGAACGAGAGTTGATCCGAATATGTATAGGCCTATTTCATTGTTAACTACTACTTCAAAAATTCTGGAAAAGCTTATTAAAGACAGGTTATTGACGCATCTGAATCAAAACAAAGTGCTCAGTAGACTTAAGCTTAGCATTTGACACAGTCAGCCATGCGTTACTATTGGAAAAACTAGACTACTATGGGGTGCAGGGTACGTCTCTGGAACTTCTAACATCATATCGTAAGGATAGAAAAATGTTTGTAGAAATAAAATCTTGCACTAAAAAACCAGATTCTTCACATGATAATACACTTTGTGAGAAAACACACAAGTCTTATATGTCCCAAATAAATGCTGGTGTGCCCCAAGGTTCTATATTAGGACCAATATTCTTTCTAACGTTCATTAATGACCTTATACAATATGTAACTAACATAATTGGTGACTCTACTCAGTTGGTTATGTTTGCTGATGACACAAATGCAGTAGTATCCGCCGATGACATAAACACTCTGAATGTTAAGGTTAATAAGACATTGGACACTTTTTACAAATGGTTTACTGTAAACAGCCTCAAAGTTAACATTAACAAAACAAACGCAATACCGTTTCGTTCAACTGCCAAAAATAATGAAAGGTTAAATAGTAAAATTAACGGTGAACTCGTCACCCAAACCTCAGTTGTTAAGTTTCTAGGAATAAACATAGACGATAGACTAAATTGGAAGTCAGAATTCAAACATTTAGAAAATTCAATTAGTTCAGCCTGTTATGTACTCAGAAGTCTCAGAAATGAAATTAGTATAGAACATTTAAAAAAGGTATACATCGCGTTAATTGAGTCCAGATTAAGATATAGCATACTTTTTTGGGGAGGAAGCTATGAATACAATATTCATAAGGCGTTTGTTGCCCAGAAAAGAGCAATCAGAACGATAGTAAGGATTCAGCAACTAGAATCATGCAGACCACATTTTAAAGAGCTTAGAATATTGACAGTTCCAAGTTTATACATAACCATAATATGTTCATGAGCATGAAAGTCGAGAAGATAAACAAATAAGGGAAAGTACAAGAAGGAAAGACCTGCAAACTAATTATACCTAGTCTTGACATTGTAAAACATAGCGCCTTTTATAGGTCGGTTAAGCTTTTTAATAAATTGCCTGTTGATATAAAATCATTATTGTACAAAAAGGACTTTGAAACTGAGCTCAAGTGGAGGTGCCGCTTGAACTCAGTTTCAAAGTCCTTTTTTTAAAAGATTGTTATTATTCCATAAATGACATGTAAACATTATAATTTATTTTTATCTTGACATATTTTATTTTATTATTATATTAACTTACATATACACTGATTCTGACATTCTTTTTCATAAATATTTTCCTTTGACATGGGAATTAATTTATTTTTAATTTGATAATTTTGTAATTTTTTATCCCAATTGAATTTGTTATTTAAGTTTGATGTAAAATGTAGATTTTATTTAATAAATTATTGTGTTTATATTAGTATTGTAATTATTGTTGTTTATTCACACACAATGCAAAAGTTGTTTTTGAATAAATAAATGAATGAAATGAAATGATTCAGGCGTGAGACTATAAAAAAAAACCTAATCGCTTCTTACGACGCCCACAGAATGAATTGGAGTAGTGATATTTTGTATTCTTAATCCGTAGTACCGAAGATTACAGTGAGTATAGTCATTAGTAGACTACTAAATAATTTAATATCATATTATATTACCTATCATCATCATCTCAGCCAAAAGACATCCATAATATATCTATTTTTTGAGCTTTGTTAACTGTGTGCTCTTTGTATTAGTTGGATTATGTTATAAGGTTTTATATAATTATTTCAAAATATATTAAAATATATAAAGGTGTATTTGTCAGTTGTCTGTTTGCCATAACAATAAATTTACATAGTTTGAGATAAAGTGACCGTGTCTGAATTGTCTCATGATATCATGTTATGAACTTAGGAAAAGCTATACTTTTTCGGACTATACCAGATATAGCGTACTTTGGACTCCAGGGTGACATTCTTGGATTTAAACAGTGTAACGCTAAGACGATGATGATTATTATAATACTAGATGAGCCCGCAGTTGCATCCGCGTTATTTAAGGCTACGGCTCCGCTCCCGAGGTTCATAGCGTAATGTTATATAGCCTATGGCCTCCTCGATAAATGGGCTATCTAACACTGAAAGAATTTAAATCGGTGTAGTATTTCCTGAGATTAGCGCGTTCAACCAAACAAACAAACTCTTCAGCTTTATATTAGTACTAGAGGACGCCAGCAGCTACGCCTGCATTTTTTTTTTAATTTACTCGTTTTGGCCGATCCCGTGGGAATTTCGGGAAATCCCTTCTTAGTGCACCCCTACGGCCCCCAAGGAATATACATGCCAAATTTCAGCTTCCTGCGCCCAATAGTTTTGGCTGTAGCTTGTCTGTCAGTCAGTCAGTAACGCAAGGATTTTATATATTAAGATAAGATGAACGCCATAGCTGTGATCAATATAAGCAATCTTAAACGTAGATTCTAGTATATGACTGTAAAATAAAAATAAAATATCATGTTGATTTACTCAATTATCATAATCTTTTTGATTGCCAAATAAACATGGGATTACTTAATCCCATGGAAAAAAGAGATGCGCGGATACTTTGATAAATTCTTACGTCATGTAAAAGAACGTGCGAAGTGCAAATACATATTTTATGGAGAAAATATTTTACATCTTATTTAACGTTCTATAGGTTGTTATACTGTGGTGGATATAAAATTATATATTGTATATTTTTATAGGCACATAATTTTAGAAAGAGAAGATTAACAAGACGAAGTCAGAATTTAAAATTTTCATGTAGATTTTATTATGAGAACTTAGAAAAAAACGTGCTACCTTTCTGGCTGTAGTTTGTATTAATTAAATTGTATTGTTTGATCTAAAAACGAGAACCTTTCATCCAGACTTAGTAGGTATGTATATATATATATTTTTTTTCATCTTTTCATATTCAATTGTAATACATAATTTTTTTACATCAGATATCTATGCTAATATAAAGCTGAAGAGTTTGCTTGTGTGTATGGTTGAGCACGCTTATCTCAGAAACTACTGCTTCGATATGAATGATTATTGTTATAGCCCATTTAGCAAGAAAAGTTAAGGGCTATATGACATCACTCTTTGAGCCACGGGCGCGCAGCAGTAGCCATAAAAACCGCAGAATACCCGCGGACTCAGCTAGTAATAATATAAAGTAAACACAATATCGTTGCCTGGTACTCCATAAACCGAGAACTGAAAACTGACACTGACATCTCTACAATCACACAGTTCAAAATACCTCCAGAAACGTTGCATCACACATGCGCCGATTTAATAAAACAAAACATGAATTCTTTTAAATCTGCCTACAACGCCATTTCTGTCATTATACGCTCGAATGATAAACGAACCCCGTATAAAGTGCTATCATAATTTAGTGTTATTACATAGTGTAATTTTTTTTCATTTGGCCGGAACACATAGCCCGGTATTAATAGGCAAACTGAAGGGACTATTATTAAAGGCATATTTCAGTACCTAAACATTTTTTATGACCTCTGCAAAATGGTTCAGATTTTTCGTTATGTGCCTCTTTTAACAGGGAAATGTGTTAAGTGTCAGCAATTTATGGGCCTGATAAATGTATAATAGAATTTTGCGTTATGAAAGAAAAATGTGTATGCTTAGACATTTTAATTTAAGACATTTGGGAAATATATACAGGTTGTAAAAAGACCCTTAACGAAAACTGAAATGTTGTACATTGTTACAACACAAAAATGTTCGTAGTGATTGCATACCTGGGAAATTACTGGTTCAGGAGATATTGAGGCTCAAAGTTAGTATGGATTTTTTCAACTTAGGTACAAAACCGATGCATTTACCCCGCCAATGTGTTCTTTAGATGACCTATGACCCCATGGATAAGTAGGTATTTCGAGCAATGCACGCGAACGCTTTTAATAGCGGTTTAAAAAATGTGAAAATTTAAAAAAAAAATCGTTTCTCAGGAATTTTTTTTGGTTAGTATGACTTGGCATGATGTCCACAGCGAGTAGACTTCGGCTTGGTGATGGGTCTTGTGACACCCTATATTTTGACGTTGTTAATAAAGGGAACTTGAAAAAGGTCTTGAACTTAAGTGTGTGACTGTTTCATGACATGTTTAGATATCGAACTAGAGTCTCCAGCTTATTTTTTTGCCTGCAAATTCAATTTTTTTATTAGAACATTTTACGTTTGCTTTTAGACATTTATTTGTAACAAAACATATGGGAAACTAATTCTTATATTCTGTTTCGACGATATATAAGCGAAAGGCCCAGTTTCCATTGCGCGAAGCAACTGTCTTAAGGACGGCAAAAATCATGGGCACTGCCGTGGCTATACATATTATATGGAATTGCTTACATTCACTAAAAGCATTCATCTGATGTAAAAGGAATCAGGGCCTGGTCAACGCGGCCGTTACATAGGCAAGGACTCGGAGCAGCATACATTTAAATTTCAACCGAAGGAACATGCGTTTGTCTCACGTCAGAAATTCCCACTAACATACGATTAACAAATTTATGCCGTAGAATCAGAACAACAGTCTAACGTTTAGTCAATATATTTTATGGACTAAACGTTGGACTGTTGTTCTGATAGCCTACCACGGTACTATCCCTTTGTCTTCATAGTAATTCCGTTGGATATTTATTTTAGAAATAAAGTATTCTTTCACATAATACTTCGGTTCAAGGTTTGGGGCGAATTTTATTGATATTGGCTCAACGACTTCGCAGATGATTTGCAGTTTCCACTTGTTTATTTTACTGTACCCGGCTGTGTGGGATCGGAGTCAGAATTTGTAGTGCGAGACGAATTGGTTGAGCATTCCAAACTTTCTGTGTATTGGAGATTTACTGCTTCTTTTTATGGCTTCCTTACTCATCATCCTCTTAGCGTTATCCCAGTTTCAATCTGGGATCCGCTTACTAGTCTAACCGGATTTGGCTGAATATTAGATTTTCTACAGAGCGACTGCCTGTCTGACCTCCGCAACCCGATATTCCATGGTTTAGACTAGTGTCAGTTTATTTTAGAAGGTACTGACGCCCTGTAACGATTGTCAAAGATCTTCTTGACAACCGGGACCGACGGCTTAACGTGCTCTCCGAGGCACCGGTCAAGCGATATTTAACAATTCAATACGCACATAACTCCGAAAAGTCATTGGTGCGCGCCGTGGATTCGAACCCGATACCCTCAGCATGGCAGTCTGTTGGTATCTCCACTAGGCTATGGCTGGCTTCCTTACTGTTGTAACATTATTACATGGTAAACAATAACGCCTGAGCAATATTAGTCGGATAAATTAATTGCCAATTAATATAGTAGGGAATCTCTATATCCAGAAATAAACTGCGAAGAAAGGCTGTATGATGAAATGTTTAATTATAATTACTATATTATTATTGCTTGCTAAACGGTGATGTTAAACATCGAGAGAGACCTACGGCTTTAAAAGTTCTCTAAGGACATGTGAAGTCTGCCAACCTGCACTTGGCCTGCGTGGTTGAATATCGACAAATTTTTCTCCATATGATATGCGGCCTATGCCCAGAAATAATTGGGATATATATATACTTAACTTTTCTTTTTTTTATCTTACATACATACATACATACATATCGTCACGCCTTTTATCCCCGAAGGGGTAGGCAGAGGTGTATTTCTACACCCACTTTTCGCCAGATATACTTTAGTCCCACGTAATAAGGGGCGAGCCTATTGCCGTACCGGGCACATTTCCAGACTCCGTGCTGCTACTGAGAATTTCGTGACAGAAAAACCCAATAACACTGCTCGACCCAGGAATCGAACCCGGGACCTCCCGATCCCACGCGCACATTTATGCCGCGAGACCAACGAGGCAGTCGCATAGGGTTTGATGTCGAGTTTTCCGTCTCTACGCAAAGATGATATTTGCATCGTGTTATCCCTTAGTCGCCTCTTACGACACCCACGGGAAGATAGGGGGTGGTGACACTTGTATTCTATGCCGTCAACCACACGGCTTTACTAAAACTTACTAAAACTTCTAAACCAAATAATCGTGCATAATATGTACATATACTATTCACACTGAAATCAGTCTTTAGGTTGATACTTGGATCGCTTACTACATGGATAAAAAGTATTTCTTAAATACTTACATAAGCTATATTACTTATTGAAATTAAACTACAGTTTACGGATTTTATCGCGTTATATTACTTTCACTGGTTATTTGTTATTACATTTAAACCGAAAGATCTAGAAACTACATTTTACATGTACTACATGTAAAATGTAGTTTCTTAAAAATTATTTAATAATTTTATATTTAATTATATATTATTATTACATAATTTTTAATAAACTTAGTTTATTAAAAAATATTTAATTGGACATAAAATCTACTTACTATTAAAATATAATATAAACTAAGTTGACGGAGCCCTGCTTGGCAGGGCTCCTATTTTTGGGTTAAGGGTCAATAGAGAACCTAACATAACCTATTTACTTACTTGAATTACCTACATACAGTCGCACCAAACCAACCAACACTGCACATTGTGGTCCTAAACCTAGACCCAAATAGAATAGCATTTGTTGCTGCAATGTTAGAATGAATTTATCCTACAAAGTCTACGCGATTTCGGTTCATTTCTGTACTAGAATAGACTAGGGTTTCGTCAAGTTTTTGTCAAACAAAAGCTAAGCCAGTTCAGTTTGCACTTTCACTCTAATGGTATAGGCTTTGTAAATAAGCGGCCGGGTGTGGAAGAAGGAAACCTCTTACTCACCGAACTAAACGCAACAGTACAGATACTGTTACTTTACATCGATATTCTGTAAGCTGGTAATACTTTCTTGGTCGAGCCAGTGGGTCGAAAAACTACTTTTCGCCAAACCTAATATTGGTTGCCTCAGTATTACTCAATACTCGGACGGTCCACTCGGACCCTAGACTAGTTAATGGCCAGTGGCTTTTCAATGTGACACAAAAAGATAATATGAAAGACATCTGGAGTAGCATACATGATAGATGAGGCCCGTTCCCAGCGGTGGGACAGTATAAGCATACAACTGAAATAATAATGTCAGTATCTAGTATATATTTTACGAAACGAATAAACACTTACATAACCTGCATGAATTTTAAAATGTAACGTATGGGATGAAAAATGGCACAACTGTGGGACAAAATGCACCAAGTGCTTTTTTGTAGAGCAGTGTTTACACGAAATATTAAAGTTACGTAAGAATATTTTTTGGATAAATTAAATATTTGACTAGCCGGTAAGGCGTGTCATTATTATTTAGTAATAATATAATTTTGAGATGATGCGTTTCATTGTATAGCTTTTAATAGAGCATTTTTTTTCGTAATTTGTCAAATTATTTTAAAAAGGACAGATAGTGTCACATAATAATTTATAATTATTAACCGCTTAAATACTTTTGCTACTATTATGAAAAGTTTAAAGTGTGCAGCAGCCCTCAACGCTTTCTGCTTTTATGTGGCAATTTAATATTTCACGGTAGTTTGTTGTATACCTTTGTATTCATTACTCCGTGCTCAGAAAATTAATGGTCGCAATACGTTGAAATAAAAGTCGTATTGAATAATATTACTGGTGTTATAAACTGTGCTGATTTCGTTAAGAATTTCCACGTCTCCACGGTACTGAATCCAGTCCCTGTTGCTTATGGCAAATTGACGTAAGGAAATAGTGCTCTACGTGTTGCGTTTCCCTGGTTTGTTTAGTTCACGATTATTGAGCGAGAGCTTTTAATAAAACATTACACCTCTTTTCTAATAAAGATTCAAAAAAGACCTTTAGAACCTGTTTGAAATAGAATTAGTTTTTATTATAAGTCAAATCGATTAGATCGATTGAGTAACATTTTGTTTAGTCTATTGAAAATTTCTGACAATGGTCACACTGAACTGTCACTTCCGTTCCCGCCTTGAAAAATTAACACGCCGGCTTGGGCTGTCTCGCGAGATTGCAATTGATATAAATTGATATAAATTGATCGCCCTTTGAATTAACGCGAATTGAATTAACTTGTAATTACTTACAACTGCCGCTTTTGACTTCCGGCAAAGTTTGTGATAAATTAATGAACATTTGTGAAATATTGAACTTGTAAAACACGTGTGTGAATTCCTGTTCGTTGCCTGGAGAAGGACTACGCTGAACTGGACTCTGGTATTCAATTCTCTTGTTATTTTGGCCAAAATTATGAGTAAATCATATAGGTCCACTTCAAGAATATCACCAGTGAAGATATCAGGTGAGTTAAAACATTTTATTAATATTGGTTGTGACTCGCTGTGCAACGCAGTGAAAGTGTTTAGATATATTGTATATCTTGGTCAGGTAGATGTATTACACCTTCCACTGCAACTCTGTTCTGAAAATCCCTACCTGACTACGGTAATTCTAGACATAATTTTTGATAGCAAGAGCGTGGTTAACTGTGCCTATATTGTAAACTTGTATCTGAGCTAAGCATCTCATTTGTTAACAGGTTAACAGTGTTGTAGTGTTGTTAGGTCAGTTTTGCTTAAATACATAACAGTTATTTGTATTGGTTGACCTACTTAATTTGAAACACATTGTCATTTAAATAACCTCAAATCAGTAATTGTTTGATTTAAATTCTTGAAATCTAGCATAGATTTGTTCCTGTTACTATTAATAAGTCACTTTGATTGGATACATATCGATTATATGTATCAATTGATTTGGTGTATAGCATAATATATTGATATATTAAGTTATAACCTTACATTGCTAAACCTTGTTATAATATATAGATAATATTGTTGGGTGGCACATTTTCTGTGCTTACTTCCTATTGTTTATCTCAAATAACACAGCCAGTCTGTCTGTTGCAAGTAATTAGTTAATTTATTTGAATATATAACTTTAATTAACTTATTTGAAGTTTCAACATTTGATAACTTTGACTTTGTTTTGTGTCAATATATATTGAAACTATTAATTTTGTTGAACCGTAGATACCTGTCACTTGCTTGTACCAGCAGTAAACAGGCTAATACTTTGTTGGTTTCAAAGAATTAAGAAAAATTAAGTTTTGATTGTTAATATTATTTAGTGCTTGTCTGTGCTCTTTTGAAATTTTGATTATGTCAGCTATCAAGGACTTGCGTGCGGCTGCTGGTGCTATTGCATCAGATTTGCGCTGGTTTGCCTCGGCCAGTGCCTTAGTGAACCGGCCTGATCGCCAGCAGGCCTTACTACAAAGGTACGAGCGGATTGACGATCGCCTGGCAAGTGTGGAACAGCAATTCCGCACTTTCAGCACTTGCTGTCTCGAAGTGTCAGTAAATGAATTCAGCG
Source organism: Euclidia mi (assembly GCA_944739405.2). Taxonomy (NCBI): domain Eukaryota; kingdom Metazoa; phylum Arthropoda; class Insecta; order Lepidoptera; family Erebidae; genus Euclidia; species Euclidia mi. The sequence goes on from OX123183.2 coordinate 115,447,085, forward strand.
CTGACCAGCGAAATAAGGTCAGCAAAGACTATGCCCAGGTCTTAGACCTGTATGATGCTGTCTCCAATAGTGCGATAAAACTAGTTGCCGATAGGGAAGGGCAACCCGGCCTGAAGCAGGAGCTTCCTAGGTCAGCACCGGGGCTGGTGAGTAGGCTCCCTTCTTTGGACCTCCCCCATTTTGATGGCTGCCTAGGAAGCTACCTGGGCTTCGTTAATTTTTTTGACAGCCTGGTCAATGATAGGGCTGACCTTCGGCCGGCACAAAAATTGGCCTATCTGATGTCGGTTCTGGATGGGGAGGCCAAGGGCCTCATCCAGCATCTGCCCGTGTCTGACGAGGCGTACCAGACGGCTCGGGACCTAATCACCCGTAGGTACCATAATAAGCGTGGCCTCACCGACACGCACATCGAGCAGATTTTGGGTTTGCCGACGCTCACCCGGGTCTCTGGGTTGCGCACCCAACTTTTGAACCCGCTTTTGGTGGCCATCAACGCACTTAAGTGCCTTGACCTGCCCGTGGACCAATGGTCCTATCTATTGGTGCACATTGTGCTGAAAAAGCTGCCTGCCGACCTGAGGTCGCGTTTTGAACAGCGCTTTGGTGGGGATAGCGCGACCCATCTGCCCCCCTTTGCTGACCTGGAGAGGTTCCTGGAGGTTGAGTGCCGGGTCTTGGACAACTCCGGTGGTGACACGCCGGCTAAGACGCAGCCGCCCAAGGTCAAGGAGCAGGCTCGCGTTCACACCCGAGCCAATGTTGACCGGCGCCCTCCTCGCTTTGCGTACACGCAGAGCCCAGCGGAGTGCTCCTACTGCAAGGTCACGGGGCACAGAACGGCCAGTTGTAGGGCATTCTTGGACCTGCATGTCGCCTCTCATAGGCGCATCGCGAATGCCCGCCGCCTTTGCTTCTCTTGTTTGGGGTCCCACTACCAGCGAGACTGCCCAAATTCTCGCCCCTGTCCTCACTGTGGAGGACAGCATTTGGACATTCTCTGTATGAATGCCAGAGAGGTTGGCCGCTTGTCCAACCAGCCGACGCCGCGCACGGGCGGGTGTTTTGAAGGTGGCAGCCTAGGCTCACCGGCGCGTAGCCGAGAGTCGCCTCGCTCAATTGATCGCCACTCGCCCCGCTTGGAGAACCGTAGCGTGCGCACGCCTCCTCTCTCTCGCGCACCTGAATGTGCGACCGCGCAACGTCACCAGCACCATGACTGCTGCCCCAGGTATTCCCCTCCTTTGGCGGAGCGTCCCCGCCTTGACTCGCGCCCACCTCGTTTTGGGCGGGTGCGTCACTATGACCCCCCACAGATGGCGCGCGGATCGAGTCATCGCGCTTTTGAGGACTTCAAGCCGCACCCTCGTTTTGACTTGCCTGGTCCTGGCCAACGGTCGCCGCCCAGGCAACAATAGGTCATTGAGCCCTGCCCTATAACGCCAACCTCCCCCATTGAGACCGTTATCCTACCAACGGTTGCTGTAAGGGTCTGGGGACCCACGCGGACCTCTGTTGTTGTCCGTGCTATGTTGGACACAGGTTCACCAGGTTGCATTGTTTTCACTTATTTGGTAGGGCAGGTTAAATTAAATATGGGTTCTTTTCCAAATTGTATACGGGGCATAGGTGACGTAGCCTCTAATGTTGAAGGGCAAGTTAAGGTTTTGTTTGGCGCTGTTTAATCTTCACACCCGAGGATTACAACCTCGGCTATTGTGCTGAAGAATATTTTGGGTATGCATCCACAGAAGCAGCTACCTGCTGCTGTGGTGAATTTGACATCGGGATTGGAACTGGCAGACCCCAAATTTGACACACCGGGACAAATCGATTTGTTGATTGGCTCTGATGTCCTCGGTGGAATTTTGATTGGTGGGAAACGGGTCTTGGTGCCTAATGGTTTGACTGCCACCCCGACCATATTTGGATTTGCTTTGATGGGACCTGTACCTAGGGCCCCCTTTCACCAGAACTTGATAATTTGTTGGCTGTAGGCTCTGCTCTCTCTGATGCGGTTCAGAGGTTTTAGGAAGTAGAGGAGCCCCCTCAAGCTGCCCGTTTGAATCCAGAACATGAGGAGTGCGAGCTGTTCTTCCAGAACAACACTGGTCGACTTCATTCTGGTCGGATTATTACGAGGCTTCCCTTCCTGTTTGTTCGGCCTCCGCTTGGTGAGTCACAACCTTTAGCCGAAAAGAGATTGTTGGCTATGGAGCGTCGCATGGGTCGTGATCCGGAGCTCAGGCAGAAGTACATTGAGTTCATGAGAGAATATGAACAATTGGGACACATGTCTGTGTCAAATTTGGATTGGCGTTCGGTGGAGCACTATTTTCTCCCGCATCATGCGGTATTGAAGCCATTGACTGGCAAGCTGCACACAGTGTTTGATGGGTCTGCGCAGACTTCTACGGGCGTATCCTTGCACCAGTGCTTGCATTCTGGTCCCAAGTTGGTCAAGGACCTTTGTGACGTCATCACCAGCTTCCGACGACATCAGGTTATCTTTGTGGCTGATATAAAAATGATGTTCAGGCAGACGATTATCCACCCTGATGACCGTCGCTTCCAGCTGATCCTTTGGAGTGAGTCGCGATCGCATGGTCGTCTACGAGCTCAATACTAATACGTGCGGGTTAAGGTCAAGCCCCTACTTGGCAATTCGTTCTCTTCGGGAGCTCGCAGACCGCGAAGGCTTACGTTTGCCACGAACCTCCGCCATCTTGAAAGACGATATTTACGTCGATGACATTTGCTCGGGCGCCTCCACAGCGGACGAGGCGATCCTCCTGCGGGACGAATTGGTAGGTATTTTGGCCTCCGCTGGTTATGAGTTGCGTAAATGGATTTCCAACTCACCAGCGCTTTTGGAAGGCTTGCCAGAGGATCATCAGCAGGATCCACATCTATTTGAGATTGTTGACAACCCCGCCATGATGGCTGTTCTCGGCGTCCAGTACAGACCAGTCCAAGACATCTTCACGTATAACGTAGACTTGAAATTGCCTTGTTCTTGGACTAAACGTCTCGTATTGTCTACTGTCGCCAGAACCTTTGATCCAAACGGTTGGATTTGTCCTATCATATTTTGGGCAAAATGCTTCTTGCAGAAGCTTTGGACAGCAGGATTGACTTGGGACGAACCTCTACACGGCACTCTTGTTGAGGAATGGACCTCTTTTGTATCCTCACTTCCTGCCGTCAACGAGATCTCCTTGCCTCGTCCCATCCTTCTTACCGGGAAGTACAAGGCCACCCTTCACGGGTTTTGTGATGCCTCGGAGCGTGGTCACGCGGCCGTGGTGTACTTGCGCACAGTTAGTGCCTCAGGTCAGGTGAGGGTTTCCCTGATCATGGCGAAGAGCAAGCTAGCACCCCTTCGGACATCTTTGACCATTCCGAAATTGGAGCTCTCGGGAGCAGCACTAATTGTACGCTTATTGAACCACGTGTCTAACTCTTTGGGTAAAAGCATTTGCATTAATGGGACCTACGCCTGGACAGACAGCCAAATTGTTCTTTGTTGGTTGAAGGCTTCTGTCCACACCTTGGAGGTATTTGTCGCTAATCGCGTTTCCCAAATCCAGAAATCCGAAGTCAAACTTGTTTGGAGACACGTGCCAGGTGAGCTCAACCCCGCTGATTGTGCCTCGCGCGGATGCTTGACGCCTAGTTTGATAGGTCATTCGCTGTGGTGGGGTCCGGAATGGTTGAGTCGACCAGAAACTGATTGGCCTCGAACGCCAGTTTTGAATACTTCTAATTTGCCGGGTCTACGAACACTCGCTCTTGAGAAGGTAGAATGCGCCTTCGACCCCGATTTTTTGTTGAATCGTTACAGCTCCCTCGACAAGTTTTTAGGTGTCACTGCTTGGATAAAGCGTTTTGTTTTTAATTTTAGGCACCCACAACAGAAACGACTGACATCGTTTCTCTCACCACAGGAACAAATTCAAATTCAAAATCCTTTATTCATTTGGGTCACAATGTGACGCTTATGAACGTCAAAATAATAAATTTATAAAATAATTACTTATACTCAAATTTAAAACATTATTACTGTATGCTTCTACATTTACATTTACTGCCACGTTCGCAAAGCAATAGGTAGAACCATGAGAAAGAACGGGCAATAAAACTCACGGTCACTCTTTTTCAAAGCCAGGTTTTGCATTATACACAATTTACATTTTGTAAGGTGCTGCAACTGTTACACCTTCTATATCACTTGTATGTATATATTTACTGTACATCATAATACTCAAGCATAATACTTTTGGTTAGCCTCAGAATAGACATGGTGAAACAGGAGCATCCACTTACATTATATATACCTAATAATGCAGGCAATCCGCGAAAGTGATCAGAACCATGATGGAAATGATGCAGTTAAATATTAAAATCTAATACCAGCCCGCAAGACCGTCATCGACCAGTCATCGCAAGTAGCACCCGTTCACGAGTATGACGCATGTGCCAGCCATCATCCCTCTCGCCATATTAGAGGGACAGGGATGACCCGACACACGACGCCACCACAAGAAATGACATTTTAGTGAGCATGACGACAACGGTATACGAACCAGCAGTAAGAAACAATCTGTTGGTATACTGACCATGACCGCCAATTACCTCCATTTTCCAGATCGTTATTATTAACATAAGTTAGTGGAACGCGTGAAGGAATGCAAATGTAGAAAGAATTTTGTGAAGGTGACAAGTGAACAATGATATGATCAGAGATAAATAATGTTAAACTACATTCAACAAATCATAAAAATATCCAAATCCTGCAAAAAAAATCACGTGTTCACGAGGCACCTCCACTTAACATGTAAATAAAATAATCGTGAGTTAAACAAGCCTAAGCCTATCCCCACGGTGTCTTATCATTTAAAAATTCCTTAATAGTGTAATAACCCCTTTGTAAAAGAAAGTTCCTAATTGTCCGTTTGTATTTGTGCATGGGTAAATTCATTATTTCAAGAGGCAATTTGTTGAAAAATCGTATACCAATCCCCGCAAATGAGTTCTGAACTTTATGTAGACGGTAGTTAGTTCCCACCAGTTTATGTTTATTCCTTGTGTTCACGTTGTGCAAATCACTATTTTTGCGGTATAGAATTAAGTTTTTCTTAATGTACATTAAGTTAGCATATATATATTGCGATGCAACTGTCAATATGTCTACTTCTTTAAATTTATCACGTAAAGAATCTCTAGCACCTAACTTATAAATTGCACGTATGGCCCTTTTTTGAATGACAAAAATAGTCTGTATATCAGCAGCTGTACCCCATAACATTATTCCGTAAGACATTACGCTGTGAAAATAACTAAAGTAAACTAGTCTAGCAGTATCTATATCTGTGAATTCCCTAACTTTTCTAACTGCAAACGCTGCAGAACTAAGTTTTACTGCGAGACAGGATATTTGGGCGCCCCACTGAAGCTTACAATCTAAAGTTACACCTAAGAATACGGTTGATTCGACTAGTTGAATTGTTTCCTTATTTAAAATTATATTAGTAGGAACACTTTTGACATTAGGCAAAGAGAATTTAACACATTTGGTTTTGCTTGAGTTGAGTACCAAATTATTTGTCGAAAACCAATCTAATACTGGTGCAAGAGTGTTATTGACGGTATCAAAGTTACTTAAATTACGATCAACTTTAAAAATTAGTGACGTATCGTCGGCAAACAAAACAATATCACATAAATTTTGTACAAAGAACGGCAAATCATTAATATATATTAAAAAAAGAAATGGACCGAGAATAGAGCCCTGTGGAACGCCCATTCCTACTGGCAAACCTAGAGACCTACTCCCATTAACATCTACATACTGAATTCTATCATTAA